>CALSEM010000021.1:0-600000 GCA_943735885.1 Stelis phaeoptera
CAAAACTGAGCAGAAGCGGCGATTCTGTGCACGAAACACAGGATTTGTGCCAAAACTATGCAAAAGCGACGATTCTGTGCACGAAACGCACGTTTTGTGCCAAAACTGAGCAAAAGCGGCGATTCTGTGCACGAAACGCACGTTTTGTGCCAAAACTGAGCAAAAGCGGCGATTCTGTGCACAAAGCGCACGTATTGTGCCAATACTGAGCAAAAGCCGCGATTCTGTGCACGAAACGCACGTTTTATGAGAAGAGGAGCAATTCGGTGCGTGGAACGCACGTTTTGTGCCAAAACTGAGCAAAAGCGGCGATTCTGTGCACGAAACGCACGTTTTGTGCCAAAACTGAGCAAAAGCGGCGATTCTATGCACAAAACGCTCGTTCTGTGCCAAAACTGAGCAAAAGCGGCGATTCTGTGCACAAAGCGCACGTATTCTGCCAAAACTGAGCAAAAGCCGCGATTCTGTGCACGAAACGCACGTTTTATGAAAAGAGGAGCAATTCGGTGCGTGGAACGCTCGTTTTGTGCCAAAACTGAGCAAAAGCGGCGATTCTGTGCAAGAAACACAGGATTTGTGCCAAAACTGAGCAAAAGCGGCGATTCTGTGCACGAAGCGCACGTTATGTGCCAAAAGGAGAAATTCGGAGCGCAAAACGCACGTTTTGTGCCAAAACTGGTCAAAAGCTGCGATTCTGTGCACGAAACACAGGATTTGTGCCAAAACTAAGTAAAAGCGACGACTCTGTGCACGAAACGCACGTTTTGTGCCAAAACTGAGCAAAAGCGGCGATTCTATGCTCGAAATGCACGTTTTGTGCCAAAACTGAGCAAAAGCGGCGATTCTGTGCACGAAAGGCACGTATTGTGCAAAAGCTGAGCAAAAGCGGCGATTCTATGCACGAAACGCTCGTTTTGTGCCAAAACTGAGCAAAAGCGGCGATTCTATGCTCGAAATGCACATTTTGTGCCAAAACTGAGCAAAAGCGGCGATTCTATGCTCGAAATGCACGTTTTGCCGCCAAAACTGAGCAAAAGCGGCGATTCTGTGCACGAAAGGCACGTATTGTGCAAAAGCTGAGCAAAAGCGGCGATTCTGTGCACGAAGCGCACGTTATGTGCCAAAAGGAGAAATTCGGAGCGTAAAACGAACGTTTTGTGCAAAACTGTTCAAAAGCGGCGATTCTGTGCACGAAACACAGGATTTGTGACAAAACTAAGCAAAAGCGACGATTTTATGCACGAAACGCACGTTTTGTGCCAAAACTGAGCAAAAGCGGCGATTCTGTGCACGAAACGCACGTTTTGTGCCAAAACTGAGCAAAAGCGGCGATTCTATGCACGAAACGCTCGTTTTGTGCCAATACTGAGCAAAAGCGGCGATTCTGTGCACAAAGCGCACGTATTGAGAAAAAACCGAGCAAAAGCGGCGATGCTATGCTCGAAATGCACGTTTTGTGCAAAACTGAGCAAAAGCGGCGATTCTGTGCACGAAACGCACGTATTGTGCCAAAACTGAGCAAAAGCGGCGATTCTGTGCACAAAGCGCACGTATTGTGCCAAAACTGAGCAAAAACGGCGATTCTGTGTACGAAACGCACGTTTTGTTGCAAAACTGAGCAAAAGCGGCGATCCTGTGCACGAAACGCACGTATTGTGCCAAAACTGAACAAAAGCGGCGATTCTATGCTCGAATGCACGTTTTGTGCCAAAACTAAGCAAAATCGGCGATTCTGATCACGAAACGCACGTTATGTGCAAAAAGGAGAAATTCGGAGCGTAATACGCTCGTTTTGTGCCAAAACTGAGTAAAAGCGGCGATTCTGTTCACGAAACGCTCGTTTTCTACCAAAACTGAGCAAAAGCGGCGATTCTGTGCACGAAACGCACGTATTGAGAAAAAACTGAGCAAAAGCGGCGATTCTATGCTCGAAATGCACGTTTTGTGCAAAACCGAGCAAAAGCGGCGATTCTGTGCACGAAACGCACGTATTGTGCCAAAACTGAGCAAAAGCGGCGATTCTGTGCACGAAACGCACGTTTTGTGCCAAAACAGAGCAAAGGCGGCGATTCTGTGCACGAAACGCACGTTTTGTGCCAAAACTGAGCAAAAGCGGCGAATCTGTGCACGAAGCGCACGTTATGTGCCAAAAGGAGAAATTCGGAGCGCAAAACGCACGTTTTGTGCCAAAACTGGGCAAAAGCTGCGATTCTGTTCACGAAACACACGATTTGTGCCAAAAATAAGCAAAAGCGACGATTCTGTGCACGAAACGCACGTTTTGTGCCAAAACTGAGCAAAAGCGGCGATTCTATGCTCGAGATGCACGTATTGTGCCAAAACTGAACAAAAGCGGCGATTCTATGCTCGAATGCACGTTTTGTGCCAAAACTGAGCAAAAGCGGCGATTCTGATCACGAAACGCACGTAATGTGCCAAAAGGAGAAATTCGGAGCGTAACACGCACGTTTTGTGCCGAAACTGAGTAAAAGCGGCGATTCTATTCACGAAACGCTCGTTTTGTACCAAAACTGAGCAAAAGCGGCGATTCTGTGCACGAAACGCACGTATTGTGCCAAAACTGAGCAAAAGCGGCGATTCTGTGCACGAAACGCACGTTTTATGAAAAGAGGAGCAATTCGGTGCGTGGAACGCACGTTTTGTGCCAAAACTGAGCAAAAGCGGCGATTCTGTGCACGAAACGCACGTATTGAGAAAAAACTGAGCAAAAGCGGCGATTCTATGCTCGAAATGCACGTTTTGTGCAAAACTGAGCAAAAGCGGCGATTCTGTGCACGAAACGCACGTATTGTGATAAAACTGAGCAAAAGCGGCGATTCTGTGCACGAAACGCACGCTTTGTGCCAAAACAGAGCAAAAGCGGCGATTCTGTGCACGAAACGCACGTTTTATGAAAAGAGGAGCAATACGGTGCGTGGAACGCACGTTTTGTGCCAAAACTGAGCAAAAGCGGCGATTCTGTGCACGAAACGCACGTTTTGTGCCAAAACTGAGCAAAAGCGGCGATTCTGAGCACGAAACGCACGTTTTGTTCCAAAACTGAGCAAAAGCGGCGATTCTGAGCACGAAACGCACGTTTTGATCCAAAACTGAGCATAAGCGGCGATTCTCTGCACGAAACGCAGGTTTTATGAAAAGAGGAGCAATTCGGTGCGTGGAACGCACGTTTTGTGCCAAAACTGAGCAAAAGCGGCGATTCTGTGCACGAAACGCATGTATTGTGCCAAAACTGAGCATAAGCGGCGATTCTCTGCACGAAACGCAGGTTTTTATCCAAAACTGAGCAAAAGCGGCGATTCTGTGCACGAAACGCACGTTTTGTGCCAAAACTGAGCAAAAGCGGCGATTCTGAGCACGAAACGCACGTTTTGTTCCAAAACTGAGCATAAGCGGCGATTCTCTGCACGAAACGCAGGTTTTATGAAAAGAGGAGCAATTCGGTGCGTGGAACGCACGTTTTGTGCCAAAACTGAGCAAAAGCGGCGATTCTGTGCACGAAACGCATGTATTGTGCCAAAACTGAGCATAAGCGGCGATTCTCTGCACGAAACGCAGGTTTTTATCCAAAACTGAGCAAAAGCGGCGATTCTGTGCACGAAACGCACGTTCTATGCCAAGAGTAGCAATTCGGTGCGTGGAACGCACGTCTTGTGCCAAAACTGAGCAAAAGCGGCGATTCTGTGCACAAAACGCACGTTTTGTGCCAAAACTGAGCAAAAGCGGCGATTCTATGCACGAAAAGCACGTTTTGTGCCAAAACTGAGCATAAGGGGCGATTCTCTGCACGAAACGCAGGTTTTTATCCAAAACTGAGCAAAAGCGGCGATTCTGTGCACGAAACGCACGTTTTGTTGCGAAACTGAGCAAAAACGGCGATTCTGTGTACGAAACGCACGTTTTGTTGCTAAACTGAGCAAAAGCGGCGATTCTGTGCACGAAACGCACGTATTGTGCCAAAACTGAACAAAAGCGGCGATTCTATGCTCGAATGCACGTTTTGTGCCAAAACTGAGCAAAAGCGGCGATTCTGATCACGAAACGCACGTTATGTGCCAAAAGGAGAAATTCGGAGCGTAACACGCACGTTTTGTGCCAAAACTGAGTAAAAGCGGCGATTCTATTCACGAAACGCTCGTTTTGTACCAGAACTGAGCAAAAGCGGCGATTCTGTGCACGAAGCGCACGTTTTGTGCCAAAACTGAACAAAAGCGGCGATTCTGTGCACGAAACGCACGTATTGAGAAAAAACTGAGCAAAAGCGGCGATTCTATGCTCGAAATGCACGTTTTGTGCAAAACTGAGCAAAAGCGGCGATTCTGTGCACGAAACGCACGTATTGTGCCAAAACTGAGCAAAAGCGGCGATTCTGTGCACGAAACGCACGTTTTGTGCCAAAACTGAGCAAAAGCGGCGATTCTGTGCACAAAGCGCACGTATTGTGCCAAAACTGAGCAACAGCGGCGATTCTGTGCACGCAACGCACGTTTTGTGCCAAAACTGAGCAAAAGCGGCGATTCTATGCTCGAGATGCACGTATTGTGCCAAAACTGAACAAAAGCGGCGATTCTATGCTCGAATGCACGTTTTGTGCCAAAACTGAGCAAAAGCGGCGATTCTGATCACGAAACGCACGTAATGTGCCAAAAGGAGAAATTCGGAGCGTAACACGCACGTTTTGTGCCGAAACTGAGTAAAAGCGGCGATTCTATTCACGAAACGCTCGTTTTGTACCAAAACTGAGCAAAAGCGGCGATTCTGTGCACGAAACGCACGTATTGTGCCAAAACTGAGCAAAAGCGGCGATTCTGTGCACGAAACGCACGTTTTGTGCCAAAACTGAGCAAAAGCGGCGATTCTGTGCACAAAGCGCACGTATTGTGCCAAAACTGAGCAACAGCGGCGATTCTGTGCACGCAACGCACGTTTTGTGCCAAAACTGAGCAGAAGCGGCGATTCTGTGCACGAAACACAGGATTTGTGCCAAAACTATGCAAAAGCGACGATTCTGTGCACGAAACGCACGTTTTGTGCCAAAACTGAGCAAAAGCGGCGATTCTGTGCACGAAACGCACGTTTTGTGCCAAAACTGAGCAAAAGCGGCGATTCTGTGCACAAAGCGCACGTATTGTGCCAATACTGAGCAAAAGCCGCGATTCTGTGCACGAAACGCACGTTTTATGAGAAGAGGAGCAATTCGGTGCGTGGAACGCACGTTTTGTGCCAAAACTGAGCAAAAGCGGCGATTCTGTGCACGAAACGCACGTTTTGTGCCAAAACTGAGCAAAAGCGGCGATTCTATGCACAAAACGCTCGTTCTGTGCCAAAACTGAGCAAAAGCGGCGATTCTGTGCACAAAGCGCACGTATTCTGCCAAAACTGAGCAAAAGCCGCGATTCTGTGCACGAAACGCACGTTTTATGAAAAGAGGAGCAATTCGGTGCGTGGAACGCTCGTTTTGTGCCAAAACTGAGCAAAAGCGGCGATTCTGTGCACGAAACACAGGATTTGTGCCAAAACTAAGTAAAAGCGACGACTCTGTGCACGAAACGCACGTTTTGTGCCAAAACTGAGCAAAAGCGGCGATTCTATGCTCGAAATGCACGTTTTGTGCCAAAACTGAGCAAAAGCGGCGATTCTGTGCACGAAAGGCACGTATTGTGCAAAAGCTGAGCAAAAGCGGCGATTCTATGCACGAAACGCTCGTTTTGTGCCAAAACTGAACAAAAGCGGCGATTCTATGCTCGAAATGCACATTTTGTGCCAAAACTGAGCAAAAGCGGCGATTCTATGCTCGAAATGCACGTTTTGCCGCCAAAACTGAGCAAAAGCGGCGATTCTGTGCACGAAAGGCACGTATTGTGCAAAAGCTGAGCAAAAGCGGCGATTCTGTGCACGAAGCGCACGTTATGTGCCAAAAGGAGAAATTCGGAGCGTAAAACGAACGTTTTGTGCAAAACTGTTCAAAAGCGGCGATTCTGTGCACGAAACACAGGATTTGTGACAAAACTAAGCAAAAGCGACGATTTTATGCACGAAACGCACGTTTTGTGCCAAAACTGAGCAAAAGCGGCGATTCTGTGCACGAAACGCACGTTTTGTGCCAAAACTGAGCAAAAGCGGCGATTCTATGCACGAAACGCTCGTTTTGTGCCAATACTGAGCAAAAGCGGCGATTCTGTGCACAAAGCGCACGTATTGTGCCAAAACTGAGCAAAAGCCGCGATTCTGTGCACGAAACGCTCGTTTTATGAAAAGAGGAGCAATTCGGTGCGTGGAACGCACGTTTTGTGACAAAACTGAGCATAAGCGGCGATTCTGTGCACGAAACGCACGTTTTGTGCCAAAACTGAGCAAAAGTGACGATTCTGAGCACGAAACGCACGTTTTGTTCCAAAACTGAGCAAAAGCGGCGATTCTATGCACAAATCGCTCGTTTTGTGCCAAAACTGAGCAAAAGTTGCGATTCTGTGCAAGAAACACAGGATTTGTGCCAAAACTGAGCAAAAGCGGCGATTCTATGCTCGAGATGCACGTATTGTGCCAAAACTGAGCAAAAGCGGCGATTCTATGCTCGAAATGCACGTTTTGTGCCAAAACTGAGCAAAAGCGGCGATTCTGAGCACGAAACGCACGTTTTGTTCCAAAACTGAGCAAAAGCGGCGATTCTATATACGAATCGCTCGTTTTGTGCCAAAACTGAGCAAAAGCGGCGATTCTGTGCACGAAACGCACGTTTTGTTGCGAAACTGAGCAAAAACGGCGATTCTGTGTACGAAACGCACGTTTTGTTGCTAAACTGAGCAAAAGCGGCGATTCTGTGCACGAAACGCACGTATTGTGCCAAAACTGAGCAAAAGCGGCGATTCTGTGCACGAAACGCACGTTTTGTTGCGAAACTGAGCAAAAACGGCGATTCTGTGTACGAAACGCACGTTTTGTTGCTAAGCTGAGCAAAAGCGGCGATTCTGTGCACAAAACGCACGTATTGTGCCAAAACTGAACAAAAGCGGCGATTCTGTGCACGAAACGCACGTATTGAGAAAAAACCGAGCAAAAGCGGCGATGCTATGCTCGAAATGCACGTTTTGTGCAAAACTGAGCAAAAGCGGCGATTCTGTGCACGAAACGCACGTATTGTGCCAAAACTGAGCAAAAGCGGCGATTCTGTGCACAAAGCGCACGTATTGTGCCAAAACTGAGCAAAAACGGCGATTCTGTGTACGAAACGCACGTTTTGTTGCAAAACTGAGCAAAAGCGGCGATCCTGTGCACGAAACGCACGTATTGTGCCAAAACTGAACAAAAGCGGCGATTCTATGCTCGAATGCACGTTTTGTGCCAAAACTAAGCAAAATCGGCGATTCTGATCACGAAACGCACGTTATGTGCAAAAAGGAGAAATTCGGAGCGTAATACGCTCGTTTTGTGCCAAAACTGAGTAAAAGCGGCGATTCTGTTCACGAAACGCTCGTTTTCTACCAAAACTGAGCAAAAGCGGCGATTCTGTGCACGAAACGCACGTATTGAGAAAAAACTGAGCAAAAGCGGCGATTCTGTGCACAAAGCGCACGTATTGTGCCAAAACTGAGCAACAGCGGCGATTCTGTGCACGCAACGCACGTTTTGTGCCAAAACTGAGCAAAAGCGGCGATTCTATGCTCGAGATGCACGTATTGTGCCAAAACTGAACAAAAGCGGCGATTCTATGCTCGAATGCACGTTTTGTGCCAAAACTGAGCAAAAGCGGCGATTCTGATCACGAAACGCACGTAATGTGCCAAAAGGAGAAATTCGGAGCGTAACACGCACGTTTTGTGCCGAAACTGAGTAAAAGCGGCGATTCTATTCACGAAACGCTCGTTTTGTACCAAAACTGAGCAAAAGCGGCGATTCTGT
The DNA here is from genome assembly GCA_943735885.1 of Stelis phaeoptera. Classification (NCBI taxonomy): domain Eukaryota; kingdom Metazoa; phylum Arthropoda; class Insecta; order Hymenoptera; family Megachilidae; genus Stelis; species Stelis phaeoptera. The sequence goes on from CALSEM010000021.1 coordinate 7,918, forward strand.
GCACGAAACGCACGTATTGTGCCAAAACTGAGCAAAAGCGGCGATTCTGTGCACGAAACGCACGTTTTGTGCCAAAACTGAGCAAAAGCGGCGATTCTGTGCACAAAGCGCACGTATTGTGCCAAAACTGAGCAACAGCGGCGATTCTGTGCACGCAACGCACGTTTTGTGCCAAAACTGAGCAGAAGCGGCGATTCTGTGCACGAAACACAGGATTTGTGCCAAAACTATGCAAAAGCGACGATTCTGTGCACGAAACGCACGTTTTGTGCCAAAACTGAGCAAAAGCGGCGATTCTGTGCACGAAACGCACGTTTTGTGCCAAAACTGAGCAAAAGCGGCGATTCTGTGCACAAAGCGCACGTATTGTGCCAATACTGAGCAAAAGCCGCGATTCTGTGCACGAAACGCACGTTTTATGAGAAGAGGAGCAATTCGGTGCGTGGAACGCACGTTTTGTGCCAAAACTGAGCAAAAGCGGCGATTCTGTGCACGAAACGCACGTTTTGTGCCAAAACTGAGCAAAAGCGGCGATTCTATGCACAAAACGCTCGTTCTGTGCCAAAACTGAGCAAAAGCGGCGATTCTGTGCACAAAGCGCACGTATTCTGCCAAAACTGAGCAAAAGCCGCGATTCTGTGCACGAAACGCACGTTTTATGAAAAGAGGAGCAATTCGGTGCGTGGAACGCTCGTTTTGTGCCAAAACTGAGCAAAAGCGGCGATTCTGTGCACGAAACACAGGATTTGTGCCAAAACTAAGTAAAAGCGACGACTCTGTGCACGAAACGCACGTTTTGTGCCAAAACTGAGCAAAAGCGGCGATTCTATGCTCGAAATGCACGTTTTGTGCCAAAACTGAGCAAAAGCGGCGATTCTGTGCACGAAAGGCACGTATTGTGCAAAAGCTGAGCAAAAGCGGCGATTCTATGCACGAAACGCTCGTTTTGTGCCAAAACTGAACAAAAGCGGCGATTCTATGCTCGAAATGCACATTTTGTGCCAAAACTGAGCAAAAGCGGCGATTCTATGCTCGAAATGCACGTTTTGCCGCCAAAACTGAGCAAAAGCGGCGATTCTGTGCACGAAAGGCACGTATTGTGCAAAAGCTGAGCAAAAGCGGCGATTCTGTGCACGAAGCGCACGTTATGTGCCAAAAGGAGAAATTCGGAGCGTAAAACGAACGTTTTGTGCAAAACTGTTCAAAAGCGGCGATTCTGTGCACGAAACACAGGATTTGTGACAAAACTAAGCAAAAGCGACGATTTTATGCACGAAACGCACGTTTTGTGCCAAAACTGAGCAAAAGCGGCGATTCTGTGCACGAAACGCACGTTTTGTGCCAAAACTGAGCAAAAGCGGCGATTCTATGCACGAAACGCTCGTTTTGTGCCAATACTGAGCAAAAGCGGCGATTCTGTGCACAAAGCGCACGTATTGTGCCAAAACTGAGCAAAAGCCGCGATTCTGTGCACGAAACGCTCGTTTTATGAAAAGAGGAGCAATTCGGTGCGTGGAACGCACGTTTTGTGACAAAACTGAGCATAAGCGGCGATTCTGTGCACGAAACGCACGTTTTGTGCCAAAACTGAGCAAAAGTGACGATTCTGAGCACGAAACGCACGTTTTGTTCCAAAACTGAGCAAAAGCGGCGATTCTATGCACAAATCGCTCGTTTTGTGCCAAAACTGAGCAAAAGTTGCGATTCTGTGCAAGAAACACAGGATTTGTGCCAAAACTGAGCAAAAGCGGCGATTCTATGCTCGAGATGCACGTATTGTGCCAAAACTGAGCAAAAGCGGCGATTCTATGCTCGAAATGCACGTTTTGTGCCAAAACTGAGCAAAAGCGGCGATTCTGAGCACGAAACGCACGTTTTGTTCCAAAACTGAGCAAAAGCGGCGATTCTATATACGAATCGCTCGTTTTGTGCCAAAACTGAGCAAAAGCGGCGATTCTGTGCACGAAACGCACGTTTTGTTGCGAAACTGAGCAAAAACGGCGATTCTGTGTACGAAACGCACGTTTTGTTGCTAAACTGAGCAAAAGCGGCGATTCTGTGCACGAAACGCACGTATTGTGCCAAAACTGAGCAAAAGCGGCGATTCTGTGCACGAAACGCACGTTTTGTTGCGAAACTGAGCAAAAACGGCGATTCTGTGTACGAAACGCACGTTTTGTTGCTAAGCTGAGCAAAAGCGGCGATTCTGTGCACGAAACGCACGTATTGTGCCAAAACTGAACAAAAGCGGCGATTCTGTGCACGAAACGCACGTATTGAGAAAAAACCGAGCAAAAGCGGCGATGCTATGCTCGAAATGCACGTTTTGTGCAAAACTGAGCAAAAGCGGCGATTCTGTGCACGAAACGCACGTATTGTGCCAAAACTGAGCAAAAGCGGCGATTCTGTGCACAAAGCGCACGTATTGTGCCAAAACTGAGCAAAAACGGCGATTCTGTGTACGAAACGCACGTTTTGTTGCAAAACTGAGCAAAAGCGGCGATCCTGTGCACGAAACGCACGTATTGTGCCAAAACTGAACAAAAGCGGCGATTCTATGCTCGAATGCACGTTTTGTGCCAAAACTAAGCAAAATCGGCGATTCTGATCACGAAACGCACGTTATGTGCAAAAAGGAGAAATTCGGAGCGTAATACGCTCGTTTTGTGCCAAAACTGAGTAAAAGCGGCGATTCTGTTCACGAAACGCTCGTTTTCTACCAAAACTGAGCAAAAGCGGCGATTCTGTGCACGAAACGCACGTATTGAGAAAAAACTGAGCAAAAGCGGCGATTCTATGCTCGAAATGCACGTTTTGTGCAAAACCGAGCAAAAGCGGCGATTCTGTGCACGAAACGCACGTATTGTGCCAAAACTGAGCAAAAGCGGCGATTCTGTGCACGAAACGCACGTTTTGTGCCAAAACAGAGCAAAGGCGGCGATTCTGTGCACGAAACGCACGTTTTGTGCCAAAACTGAGCAAAAGCGGCGAATCTGTGCACGAAGCGCACGTTATGTGCCAAAAGGAGAAATTCGGAGCGCAAAACGCACGTTTTGTGCCAAAACTGGGCAAAAGCTGCGATTCTGTTCACGAAACACACGATTTGTGCCAAAAATAAGCAAAAGCGACGATTCTGTGCACGAAACGCACGTTTTGTGCCAAAACTGAGCAAAAGCGGCGATTCTATGCTCGAGATGCACGTATTGTGCCAAAACTGAACAAAAGCGGCGATTCTATGCTCGAATGCACGTTTTGTGCCAAAACTGAGCAAAAGCGGCGATTCTGATCACGAAACGCACGTAATGTGCCAAAAGGAGAAATTCGGAGCGTAACACGCACGTTTTGTGCCGAAACTGAGTAAAAGCGGCGATTCTATTCACGAAACGCTCGTTTTGTACCAAAACTGAGCAAAAGCGGCGATTCTGTGCACGAAACGCACGTATTGTGCCAAAACTGAGCAAAAGCGGCGATTCTGTGCACGAAACGCACGTTTTATGAAAAGAGGAGCAATTCGGTGCGTGGAACGCACGTTTTGTGCCAAAACTGAGCAAAAGCGGCGATTCTGTGCACGAAACGCACGTTTTGTGCCAAAACTGAGCAAAAGCGGCGATTCTGAGCACGAAACGCACGTTTTGTTCCAAAACTGAGCATAAGCGGCGATTCTCTGCACGAAACGCAGGTTTTATGAAAAGAGGAGCAATTCGGTGCGTGGAACGCACGTTTTGTGCCAAAACTGAGCAAAAGCGGCGATTCTGTGCACGAAACGCATGTATTGTGCCAAAACTGAGCATAAGCGGCGATTCTCTGCACGAAACGCAGGTTTTTATCCAAAACTGAGCAAAAGCGGCGATTCTGTGCACGAAACGCACGTTCTATGCCAAGAGTAGCAATTCGGTGCGTGGAACGCACGTCTTGTGCCAAAACTGAGCAAAAGCGGCGATTCTGTGCACAAAACGCACGTTTTGTGCCAAAACTGAGCAAAAGCGGCGATTCTATGCACGAAAAGCACGTTTTGTGCCAAAACTGAGCATAAGGGGCGATTCTCTGCACGAAACGCAGGTTTTTATCCAAAACTGAGCAAAAGCGGCGATTCTGTGCACGAAACGCACGTTTTGTTGCGAAACTGAGCAAAAACGGCGATTCTGTGTACGAAACGCACGTTTTGTTGCTAAACTGAGCAAAAGCGGCGATTCTGTGCACGAAACGCACGTATTGTGCCAAAACTGAACAAAAGCGGCGATTCTATGCTCGAATGCACGTTTTGTGCCAAAACTGAGCAAAAGCGGCGATTCTGATCACGAAACGCACGTTATGTGCCAAAAGGAGAAATTCGGAGCGTAACACGCACGTTTTGTGCCAAAACTGAGTAAAAGCGGCGATTCTATTCACGAAACGCTCGTTTTGTACCAGAACTGAGCAAAAGCGGCGATTCTGTGCACGAAGCGCACGTTTTGTGCCAAAACTGAACAAAAGCGGCGATTCTGTGCACGAAACGCACGTATTGAGAAAAAACTGAGCAAAAGCGGCGATTCTATGCTCGAAATGCACGTTTTGTGCAAAACTGAGCAAAAGCGGCGATTCTGTGCACGAAACGCACGTATTGTGCCAAAACTGAGCAAAAGCGGCGATTCTGTGCACGAAACGCACGTTTTGTGCCAAAACTGAGCAAAAGCGGCGATTCTGTGCACAAAGCGCACGTATTGTGCCAAAACTGAGCAACAGCGGCGATTCTGTGCACGCAACGCACGTTTTGTGCCAAAACTGAGCAAAAGCGGCGATTCTATGCTCGAGATGCACGTATTGTGCCAAAACTGAACAAAAGCGGCGATTCTATGCTCGAATGCACGTTTTGTGCCAAAACTGAGCAAAAGCGGCGATTCTGATCACGAAACGCACGTAATGTGCCAAAAGGAGAAATTCGGAGCGTAACACGCACGTTTTGTGCCGAAACTGAGTAAAAGCGGCGATTCTATTCACGAAACGCTCGTTTTGTACCAAAACTGAGCAAAAGCGGCGATTCTGTGCACGAAACGCACGTATTGTGCCAAAACTGAGCAAAAGCGGCGATTCTGTGCACGAAACGCACGTTTTATGAAAAGAGGAGCAATTCGGTGCGTGGAACGCACGTTTTGTGCCAAAACTGAGCAAAAGCGGCGATTCTGTGCACGAAACGCACGTATTGAGAAAAAACTGAGCAAAAGCGGCGATTCTATGCTCGAAATGCACGTTTTGTGCAAAACTGAGCAAAAGCGGCGATTCTGTGCACGAAACGCACGTATTGTGATAAAACTGAGCAAAAGCGGCGATTCTGTGCACGAAACGCACGCTTTGTGCCAAAACAGAGCAAAAGCGGCGATTCTGTGCACGAAACGCACGTTTTATGAAAAGAGGAGCAATACGGTGCGTGGAACGCACGTTTTGTGCCAAAACTGAGCAAAAGCGGCGATTCTGTGCACGAAACGCACGTTTTGTGCCAAAACTGAGCAAAAGCGGCGATTCTGAGCACGAAACGCACGTTTTGTTCCAAAACTGAGCAAAAGCGGCGATTCTGAGCACGAAACGCACGTTTTGTTCCAAAACTGAGCATAAGCGGCGATTCTCTGCACGAAACGCAGGTTTTATGAAAAGAGGAGCAATTCGGTGCGTGGAACGCACGTTTTGTGCCAAAACTGAGCAAAAGCGGCGATTCTGTGCACGAAACGCATGTATTGTGCCAAAACTGAGCATAAGCGGCGATTCTCTGCACGAAACGCAGGTTTTTATCCAAAACTGAGCAAAAGCGGCGATTCTGTGCACGAAACGCACGTTCTATGCCAAGAGTAGCAATTCGGTGCGTGGAACGCACGTCTTGTGCCAAAACTGAGCAAAAGCGGCGATTCTGTGCACAAAACGCACGTTTTGTGCCAAAACTGAGCAAAAGCGACGATTCTATGCACGAAAAGCACGTTTTGTGCCAAAACTGAGCATAAGGGGCGATTCTCTGCACGAAACGCAGGTTTTTATCCAAAACTGAGCAAAAGCGGCGATTCTGTGCACGAAACGCACGTTTTGTTGCGAAACTGAGCAAAAACGGCGATTCTGTGTACGAAACGCACGTTTTGTTGCTAAACTGAGCAAAAGCGGCGATTCTGTGCACGAAACGCACGTATTGTGCCAAAACTGAACAAAAGCGGCGATTCTATGCTCGAATGCACGTTTTGTGCCAAAACTGAGCAAAAGCGGCGATTCTGATCACGAAACGCACGTTATGTGCCAAAAGGAGTAATTCGGAGCGTAACACGCACGTTTTGTGCCAAAACTGAGTAAAAGCGGCGATTCTATTCACGAAACGCTCGTTTTGTACCAGAACTGAGCAAAAGCGGCGATTCTGTGCACGAAGCGCACGTTTTGTGCCAAAACTGAACAAAAGCGGCGATTCTGTGCACGAAACGCACGTATTGAGAAAAAACTGAGCAAAAGCGGCGATTCTATGCTCGAAATGCACGTTTTGTGCAAAACTGAGCAAAAGCGGCGATTCTGTGCACGAAACGCACGTATTGTGCCAAAACTGAGCAAAAGCGGCGATTCTGTGCACGAAACGCACGTTTTGTGCCAAAACTGAGCAAAAGCGGCGATTCTGTGCACAAAGCGCACGTATTGTGCCAAAACTGAGCAACAGCGGCGATTCTGTGCACGCAACGCACGTTTTGTGCCAAAACTGAGCAGAAGCGGCGATTCTGTGCACGAAACACAGGATTTGTGCCAAAACTATGCAAAAGCGACGATTCTGTGCACGAAACGCACGTTTTGTGCAAAAACTGAGCAAAAGCGGCGATTCTGTGCACGAAACGCACGTTTTGTGCCAAAACTGAGCAAAAGCGGCGATTCTGTGCACAAAGCGCACGCATTGTGCCAATACTGAGCAAAAGCCGCGATTCTGTGCACGAAACGCACGTTTTACGAGAAGAGGAGCAATTCGGTGCGTGGAACGCACGTTTTGTGCCAAAACTGAGCAAAAGCGGCGATTCTGTGCACGAAACGCACGTTTTGTGCCAAAACTGAGCAAAAGCGGCGATTCTATGCACAAAACGCTCGTTCTGTGCCAAAACTGAGCAAAAGCGGCGATTCTGTGCACAAAGCGCACGTATTCTGCCAAAACTGAGCAAAAGCCGCGATTCTGTGCACGAAACGCACGTTTTATGAAAAGAGGAGCAATTCGGTGCGTGGAACGCACGTTTTGTGCCAAAACTGAGCAAAAGCGGCGATTCTGTGCACGAAACGCACGTTTTGTGCCAAAACTGAGCAAAAGCGGCGATTCTATGCACGAAAAGCACGTTTTGTGCCAAAACTGAGCATAAGGGGCGATTCTCTGCACGAAACGCAGGTTTTTATCCAAAACTGAGCAAAAGCGGCGATTCTGTGCACGAAACGCACGTTTTATGCCAAGAGGAGCAATTCGGTGCGTGGAACGCACGTTTTGTACCAAAACTGAGCAAAAGCGGCGATTCTGTGCACGAAACGCACGTTTTGTGCTAAAACTGAGGAAAAGCGGCGATTCTGCGCACGAAACACGGGATTTGTGCCAAAACTGAGCAAAAGCGGCGATTCTGAGCACGAAACGCACGTTTTGTTCCAAAACTGAGCAAAAGCGGCGATTCTATGCACGAATCGCTCGTTTTGTGCCAAAACTGAGCAAAAGCGGCGATTCTGAGCACGAAACGCACGTTTTGTTCCAAAACTGAGCAAAAGCGGCGATTCTATGCACGAATCGCTCGTTTTGTGCCAAAACTGAGCAAAAGCGGCGATTCTGTGCAAGAAACACAGGATTTGTGCCAAAACTGATCAAAAGCGGCGATTTTGTGCACGAAGCGCACGTTATGTGCCAAAAGGAGAAATTCGGAGCGCAAACCGCACGTTTTGTGCCAAAACTGGGCAAAAGCTGCGATTCTGTGCACGAAACACAGGATTTGTGCCAAAACTAAGCAAAAGCGACGATTCTGTGCACGAAACGCGCGTTTTGTGCCAAAACTGAGCAAAAGCGGCGATTCTATGCTCGAAATGCACGTTTTGTGCCAAAACTGAGCAAAAGCGGCGATTCTGTGCACGAAACGCACGTTTTGTTGCGAAACTGAGCAAAAACGGCGATTCTGTGTACGAAACGCACGTTTTGTTGCAAAACTGAGCAAAAGCGGCGATCCTATGCACGAAACGCACGTATTGTGCCAAAACTGAACAAAAGCGGCGATTCTATGCTCGAATGCACGTTTTGTGCCAAAACTGAGCAAAAGCGGCGATTCTGATCACGAAACGCACGTTATGTGCCAAAAGGAGAAATTCGGAGCGTAACACGCACGTATTGTGCCAAAACTGAGCAAAAGCGGCGATTCTGTGCACGAAACGCACGTTTTGTGCCAAAACAGAGCAAAAGCGGTGATTCTGTGCACGAAACGCACGTTTTGTGCCAAAACTGAGCAAAAGCGGCGATTCTGTGCACGAAACACAGGATTTGTGCCAAAACTATGCAAAAGCGACGATTCTATGCACGAAACGCAGGTTTCTATCCAAAACTGAGCAAAACCGGCGATTCTGTGCACGAAACGCACGTTTTATGCCATGAGGAGCAATTCGGTGCGTGCAACGCACGTTTTGTGCCAAAACTGAGCAAAAGCGGCGATTCTATGCTCGAAATGCACATTTTGTGCCAAAACTGAGCAAAAGCGGCGATTCTATGCTCCAAATGCACGTTTTGCCGCCAAAACTGAGCAAAAGCGGCGATTCTGTGCACGAAACGCACGTGTTGCGCCAAAACTGAACAAAAGCGGCGATTCTGTGCACGAATCGCTCGTTTTGTGCCAAAACTGAGCAAAAGCGGCGATTCTGAGCACGAAACGCTCGTTTTGTTCCAAAACTGAGCAAAAGCGGCGATTCTATGCACGAATCGCTCGTTTTGTGCCAAAACTGAGCAAAAGCGGCGATTCTGTGCAAGAAACACAGGATTTGTGCCAAAACTGATCAAAAGCGGCGATTTTGTGCACGAAGCGCACGTTATGTGCCAAAAGGAGAAATTCGGAGCGCAAACCGCACGTTTTGTGCCAAAACTGGGCAAAAGCTGCGATTCTGTGCACGAAACACAGGATTTGTGCCAAAACTAAGCAAAAGCGACGATTCTGTGCACGAAACGCGCGTTTTGTGCCAAAACTGAGCAAAAGCGGCGATTCTATGCTCGAAATGCACGTTTTGTGCCAAAACTGAGCAAAAGCGGCGATTCTGTGCACGAAACGCACGTTTTGTTGCGAAACTGAGCAAAAACGGCGATTCTGTGTACGAAACGCACGTTTTGTTGCAAAACTGAGCAAAAGCGGCGATCCTATGCACGAAACGCACGTATTGTGCCAAAACTGAACAAAAGCGGCGATTCTATGCTCGAATGCACGTTTTGTGCCAAAACTGAGCAAAAGCGGCGATTCTGATCACGAAACGCACGTTATGTGCCAAAAGGAGAAATTCGGAGCGTAACACGCACGTATTGTGCCAAAACTGAGCAAAAGCGGCGATTCTGTGCACGAAACGCACGTTTTGTGCCAAAACAGAGCAAAAGCGGCGATTCTGTGCACGAAACGCACGTTTTGTGCCAAAACTGAGCAAAAGCGGCGATTCTGTGCACGAAACACAGGATTTGTGCCAAAACTATGCAAAAGCGACGATTCTATGCACGAAACGCAGGTTTCTATCCAAAACTGAGCAAAACCGGCGATTCTGTGCACGAAACGCACGTTTTATGCCATGAGGAGCAATTCGGTGCGTGCAACGCACGTTTTGTGCCAAAACTGAGCAAAAGCGGCGATTCTATGCTCGAAATGCACATTTTGTGCCAAAACTGAGCAAAAGCGGCGATTCTATGCTCGAAATGCACGTTTTGCCGCCAAAACTGAGCAAAAGCGGCGATTCTGTGCACGAAACGCACGTGTTGCGCCAAAACTGAACAAAAGCGGCGATTCTGTGCACGAATCGCTCGTTTTGTGCCAAAACTGAGCAAAAGCGGCGATTCTGAGCACGAAACGCTCGTTTTGTTCCAAAACTGAGCAAAAGCGGCGATTCTATGCACGAATCGCTCGTTTTGTGCCAAAACTGAGCAAAAGCGGCGATTCTGTGCAAGAAACACAGGATTTGTGCCAAAACTGATCAAAAGCGGCGATTTTGTGCACGAAGCGCACGTTATGTGCCAAAAGGAGAAATTCGGAGCGCAAACCGCACGTTTTGTTGCAAAACTGAGCAAAAGCGGCGATCCTATGCACGAAACGCACGTATTGTGCCAAAACTGAACAAAAGCGGCGATTCTATGCTCGAATGCACGTTTTGTGCCAAAACTGAGCAAAAGCGGCGATTCTGATCACGAAACGCACGTTATGTGCCAAAAGGAGAAATTCGGAGCGTAACACGCACGTATTGTGCCAAAACTGAGCAAAAGCGGCGATTCTGTGCACGAAACGCACGTTTTGTGCCAAAACAGAGCAAAAGCGGCGATTCTGTGCACGAAACGCACGTTTTGTGCCAAAACTGAGCAAAAGCGGCGATTCTGTGCACGAAACACAGGATTTGTGCCAAAACTATGCAAAAGCGACGATTCTATGCACGAAACGCAGGTTTCTATCCAAAACTGAGCAAAACCGGCGATTCTGTGCACGAAACGCACGTTTTATGCCATGAGGAGCAATTCGGTGCGTGCAACGCACGTTTTGTGCCAAAACTGAGCAAAAGCGGCGATTCTATGCTCGAAATGCACATTTTGTGCCAAAACTGAGCAAAAGCGGCGATTCTATGCTCCAAATGCACGTTTTGCCGCCAAAACTGAGCAAAAGCGGCGATTCTGTGCACGAAACGCACGTGTTGCGCCAAAACTGAACAAAAGCGGCGATTCTGTGCACGAATCGCTCGTTTTGTGCCAAAACTGAGCAAAAGCGGCGATTCTGAGCACGAAACGCTCGTTTTGTTCCAAAACTGAGCAAAAGCGGCGATTCTATGCACGAATCGCTCGTTTTGTGCCAAAACTGAGCAAAAGCGGCGATTCTGTGCAAGAAACACAGGATTTGTGCCAAAACTGATCAAAAGCGGCGATTTTGTGCACGAAGCGCACGTTATGTGCCAAAAGGAGAAATTCGGAGCGCAAACCGCACGTTTTGTGCCAAAACTGGGCAAAAGCTGCGATTCTGTGCACGAAACACAGGATTTGTGCCAAAACTAAGCAAAAGCGACGATTCTGTGCACGAAACGCGCGTTTTGTGCCAAAACTGAGCAAAAGCGGCGATTCTATGCTCGAAATGCACGTTTTGTGCCAAAACTGAGCAAAAGCGGCGATTCTGTGCACGAAACGCACGTTTTGTTGCGAAACTGAGCAAAAACGGCGATTCTGTGTACGAAACGCACGTTTTGTTGCAAAACTGAGCAAAAGCGGCGATCCTATGCACGAAACGCACGTATTGTGCCAAAACTGAACAAAAGCGGCGATTCTATGCTCGAATGCACGTTTTGTGCCAAAACTGAGCAAAAGCGGCGATTCTGATCACGAAACGCACGTTATGTGCCAAAAGGAGAAATTCGGAGCGTAACACGCACGTATTGTGCCAAAACTGAGCAAAAGCGGCGATTCTGTGCACGAAACGCACGTTTTGTGCCAAAACAGAGCAAAAGCGGCGATTCTGTGCACGAAACGCACGTTTTGTGCCAAAACTGAGCAAAAGCGGCGATTCTGTGCACGAAACACAGGATTTGTGCCAAAACTATGCAAAAGCGACGATTCTATGCACGAAACGCAGGTTTCTATCCAAAACTGAGCAAAACCGGCGATTCTGTGCACGAAACGCACGTTTTATGCCATGAGGAGCAATTCGGTGCGTGCAACGCACGTTTTGTGCCAAAACTGAGCAAAAGCGGCGATTCTATGCTCGAAATGCACATTTTGTGCCAAAACTGAGCAAAAGCGGCGATTCTATGCTCGAAATGCACGTTTTGCCGCCAAAACTGAGCAAAAGCGGCGATTCTGTGCACGAAACGCACGTGTTGCGCCAAAACTGAACAAAAGCGGCGATTCTGTGCACGAATCGCTCGTTTTGTGCCAAAACTGAGCAAAAGCGGCGATTCTGAGCACGAAACGCTCGTTTTGTTCCAAAACTGAGCAAAAGCGGCGATTCTATGCACGAATCGCTCGTTTTGTGCCAAAACTGAGCAAAAGCGGCGATTCTGTGCAAGAAACACAGGATTTGTGCCAAAACTGATCAAAAGCGGCGATTTTGTGCACGAAGCGCACGTTATGTGCCAAAAGGAGAAATTCGGAGCGCAAACCGCACGTTTTGTTGCAAAACTGAGCAAAAGCGGCGATCCTATGCACGAAACGCACGTATTGTGCCAAAACTGAACAAAAGCGGCGATTCTATGCTCGAATGCACGTTTTGTGCCAAAACTGAGCAAAAGCGGCGATTCTGATCACGAAACGCACGTTATGTGCCAAAAGGAGAAATTCGGAGCGTAACACGCACGTATTGTGCCAAAACTGAGCAAAAGCGGCGATTCTGTGCACGAAACGCACGTTTTGTGCCAAAACAGAGCAAAAGCGGCGATTCTGTGCACGAAACGCACGTTTTGTGCCAAAACTGAGCAAAAGCGGCGATTCTGTGCACGAAACACAGGATTTGTGCCAAAACTATGCAAAAGCGACGATTCTATGCACGAAACGCAGGTTTCTATCCAAAACTGAGCAAAACCGGCGATTCTGTGCACGAAACGCACGTTTTATGCCATGAGGAGCAATTCGGTGCGTGCAACGCACGTTTTGTGCCAAAACTGAGCAAAAGCGGCGATTCTATGCTCGAAATGCACATTTTGTGCCAAAACTGAGCAAAAGCGGCGATTCTATGCTCGAAATGCACGTTTTGCCGCCAAAACTGAGCAAAAGCGGCGATTCTGTGCACGAAACGCACGTGTTGCGCCAAAACTGAACAAAAGCGGCGATTCTGTGCACGAATCGCTCGTTTTGTGCCAAAACTGAGCAAAAGCGGCGATTCTGAGCACGAAACGCTCGTTTTGTTCCAAAACTGAGCAAAAGCGGCGATTCTATGCACGAATCGCTCGTTTTGTGCCAAAACTGAGCAAAAGCGGCGATTCTGTGCAAGAAACACAGGATTTGTGCCAAAACTGATCAAAAGCGGCGATTTTGTGCACGAAGCGCACGTTATGTGCCAAAAGGAGAAATTCGGAGCGCAAACCGCACGTTTTGTGCCAAAACTGGGCAAAAGCTGCGATTCTGTGCACGAAACACAGGATTTGTGCCAAAACTGAGCAAAAGCGGCGATTCTATGCTCGAAATGCACATTTTGTGCCAAAACTGAGCAAAAGCGGCGATTCTATGCTCCAAATGCACGTTTTGCCGCCAAAACTGAGCAAAAGCGGCGATTCTGTGCACGAAACGCACGTGTTGCGCCAAAACTGAACAAAAGCGGCGATTCTGTGCACGAATCGCTCGTTTTGTGCCAAAACTGAGCAAAAGCGGCGATTCTGAGCACGAAACGCTCGTTTTGTTCCAAAACTGAGCAAAAGCGGCGATTCTATGCACGAATCGCTCGTTTTGTGCCAAAACTGAGCAAAAGCGGCGATTCTGTGCAAGAAACACAGGATTTGTGCCAAAACTGATCAAAAGCGGCGATTTTGTGCACGAAGCGCACGTTATGTGCCAAAAGGAGAAATTCGGAGCGCAAACCGCACGTTTTGTGCCAAAACTGGGCAAAAGCTGCGATTCTGTGCACGAAACACAGGATTTGTGCCAAAACTAAGCAAAAGCGACGATTCTGTGCACGAAACGCGCGTTTTGTGCCAAAACTGAGCAAAAGCGGCGATTCTATGCTCGAAATGCACGTTTTGTGCCAAAACTGAGCAAAAGCGGCGATTCTGTGCACGAAACGCACGTTTTGTTGCGAAACTGAGCAAAAACGGCGATTCTGTGTACGAAACGCACGTTTTGTTGCAAAACTGAGCAAAAGCGGCGATCCTATGCACGAAACGCACGTATTGTGCCAAAACTGAACAAAAGCGGCGATTCTATGCTCGAATGCACGTTTTGTGCCAAAACTGAGCAAAAGCGGCGATTCTGATCACGAAACGCACGTTATGTGCCAAAAGGAGAAATTCGGAGCGTAACACGCACGTATTGTGCCAAAACTGAGCAAAAGCGGCGATTCTGTGCACGAAACGCACGTTTTGTGCCAAAACAGAGCAAAAGCGGCGATTCTGTGCACGAAACGCACGTTTTGTGCCAAAACTGAGCAAAAGCGGCGATTCTGTGCACGAAACACAGGATTTGTGCCAAAACTATGCAAAAGCGACGATTCTATGCACGAAACGCAGGTTTCTATCCAAAACTGAGCAAAACCGGCGATTCTGTGCACGAAACGCACGTTTTATGCCATGAGGAGCAATTCGGTGCGTGCAACGCACGTTTTGTGCCAAAACTGAGCAAAAGCGGCGATTCTATGCTCGAAATGCACATTTTGTGCCAAAACTGAGCAAAAGCGGCGATTCTATGCTCGAAATGCACGTTTTGCCGCCAAAACTGAGCAAAAGCGGCGATTCTGTGCACGAAACGCACGTGTTGCGCCAAAACTGAACAAAAGCGGCGATTCTGTGCACGAATCGCTCGTTTTGTGCCAAAACTGAGCAAAAGCGGCGATTCTGAGCACGAAACGCTCGTTTTGTTCCAAAACTGAGCAAAAGCGGCGATTCTATGCACGAATCGCTCGTTTTGTGCCAAAACTGAGCAAAAGCGGCGATTCTGTGCAAGAAACACAGGATTTGTGCCAAAACTGATCAAAAGCGGCGATTTTGTGCACGAAGCGCACGTTATGTGCCAAAAGGAGAAATTCGGAGCGCAAACCGCACGTTTTGTTGCAAAACTGAGCAAAAGCGGCGATCCTATGCACGAAACGCACGTATTGTGCCAAAACTGAACAAAAGCGGCGATTCTATGCTCGAATGCACGTTTTGTGCCAAAACTGAGCAAAAGCGGCGATTCTGATCACGAAACGCACGTTATGTGCCAAAAGGAGAAATTCGGAGCGTAACACGCACGTATTGTGCCAAAACTGAGCAAAAGCGGCGATTCTGTGCACGAAACGCACGTTTTGTGCCAAAACAGAGCAAAAGCGGCGATTCTGTGCACGAAACGCACGTTTTGTGCCAAAACTGAGCAAAAGCGGCGATTCTGTGCACGAAACACAGGATTTGTGCCAAAACTATGCAAAAGCGACGATTCTATGCACGAAACGCAGGTTTCTATCCAAAACTGAGCAAAACCGGCGATTCTGTGCACGAAACGCACGTTTTATGCCATGAGGAGCAATTCGGTGCGTGCAACGCACGTTTTGTGCCAAAACTGAGCAAAAGCGGCGATTCTATGCTCGAAATGCACATTTTGTGCCAAAACTGAGCAAAAGCGGCGATTCTATGCTCGAAATGCACGTTTTGCCGCCAAAACTGAGCAAAAGCGGCGATTCTGTGCACGAAACGCACGTGTTGCGCCAAAACTGAACAAAAGCGGCGATTCTGTGCACGAATCGCTCGTTTTGTGCCAAAACTGAGCAAAAGCGGCGATTCTGAGCACGAAACGCTCGTTTTGTTCCAAAACTGAGCAAAAGCGGCGATTCTATGCACGAATCGCTCGTTTTGTGCCAAAACTGAGCAAAAGCGGCGATTCTGTGCAAGAAACACAGGATTTGTGCCAAAACTGATCAAAAGCGGCGATTTTGTGCACGAAGCGCACGTTATGTGCCAAAAGGAGAAATTCGGAGCGCAAACCGCACGTTTTGTGCCAAAACTGGGCAAAAGCTGCGATTCTGTGCACGAAACACAGGATTTGTGCCAAAACTAAGCAAAAGCGACGATTCTGTGCACGAAACGCGCGTTTTGTGCCAAAACTGAGCAAAAGCGGCGATTCTATGCTCGAAATGCACGTTTTGTGCCAAAACTGAGCAAAAGCGGCGATTCTGTGCACGAAACGCACGTTTTGTTGCGAAACTGAGCAAAAACGGCGATTCTGTGTACGAAACGCACGTTTTGTTGCAAAACTGAGCAAAAGCGGCGATCCTATGCACGAAACGCACGTATTGTGCCAAAACTGAACAAAAGCGGCGATTCTATGCTCGAATGCACGTTTTGTGCCAAAACTGAGCAAAAGCGGCGATTCTGATCACGAAACGCACGTTATGTGCCAAAAGGAGAAATTCGGAGCGTAACACGCACGTATTGTGCCAAAACTGAGCAAAAGCGGCGATTCTGTGCACGAAACGCACGTTTTGTGCCAAAACAGAGCAAAAGCGGCGATTCTGTGCACGAAACGCACGTTTTGTGCCAAAACTGAGCAAAAGCGGCGATTCTGTGCACGAAACACAGGATTTGTGCCAAAACTATGCAAAAGCGACGATTCTATGCACGAAACGCAGGTTTCTATCCAAAACTGAGCAAAACCGGCGATTCTGTGCACGAAACGCACGTTTTATGCCATGAGGAGCAATTCGGTGCGTGCAACGCACGTTTTGTGCCAAAACTGAGCAAAAGCGGCGATTCTATGCTCGAAATGCACATTTTGTGCCAAAACTGAGCAAAAGCGGCGATTCTATGCTCGAAATGCACGTTTTGCCGCCAAAACTGAGCAAAAGCGGCGATTCTGTGCACGAAACGCACGTGTTGCGCCAAAACTGAACAAAAGCGGCGATTCTGTGCACGAATCGCTCGTTTTGTGCCAAAACTGAGCAAAAGCGGCGATTCTGAGCACGAAACGCTCGTTTTGTTCCAAAACTGAGCAAAAGCGGCGATTCTATGCACGAATCGCTCGTTTTGTGCCAAAACTGAGCAAAAGCGGCGATTCTGTGCAAGAAACACAGGATTTGTGCCAAAACTGATCAAAAGCGGCGATTTTGTGCACGAAGCGCACGTTATGTGCCAAAAGGAGAAATTCGGAGCGCAAACCGCACGTTTTGTGCCAAAACTGGGCAAAAGCTGCGATTCTGTGCACGAAACACAGGATTTGTGCCAAAACTAAGCAAAAGCGACGATTCTGTGCACGAAACGCGCGTTTTGTGCCAAAACTGAGCAAAAGCGGCGATTCTATGCTCGAAATGCACGTTTTGTGCCAAAACTGAGCAAAAGCGGCGATTCTGTGCACGAAACGCACGTTTTGTTGCGAAACTGAGCAAAAACGGCGATTCTGTGTACGAAACGCACGTTTTGTTGCAAAACTGAGCAAAAGCGGCGATCCTATGCACGAAACGCACGTATTGTGCCAAAACTGAACAAAAGCGGCGATTCTATGCTCGAATGCACGTTTTGTGCCAAAACTGAGCAAAAGCGGCGATTCTGATCACGAAACGCACGTTATGTGCCAAAAGGAGAAATTCGGAGCGTAACACGCACGTATTGTGCCAAAACTGAGCAAAAGCGGCGATTCTGTGCACGAAACGCACGTTTTGTGCCAAAACAGAGCAAAAGCGGCGATTCTGTGCACGAAACGCACGTTTTGTGCCAAAACTGAGCAAAAGCGGCGATTCTGTGCACGAAACACAGGATTTGTGCCAAAACTATGCAAAAGCGACGATTCTATGCACGAAACGCAGGTTTCTATCCAAAACTGAGCAAAACCGGCGATTCTGTGCACGAAACGCACGTTTTATGCCATGAGGAGCAATTCGGTGCGTGGAACGCACGTTTTGTGCCAAAACTGAGCAAAAGCGGCGATTCTATGCTCGAAATGCACATTTTGTGCCAAAACTGAGCAAAAGCGGCGATTCTATACTCGAAATGCACGTTTTGCCGCCAAAACTGAGCAAAAGCGGCGATTCTGTGCACGAAACGCACGTGTTGCGCCAAAACTGAACAAAAGCGGCGATTCTGTGCACGAAACGCACGTTTTGTGCCAAAACTGAGCAAAAGCGGCGATTCTGTGCACGAAACGCACGTTTTGTGCCAAAACTGAGCAAAAGCGGCGATTCTGTTCACGAAACGCACGTCATGTGCCGAAAGGAGAATATCGGACCGTGACACGCACGTTTTGTGCAAAAACTGAGTAAAAGCGGCGATTTTATGTACGAAACGCACGTTTTATGCCAAGAGGAGCAATTCGGTGCGTGGAACGCACGTTTTGTGCCAAAACTGAGCAAAAGCGGCGATTCTGTCCACGAAGCGCACGTTATGTGCCAAAAGGAGAAATTCGGAGCGCAAAACGCACGTTTTGTGCCAAAACTGGGCAAAAGCTGCGATTCTGTGCACGAAACACAGGATTTGTGCCAAAACTAAGCAAAAGCGACGATTCTGTGCACGAAACGCACGTTTTGTGCCAAAACTGAGCAAAAGCGGCGATTCTGTGCACGAGACGCACGTTTTGTGCCAAAACTGAGCAAAAGCGGCGATTCTGTGCACGAAACGCACGTTTTGTGCCAAAACTGAGCAAAAGCGGCGATTCTGTGCACGAAACGCACGTTTTGTGTCAAAACTGAGTAAAAGCGGCGATTCTATGCACGAAACGCTCGTTTTGTGCCAAAACTGAGCAAAAGCGGCGATTCTGTGCACAAAGCGCACGTATTGTGCCAAAACTGAGCAAAAGCCGCGATTCTGTGCACGAATCGCTCGTTTTATGAAAAGAGGAGCAATTCGGTGCGTGGAACGCACGTTTTGTGCCAAAACTGAGCAAAAGCGGCGATTCTGTGCACGAAACGCACGTATTGAGAAAAAACTGAGCAAAAGCGGCGATTCTATGCTCGAAATGCACGTTTTGTGCAAAACTGAGCAAAAGCGGCGATTCTGTGCACGAAACGCACGTATTGTGCCAAAACTGAGCAAAAGCGGCGATTCTGTGCACGAAACGCACGTTTTGTGCCAAAACAGAGCAAAAGCGGCGATTCTGTGCACGAAACGCACGTTTTGTGCCAAAACTGAGCAAAAGCGGCGATTCTGTGCACGAAACGCACGTTTTGTGCCAAAACTGAGCAAAAGCGGCGATTCTGTGCACAAAGCGCACGTATTGTGCCAATACTGAGCAAAAGCCGCGATTCTGTGCACGAAACGCACGTTTTATGAGAAGAGGAGCAATTCGGTGCGTGGAACGCACGTTTTGTGTCAAAACTGAGCAAAAGCGGCGATTCTGTGCACGAAACGCACGTTTTGTGCCAAAACTGAGCAAAAGCGGCGATTCTCTGCACGAAACGAAGGTTTTTATCCAAAACTGAGCAAAAGCGGCGATTCTGTGCACGAAACGCACGTTCTATGCCAAGAGTAGCAATTCGGTGCGTGGAACGCACGTCTTGTGCCAAAACTGAGCAAAAGCGGCGATTCTGTGCACAAAACGCACGTTTTGTGCCAAAACTGAGCAAAAGCGGCGATTCTATGCACGAAAAGCACGTTTTGTGCCAAAACTGAGCATAAGGGGCGATTCTCTGCACGAAACGCAGGTTTTTATCCAAAACTGAGCAAAAGCGGCGATTCTGTGAACGAAACACACGTTTTATGCCAAGAGGAGCAATTCGGTGCGTGGAACGCACGTTTTGTACCAAAACTGAGCAAAAGCGGCGATTCTGTGCTCGAAACGCACGTTTTGTGCTAAAACTGAGGAAAAGCGGCGATTCTGTGCAAGAAACACAGGATTTGTGCCAAAACTGATCAAAAGCGGCGATTTTGTGCACGAAGCGCACGTTTCGTGCCAAAACTGAGCAAAAGCGGCGATTCTGTGCAAGAAACACAGGATTTGTGCCAAAACTGATCAAAAGCGGCGATTTTGTGCACGAAGCGCACGTTATGTGCCAAAAGGAGAAATTCGGAGCGCAAACCGCACGTTTTGTGCCAAAACTGGGCAAAAGCTGCGATTCTGTGCACGAAACACAGGATTTGTGCCAAAACTAAGCAAAAGCGACGATTCTGTGCACGAAACGCGCGTTTTGTGCCAAAACTGAGCAAAAGCGGCGATTCTATGCTCGAGATGCACGTATTGTGCCAAAACTGAGCAATAGCGGCGATTCTATGCTCGAAATGCACGTTTTGTGCCAAAACTGAGCAAAAGCGGCGATTCTGTGCACGAAACGCACGTTTTGTTGCGAAACTGAGCAAAAACGGCGATTCTGTGTACGAAACGCACGTTTTGTTGCAAAACTGAGAAAAAGCAACGATCCTATGCACGAAACGCACGTATTGTGCCAAAACTGAACAAAAGCGGCGATTCTATGCTCGAATGCACGTTTTGTGCCAAAACTGAGCAAAAGCGGCGATTCTGATCACGAAACGCACGTTATGTGCCAAAAGGAGAAATTCGGAGCGTAACACGCACGTATTGTGCCAAAACTGAGCAAAAGCGGCGATTCTGTGCACGAAACGCACGTTTTGTGCCAAAACAGAGCAAAAGCGGCGATTCTGTGCACGAAACGCACGTTTTGTGCCAAAACAGAGCAAAAGCGGCGATTCTGTGCACGAAACGCACGTTTTGTGCCAAAACTGAGTAAAAGCGGCGATTTTATGTACGAAACGCACGTTTTATGCCAAGAGGAGCAATTCGGTGCGTGGAACGCACGTTTTGTGCCAAAACTGAGCAAAAGCGGCGATTCTGTCCACAAAGCGCACGTTATGTGCCAAAAGGAGAAATTCGGAGCGCAAAACGCACGTATTGTGCCAAAACTGGTCAAAAGCTGCGATTCTGTGCACGAAACACAGGATTTGTGCCAAAACTAAGCAAAAGCGACGACTCTGTGCTCGAAACGCACGTTTTGTGCCAAAACTGAGCAAAAGCGGCGATTCTATGCTCGAGATGCACGTATTGTGCCAAAACTGAGCAAAAGCGGCGATTCTGATCACGAAACGCACGTTATGTGCAAAACGGAGAAATTCGGAGCGTAATACGCACGTTTTGTGCCAAAACTGAGTAAAAGCGGCGATTCTGTTCACGAAACGCTCGTTTTCTACCAAAACTGAGCAAAAGCGGCGATTCTGTGCACGAAACGCACGTTTTGTGCCAAAACTGAGCAAAAGCGGCGATTCTGTGCACGAAACGCACGTTTTGTTGCGAAACTGAGCAAAAACGGCGATTCTGTGTACGAAACGCACGTTTTGTTGCTAAACTGAGCAAAAGCGGCGATTCTGTGCACGAAACGCACGTATTGTGCCAAAACTGAACAAAAGCGGCGATTCTATGCTCGAATGCACGTTTTGTGCCAAAACTGAGCAAAAGCGGCGATTCTGATCACGAAACGCACGTTATGTGCCAAAAGGAGAAATTCGGAGCGTAACACGCACGTTTTGTGCCAAAACTGAGTAAAAGCGGCGATTCTATTCACGAAACGCTCGTTTTGTACCAGAACTGAGCAAAAGCGGCGATTCTGTGCACGAAGCGCACGTTTTGTGCCAAAACTGAGCAAAAGCGGCGATTCTGTGCACGAAACGCACGTATTGAGAAAAAACTGAGCAAAAGCGGCGATTCTATGCTCGAAATGCACGTTTCGTGCAAAACTGAGCAAAAGCGGCGATTCTGGGCACGAAACGCACGTATTGTGCCGAAACTGAGCAAAAGTGCGAATTCTGTGCACGAAACGCACGTTTTGTGCCAAAACAGAGCAAAAGCGGCGATTCTGTGCACGAAACGCACGTTTTGTGCCAAAACTGAGCAAAAGCGGCGATTCTGTGCACAAAGCGCACGTATTGTGCCAAAACTGAGCAAAAGCCGCGATTCTGTGCACGAAACGCACGTTTTATGAGAAGAGGAGCAATTCGGTGCGTGGAACGCACGTTTTGTGCCAAAACTGGTCAAAAGATGCGATTCTGTGCACGAAACACAGGATTTGTGCCAAAACTAAGCAAAAGCGACGACTCTGTGCACGAAACGCACGTTTTGTGCCAAAACTGAGCAAAAGCGGCGATTCTATGCTCGAGATGCACGTATTGTGCCAAAACTGAGCAAAAGCGGCGATTCTGATCACGAAACGCACGTTTTGTGCCAAAACTGAGCAAAAGCGGCGATTCTATGCACGAAACGCTCGTTTTGTGCCAATACTGAGCAAAAGCGGCGATTCTGTGCACAAAGCGCACGTATTGTGCCAAAACTGAGCAAAAGCCGCGATTCTGTGCACGAAACGCTCGTTTTATGAAAAGAGGAGCAATTCGGTGCGTGGAACGCACGTTTTGTGACAAAACTGAGCATAAGCGGCGAATCTGTGCACGAAACGCACGTTTTGTGCCAAAACTGAGCAAAAGTGGCGATTCTGAGCACGAAACGCACGTTTTGTTCCAAAACTGAGCAAAAGCGGCGATTCTATGCACGAATTGCTCGCTTTGTGCCAAAACTGAGCAAAAGTTGCGATTCTGTGCAAGAAACACAGGATTTGTGCCAAAACTGAGCAAAAGCGGCGATTCTATGCTCGAGATGCACGTATTGTGCCAAAACTGAGCAAAAGCGGCGATTCTGTGCACGAAACGCACGTTTTGTGCCAAAACTGAGCAAAAGCGGCGATTCTGTTCACGAAACGCACGTCATGTGCCAAAAGGAGAATATCGGACCGTAACACGCACGTTTTGTGCCAAAACTGAGTAAAAGCGGCGATTTTATGTACGAAACGCACGTTTTATGCCAAGAGGAGCAATTCGGTGCGTGGAACGCACGTTTTGTGCCAAAACTGAGCAAAAGCGGCGATTCTGTCCACGAAGCGCACGTTATGTGCCAAAAGGAGAAATTCGGAGCGCAAAACGCACGTTTTGTGCCAAAACTGGGCAAAAGCTGCGATTCTGTGCACGAAACACAGGATTTGTGCCAAAACTAAGCAAAAGCGACGATTCTGTGCACGAAACGCACGTTTTGTGCCAAAACTGAGCAAAAGCGGCGATTCTGTGCACGAAACGCACGTTTTGTGCCAAAACTGAGCAAAAGCGGCGATTCTGTGCACGAAACGCACGTTTTGTGCCAAAACTGAGCAAAAGCGGCGATTCTGTTCACGAAACGCACGTTTTGTTCCAAAACTGAGCAAAAGCGGCGATTCCATGCACGAATCGCTCGTTTTGTGCCAAAACTGAGCAAAAGCGGCGATTCTGTGCTAGAAACACAGGATTTGTGCCAAAACTGAGCAAAAGCGGCGATTCTGTGCACGAAGCGCACGTTATGTGCCAAAAGGAGAAATTCGGAGTGCAAAACGCACGTATTGTGCCAAAACTGGTCAAAAGCTGCGATTCTGTGCACGAAACACAGGATTTGTGCCAAAACTAAGCAAAAGCGACGACTCTGTGCACGAAACGCACGTTTTGTGCCAAAACTGAGCAAAAGCGGCGATTCTATGCTCGAGATGCACGTATTGTGCAAAAACTGAGCAAAAGCGGCGATTCTGATCACGAAACGCACGTTATGTGCAAAACGGAGAAATTCGGAGCGTAATACGCACGTTTTGTGCCAAAACTGAGTAAAAGCGGCGATTCTGTTCACGAAACGCTCGTTTTCTACCAAAACTGAGCAAAAGCGGCGATTCTGTGCACGAAACGCACGTTTTGTGCCAAAACTGAGCAAAAGCGGCGATTCTGTTCACGAAACGCACGTCATGTGCCAAAAGGAGAATATCGGACCGTAACACGCACGTTTTGTGCCAAAACTGGGTAAAAGCGGCGATTTTATGTACGAAACGCACGTTTTATGCCAAGAGGAGCAATTCGGTGCGTGGAACGCACGTTTTGTGCCAAAACTGAGCAAAAGCTGCGATTCTGTGCACGAAACACAGGATTTGTGCCAAAACTAAGCAAAAGCGACGACTCTGTGCACGAAACGCACGTTTTGTGCCAAAACTGAGCAAAAGCGGCGATTCTATGCTCGAGATGCACGTATTGTGCCAAAACTGAGCAAAAGCGGCGATTCTGATCACGAAACGCACGTTTTGTTCCAAAACTGAGCAAAAGCGGCGATTCTATGCACGAAACGCTCGTTTTGTGCCAATACTGAGCAAAAGCGGCGATTCTGTGCACAAAGCGCACGTATTGTGCCAAAACTGAGCAAAAGCCGCGATTCTGTGCACGAAACGCTCGTTTTATGAAAAGTGGAGCAATTCGGTGCGTGGAACGCACGTTTTGTGACAAAACTGAGCATAAGCGGCGAATCTGTGCACGAAACGCACGTTTTGTGCCAAAACTGAGCAAAAGTGGCGATTCTGAGCACGAAACGCACGTTTTGTTCCAAAACTGAGCAAAAGCGGCGATTCTATGCACGAATTGCTCGTTTTGTGCCAAAACTGAGCAAAAGTTGCGATTCTGTGCAAGAAACACAGGATTTGTGCCAAAACTGAGCAAAAGCGGCGATTCTATGCTCGAGATGCACGTATTGTGCCAAAACTGAGCAAAAGCGGCGATTCTGTGCACGAAACGCACGTTTTGTGCCAAAACTGAGCAAAAGCGGCGATTCTGTTCACGAAACGCACGTCATGTGCCAAAAGGAGAATATCGGACCGTAACACGCACGTTTTGTGCCAAAACTGAGTAAAAGCGGCGATTTTATGTACGAAACGCACGTTTTATGCCAAGAGGAGCAATTCGGTGCGTGGAACGCACGTTTTGTGCCAAAACTGAGCAAAAGCGGCGATTCTGTCCACGAAGCGCACGTTATGTGCCAAAAGGAGAAATTCGGAGCGCAAAACGCACGTTTTGTGCCAAAACTGGGCAAAAGCTGCGATTCTGTGCACGAAACACAGGATTTGTGCCAAAACTAAGCAAAAGCGACGATTCTGTGCACGAAACGCACGTTTTGTGCCAAAACTGAGCAAAAGCGGCGATTCTGTGCACGAAACGCACGTTTTGTGCCAAAACTGAGCAAAAGCGGCGATTCTGTGCACGCAACGCACGTTTTGTGCCAAAACTGAGCAAAAGCGGCGATTCTGTGCACGAAACACAGGATTTGTGCCAAAACTATGCAAAAGCGACGATTCTGTGCACGAAACGCACGTTTTGTGCCAAAACAGAGCAAAAGCGGCGATTCTGTGCACGAAACGCACGTTTTGTGCCAAAACTGAGCAAAAGCGGCGATTCTGTGCACAAAGCGCACGTATTGTGCCAAAACTGAGCAAAAGCCGCGATTCTGTGCACGAAACGCACGTTTTATGAGAAGAGGAGCAATTCGGTGCGTGGAACGCACGTTTTGTGCCAAAACTGGTCAAAAGCTGCGATTCTGTGCACGAAACACAGGATTTGTGCCAAAACTAAGCAAAAGCGACGACTCTGTGCACGAAACGCACGTTTTGTGCCAAAACTGAGCAAAAGCGGCGATTCTATGCTCGAGATGCACGTATTGTGCCAAAACTGAGCAAAAGCGGCGATTCTGATCACGAAACGCACGTTTTGTTCCAAAACTGAGCAAAAGCGGCGATTCTATGCATGAAACGCTCGTTTTGTGCCAATACTGAGCAAAAGCGGCGATTCTGTGCACAAAGCGCACGTATTGTGCCAAAACTGAGCAAAAGCCGCGATTCTGTGCACGAAACGCTCGTTTTATGAAAAGTGGAGCAATTCGGTGCGTGGAACGCACGTTTTGTGACAAAACTGAGCATAAGCGGCGAATCTGTGCACGAAACGCACGTTTTGTGCCAAAACTGAGCAAAAGTGGCGATTCTGAGCACGAAACGCACGTTTTGTTCCAAAACTGAGCAAAAGCGGCGATTCTATGCACGAATTGCTCGTTTTGTGCCAAAACTGAGCAAAAGTTGCGATTCTGTGCAAGAAACACAGGATTTGTGCCAAAACTGAGCAAAAGCGGCGATTCTATGCTCGAGATGCACGTATTGTGCCAAAACTGAGCAAAAGCGGCGATTCTGTGCACGAAACGCACGTTTTGTGCCAAAACTGAGCAAAAGCGGCGATTCTGTTCACGAAACGCACGTCATGTGCCAAAAGGAGAATATCGGACCGTAACACGCACGTTTTGTGCCAAAACTGAGTAAAAGCGGCGATTTTATGTACGAAACGCACGTTTTATGCCAAGAGGAGCAATTCGGTGCGTGGAACGCACGTTTTGTGCCAAAACTGAGCAAAAGCGGCGATTCTGTCCACGAAGCGCACGTTATGTGCCAAAAGGAGAAATTCGGAGCGCAAAACGCACGTTTTGTGCCAAAACTGGGCAAAAGCTGCGATTCTGTGCACGAAACACAGGATTTGTGCCAAAACTAAGCAAAAGCGACGATTCTGTGCACGAAACGCACGTTTTGTGCCAAAACTGAGCAAAAGCGGCGATTCTGTGCACGAAACGCACGTTTTGTGCCAAAACTGAGCAAAAGCGGCGATTCTGTGCACGAAACGCACGTTTTGTGCCAAAACTGAGCAAAAGCGGCGATTCTGTTCACGAAACGCACGTTTTGTTCCAAAACTGAGCAAAAGCGGCGATTCCATGCACGAATCGCTCGTTTTGTGCCAAAACTGAGCAAAAGCGGCGATTCTGTGCTAGAAACACAGGATTTGTGCCAAAACTGAGCAAAAGCGGCGATTCTGTGCACGAAGCGCACGTTATGTGCCAAAAGGAGAAATTCGGAGTGCAAAACGCACGTATTGTGCCAAAACTGGTCAAAAGCTGCGATTCTGTGCACGAAACACAGGATTTGTGCCAAAACTAAGCAAAAGCGACGACTCTGTGCACGAAACGCACGTTTTGTGCCAAAACTGAGCAAAAGCGGCGATTCTATGCTCGAGATGCACGTATTGTGCAAAAACTGAGCAAAAGCGGCGATTCTGATCACGAAACGCACGTTATGTGCAAAACGGAGAAATTCGGAGCGTAATACGCACGTTTTGTGCCAAAACTGAGTAAAAGCGGCGATTCTGTTCACGAAACGCTCGTTTTCTACCAAAACTGAGCAAAAGCGGCGATTCTGTGCACGAAACGCACGTTTTGTGCCAAAACTGAGCAAAAGCGGCGATTCTGTTCACGAAACGCACGTCATGTGCCAAAAGGAGAATATCGGACCGTAACACGCACGTTTTGTGCCAAAACTGGGTAAAAGCGGCGATTTTATGTACGAAACGCACGTTTTATGCCAAGAGGAGCAATTCGGTGCGTGGAACGCACGTTTTGTGCCAAAACTGAGCAAAAGCGGCGATTCTGTCCACGAAGCGCACGTTATGTGCCAAAAGGAGAAATTCGGAGCGCAAAACGCACGTTTTGTGCCAAAACTGGGCAAAAGCTGCGATTCTGTGCACGAAACACAGGATTTGTGCCAAAACTAAGCAAAAGCGACGATTCTGTGCACGACACGCACGTTTTGTGCCAAAACAGAGCAAAAGCGGCGATTCTATATACGAATCGCTCGTTTTGTGCCAAAACTGAGTAAAAGCGGCGATTCTGTGCACGAAACGCACGTTTTGTTGCGAAACTGAGCAAAAACGGCGATTCTGTGTACGAAACACACGTTTTGTTGCTAAACTGAGCAAAAGCGGCGATTCTGTGCACGAAACGCACGTATTGTGCCAAAACTGAACAAAAGTGGCGATTCTATGCTCGAATGCACGGTTTGTGCCAAAACTGAGCAAAAGCGGCGATTCTGATCACGAAACGCACGTTATGTGCCAAAAGGAGAAATTCGGAGCGTAACACGCACGTTTTGTGCCAAAACTGAGTAAAAGCGGCGATTCTATTCACGAAATGCTCGTTTTGTGCCATACTGAGCAAAAGCGGCGATTCTGTGCACAAAGCGCACGTATTGTGCCAAAACTGAGCAAAAAAGCGATTCTGTGCACGAAACGCACGTTTTATGAAAAGAGGAGCAATTCGGTGCATGGAACGCACGTTTTGTGCCAAAACTGAGCAAATGCGGCGATTCTGTGCACGAAACGCACGTATTGTGCCAAAACTGAGCATAAGCGGCGATTCTCTGCACGAAACGCAGGTTTTTATCCATAACTGAGCAAAAGCGGCGATTCTGTGCACGAAACGCACGTTTTATGCCAAGAGGAGCAATTCGGTGCGTGGAACGCACGTTTTGTACCAAAACTGAGCAAAAGCGGCGATTCTGTGCACGAAACGCACGTTTTGTGCTAAAACTGAGGAAAAGCGGCGATTCTGGGCACGAAACACGGGATTTGTGCCAAAACTGAGCAAAAGCGGCGATTCTGAGCACGAAACGCACGTTTTGTTCCAAAACTGAGCAAAAGCGGCGATTCTATGCACGAATCGCTCGTTTTGTGCCAAAACTGAGCAAAAGCGGCGATTCTGTGCTAGAAACACAGGATTTGTGCCAAAACTGAGCAAAAGCGGCGATTTTGTGCACGAAGCGCACGTTATGTGCCAAAAGGAGAAATTCGGAGCGCAAACCGCACGTTTTGTGCCAAAACTGGGCAAAAGCTGCGATTCTGTGCACGAATCACAGGATTTGTGCCAAAACTAAGCAAAAGCGACGATTCTGTGCACGAAACGCGCGTTTTGTGCCAAAACTGAGCAAAAGCGGCGATTCTATGCTCGAGATGCACGTATTGTGCCAAAACTGAGCAATAGCGGCGATTCTATGCTCGAAATGCACGTTTTGTGCCAAAACTGAGCAAAAGCGGCGATTCTGTGCACGAAACGCACGTTATGTGCCAAAAGGAGAAATTCGGAGCGTAACACGCTCGTATTGTGCCAAAACTGAGCAAAAGCGGCGATTCTGTGCACGAAACGCACGTTTTGTGCCAAAACAGAGCAAAAGCGGCGATTCTGTGCACGAAACGCACGTTTTGTGCCAAAACTGAGCAAAAGCGGCGATTCTGTGCACGAAACACAGGATTTGTGCCAAAACTATGCAAAAGAGACGATTCTGTGCACGAAACGCAGGTTTCTATCCAAAACTGAGCAAAACCGGTGATTCTGTGCACGAAACGCACGTTTTATGCCATGAGGAGCAATTCGGTGCGTGGAACGCACGTTTTGTGCCAAAACTGAGCAAAAGCGGCGATTCTATGCATGAAACGCTCGTTTTGTGCCAAAAATGAGCAAAAGCGGCGATTCTATGCTCGAAATGCACATTTTGTGCCAAAACTGAGCAAAAGCGGCGATTCTATGCTCGAAATGCACGTTTTGCCGCCAAAACTGAGCAAAAGCGGCGAATCTGTGCACGAAACGCACGTGTTGCGCCAAAACTGAACAAAAGCGGCGATTCTGTGCACGAAACGCACGTATTGTGCCAAAACTGAGCAAAAGCCGCGATTCTATGCTCGAAATGCACGTTTTGTGCCAAAACTGAGCATAAGCGGCGAAACTCTGCACGAAACGCAGGTTTTTATCCAAAACTGGGCAAAAGCGGCGAATCTGTGCACGAAACGCACGTTTTATGCCAAGAGGAGCAATTCGGAGCGTGGAACGCACGTTTTGTGCCAAAACTGAGCAAAAGCGGCGATTCTGTGCACGAAACGCACGTATTGTGCCAAAACTGAACAAAAGCGGCGATTCTATGCTCGAATGCACGGTTTGTGCCAAAACTGAGCAAAAGCGGCGATTCTGATCACGAAACGCACGTTATGTGCCAAAAGGAGAAATTCGGAGCGTAACACGCACGTTTTGTGCCAAAACTGAGTAAAAGCGGCGATTCTATTCACGAAATGCTCGTTTTGTGCCATACTGAGCAAAAGCGGCGATTCTGTGCACAAAGCGCACGTATTGTGCCAAAACTGAGCAAAAAAGCGATTCTGTGCACGAAACGCACGTTTTATGAAAAGAGGAGCAATTCGGTGCATGGAACGCACGTTTTGTGCCAAAACTGAGCAAAAGCGGCGATTCTGTGCACGAAACGCACGTATTGTGCCAAAACTGAGCATAAGCGGCGATTCTCTGCACGAAACGCAGGTTTTTATCCAAAACTGAGCAAAAGCGGCGATTCTGTGCACAAAACGCACGTTTTGTGCCAAAACTGAGCAAAAGCGGCGATTCTATGCACGAAAAGCACGTTTTGTGCCAAAACTGAGCATAAGGGGCGATTCTCTGCACGAAACGCAGGTTTTTATCCATAACTGAGCAAAAGCGGCGATTCTGTGCACGAAACGCACGTTTTATGCCAGGAGGAGCAATTCGGTGCGTGGAACGCACGTTTTGTACCAATACTGAGCAAAAGCGGCGATTCTGTGCACGAAACGCACGTTTTGTGCTAAAACTGAGGAAAAGCGGCGATTCTGCGCACGAAACACGGGATTTGTGCCAAAACTGAGCAAAAGCGGCGATTCTGAGCACGAAACGCACGTTTTGTTCCAAAACTGAGCAAAAGCGGCGATTCTATGCACGAATCGCTCGTTTTGTGCCAAAACTGAGCAAAAGCGGCGATTCTGTGCAAGAAACACAGGATTTGTGCCAAAACTGAGCAAAAGCGGCGATTCTGTGCACGAAGCGCACGTTATGTGCCAAAAGGAGAAATTCGGAGCGCAAAACGCACGTTTTGTGCCAAAACTGAGCAAAAGCGGCGATTCTGAGCACGAAACGCACGTTTTGTTCCAAAACTGAGCAAAAGCGGCGATTCTGTGCACGAAACGCACGTTTTGTTGCGAAACTGAGCAAAAACGGCGATTCTGTGTACGAAACGCACGTTTTGTTGCAAAACTGAGCAAAAGCGGCGATCCTGTGCACGAAACGCACGTATTGTGCCAAAACTGAACAAAAGCGGCGATTCTATGCTCGGATGCACGTTTTGTGCCAAAACTGAGCAAAAGCGGCGATTCTTTGCTCGAAATGCACGTTTTGCCGCCAAAACTGAGCAAAAGCGGCGATTCTGTGCACGAAACGCACGTGTTGCGCCAAAACTGAACAAACGCGGCGATTCTGTGCACGAAACGCACGTATTGTGCCAAAACTGAGCAAAAGCGGCGATTCTATGCTCGAAATGGACGTTTTGTGCCAAAACTGAGCATAAGCGGCGATTCTCTGCACGAAACGCAGGTTTTTATACAAAACTGGGCAAAAGCGGCGATTCTGTGCACGAAACGCACGTTTTGTGCCAAAACTGAGCAAAAGCGGCGATTCTGTGCTCGAAACGCACGTTTTGTGCCAAATCTGACCAAAAGCGGCGATTCTGTGCACGAAACGCACGCTTTGTGCCAAAGCTGAGCAAAAGCGGCGATTCTGTGCACGAAGCGCACGTTATGTGCCAAAAGGAGAAATTCGGAGCGTAAAACTCACGTTTTGTGCCAAAACTGGGCAAAAGCGGCGATTCTGTGCACGAAACACAGGATTTGTGCCAAAACTAAGCAAAAGCGACGATTCTGTGCACGAAACGCACGTATTGTGCCAAAACTGAGCAAAAGCGGCGATTCTATGCACGAAACGCCCGTATTGTGCCAAAACTGAGCAAAAGCGGCGATTCTATGCTCGAAATGCACGTTTTGTGCCAAAACTGAGCATAAGCGGCGATTCTCTGCACGAAACGCAGGTTTTTATCCAAAACTGGGCAAAAGCGGCGATTCTGTGCACGAAACGCACGTTTTATGGAAAGAGGAGCAGTTCGGTGCGTGGAACGCACGTTTTGTGCCAAAACTGAGCAAAAGCGGCGATTCTGTGCACGAAACGCACGTTTTGTGCCAAAACTGAGCAAAAGCGGCGATTCTATGCACGAAATGCTCGTTTTGTGCCAAAACTGAGCAAAAGCGGCGATTCTATGGTCGAGATGCACGTATTGTGCCAAAACTGTCCAATAGCGGCGATTCTATGCTCGAAATGCACGTTTTGTGCCAAAACTGAGCAAAAGCGGCGATTCTGAGCACGAAACACACGTTTTGTTCCAAAACTGAGCAAAAGCGGCGATTCTATATACGAATCGCTCGTTTTGTGCCAAAACTGAGCAAAAGCGGCGATTCTGTGCACGAAACGCACGTTTTGTTGCGAAACTGAGCAAAAACGGCGATTCTGTGTACGAAACGCACGTTTTGTTGCAAAACTGAGCAAAAGCGGCGATCCTGTGCACGAAACGCACGTATTGTGCCAAAACTGAACAAAAGCGGCGATTCTATGCTCGGATGCACGTTTTGTGCCAAAACTGAGCAAAAGCGGCGATGCTATGCTCGAAATGCACGTTTTGCCGCCAAAACTGAGCAAAAGCGGCGATTCTGTGCACGAAACGCACGTGTTGCGCCAAAACTGAACAAACGCGGCGATTCTGTGCACGAAACGCACGTATTGTACCAAAACTGAGCAAAAGCGGCGATTCTATGCTCGAAATGCACGTTTTGTGCCAAAACTGAGCATAAGCGGCGATTCTCTGCACGAAACGCAGGTTTTTATCCAAAACTGGGCAAAAGCGGCGATTCTGTGTACGAAACGCACGTTTTATGCCAAGAGGAGCAATTCGGAGCGTGGAACGCACGTTTTGTGCCAAAACTGAGCAAAAGCGGCGATTCTGTGCACGAAACGCACGTTTTGTGCCAAAACTGAGCAAAAGCGGCGATTCTGTGCACGAAACGCACGTATTGTGCCAAAGCTGAGCAAAAGCGGCGATTCTGTGCACGAAGCGCACGTTATGTGCCAAAAGGAGAAATTCGGAGCGTAAAACTCACGTTTTGTGCCAAAACTGGGCAAAAGCGGCGATTCTGTGCACGAAACACAGGATTTGTGCCAAAACTAAGCAAAAGCGACGATTCTGTGCACGAAACGCACGTTTTGTGCCAACACTGAGCAAAAGCGGCGATTCTGGGCTCGAAACGAACGTTTTGTGCCAAAACTGACCAAAAGCGGCGATTCTGTGCACGAAACACAGGATTTGTGCCAAAACTAAGCAAAAGCGACGATTCTGTGCACGAAACGCACGTATTGTGCCAAAACTGAGCAAAAGCGGCGATTCTATGCACGAAACGCTCGTTTTGTGCCAAAACTGAGCAAAAGCGGCGATTCTGTGCACAAAGCGCACGTATTGTGCCAAAACTGAGCAAAAGCCGCGATTCTGTGCACGAAACGCACGTTTTGTGCCAAAACTGAGCAAAAGCGGCGATTCTATGCACGAAAAGCACGTTTTGTGCCAAAACTGAGCATAAGGGGCGATTCTGTGCACGAAACGCACGTTTTATGAAAAGAGGAGCAATTCGGTGCGTGGAACGCACGTTTTGTGCCAAAACTGAGCAAAAGCGGCGATTCTGTGCACGAAGCGCACGTAATGTGCCAAAAGGAGAAATTCGGAGCGTAAAACTCACGTTTTGTGCCAAAACTGACCAAAAGCGGCGATTCTGTGCACGAAACGCACGTTTTGTGCCAAAACTGAGCAAAAGTGGCGATTCTGTGCACGAAACGCACGTATTGTGCCAAAGCTGAGCAAAAGCGGCGATTCTGTGCACGAAGCGCACGTTATGTGCCAAAAGGAGAAATTCGGAGCGTAAAACGCACGTTTTGTGCAAAAACTGAGCAAAAGCGGCGATTCTGTGCAAGAAACACAGGATTTGTGCCAAAACTAAGCAAAAGCGACGATTCTGTGCACGAAGCGCACGTTATGTGCCAAAAGGAGAAATTCGGAACGTAAAACGCACGTTTTGTGCAAAAACTGGGAAAAAGCGGCGATTCTGTGCACGAAACACAGGATTTGTGCCAAAACTAAGCAAAAGCGACGATTCTGTGCACGAAACGCACGTATTGTGCCAAAACTGAGCAAAAGCGGCGATTCTATGCACGAAACGCTCGTTTTGTGCCAAAACTGAGCAAAAGCGGCGACTCTGTGCACAAAGCGCCCGTATTGTGCCAAAACTGAGCAAAAGCCGCGATTCTGTGCACGAAACGCAGGTTTTAATCCAAAACTTAGCAAAAGCGGCGATTCTGTGCACGAAACACACGTTTTATGAAACGAGGAGCAATTCGGTGCGTGGAACGCACGTTTTGTGCCCAAACTGAGCAAAAGCGGCGATTCTGTGCACGAAACGCACGTTTTGTGCCAAAACTGAGCAAAAGCGGCGATTCTATGCACGAAAAGCACGTTTTGTGCCAAAACTGAGCATAAGGGGCGATTCTGTGCACGAAACGCACGTTTTATGAAAAGAGGAGCAATTCGGTGCGTGGAACGCACGTTTTGTGCCAAAACTGAGCAAAAGCGGCGATTCTGTGCACGAAACGCACGTTTTGTGCCAAAACTGAGCAAAAGCGGCGATTCTATGCACGAAATGCTCGTTTTGTGCCAAAACTGAGCAAAAGCGGCGATTCTGTGCACGAAACGCACGTTTTATGCCAAGAGGAGCAATTCGGTGCGTGGAACGCACGTTTTGTACCGAAACTGAGCAAAAGCGGCGATTCTGTGCACGAAACGCACGTTTTGTGCTAAAACTGAGGAAAAGCGGCGATTCTGCGCACGAAACACGGGATTTGGGCCAAAACTGAGCAAAAGCGGCGATTCTGAGCACGAAACGCACGTTTTGTTGAAAAACTGAGCAAAAGCGGCGATTCTATGCACGAAAAGCACGTTTTGTGCCAAAACTGAGCATAAGGGGCGATTCTGTGCACGAATCGCACGTTTTATGAAAAGAGGAGCAATTCGGTACGTGGAACGCACGTTTTGTGCCAAAACTGAGCAAAAGCGGCGATTCTGTGCACGAAGCGCACGTAATGTGCCAAAAGGAGAAATTCGGAGCGTAAAACTCACGTTTTGTGCCAAAACTGACCAAAAGCGGCGATTCTGTGCACGAAACGCACGTTTTGTGCCAAAACTGAGCAAATGTGGCGATTCTGTGCACGAAACGCACGTATTGTGCCAAAGCTGAGCAAAAGCGGCGATTCTGTGCACGAAGCGCACGTTATGTGCCAAAAGGAGAAATTCGGAGCGTAAAACGCACGTTTTGTGCAAAAACTGAGCAAAAGCGGCGATTCTGTGCAAGAAACACAGGATTTGTGCCAAAACTAAGCAAAAGCGACGATTCTGTGCACGAAGCGCACGTTATGTGCCAAAAGGAGAAATTCGGAACGTAAAACGCACGTTTTGTGCAAAAACTGGGAAAAAGCGGCGATTCTGTGCACGAAACACAGGATTTGTGCCAAAACTAAGCAAAAGCGACGATTCTGTGCACGAAACGCACGTATTGTGCCAAAACTGAGCAAAAGCGGCGATTCTATGCACGAAACGCTCGTTTTGTGCCAAAACTGAGCAAAAGCGGCGACTCTGTGCACAAAGCGCCCGTATTGTGCCAAAACTGAGCAAAAGCCGCGATTCTGTGCACGAAACGCAGGTTTTAATCCAAAACTTAGCAAAAGCGGCGATTCTGTGCACGAAACGCACGTTTTATGAAACGAGGAGCAATTCGGTGCGTGGAACGCACGTTTTGTGCCAAAACTGAGCAAAAGCGGCGATTCTGTGCACGAAACGCACGTTTTGTGCCAAAACTGAGCAAAAGCGGCGATTCTATGCACGAAAAGCACGTTTTGTGCCAAAACTGAGCATAAGGGGCCATTCTGTGCACGAAACGCACGTTTTATGAAAAGAGGAGCAATTCGGTGCGTGGAACGCACGTTTTGTGCCAAAACTGAGCAAAAGCGGCGATTCTGTGCACGAAACGCACGTTTTGTGCCAAAACTGAGCAAAAGCGGCGATTCTATGCACGAAATGCTCGTTTTGTGCCAAAACTGAGCAAAAGCGGCGATTCTGTGCACGAAACGCACGTTTTATGCCAAGAGGAGCAATTCGGTGCGTGGAACGCACGTTTTGTACCGAAACTGAGCAAAAGCGGCGATTCTGTGCACGAAACGCACGTTTTGTGCTAAAACTGAGGAAAAGCGGCGATTCTGCGCACGAAACACGGGATTTGGGCCAAAACTGAGCAAAAGCGGCGATTCTGAGCACGAAACGCACGTTTTGTTGAAAAACTGAGCAAAAGCGGCGATTCTATGCACGAATCGCTCGTTTTGTGCCAAAACTGAGCAAAAGCGGCGATTCTGTGCAAGAAACACAGGATTTGTGCCAAAACTGAGCAAAAGCGGCGATTCTGTGCAAGAAGCGCACGTTATGTGCCAAAAGGAGAAATTCGGAGCGCAAAACGCACGTTTTGTGCCAAAACTGGTCAAAAGCTGCGATTCTGTGCACGAAACACAGGATTTGTGCCAAAACTAAGCAAAAGCGACGATTCTGTGCACGAAACGCACGTTTTGAGCCAAAACTGAGCAAAAGCGGCGATTCTATGCTCGAGATGCCAGTATTGTGCCAAAACTGAGCAAAAGCGGCGATTCTATGTACGAAAAGCACGTTTTGTGCCAAAACTGAGCATAAGGGGCGATTCTCTGCACGAAACGCAGGATTTGTGCCAAAACTGAGCAAAAGCGGCGATTCTGTGCAAGAAGCGCACGTTATGTGCCAAAAGGAGAAATTCGGAGCGCAAAACGCACGTTTTGTGCCAAAACTGGTCAAAAGCTGCGATTCTGTGCACGAAACACAGGATTTGTGCCAAAACTAAGCAAAAGCGACGATTCTGTGCACGAAACGCACGTTTTGAGCCAAAACTGAGCAAAAGCGGCGATTCTATGCTCGAGATGCCAGTATTGTGCCAAAACTGAGCAAAAGCGGCGATTCTATGTACGAAAAGCACGTTTTGTGCCAAAACTGAGCATAAGGGGCGATTCTCTGCACGAAACGCAGGTTTTTATCCAAAACTGAGCAAAAGCGGCGATTCTGTGCACGAAACGCACGTTTTATGCCAAGAGGAGCAATTCGGTGCGTGGAACGCACGTTTTGTACCAAAACTGAGCAAAAGCGGCGATTCTGTGCACGAAACGCACGTTTTGTGCTAAAGCTGAGGAAAAGCGGCGATTCTGCGCACGAAACACGGGATTTGTGCCAAAACTGAGCAAAAGCGGCGATTCTGAGCACGAAACGCACGTTTTGTTCCAAAACTGAGCAAAAGCGGCGATTCTATGCACGAATCGCTCGTTTTGTGCCAAAACTGAGCAAAAGCGGCGATTCTATGCACGAAACGCTCGTTTTGTGTCAAAACTGAGCAAAAGCGGCGATTCTGTGCACGAAACGCACGTGTTGCTCCAAAACTGAACAAACGCGGCGATTCTGTGCACGAAACGCACGTTTTGTGCCAAAACTGAGCAAAAGCGGCGATTCTATGCACGAAACGCTCGTTTTGTGCCAAAACTGAGCAAAAGCGGCGATTCTGTGCACGAAACGCACGTTTTGTTGCAAAACTGAGCAAAAGCGGCGATTCTGTGCACGAAACGCCCGTATTGTGCCAAAACTGAGCAAAAGCGGCGATTCTATGCTCGAAATGCACGTTTTGTGCCAAAACTGAGCATAAGCGGTGATTCTCTGCACGAAACGCAGGTTTTTATCCAAAGCTGGGCAAAAGCGGCGATTCTGTGCACGAAACGCACGTTTTGTGCCAAAACTGAGCATAAGCGGCGATTCTCTGCACGAAACGCAGGTTTTAATCCAAAACTGAGCAAAAGCGGCGATTCTGTGCACGAAACGCACGTTTTGTGCCAAAACTGAGCAAAAGCGGCGATTCTATGCACGAAAAGCACGTTTTGCGCCAAAACTGAGCATAAGGGGCGATTCTGTGCACGAAACGCACGTTTTATGAAAAGAGGAGCAATTCGGTGCGTGGAACGCACGTTTTGTGCCAAAACTAAGGAAAAGCGGCGATTCTGTGCACGAAAAGCACGTTTTGTGCCAAAACTGAGCATAAGGGGCGATTCTGTGCACGAAACGCACGTTTTATGAAAAGAGGAGCAATTCGGTGCGTGGAACGCACGTTTTGTGCCAAAACTAAGCAAAAGCGGCGATTCTGTGCACGAAAAGCACGTTTTGTGCCAAAACTGAGCATAAGGGGCGATTCTGTGCACGAAACGCACGTTTTATGAAAAGAGGAGCAATTCGGTGCGTGGAACGCACGTTTTGTGCCAAAACTGAGCAAAAGCGGCGATTCTGTGCACGAAACGCACGCTTTGTGCCAAAACTGAGCAAAAGCGGCGATTCTATGCACGAAATGCTCGTTTTGTGCCAAAACTGAGCAAAAGCGGCGATTCTGTGCACGAAACGCACGTTTTATGCCAAGAGGAGCAATTCGGTGCGTGGAACGCACGTTTTGTACCGAAACTGAGCAAAAGCGGCGATTCTGTGCACGAAACGCACGTTTTGTGCTAAAACTGAGGAAAAGCGGCGATTCTGCGCACGAAACACGGGATTTGGGCCAAAACTGAGCAAAAGCGGCGATTCTGTGCGAGAAGCGCACGTTATGTGCCAAAAGGAGAAATTCGGAGCGCAAAACGCACGTTTTGTGCCAAAACTGGTCAAAAGCTGCGATTCTGTGCACGAAACACAGGATTTGTGCCAAAACTAAGCAAAAGCGACGATTCTGTGCACGAAACGCACGTTTTGTGCCAAAACTGAGCAAAAGCGGCGATTCGATGCTCGAGATGCCAGTATTGTGCCAAAACTGAGCAAAAGCGGCGATTCTATGTACGAAAAGCACGTTTTGTGCCAAAACTGAGCATAAGGGGCGATTCTCTGCACGAAACGCAGGTTTTTATCCAAAACTGAGCAAAAGCGGCGATTCTGTGCACGAAACGCACGTTTTATGCCAAGAGGAGCAATTCGGTGCGTGGAACGCACGTTTTGTACCAAAACTGAGCAAAAGCGGCGATTCTGTGCACGAAACGCACGTTTTGTGCTAAAGCTGAGGAAAAGCGGCGATTCTGCGCACGAAACACGGGATTTGTGCCAAAACTGAGCAAAAGCGGCGATTCTGAGCACGAAACGCACGTTTTGTTCCAAAACTGAGCAAAAGCGGCGATTCTATGCACGAATCGCTCGTTTTGTGCCAAAACTGAGCAAAAGCGGCGATTCTATGCACGAAACGCTCGTTTTGTGTCAAAACTGAGCAAAAGCGGCGATTCTGTGCACGAAACACAGGATTTGTGCCAAAACTGAGCAAAAGCGGCGATTCTGTGCAAGAAGCGCACGTTATGTGCCAAAAGGAGAAATTCGGAGCGCAAAACGCACGTTTTGTGCCAAAACTGGTCAAAAGCTGCGATTCTGTGCACGAAACACAGGATTTGTGCCAAAACTAAGCAAAAGCGACGATTCTGTGCACGAAACGCACGTTTTGAGCCAAAACTGAGCAAAAGCGGCGATTCTATGCTCGAGATGCCAGTATTGTGCCAAAACTGAGCAAAAGCGGCGATTCTATGTACGAAAAGCACGTTTTGTGCCAAAACTGAGCATAAGGGGCGATTCTCTGCACGAAACGCAGGATTTGTGCCAAAACTGAGCAAAAGCGGCGATTCTGTGCAAGAAGCGCACGTTATGTGCCAAAAGGAGAAATTCGGAGCGCAAAACGCACGTTTTGTGCCAAAACTGGTCAAAAGCTGCGATTCTGTGCACGAAACACAGGATTTGTGCCAAAACTAAGCAAAAGCGACGATTCTGTGCACGAAACGCACGTTTTGAGCCAAAACTGAGCAAAAGCGGCGATTCTATGCTCGAGATGCCAGTATTGTGCCAAAACTGAGCAAAAGCGGCGATTCTATGTACGAAAAGCACGTTTTGTGCCAAAACTGAGCATAAGGGGCGATTCTCTGCACGAAACGCAGGTTTTTATCCAAAACTGAGCAAAAGCGGCGATTCTGTGCACGAAACGCACGTTTTATGCCAAGAGGAGCAATTCGGTGCGTGGAACGCACGTTTTGTACCAAAACTGAGCAAAAGCGGCGATTCTGTGCACGAAACGCACGTTTTGTGCTAAAGCTGAGGAAAAGCGGCGATTCTGCGCACGAAACACGGGATTTGTGCCAAAACTGAGCAAAAGCGGCGATTCTGAGCACGAAACGCACGTTTTGTTCCAAAACTGAGCAAAAGCGGCGATTCTATGCACGAATCGCTCGTTTTGTGCCAAAACTGAGCAAAAGCGGCGATTCTATGCACGAAACGCTCGTTTTGTGTCAAAACTGAGCAAAAGCGGCGATTCTGTGCACGAAACGCACGTGTTGCTCCAAAACTGAACAAACGCGGCGATTCTGTGCACGAAACGCACGTTTTGTGCCAAAACTGAGCAAAAGCGGCGATTCTATGCACGAAACGCTCGTTTTGTGCCAAAACTGAGCAAAAGCGGCGATTCTGTGCACGAAACGCACGTTTTGTTGCAAAACTGAGCAAAAGCGGCGATTCTGTGCACGAAACGCCCGTATTGTGCCAAAACTGAGCAAAAGCGGCGATTCTATGCTCGAAATGCACGTTTTGTGCCAAAACTGAGCATAAGCGGTGATTCTCTGCACGAAACGCAGGTTTTTATCCAAAGCTGGGCAAAAGCGGCGATTCTGTGCACGAAACGCACGTTTTGTGCCAAAACTGAGCATAAGCGGCGATTCTCTGCACGAAACGCAGGTTTTAATCCAAAACTGAGCAAAAGCGGCGATTCTGTGCACGAAACGCACGTTTTGTGCCAAAACTGAGCAAAAGCGGCGATTCTATGCACGAAAAGCACGTTTTGCGCCAAAACTGAGCATAAGGGGCGATTCTGTGCACGAAACGCACGTTTTATGAAAAGAGGAGCAATTCGGTGCGTGGAACGCACGTTTTGTGCCAAAACTAAGGAAAAGCGGCGATTCTGTGCACGAAAAGCACGTTTTGTGCCAAAACTGAGCATAAGGGGCGATTCTGTGCACGAAACGCACGTTTTATGAAAAGAGGAGCAATTCGGTGCGTGGAACGCACGTTTTGTGCCAAAACTAAGCAAAAGCGGCGATTCTGTGCACGAAAAGCACGTTTTGTGCCAAAACTGAGCATAAGGGGCGATTCTGTGCACGAAACGCACGTTTTATGAAAAGAGGAGCAATTCGGTGCGTGGAACGCACGTTTTGTGCCAAAACTGAGCAAAAGCGGCGATTCTGTGCACGAAACGCACGTTTTGTGCCAAAACTGAGCAAAAGCGGCGATTCTATGCACGAAATGCTCGTTTTGTGCCAAAACTGAGCAAAAGCGGCGATTCTGTGCACGAAACGCACGTTTTATGCCAAGAGGAGCAATTCGGTGCGTGGAACGCACGTTTTGTACCGAAACTGAGCAAAAGCGGCGATTCTGTGCACGAAACGCACGTTTTGTGCTAAAACTGAGGAAAAGCGGCGATTCTGCGCACGAAACACGGGATTTGGGCCAAAACTGAGCAAAAGCGGCGATTCTGTGCGAGAAGCGCACGTTATGTGCCAAAAGGAGAAATTCGGAGCGCAAAACGCACGTTTTGTGCCGAAACTGGTCAAAAGCTGCGATTCTGTACACGAAACACGGGATTTGTGCCAAAACTAAGCAAAAGCGACGATTCTGTGCACGAAACGCACGTTTTGTGCCAAAACTGAGCAAAAGCGGCGATTCGATGCTCGAGATGCCAGTATTGTGCCAAAACTGAGCAAAAGCGGCGATTCTATGTACGAAAAGCACGTTTTGTGCCAAAACTGAGCATAAGGGGCGATTCTCTGCACGAAACGCAGGTTTTTATCCAAAACTGAGCAAAAGCGGCGATTCTGTGCACGAAACGCACGTTTTATGCCAAGAGGAGCAATTCGGTGCGTGGAACGCACGTTTTGTACCAAAACTGAGCAAAAGCGGCGATTCTGTGCACGAAACGCACGTTTTGTGCTAAAGCTGAGGAAAAGCGGCGATTCTGCGCACGAAACACGGGATTTGTGCCAAAACTGAGCAAAAGCGGCGATTCTGAGCACGAAACGCACGTTTTGTTCCAAAACTGAGCAAAAGCGGCGATTCTATGCACGAATCGCTCGTTTTGTGCCAAAACTGAGCAAAAGCGGCGATTCTATGCACGAAACGCTCGTTTTGTGTCAAAACTGAGCAAAAGCGGCGATTCTGTGCACGAAACGCACGTTTTGTTGCAAAACTGAGCAAAAACGGCGATTCTGTGCACGAAAAGCACGTATTGTGCCAAAACTGAGCATAAGCGGCGACTCTCTGCACGAAACGCAGGTTGTTTGCGAATGAGCGTGGGCTGAGAGGACGGAATAAAATCGAGACACGGCACACTTGTGGACAGTCACTAGATAATTATATTTACAGCTTATCATACACTTAAAAGTACACCGCGGCTTATAATTACTGTTAAAACTACACGTGGTCGTTAACTCTAACTTTTATGCTAAATTAAACAATAATTAATCATCTATGGCACATGAAATTGTCCTCACTACAAAGCGAGCACTGCGGTCACTGCGTGGGCAAGTTTAGATGAACGCGTGAGCAATTTAAGATACAAAATGACAAGAAAATACGGACTGCGAGCAACACGTGGTTGCGCGTGAACAGCGTGAACGATAATGGCGGTAATGGCGTCGAACGGGCACCGCGTGGCCGGTGCACGAGTACCGGTTTCTTCATCGTGATGGCGCGATCGTGGCCATGCGTGTCCGGGAGGTGCTGCCGCTATCGGTAACGACGCACCAGCGAACTACTTTCGCTGCGAACACTAATGGCCGCGCGCGTTCAAAGGAGGATTCGCCAACATTCCCCCCGGCCATCAGCGACTGGTCGATGATGAAGTCTGCGTGTCCGCGTCGTCGTGAGAGGGCTGATGAAGCAGAGCCAGCTTGACGATAGGCCGCGTGAGCGTCGTGGTGGCCGTCTTGAGCTCGACGACCCTGGTCAGTCCATCCTTCCCTGGTAGGAGCCTGAGAACCCTGGCCATGGGCCATTTGCCTGGGGGCAAACGTTCGTCAGTGATAAGAACAAGAGAGCCTACCTTGATCTTGTTGGTCGGATGGTGCCATTTAGAGATCGCCTGGAGTCGTTGTAGATATTGCGTGGACCAGAGCTTCCAAAATTGTTGGAGCCGCTGTTGAATGAACTGCCACCTTGACAGTCGGCTGGCTGCGACATCAAGCAATGCGGGTTCTGGTACTGCGTTCAGCTGCGTTCCGACGAGAAAATGGCCTGGTGACAGGGCTGAAACGTCGTCTGGATCGTCGCTGAGTGGTTCCAATGGTCGTGAATTGAGGATGGCTTCGATCTGCGCGAGCAATGTTACTGATTCCTCGTACGTCAGCAAAGCATCTCCAACCGCCCTCTTGAGGTGAAATTTGAGCGACTTGACCGCGGCCTCCCATTTTCCGCCCATGTGCGGAGCGGCAGGCGGGTTGAAATTCCACTGCGTACCATCCTTGGCGAGTGAAGCTGCGATGGTTTGATTTTCACGTGTACTTTCGATGAATTGTTTCCGAAGTTGTGCGTCTGCTCCTTGGAAGTTGGTACCGCAATCTGAGTAGAGGCATGCTGCGATACCTCTGCGGGACGTGAATCTGCGATAGGCTGCGATGAAAGCGTCTGTAGAGTAATCTGAAACAACTTCCAAGTGAACAGCTGAGGTTGCGAAACAGACGAATACGCAAATCCACCCTTTATGCGTTTTCGCTCCGCGTCCTTTCCAGGTCTTGAGCGTGAGTGGTCCTGCGTAGTCCACGCCTGTGTGCGTGAACGGGCGCGATGGAGTGACCCGACAAAGAGGTAGTTGGCCCATCAGTTGATGGGCACGGATCCCCCTCTGCCGAGCACACTTCACGCACCTGAGGATGTGAGTCTTCACCGGAGCTCTACCACCGATGATCCAATAGCGTTGTCTGAGGAAGGCGAGGGTGTCTTGCGTACCTCCGTGCATCGTTTGCTGATGTGCGTGGTCGATGAGAAGCGCTGAGAGCCGTGAGTCACGAGGCAAAATTACCGGGTGTTTGCCTTCGTACGACAGCTCTGAGTGTTGCAGCCGTCCTCCTACCCTGGCGATCCCTTGATGGTCGAGGTAAGCGGTCAGCCGTGTAAACGGATGTGTCGATGAAAGC
The DNA here is from genome assembly GCA_943735885.1 of Stelis phaeoptera. Lineage (NCBI taxonomy): Eukaryota > Metazoa > Arthropoda > Insecta > Hymenoptera > Megachilidae > Stelis > Stelis phaeoptera. The sequence goes on from CALSEM010000021.1 coordinate 51,662, forward strand.
GAAGTCCCTTTGGCGAGTGCTGCGAGTTCGTCTTTGAAGTAAAGCGACTGCGTGGCCTGAATCCAGTAGATCCTGGCCTTTTCTATGTCAGCTGCGGAGATCATTGGCGTGGGCGATGCGTTGTATCGTTTCAACAGTTTGTCCACGAATTTGAGGCATAGAGACGTGATTCTGAACAACCTGTTAACAGAAGAATATTGATAGATTAAATTCCATGAATATTCCTTGACTGCGTTCAACGTGTGGAGTGAGACGACAGAGCGAGCTTCTGGAGCTCCTAGCTCGTCTGCGTCACCACTGGTCTGCTTGGGCCATGCGTTCTGCGTTTTCTTGAGCCACGGTGGTCCCGTCCACCACAGAGTGTGCTGATGTAACTGCTCCGTCGAAATGCCTCTCGACGCGCAGTCTGCAGGATTTGATGTACCTGGCGTATGTCTCCAATGATATTGCTGCGTGATCTCTTGAATTTGAATTACCCTGTTGCGTACGTAATCCTTCCATTTAGAGGGGTGCGTCTTGATCCAGGCAAGCGTAACTTCTGAGTCCGTCCACAAAAATGTCTGCGTAACGGTCATGTTCAAAGTAGCGTGAACATGCCTTACCAGTTTGGAAAGTAGCAGCGCTGCTGTTAATTCTAACCTCGGGATGATTAGGCGTTTGAGTGGAGCCACTCGCGTTTTCGAGCAAACGAGAGAAATTTGGGTACCCGTGGACGGTGAGCGGACGACGAGGTAGACGACAGCTGCCATCGCGAAGACTGACGCATCAGAGAATCCGTGTAGTTCAACGGTCGACGTGGGCGTTGTGTTGAACCATCGTGGGATGGAAAGCTTGGCCAAGCTGGTTAAATCTTCCCTGATGTGAAGCCAACGGCGAGTGATGTGAGGAGGCAGAATGTCGTCCCAACTGAGTTCCTGTAACCAAAGCTCTTGAATTAAGATTTTGGCTCGTATGACTACAGGTGCGACAAAACCGAGAGGATCGAAGACTTGTGCTACTTCTGATAGGATGAGGCGTTTGGAGAACTGCGTGCGTTTGGAAGAAGGTATAGTTGAGAAGTTGAAAGTATCTTGATGCGGGGTCCATTTGATTCCGAGAATTTTGGTCTCGCAGTCGTCGAATGAGATTGCTGAGTTTCCTTGGTTAGATGCGAAGACTTCAAGCAACGATTTACTGGTAGAGTGCCATTTTGCCAGAGGAAATCCACCCGCCTGGCAAAGTTGCGTCAGCTGCTGCGCCACTTCGAGGAGATGATCTGCTGTATCTGCGCCACCAAAAATATCGTCGACATACCTGCCATTCTTGATGGGATCCACGGCGAGGGGATATTTCGACCCTTCATCCTCTGCAAGTTGTAAAAGTGTGCGCACAGCGAGATATGGAGCAGCTTTCGTCCCGTACGTGACAGTGGTCAGCTGGTAATGCGTTTCCTTCTGCGTATCATCAAGCCAGAGTATGCGTTGCAAGTTCCAATCATCGGGATGTACCTTGATTTGTCGATACATCTTCGTGATGTCTGTTGCAAACAGATGTTTATACCTGCGTATCCAGATGAGGAGATCAGCGATGTTCAACATAAGATTGGGACCTGTATGCATAAGGTCGTTCAGCGAATATCCTGAGGAAGTTGAACTGGAGCCATTGAATACCACACGAAGAGCGGTGGTCGTGCTGCTCAACTTGAGGACGCCGTGATGTGGAAGATAATACTGCAACGAACTGATTATTGAGCTGTTGTTCAGTCTTACCATATGACCAAGCTGCTCATACTCGAGCATGAACTTGGTGTACAGCTGATTGTACTGGTCATCCTTGCTGAGGCGTCTGAGAATTCGCTGAAGACAGGCGTGTGCTGTTTGATAGGAATTGCCTAGTGCTCGAGGATGTAGTTTGAGCGGCAACCGCACGATGTATCTTCCTGTCGAGTCCCTTGAATGCGTGGTCTTGAAGTGTTCTTCATACTCCTGTTCGTCTGGCGTGAGCAACGGTGTCGTATCCTGTGGTGGCTCCTCTTGCGTCCAAAATCGGCTGAGTAACTCGTCCAGCTGGCGATTGGTATTATTGACCGTGACCTGATGAACGGTTCTGCGTGGCGTAGGAGGGCCTTCGATGGGGCCGATCACGAGCCAGCCAAAGATAGACAGTTGCGCGACCAGCTGCGTTGACGGATGACGAATGATGTTTGGCTTGATGATCTGTCCGTAAGCGTCAGCTCCAAGTATGATGTCCACTGGTCTGGAAACAAGAAACTGCGGATCTGCAAGATTCAGTTTCTCCAGATGCGAGGGCGGTGACGTGAGAGTTGGTGGCGTCGATGGTAGGCAAGTTGTCACCCGTGGAAGCACGTGAGCTTGAATGGTGACTGAGAGAGGCCGGTAATTGGAATGGAGGGTAATATTGACCACTCCGTTCGACTGCGAAGTCCTTGCTCCACCAACTCCGTGGACATCCAAGGTGTAGCGTGTTCGTTTCAATTGGAGCTGCGTTACTAGAGATTCTGAAACAAGTGAGATTTCAGAGCCTGAATCGACCAAGATTCTCACCTGCTGAACTGCGAGGTCGGTGTGCACTCGGGCGAGTGCTGTTGCTAGAAGTGTTGTCCGTGTTCTGCGTGGTCTCGTTGCGTGGTCCGTACGTTGCTTGAATGCGTGGGCGTCCGTGCGTGGTCTAGAAACGTGAGCTGCGTGAACTGTGCTGTCTTCGACGACTGCGCCGACTCTTCAATCGGCAGCGGATGGGCCGGGATGATGCGTGGTCGTGGTTGACGGCTGCGAAGGGCCCGACGTAGGCTGCGTGGGCGGTCGAGGACCCGGCACCACCACATGGCTCAAATCTGCCCCATGCAGCATCGAGTGGTGCAACTCGTTACAGAGTTTGCACCGTTGCGTGGTCCGGCAGCTGCGTAGATTGTGGTGCCCGAGACAATTGACACACAAGGAGTGCGCTTTCACCACGTTTGCGCGGTCAGCCGCGCTCAGCAGTCGGAACACGGGGCAGGCGGAGACATAATGCTGCTTGCTGCAGAATGCGCAGGGGTAGTGTGCCTGCCGAGGTTGCGTCGGTGCCACGGTTGATTGCTCGGGCTTTCGAGCTGGTGGTGCTACGTTGGTGGTGGCTGCGTGGGCTGTGGTCTTGGAGGCACTGACCCTGTGGTGCGTGGGCTGCAACGTCCGAGGCGGCGTCGGCTGCGTGGGCTGAGAGGCGCTGCGGGCGTCCGGTAGGCGCTCCAACTGTTCGAGCGTGCCAGCTCGAGAGAGTAGGAAGGATGTCAACTGGCTGATCGTCGGGAACTCCTTCTGGTCCGACAGGGACGATTCCCAGCGCTCCCGAGTGTCGTGGTCGAGTAATCGAACGAGGGAGGTCAGCAAGTAACAATTGTGCGGGTCCTCCAGCCTGAACGTTTTCAGCGCCTGCGTGGTCTCCCCGATGATGTTCACCATCTTCAGCAGTGAGGAGGCCTTCCGCAGCTTCATCGGCTTGAGCGCATAGAGCCGATCCATGTATGCCTGGACGTTCAAGCGCTCATTCTCGAAGCGCTCGTTGAGGAGTCTCCAGGCCTGCTCGAATGCCTCGTCGTTGGTCGGGAGGTGGCTGATCAGCTGAGCTGCGCTTCCTGAGACAGCTCCCTGCAAATAGTGGAGCTTGTCTAGCGCTGCGAGGTCTGCGCGGTCCCTGATGACAGAGGCAAACGTCGCCTTGAACGCCGGCCACTGGCTGTACTCGCCGTCGAACTTCGGGATCGGGACCTCGGGAAGACGTGCCCGACGATGGTCGGGCTGCGCGGCCTGCGTGGTCGGCGCGGTCTGCGTGGCGGGCTGATTGGTTGCCCATCGGCGCTCGAGGCGCGCGATGAGCTGTCGCGCATTCAACACAACCCGCTCTTCCTGCGTGGCCACCTTTTCCTTATAGTAGCCGTGGTCGAGTTGCGAGACCGGCCACAGGCGGCTGAGAGCTGCGTGTTCTTGCTGGAACAAGGTGTGCCTTTCCAGCAGAGTCTCCTTCCAGATTTCAAGCTCCTCCAGGCCGAGTTGGAGCGGTTCTGTCGTGGCCGCCGCCTCTAAGTCGGAGACCATGGAGGCCATCGACCCAAGTCGTTCCTCTTGAACGGAGGCACGAACCTGCAACTCCGAGGAGAGCCGTGCCGGAGAGCGGGCGCGGGTTCCTGTCGCGGGCTGCGTTTTCTCCTTGGGAACCGTGAGAGCTGGAGGCACGGACGTGTCATCCTCGCGTACCCCGCTTGGCGGCGGCGATTCAGCGCGCGGTGGCGGCGATGACTCACGTGACTTCGACATCGCTCTTTTGACGAAACGGACACTTAACGCAATAGGAGTCACTGAGTTCACAACAAAATGCGGCAAGAGTTAACTGTAAAAGAGTCACAAGGCTCGGAAAACAACACAAACACGATCGGGAGTCACTGAGTTCACCACCGTAGACACGACACTCGCGGATGACGTCACGCAAGATGTCGGTTACACTCGTAACGGCGTATTTCAAATTGTCGCGACAAGGGCGTGTCTCGATCCGGCTCGAAGGACCAAAATGTTTGCGAATGAGCGTGGGCTGAGAGGACGGAATAAAATCGAGACACGGCACACTTGTGGACAGTCACTAGATAATTATATTTACAGCTTATCATACACTTAAAAGTACACCGCGGCTTATAATTACTGTTAAAACTACACGTGGTCGTTAACTCTAACTTTTATGCTAAATTAAACAATAATTAATCATCTATGGCACATGAAATTGTCCTCACTACAAAGCGAGCACTGCGGTCACTGCGTGGGCAAGTTTAGATGAACGCGTGAGCAATTTAAGATACAAAATGACAAGAAAATACGGACTGCGAGCAACACGTGGTTGCGCGTGAACAGCGTGAACGATAATGGCGGTAATGGCGTCGAACCGGCACCGCGTGGCCGGTGCACGAGTACCGGTTTCTTCATCGTGATGGCGCGATCGTGGCCATGCGTGTCCGGGAGGTGCTGCCGCTATCGGTAACGACGCACCAGCGAACTACTTTCGCTGCGAACACTAATGGCCGCGCGCGTTCAAAGGAGGATTCGCCAACACAGGTTTTTATCCAAAACTGAGCAAAAGCGGCGATTCTGTGCACGAAACGCACGTTTTGTGCCAAAATTGAGCAAAGGCGGCGATTCTGCGCACGAAACACGGGATTTGTGCCAGAACTGAGCAAAAGCGGCGATTCTATGCACGAAAAGCACGTTTTGTGCCAAAGCTGAGCATAAGGGGCGATTCTGTGCACGAAACGCACGTTTTATGAAAAGAGGAGCAATTCGGTGCGTGGAACGCACGTTTTGTGCCAAAACTAAGCAAAAGCGGCGATTCTGTGCACGAAAAGCACGTTTTGTGCCAAAACTGAACATAAGGGGCGATTCTATGCTCGAAATGCACGTTTTGTGCCAAAACTGAGCATAAGCGGCGATTCTCTGCACGAAACGCAGGTTTTTATCCAAAACTGGGAAAAAGCGGCGATTCTGTGCACGAAACGCACGTTTTATGAAACGAGGAGCAATTCGGTGCGTGGAACGCACGTTTTGTGCCAAAACTGGGCAAAAGCGGCGATTATGTGCACGAAGCGCACGTTATGTGCCAAAAGGAGAAATTCGGAGCGCAAAACGCACGTTTTGTGCCAAAACTGGTCAAAAGCTGCGATTCTGTGCACGAAACACAGGATTTGTGCCAAAACTAAGCAAAAGCGACGATTCTGTGCACGAAACGCACGTTTTGTGCCAAAACTGAGCAAAAGCGGCGATTCTATGCTCGAGATGCACGTATTGTGCCAAAACTGAACAAAAGCGGCGATTCTATGTACGAAAAGCACGTTTTGTGCCAAAACTGAGCATAAGCGGCGATACTCTGCACGAAACGCAGGTTGTTATCCAAAACTGTGCAAAAGCGGCGATTCTGTGCACGAAACGCACGTTTTATGCCAAGAGGAGCAATTCGGAGCGTGGAACGCACGTTTTGTGCCAAAACTGAGCAAAAGCGGCGATTCTGTGCACGAAACGCACGTATTGTGCAAAAGCTGAGCAAAAGCGGCGATTCTGTGCACGAAGCGCACGTTATGTGCCAAAAGGAGAAATTCGGAGCGTAAAACTCACGTTTTGTGCCAAAACTGGGCAAAAGCGGCGATTCTGTGCACGAAACACAGGATTTGTGCCAAAACTAAGCAAAAGCGGCGATTCTGTGCACGAAACGCACGTTTTGTGCCAAAACTGAGCAAAAGTGGCGATTCTGTGCACGAAACGCACGTATTGTGCCAAAGCTGAGCAAAAGCGGCGATTCTGTGCACGAAGCGCACGTTATGTGCCAAAAGGAGAAATTCGGAGCGTAAAACGCACGTGTTGTGCCAAAACTGAGCAAAAGCGGGGATTCTGTGCTCGAAACGCACGTTTTGTGCCAAAACTGACCAAAAGCGGCGATTCTGTGCACGAAACGCACGTTTTGTGCCAAAACTAAGCAAAAGTGGCGATTCTATATACGAATCGCTCGTTTTGTGCCAAAACTGAGCAAAAGCGGCGATTCTGTGCACGAAACGCACGTTTTGTTGCGAAACTGAGCAAAAACGGCGATTCTGTGTACGAAACGCACGTTTTGTTGCAAAACTGAGCAAAAGCGGCGATCCTGTGCACGAAACGCACGTATTGTGCCAAAACTGAACAAAAGCGGCGATTCTATGCTCGGATGCACGTTTTGTGCCAAAACTGAGCAAAAGCGGCGATTCTATGCTCGAAATGCACGTTTTGCCGCCAAAACTGAGCAAAAGCGGCGATTCTGTGCACGAAACACACGTGTTGCGCCAAAACTGAACAAACGCGGCGATTCTGTGCACGAAACGCACGTATTGTGCCAAAACTGAGAAAAGCGGCGATTCTATGCTCGAAATGCACGTTTTGTGCCAAAACTGAGCAAAAGCGGCGATTCTGTGCTCGAAACGCACGTTTTGTGCCAAAACTGACCAAAAGCGGCGATTCTGTGCACGAAACGCACGTTTTGTGCCAAAACTGAGCAAAAGTGGTGATTCTGTGCACGAAACGCACGTATTGTGCCAAAGCTGAGCAAAAGCGGCGATTCTGTGCACGAAGCGCACGTTATGTGCCAAAAGGAGAAATTCGGAGCGTAAAACGCACGTTTTGTGCAAAAACTGGGCAAAAGCGGCGATTCTGTGCACGAAACACAGGATTTGTGCCAAAACTAAGCAAAAGCGACGATTCTGAGCACGAAACGCACGTATTGTGCCAAAACTGAGCAAAAGCGGCGATTCTATGCACGAAACGCTCGTTTTGTGCCAAAACTGAGCAAAAGCGGCGATTCCATGCTCGAAATGCACATTTTGTGCCAAAACTGAGCAAAAGCGGCGAATCTATGCTCGAAATGCACGTTTTGCGGCCAAAACTGAGCAAAAGCGGCGATTCTGTGCACGAAACGCACGTGTTGCGCCAAAACTGAACAAAAGCGGCGATTCTGTGCACGAAACGCCCGTATTGTGCCAAAACTGAGCAAAAGCGGCGATTCAATGCTCGAAATGCACGTTTTGTGCCAAAACTGAGCATAAGCGGCGATTCTCTGCACGGAGCGCAGGTTTTTATCCAACACTGGGTAAAAGCGGCGATTCTGTGAACGAAACGCACGTTTTATGAAAAGAGGAGCAATTCGGTGCGTGGAACGCACGTTTTGTGCCAAAACTGAGCAAAAGCGGCGATTCTGTGCACGAAACGCACGTTTTGTGCCAAACCTGAGCAAAAGCGGCGATTCTGTGCACGAAACGCACGTTTTGTTGCAAAACTGAGCAAAAACGGCGATTCTGTGCACGAAAAGCACGTATTGTGCCAAAACTGAGCATAAGCGGCGATTCTCTGCACGAAACGTAGGTTTTTATCCAAAACTGAGCAAAAGCGGCGATTCTGTGCACGAAACGCACGTTTTATGCCAAGAGGAGCAATTCGGTGCGTGGAACGCACGTTTTGTACCAAAACTGAGCAAAAGCGGCGATTCTGTGCACGAAACGCACGTTTTGTGCTAAAGCTGAGGAAAAGCGGCGATTCTGCGCACGAAACACGGGATTTGTGCCAAAACTGAGCAAAAGCGGCGATTCTAAGCACGAAACGCACGTTTTGTTCCAAAACTGAGCAAAAGCGGCGATTCTATGCACGAATCGCTCGTGTTGTGCCAAAACTGAGCAAAAGCGGCGATTCTGTGCAAGAAACACAGGATTTGTGCCAAAACTAAGCCAAAGCGACGATTCTGTGCACGAAACTCACGTATTGTGCCAAAACTGAGCAAAAGCGGCGATTCTATGCTCGAAATGCACGTTTTGTGCCAAAACTGAGCATAAGCGGCGATTCTCTGCACGAAACGCAGGTTTTTATCCAAAACTGGGCAAAAGCGGCGATTCTGTGCACGAAACTCACGTTTTATGCCAAGAGGAGCAATTCGGAGCGTGGAACGCACGTTTTGTGCCAAAACTGAGCAAAAGCGGCGATTCTGTGCACGAAACGCACGTTTTGTTCCAAAACTGAGCAAAAGCGGCGATTCTATGCACGAATCGCTCGTGTTGTGCCAAAACTGAGCAAAAGCGGCGATTCTGTGCAAGAAACACAGGATTTGTGCCAAAACTAAGCCAAAGCGACGATTCTGTGCACGAAACTCACGTATTGTGCCAAAACTGAGCAAAAGCGGCGATTCTATGCTCGAAATGCACGTTTTGTGCCAAAACTGAGCATAAGCGGCGATTCTCTGCACGAAACGCAGGTTTTTATCCAAAACTGGGCAAAAGCGGCGATTCTGTGCACGAAACTCACGTTTTATGCCAAGAGGAGCAATTCGGAGCGTGGAACGCACGTTTTGTGCCAAAACTGAGCAAAAGCGGCGATTCTGTGCACGAAACGCACGTATTGTGCCAAAGCTGAGCAAAAGCGGCGATTCTGTGCACGAGACGCACGTTTTGTGCCAAAACTGAGCAAAAGCGGCGATTCTGTGCACAAAGCGCACGTATTGTGCCAAAACTGAGCAAAAGCCGCGATTCTGTGCACGAAACGCACGTTTTGTGCCAAAACTGAGTAAAAGCGGCGATTTTATGCCCGAAACGCACGTTTTATGCCAAGAGGAGCAATTCGGTGCGTGGAACGCACGTTTTGTGCCAAAACTGAGCAAAAGCGGCGATTCTGTGCACGAAACGCACGTATTGTGCCAAAGATGAGCAAAAGCGGCGATTCTGTGCACGAAACACAGGATTTATGCCACACCTAAGCAAAAGCGTCGATTCTGTGCACGAAACGCACGTTTTGTGCCAAAACTGAGCAAAAGCGGCGATTCTGTGCACGAGACGCACGTTTTGTGCCAAAACTGAGCAAAAGCGGCGATTCTGTGCACAAAGCGCACGTATTGTGCCAAAACTGAGCAAAAGCCGCGATTCTGTGCACGAAACGCACGTTTTGTGCCAAAACTGAGCAAAAGCGGCGATTCTGTGCACGAAGCGCACGTTATGTGCCAAAAGGAGAAATTCGGAGCGTAACACGCACGTTTTGTGCCAAAACTGAGTAAAAGCGGCGATTCTATGCACGAAACGCTCGTTTTGTGCCAAAACTGAGCAAAAGCTGTGATTCTATGCACGAAACGCTCGTTTTGTGCCAAAACTGAGCAGAAGCGGCTATTCTGTGCACGAAACGCACGTATTGTGCCAAAACTGAGCAAAAGCGCCGATTCTATGCTCGAAATGCACGTTTTGTGCCAAAACTGAGCAAAAGCGGCGATTCTGATCACGAAACGCACGTTTTGTGCCAAAACTGAGCAAAAGTGGCGATTCTATGCTCGAAATGCACGTTTTGTGACAAAACTGAGCAAAAGCGGCGAATCTATGCACGAAACGCTCGTTTTGTGCCAAAACTGAGCAAAAGCGGCTATTCAGTGCACGAAACTCACGTATTGTGCCAAAACTGAGCAAAAGCGGCGATTCTATGCTCGAAATGCACGTTTTGTGCCAAAACTGAGCAAAAGCGGAGATTCTGTGCACGAAACGCACATGTTGCGCCAAAACTAAACAAAAGCGGCGATTCTGTGCACGAAACGCACGTTTTGTTGCAAAACTGAGTAAAAACGGCGATTCTGTGCACGAAACGCACGTTTTGTTGCAAAACTGAGCAAAAGCGGCTATTCTGTGCACGAAACGCACGTATTGTGCCAAAACTGAGCAAAAGCGGCGATTCTATGCTCCAAATGCACGTCTTGTTCCAAAACTGAGCAAAAGCGGCGATTCTGATCACGAAACGCACGTTATGTGCCAAAAGGAGAAATTCGGAGCGTAACACGCACGTTTTGTGCCAAAAATGAGTAAAAGCGGCGATTCTATGCACGAAACGCTCGTTTTGTGCCAAAACTGAGCAAAAGCGGTGATTCTATGCACGAAACGCACGTATTGTGCCAAAACTGAGCATAAGCGGCCAATCTCTGCACGAAACGCAGGTTTTTATCCAAAACTGAGCAAAAGCGGCGATTCTGTTCACGAAACGCACGTTTTGTGCCAAAACGGAGCAAAAGCGGCGATTCTGTGCACGAAACGCACGTGTTGTGCCAAAGCTGAGCAAAAGCGGCGATTCTATGCTCGAGATGCACGTATTGTGCCAAAACTGAGCAAAAGCGGCGATTCTGTGCACGCAACCCACGTTTTGTGCCAAAACGGAGCAAAAGCGGCGATTCTGTGCACGAATCGCTCGTTATGTGCCAAAACTGAGCAAAAGCGGCGATTCTGTGCAAGAAACACAGGATTTGTGCCAAAACTAAGCAAAAGCGACGATTCTGTGCACGAAACGCACGTTTTGTGCCAAAACTGAGCAAAAGCGGCGATTCTATGCTCGAGATGCACGTATTGTGCCAAAACTGTCCAATTTCCGCGATTCTATGCTCGAAATGCACGTTTTGTGCCAAAACTGAGCAAAAGCGGCGATTCTGAGCACGAAACACACGTTTTGATCCAAAACTGAGCAAAAGCGGCGATTCTGTGCTCGAAACGCACGTTTTGTGCCAAAACTGAGCAAAAGCGGCGATTCTATGCTCGAAATGCACGTTTTGTGCCAAAACTGAGCAAAAGCGGCGATTCTTTGCTCGAAACGCACGTTTTGTGCCAAAACTGACCAAAAGCGGCGATTCTGTGCACGAAACGCACGTTTTGTGCCAAAACTGAGCAAAAGTGGCGATTCTGTGCACGAAACGCACGTATTGTGCCAAAGCTGAGCAAAAGCGGCGATTCTGTGCACGAAGCGCACGTTATGTGCCAAAAGGAGAAATTCGGAGCGTAAAACGCACGTTTTGTGCAAAAACTGGGCAAAAGCGGCGATTCTGTGCACGAAACACAGGATTTGTGCCAAAACTAAGCAAAAGCGACGATTCTGAGCATGAAACGCACGTATTGTGCCAAAACTGAGCAAAAGCGGCGATTCTATGCACGAAACGCTCGTTTTGTGCCAAAACTGAGCAAAAGCGGCTATTCTGTGCACGAAACGCACGTATTGTGCCAAAACTGAGCAAAAGCGGCGATTCTGATCACGAAACGCACGTTTTGTGCCAAAACTGAGCAAAAGTGGCGATTCTATGCTCGAAATGCACGTTTTGTGACAAAACTGAGCAAAAGCGGCGATTCTATGCACGAAACGCTCGTTTTGTGCCAAAACTGAGCAAAAGCGGCTATTCTGTTCACGAAACGCACGTATTGTGCCAAAACTGAGCAAAAGCGGCGATTCTATGCTCGAAATGCACGTTTTGTGCCAAAACTGAGCAAAAGCGGCGATTCTGTGCACGAAACGCACGTATTGTGCCAAAACTGAGCATAAGCGGCGATTCTGTGCACGAAGCGCACGTTATGTGCCAAAAGGAGAAATTCGGAGCGTAAAACGCACGTTTTGTGTCAAAACTGGGCAAAAGCGGCGATTCTGTGCACGAAACACAGGATTTGTGCCAAAACTAAGCAAAAGCGACGATTCTGTGCACGAAACGCACGTTTTGTGCCAAAACTGAGCAAAAGCGGCGATTCTGTGCACGAAGCGCACGTTATGTGCCAAAAGGAGAAATTCGGAGCGTAACACGCACGTTTTGTGCCAAAACTGAGTAAAAGCGGCGATTCTATGCACGAAACGCTCGTTTTGTGCCAAAACTGAGCAAAAGCTGTGATTCTATGCACGAAACGCTCGTTTTGTGCCAAAACTAAGCAGATGCGGCTATTCTGTGCACGAAACGCACGTATTGTGCCAAAACTGAGCAAAAGCGGCGATTCTATGCTCGAAATGCACGTTTTGTGCCAAAACTGAGCAAAAGCGGAGATTCTGTGCACGAAACGCACGTGTTGCGCAAAAACTAAACAAAAGCGGCGATTCTGTGCACGAAACGCACGTTTTGTTGGAAAACTGAGTAAAAACGGCGATTCTGTGCACGAAACGCACGTTTTGTTGCAAAACTGAGCAAAAGCGGCTATTCTGTGCACGAAACGCACGTATTGTGCCAAAACTGAGCAAAAGCGGCGATTCTATGCTCCAAATGCACGTCTTGTTCCAAAACTGAGCAAAAGCGGCTATTCTGTTCACGAAACGCACGTATTGTGCCAAAACTGAGCAAAAGCGGCGATTCTATGCTCGAAATGCACGTTTTGTGCCAAAACTGAGCAAAAGCGGCGATTCTGTGCACGAAACGCACGTTTTATGAAAAGAGGAGCAATACGGTGCGTGGAACGCACGTTTTGTGCCAAAACTGAGCAAAAGCGGCGATTCTGTGCACGAAACGCACGTTTTGTGCCAAAACTGAGCAAAAGCGGCGATTCTGAGCACGAAACGCACGTTTTGTTCCAAAACTGAGCAAAAGCGGCGATTCTGAGCACGAAACGCACGTTTTGTTCCAAAACTGAGCATAAGCGGCGATTCTCTGCACGAAACGCAGGTTTTATGAAAAGAGGAGCAATTCGGTGCGTGGAACGCACGTTTTGTGCCAAAACTGAGCAAAAGCGGCGATTCTGTGCACGAAACGCATGTATTGTGCCAAAACTGAGCATAAGCGGCGATTCTCTGCACGAAACGCAGGTTTTTATCCAAAACTGAGCAAAAGCGGCGATTCTGTGCACGAAACGCACGTTTTGTGCCAAAACTGAGCAAAAGCGGCGATTCTGAGCACGAAACGCACGTTTTGTTCCAAAACTGAGCATAAGCGGCGATTCTCTGCACGAAACGCAGGTTTTATGAAAAGAGGAGCAATTCGGTGCGTGGAACGCACGTTTTGTGCCAAAACTGAGCAAAAGCGGCGATTCTGTGCACGAAACGCACGTTTTGTGCCAAAACTGAGCAAAAGCGGCGATTCTGTGCACGAGACGCACGTTTTGTGCCAAAACTGAGCAAAAGCGGCGATTCTGTGCACAAAGCGCACGTATTGTGCCAAAACTGAGCAAAAGCCGCGATTCTGTGCACGAAACGCACGTTTTGTGCCAAAACTGAGCAAAAGCGGCGATTCTGTGCACGAAGCGCACGTTATGTGCCAAAAGGAGAAATTCGGAGCGTAACACGCACGTTTTGTGCCAAAACTGAGTAAAAGCGGCGATTCTATGCACGAAACGCTCGTTTTGTGCCAAAACTGAGCAAAAGCTGTGGTTCTATGCACGAAACGCTCGTTTTGTGCCAAAACTGAGCAGAAGCGGCTATTCTGTGCACGATACGCACGTATTGTGCCAAAACTGAGCAAAAGCGCCGATTCTATGCTCGAAATGCACGTTTTGTGCCAAAACTGAGCAAAAGCGGCGATTCTGATCACGAAACGCACGTTTTGTGCCAAAACTGAGCAAAAGTGGCGATTATATGCTCGAAATGCACGTTTTGTGACAAAACTGAGCAAAAGCGGCGATTCTATGCACGAAAAGCAGGTTTTGTGCCAAAACTGAGCATAAGCGGCGATTCTCTACACGAAACGCAGGTTTTTATCCAAAACTGAGCAAAAGCGGCGATTCTGTGCACGAAACGCACGTATTGTGCCAAAACTGAGCAATAGCGGCGATTCTATGCTCGAAATGCACGTATTGTGCCAAAACTGAGCAAAAGCGGCGATTCTGTGCACGAAGTGCACGTATTGAGAATTAACTGAGCAAAAGCGGCGATTCTATTCTCGAAATGCACGTATTGTGCCAAAGCTGAGCAAAAGCGGCGATTCTGTGCACGAAGCGCACGTTATGTGCCAAAAGGAGAAATTCGGAGCGTAAAACGCACGTGTTGTGCCAAAACTGAGCAAAAGCGGCGATTCTGTGCTCGAAACGCACGTTTTGTGCCAAAACTGACCAAAAGCGGCGATTCTGTGCACGAAACGCACGTTTTGTGCCAAAACTAAGCAAAAGTGGCGATTCTGTGCACGAAACGCACGTATTGCGCCAAAGCTGAGCAAAAGCGGCGATTCTGTGCACGAAGCGCACGTTATGTGCCAAAAGGAGAAATTCGGAGCGTAAAACGCACGTTTTGTGCCAAAACTGAGCAAAAGCGGCGATTCTGTGCTCGAAACGCACGTTTTGTGCCAAAACTGACCAAAAGCGGCGATTCTGTGCACGAAACGCACGTTTTGTGCCAAAACTAAGCAAAAGCGGCGATTCTATGCACGAATCGCTCGTTTTGTGCCAAAACTGAGCAAAAGCGGCGATTCTGTGCAAGAAACACAGGATTTGTGCCAAAACTAAGCAAAAGCGACGATTCTGTGCACGAAACGCACGTTTTGTGCCAAAACTGAGCAAAAGCGGCGATTCTATGCTCGAGATGCACGTATTGTGCCAAAACTGTCCAATAGCCGCGATTCTATGCTCGAAATGCACGTTTTGTGCCAAAACTGAGCAAAAGCGGCGATTCTGAGCACGAAACACACGTTTTGATCCAAAACTGAGCAAAAGCGGCGATTCTATATACGAATCGCTCGTTTTGTGCCAAAACTGAGCAAAAGCGGCGATTCTGTGCACGAAACGCACGTTTTGTTGCGAAACTGAGCAAAAACGGCGATTCTGTGTACGAAACGCACGTTTTGTTGCAAAACTGAGCAAAAGCGGCGATCCTGTGCACGAAACGCACGTATTGTGCCAAAACTGAACAAAAGCGGCGATTCTATGCTCGGATGCACGTTTTGTGCCAAAACTGAGCAAAAGCGGCGATTCTATGCTCGAAATGCACGTTTTGCCGCCAAAACTGAGCAAAAGCGGCGATTCTGTGCACGAAACGCACGTGTTGCGCCAAAACTGAACAAACGCGGCGATTCTGTGCACGAAACGCACGTATTGTGCCAAAACTGAGCAAAAGCGGCGATTCTGTGCACGAAGCGCACGTTATGTGCCAAAAGGAGAAATTCGGAGCGTAAAACGCACGTTTTGTGCAAAAACTGGGCAAAAGCGGCGATTCTGTGCACGAAACACAGGATTTGTGCCAAAACTAAGCAAAAGCGACGATTCTGAGCATGAAACGCACGTATTGTGCCAAAACTGAGCAAAAGCGGCGATTCTATGCACGAAACGCTCGTTTTGTGCCAAAACTGAGCAAAAGCGGCTATTCTGTGCACGAAACGCACGTATTGTGCCAAAACTGAGCAAAAGCGGCGATTCTGATCACGAAACGCACGTTTTGTGCCAAAACTGAGCAAAAGTGGCGATTCTATGCTCGAAATGCACGTTTTGTGACAAAACTGAGCAAAAGCGGCGATTCTATGCACGAAACGCTCGTTTTGTGCCAAAACTGAGCAAAAGCGGCTATTCTGTTCACGAAACGCACGTATTGTGCCAAAACTGAGCAAAAGCGGCGATTCTATGCTCGAAATGCACGTTTTGTGCCAAAACTGAGCAAAAGCGGCGATTCTGTGCACGAAACGCACGTATTGTGCCAAAACTGAGCATAAGCGGCGATTCTGTGCACGAAGCGCACGTTATGTGCCAAAAGGAGAAATTCGGAGCGTAAAACGCACGTTTTGTGTCAAAACTGGGCAAAAGCGGCGATTCTGTGCACGAAACACAGGATTTGTGCCAAAACTAAGCAAAAGCGACGATTCTGTGCACGAAACGCACGTTTTGTGCCAAAACTGAGCAAAAGCGGCGATTCTGTGCACGAAGCGCACGTTATGTGCCAAAAGGAGAAATTCGGAGCGTAACACGCACGTTTTGTGCCAAAACTGAGTAAAAGCGGCGATTCTATGCACGAAACGCTCGTTTTGTGCCAAAACTGAGCAAAAGCTGTGATTCTATGCACGAAACGCTCGTTTTGTGCCAAAACTAAGCAGATGCGGCTATTCTGTGCACGAAACGCACGTATTGTGCCAAAACTGAGCAAAAGCGGCGATTCTATGCTCGAAATGCACGTTTTGTGCCAAAACTGAGCAAAAGCGGAGATTCTGTGCACGAAACGCACGTGTTGCGCAAAAACTAAACAAAAGCGGCGATTCTGTGCACGAAACGCACGTTTTGTTGCAAAACTGAGTAAAAACGGCGATTCTGTGCACGAAACGCACGTTTTGTTGCAAAACTGAGCAAAAGCGGCTATTCTGTGCACGAAACGCACGTATTGTGCCAAAACTGAGCAAAAGCGGCGATTCTATGCTCCAAATGCACGTCTTGTTCCAAAACTGAGCAAAAGCGGCTATTCTGTTCACGAAACGCACGTATTGTGCCAAAACTGAGCAAAAGCGGCGATTCTATGCTCGAAATGCACGTTTTGTGCCAAAACTGAGCAAAAGCGGCGATTCTGTGCACGAAACGCACGTATTGTGCCAAAACTGAGCATAAGCGGCGATTCTGTGCACGAAGCGCACGTTATGTGCCAAAAGGAGAAATTCGGAGCGTAAAACGCACGTTTTGTGTCAAAACTGGGCAAAAGCGGCGATTCTGTGCACGAAACACAGGATTTGTGCCAAAACTAAGCAAAAGCGACGATTCTGTGCACGAAACTCACGTTTTGTGCCAAAACTGAGCAACAGCGGCGATTCTGTGCACGATCCGCACGTTTTGTGCCAAAACTGAGCAAAAGCGGCGATTCTATGCACGAAAAGCAGGTTTTGTGCCAAAACTGAGCATAAGCGGCGATTCTGTGCACAAAGCGCACGTATTGTGCCAAAACTGAGCAAAAGCCGCGATTCTGTGCACGAAACGCACGTTTTGTGCCAAAACTGAGCAAAAGCGGCGATTCTGTGCACGAAGCGCACGTTATGTGCCAAAAGGAGAAATTCGGAGCGTAACACGCACGTTTTGTGCCAAAACTGAGTAAAAGCGGCGATTCTATGCACGAAACGCTCGTTTTGTGCCAAAACTGAGCAAAAGCTGTGATTCTATGCACGAAACGCTCGTTTTGTGCCAAAACTGAGCAGATGCGGCTATTCTGTGCACGAAACGCACGTATTGTGCCAAAACTGAGCAAAAGCGGCGATTCTATGCTCGAAATGCACGTTTTGTGCCAAAACTGAGCAAAAGCGGAGATTCTGTGCACGAAACGCACGTGTTGCGCCAAAACTAAACAAAAGCGGCGATTCTGTGCACGAAACGCACGTTTTGTTGCAAAACTGAGTAAAAACGGCGATTCTGTGCACGAAACGCACGTTTTGTTGCAAAACTGAGCAAAAGCGGCTATTCTGTGCACGAAACGCACGTATTGTGCCAAAACTGAGCAAAAGCGGCGATTCTATGCTCCAAATGCACGTCTTGTTCCAAAACTGAGCAAAAGCGGCGATTCTGATCACGAAACGCACGTTATGTGCCAAAAGGAGAAATTCGGAGCGTAACACGCACGTTTTGTTCCAAAAATGAGTAAAAGCGGCGATTCTATGCACGAAAAGCTCGTTTTGTGCCAAAACTGAGCAAAAGCGGTGATTCTATGCACGAAACGCACGTATTGTGCCAAAACTGAGCAATAGCGGCGATTCTATGCTCGAAATGCACGTATTGTGCCAAAACTGAGCAAAAGCGGCGATTCTGATCTCGAAACGCACGTTATGTGCCAAAAGGAGAAATTCGGAGCGTAACACGCACGTTTTGTGCCAAAACTGAGTAAAAGCGGCGATTCTATTCACGAAACGCTCGTTTTGTACCAAAACTGAGCAAAAGCGGCGATTCTGTGCACGAAACGCACGTATTGAGAATTAACTGAGCAAAAGCGGCGATTCTATGCTCGAAATGCACGTTTTGTGCAGAACTGAGCAAAAGCGGCGATTCTGTGCACGAAACGCACGGATTGTGCCAAAACTGAGCAAAAGCGGCGATTCTATGCACGAAAAGCACGTTTTGTGCCAAAACTGAGCATAAGCGGCGAATCTCTGCACGAAACGCAGGTTTTTATCCAAAACTGAGCAAAAGCGGCGATTCTGTGCACGAAACGCACGTTTTGTGCCAAAACGGAGCAAAAGCGGCGATTCTGATCTCGAAACGCACGTATTGTGCAAAAACTGAGCAATAGCGGCGATTCTATGCTCGAAATGCACGTATTGTGCCAAAACTGAGCAAAAGCGGCGATTCTGATCTCGAAACGCACGTTTTGTGCCAAAGCTGAGCAAAAGCGGCGATTCTGTGCACGAAACGCACGTATTGTGCCTAAACTGAGCAAAAGCGGCGATTCTATGCTCCAAATGCACGTCTTGTTCCAAAACTGAGCAAAAGCGGCGATTCTGATCACGAAACGCACGTTATGTGCCAAAAGGAGAAATTCGGAGCGTAACACGCACGTTTTGTGCCAAAAATGAGTAAAAGCGGCGATTCTATGCACGAAACGCCCGTTTTGTGCCAAAACTGAGCAAAAGCGGTGATTCTATGCACGAAACGCACGTTTTGTGCCAAAACTGAGTAAAAGCGGCGATTATATTCACGAAACGCTCGTTTTGTACCAAAACTGAGCAAAAGCGGCGATTCTGTGCACGAAACGCACGTATTGAGAATTAACTGAGCAAAAGCGGCGATTCTATGCTCGAAATGCACGTTTTGTGCAGAACTGAGCAAAAGCGGCGATTCTGTGCACGAAACGCACGGATTGTGCCAAAACTGAGCAAAAGCGGCGATTCTATGCACGAAAAGCACGTTTTGTGCCAAAACTGAGCATAAGCGGCGAATCTCTGCACGAAACGCAGGTTTTTATCCAAAACTGAGCAAAAGCGGCGATTCTGTGCACGAAACGCACGTTTTGTGCCAAAACGGAGCAAAAGCGGCGATTCTGTGCACGAAACGCACGTGTCGTGCCAAAGCTGAGCAAAAGCGGCGATTCTATGCTCGAGATGCACGTATTGTGCCAAAACTGAGCAAAAGCGGCGATTCTGTGCACGAAACGCACGTTTTGTGCCAAAACAGAGCAAAAGCGGCGATTCTGTGCACGAAACGCACGTTTTGTGCCAAAACTGAGCAAAAGCGGCGATTCTGTGCACGCAACCCACGTTTTGTGCCAAAGCGGAGCAAAAGCGGCGATTCTGTACACGAAACACAGGATTTGTGCCAAAAACTATGCAAAAGCGACGATTCTGTGCACGAAACGCAGGTTTTTATCCAAAACTGAGCAAAAGCGGCGATTCTGTGCACGAAACGCACGTTTTGTGCCAAAACGGAGCAAAAGCGGCGATTCTGTGCACGAAACGCACGTGTTGTGCCAAAGCTGAGCAAAAGCGGCGATTCTATGCTCGAGATGCACGTATTGTGCCAAAACTGAGCAAAAGCGGCGATTCTATGCTCGAGATGCACGTATTGTGCCAAAACTGAGCAAAAGCGGCGATTCTATGCTCGAAATGCACGTTTTGTGCCAAAACTGAGCAAAAGCGGCGATTCTGAGCACGAAACGCACGTTTTGTTCCAAAACTGAGCAAAAACGGCGATTCTATATACGAATCGCTCGTTTTGTGCCAAAACTGAGCAAAAGCGGCGATTCTGTGCACGAAACGCACGTATTGTGCCAAAACTGAACAAAAGCGGCGATTCTATGCTCGAATGCACGTTTTGTGCCAAAACTGAGCAAAAGCGGCGATTCTGGTCACGAAACGCACGTTATGTGCCAAAAGGAGAAATTCGGAGCGTAACACGCACGTTTTGTGCCAAAACTGAGTAAAAGCGGCGATTCTATTCACGTAACGCCCGTTTTGTACCAAAACTGAGCAAAAGCGGCGATTCTGTGCACGAAACGCACGTATTGTGCCAAAACTGAGCAAAAGCGGCGATTCTGTGGACGAAACGCACGTATTGTGCCAAAACAGAGCATAAGCGGCGATTCTGTGCACGAAACGCACGTATTGTGCCAAAACTGAACAAAAGCGGCGATTCTATGCTCGAATGCACGTTTTGTGCCAAAACTGAGCAAAAGCGGCGATTCTGATCACGAAACGCACGTTATGTGCCAAAAGGAGAAATTCGGAGCGTAACACGCACGTTTTGTGCCAAAACTGAGTAAAAGCGGCGATTCTATTCACGTAACGCTCGTTTTGTACCAAAACTGAGCAAAAGCGGCGATTCTGTGCACGAAACGCACGTATTGTGCCAAAACGGAGCAAAAGCGGCGATTCTGTGCACGAAACACAGGATTTGTGCCAAAACTATGCAAAAGCGACGATTCTGTGCACGAAACGCAGGTTTCTATCCAAAACTGAGCAAAACCGGCGATTCTGTGCACGAAACGCACGTTTTATGCCATGAGGGGCAATTCGGTGTGTGGAACGCATGTCTTGTGCCAAAACTGAGCAAAAGCGGCGATTCTGTGCACGAAACGCACGTTTTGTGCCAAAACGGAGCAAAAGCGGAGATTCTGTGCACGGAACGCACGTATTGTGCCAAAGCTGAGCAAAAGCGGCGATTCTGTGCACGAAGTGCACGTTATGTGCCAAAAGGAGAATATCGGACCGTAACACGCACGTTTTGTGCCAAAACTGAGTAAAAGCGGCGATTTTATGCCCGAAACGCACGTTTTATGCCAAGAGGAGCAATTCGGTGCGTGGAACGCACGTTTTGCGCCAAAACTGAGCAAAAGCGGCGATTCTGTGCACGAAACGCACGTATTGTGCCAAAGATGAGCAAAAGCGGCGATTCTGTGCACGGAACACAGGATTTGTGCCACACCTAAGCAAAAGCGTCGATTCTGTGCACGAAACGCACGTTTTGTGCCAAAACTGAGCAAAAGCGGCGATTCTGTGCACGAGACGCACGTTTTGTGCCAAAACTGAGCAAAAGCGGCGATTCTATGCTCGAAATGCACGTTTTGTGCCAAAACTGAGCAAAAGCGGAGATTCTGTGCACGAAACGCACGTGTTGCGCCAAAACTAAACAAAAGCGGCGATTCTGTGCACGAAACGCACGTTTTGTTACAAAACTGAGTAAAAACGGCGATTCTGTGCACGAAACGCACGTTTTGTTGCAAAACTGAGCAAAAGCGGCTATTCTGTGCACGAAACGCACGCATTGTGCCTAAACTGAGCAAAAGCGGCGATTCTATGCTCCAAATGCACGTCTTGTTCCAAAACTGAGCAAAAGCGGCGATTCTGATCACGAAACGCACGTTATGTGCCAAAAGGAGAAATTCGGAGCGTAACACGCACGTTTTGTGCCAAAAATGAGTAAAAGCGGCGATTCTATGCACGAAACGCTCGTTTTGTGCCAAAACTGAGCAAAAGCGGTGATTCTATGCACGAAACGCACGTATCGTGCCAAAACTGAGCAATAGTGGCGATTCTATGCTCGAAATGCACGTATTGTGCCAAAACTGAGCAAAAGCGGCGATTCTGATCTCGAAACGCACGTTATGTGCCAAAAGGAGAAATTCGGAGCGTAACACGCACGTTTTGTGCCAAAACTGAGTAAAAGCGGCGATTATATTCACGAAACGCTCGTTTTGTTCCAAAACTGAGCAAAAGCGGCGATTCTGTGCACGAAACGCACGTATTGAGAATTAACTGAGCAAAAGCGGCGATTCTATGCTCGAAATGCACGTTTTGTGCAGAACTGAGCAAAAGCGGCGATTCTGTGCACGAAACGCACGGATTGTGCCAAAACTGAGCAAAAGCGGCGATTCTATGCACGAAAAGCACGTTTTGTGCCAAAACTGAGCATAAGCGGCGAATCTCTGCACGAAACGCAGGTTTTTATCCAAAACTGAGCAAAAGCGGCGATTCTGTGCACGAAACGCACGTTTTGTGCCAAAACGGAGCAAAAGCGGCGATTCTGTGCACGAAACGCACGTTTTGTGCCAAAACTGAGCAAAAGCGGCGATTCTGTGCTCGAAATGCACGTTTTGCCGCCAAACCTGAGCAAAAGCGGCGATTCAATGCTCGAAATGCACGTTTTGTGACAAAACTGAGCATAAGCGGCGATTCTCTGCACGAAACGCAGGTTTTTATCCAAAACTGGGCAAAAGCGGCGATACTGTGCCCGAAACGCACGTTTTATGCCAAGAGGAGCAATTCGGTGCGTGGAACGCACGTCTTGTGCCAAAACTGAGCAAAAGCGGCCATTCTGTGCACGAAACACACATTTTGTGCCAAAACTGAGCAAAAGCGGCGATTCTGTGCACGAAAAGCACGTTTTGTGTCAAAACTGAGCAAAAGCGGCGATTCTGTGCACGAAACGCACGTTTTGTGCCACAACTGAGCAAAAGCGGCGATTCTGTGCACGAAACGCACGTTATATTCCAAAACTGAGCAAAAACGGCGATTCTGTGCTCGAAGCCCACGTATTGTGCCAGAACTGAGCAAAAGCGGCGATTCTGTGCACGAAGCGCACGTTATGTGCCAAAAGGAGAAATTCGGTGCGTAAAACGCACGTTTTGTGCCAAAACTGGACCAAAGCGGCGATTCTGTGCACGAAAAACAGGATTTGTGCCAAAACTAAGTAGAAGCGACGATTCTGTGCACGAAACGCACGTTTTGTGCCAAAACTGAGCAAAAGCGATTCTATACTCGAAATGAACGTATTGTGCCAAAACTGAGCAAAAGCGGCGATTCTATGTTCGAAATGCACGTTTTGTGCCAAAACTGAGCAAAAGCGGCGATTCTGTGCACGAAGCGCACGTTATGTGCCAAAAGGAGAAATTCGGAGCGTAAAACGCACGTTTTGTGCCAAAACTGGGCAAAAGCGGCGATTCTGTGCACGAAACACAGGATTTGTTCCAAAACTAAGCAAAAGCGACGATTCTGTGCACGAACCGCACGTTTTGTGCCAAAACTGAGCAAAAGTGGCGATTCTGTGCACGAAACGCACGTTTTGTGCCAAAACTGAGCAAAAGCGGCGATTCTGTGCACGAAAAGCACGTTTTGTGCCAAAACTGAGCATAAGCGGCGATTCTGTGCACGAAACGCACGTATTGAGAAAAAACTGAGCAAAAGCGGCGATTCTATGCTCGAAGTGCACGTGTTGCGCCAAAACTGAACAAAAGCGGCGATTCTGATCACGAAACGCACGTTATGTGCCAAAACTGAGCAAAAGCGGAGATTCTATGCTCCAAATGCACGTCTTGTTCCAAAACTGAGCAAAAGCGGCGATTCTGATCACGAAACGCACGTTATGTGCCAAAAGGAGAAATTCGGAGCGTAACACGCACGTTTTGTGCCAAAAATGAGTAAAAGCGGCGATTCTATGCACGAAACGCTCGTTTTGTGCCAAAACTGAGCAAAAGCGGTGATTCTATGCACGAAACGCTCGTTTTGTGCCAAAACTGAGCAGAAGCGGCTATTCTGTGCACGAAACGCACGTATTGTGCCAAAACTGAGCAAAAGCGCCGATTCTATGCTCGAAATGCACGTTTTGTGCCAAAACTGAGCAAAAGCGGCGATTCTGATCACGAAGCGCACGTTATGTGCCAAAAGGAGAAATTCGGAGCGTAAAACGCACGTTTTGTGCCAAAACTGGGCAAAAGCGGCGATTCTGTGCACGAAACACAGGATTTGTTCCAAAACTAAGCAAAAGCGACGATTCTGTGCACGAACCGCACGTTTTGTGCCAAAACTGAGCAAAAGTGGCGATTCTATGCTCGAAATGCACGTTTTGTGACAAAACTGAGCAAAAGAGGCGATTCTATGCACGAAACGCTCGTTTTGTGCCAAAACTGAGCAAAAGCGGCGATTCTGTGCACGAAACGCACGTATTGTGCCAAAACTGAGCAAAAGCGGCGATTCTGTGCACAAAACGCTCGTTTTGAGCCAAAACTGAGCAAAAGCGGCGATTGTGTGCACGAAACGCTCGCTTTGACCCAAAACTGAGTAAAAGCAGCTATTCTGTGCACGAAACGCACGTTTTGTGCCACAACTGAACAAAAGCGGTGATTCTGTGCACGAAACGCACGTTTTGTGCCAAAACTGAGTTAAAGCGGCCATTCTGTGCACGAAACGCACGTTTTGAGGCATAGCTGAGCAAAAGCAGCTATTCTTTGCACGGAACGCACGTTTTGTGCCACAACTGAGCAAAAGCGGCGATTCTGTGCACGAAACGCACGTTTTGTGCCAAAACTGAGCAAAAGCGGCGATTTTGTGCACGAAACGCACGTTTTGTGCCAAAACTGAGCAAAAGTAGTGATTCTGTGCACGAAACACACGTTCTGTGCCATAACTGTGCAAAAGCGGCGATCCTGAGCACGAAACGCCCGTTTTGCGCCAAAAGGAGCAATTCGGTGCGTGAAACGCACGTTTTGTGCCAGAACTGAGCAAAAGCGGCGATTCTGTGCCCGAAACGCACGCTCTGTGCAAAAAGGAGCAATTCGGTGCGTGAAACGCACGTTTTGTGCCAAAACTGAGCAATAGCGGCGATTCTGTGCACGAAACGCACGTTTTGTGCCAAAACTGAGCAAAAGCGGCGATTCTGCGCACGAAGTGCACGTTTTGTGCCATATCTGAGCAAAAGCGGTGATTCTGTGCACGAAAGGCTCGTTTTGAGCCAATACTGAGCAAAAGCGGCGATTCTGTGCGCGAAACGCTCGTTTTGATCCAAAACTGAGCAAAAGCGGCGATTCTGTGCACGAAACGCACGTTTTGTGAGAAAAGGAGCAATTCGGTGTGTGAAACGCACGTTTTGTGCCGAAACGAAGTAAAAGCGGCGATTCTGTGTGCGAAACGCTCGTTTTGATCCAAAACTGAGCAAAAGCGGCGATTCTGTGCACGAAACGCACGTTTTTCGCCATAACTGAGCAAAAGCGCCGATTCAGAGCACGAAACGCACGTTTTGTGCCATAACTGTGCAAATGCGGCGATTCTGTGCACGAAACGCACGTTTTGTGCCTAAAGGAGCAATTCGGTGTGTGAAACGCACGTTTTGTGCCAAAACTGAGCAAAAGCGGCAATTCTTTGCACGAAACGCCCGTTTTGCGCCAAAAGGAGCAGTTCGGTGCGTGAAACGCACGTTTTGTGCCAAACTGAGCAAAAGCGGCGATTCTGTGCACGAAACGCAGCTTTTGTGCCAAAACTGAGCAAAAGCGGCGATTCTGCGCACGAAGTGCACGTTTTGTGCCATAGCTGAGCAAAAGCGGTGATTCTGTGCACGAAAGGCTCGTTTTGAGCCAATACTGAGCAAAAGCGGCGATTCTGTGCGCGAAACGCTCGTTTTGATCCAAAACTGAGCAAAAGCGGCGATTCTGTGCACGAAACGCTCGCTTTGAGCCAAAAGTGAGCAAAAGCGGCGATTATGTGCACGAAACGCACGTTTTGTGATAAAACTGAGCAAAACCAACGATTCTGTGCATGACACCCACGTTTTATGCCAAAACTGGGCAAAAGCGGCGATTCTCTGCATGAAAGGCACGTTTTTTGGCTGAGGGAGCAGTTCTGTGCACGTAACGCTCGTTTTGAGCCAAAACTGAGCAAAAGCGGCGATTCTGTGCACGAATAACACGTTTTGTGCCACAACTGAGCAAAAGCGGCGATTCTGTGCACGAAACACTCGCTCTGTGGCAAAAGGAGCAATTCGGTGTGTGAAACGCACGTTTTGTGCCAAACCTGAGCAAAAGCGGCGATTCTGTGCACGAAACGCACGTTTTGTGCCAAAACTGAGCAAAAGCAGCGATTCTGTGCACGAAACACACGTTCTGTGCCACAACTGAGCAAAAGCGGCGATTCTGTGCACGAAACACACGCTCTGTGGCAAAAGGAGCAATTCGGTGTGTGAAACGCACGTTTTGTGCCAAAACTGTGCAAAAGCGGCGATTCTGTGCACGAAACGCACGTTTTGTGCCAAAACTGATCAGAAGCAGTGATTCTGTGCACGAAACACACGTCCTGTGCCATAACTGAGCAAAAGCGGCGATTCTGTGCACGAAACGCACGTTTTGTGCCAAAAGGAGCAATTCGGTGTGTGAAACGCACGTTTTGTGCCATAACGGAATAAAGGCGGCGATTCTGTGCGCGAAACGCTCGTTTTGATCCAAAACTGAGCAAAAGCGGCGATTCTGTGCACGAAACGCTCGCTTTGATCCAAAAGTGAGCAAAAGCGGCGATTCTGTGCACGAAACGCACGTTTTGTGATAAAACTGAGCAAAACCAACGATTCTGTGCATGACACGCACATTTTATGCCAAAACTGAGCACAAGCGGCGATTCTGTGCACGAAACGCACGTTTTGTGCCAAAAGGAGCAATTCGGTTTGTGAAACGCACGTTTTGTGCCAAAACGGAGCAAAAGCGGCGATTCTGTGCGCGAAACGCTCGTTTTGATCCAAAACTGAGCAAAGCGGCAATTCTGTGCACGTAACGCTCGCTTTGAGCCAAAAGTGAGCAAAAGCGGCGATTCTGTGCACGAAACGCACGTTTTGTGATAAAACTGAGCAAAACCAACGATTCTGTGCATGACACGCACGTTTTATGCCAAAACTGAGCAAAAGCGGCGATTCTGTGCATGAAAGGCACGTTTTGTGGCTGAGGGAGCAGTTCTGTGCACGTAACGCTCGTTTTGAGCCAAAACTGAGCAAAAGCGGCGATTCTGTGCGCGAAACGCTCGTTTTGAGCCAAAACTGTGCAAAAGCGGTGATTCTGTGCATGAAACGCACGTTTTGTGGCAGAAGTTGCAGTTCTGTGCACGTAACGCTCGTTTTGTGCAATAACTGAGCAAAAGCGGAGATTCTGTGCGCGAAACGCCCGTTTTGAGCCAAAACCGAGCAAAAGCGGCGATTCTGAGCACGTAACGCTCGTTTTGAGCCAAAACTGAGCAAAATCGGCGATTATGCGCACGAAACGCACGTTTTGTGCCGAAACCGAGCAAAGGCCTCGATTCTGTGCACAAAATGCTCGTTTTGAGCCAAAACTGAGTAGAATCGGCGATTGTGTGCACGAAACGCTCGTTTTGACCCAAAACTGAGGAAAGGCGGCGATTCTGTGCACGAAACGCACGTTTTGTGCCAAAACTGAGCAAAAGCGGCGATTCTGTGCCCGAAACGCACGCTCTGTGCAAAAAGGAGCAATTCGGTGCGTGAAACGCACGTTTTGTGCCAAAACTGAGCAATAGCGGCGATTCTGTGCACGAAACGCACGTTTTGTGCCAAAACTGAGCAAAAGCGGCGATTCTGCGCACGAAGTGCACGTTTTGTGCCATATCTGAGCAAAAGCGGTGATTCTGTGCACGAAAGGCTCGTTTTGAGCCAATACTGAGCAAAAGCGGCGATTCTGTGCGCGAAACGCTCGTTTTGATCCAAAACTGAGCAAAAGCGGCGATTCTGTGCACGAAACGCACGTTTTGTGAGAAAAGGAGCAATTCGGTGTGTGAAACGCACGTTTTGTGCCGAAACGAAGTAAAAGCGGCGATTCTGTGTGCGAAACGCTCGTTTTGATCCAAAACTGAGCAAAAGCGGCGATTCTGTGCACGAAACGCACGTTTTTCGCCATAACTGAACAAAAGCGCCGATTCAGAGCACGAAACGCACGTTTTGTGCCATAACTGTGCAAATGCGGCGATTCTGTGCACGAAACGCACGTTTTGTGCCTAAAGGAGCAATTCGGTGTGTGAAACGCACGTTTTGTGCCAAAACTGAGCAAAAGCGGCGATTCTTTGCACGAAACGCCCGTTTTGCGCCAAAAGGAGCAGTTCGGTGCGTGAAACGCACGTTTTGTGCCAAACTGAGCAAAAGCAGCGATTCTGTGCACGAAACGCACGTTTTGTACCGAAAGGAGCAATTCGGTGTGTGAAACGCACGTTTTGTGCTAAAACGGAGCAAAAGCGGCGATTCTGGGCACGAAACGCACGTTTTGTGCCGAAGGGAGCAATTCGGTGCGTGAAACGCCCGTTTTGTGCCATAAGTGAGCAAAAGGGGCAGATCTGTGGACGAAGCGCACGTTTTCTGCCAAAACTGAGCAAGAGCGGCGATTCTGAGCTCGAAACGGACGTTTTGTGCCAAAACTAAGCAAAAGCGGCTATTCTGTGCACGAAACACACGTTTTGTGGCAAAAGGAGCAATTCGGTGCGTAGAACGCACGTTTTGTGCCAAAAGGAGCAATTCGGTGCGTGAAACGCCCATTTTGTGCGAAAACTAAGCAAATGCATCGATTCTGTGCACGAAACGCACGTTTTGTGCCAAAACTGAGCAAAAGCGGCGATTCTGTGCACGAAACACACGTTCTGTGCCACAACTGAGCAAAAGCGGCGATTCTGTGCACGAAACACACGTTCTGTAGCAAAATGGGCAATTCGGCGTGTGAAACGCACGTTTTGTGCCAAAACTGTGCAAAAGCGGCGATTCTGTGCACGAAACGCTCGTTTTGAGCCAATACTGAGCAAAAGCGGCGATTCTGTGCACGAAACGCACGTTTTGTGCCAAATTTGAGCAAAAGCGGCGATTCTGTGCCCGAAACGCGCGCTCTGTGCAAAAAGGAGCAATTCGGTGCGTGAAACGCACGTTTTGTGCCCAAACTGAGTAAAAGCGGCAATTCTGTGCACGAAACGCACGTTTTTCGCCAGAACTGAGCAAAAGCGGCGTTTCTGTGCACGAAACACACGTTCTGTGTCGAAAGGAGCAATTCGGAGTGTGAAACGCACGTTCTGTGCCAAAACTGAGCAAAAGCGGTGGTTCTGTGCACGAAACGCAAGTTTTGTGCGAAAACTGAGCAAAAGCATCGAATCTGTGCACGAAACGCACGTTTTGTGGCATAGCTGAGCAAAAGCAGCTATTCTGTGCACGAAACGCACGTTTTGTGCCAAAACTGAGCAAAAGCGGCGGTTCTGTGCACGAAGTGCACGTTTTGTGCCATAGCTGAGCAAAAGCGGCGATTCTGTGCATGAAGTGCACGTTTTGTGCCAAAGCTGAGCAAAAGCGGCGAGTCTGTGCATGAAACGCACGTTTTGTGGCAGAAGGAGCAGTTCTGTGCACGTAACGCTCGTTTTGAGCCAAAACTGAGCCAAAGCGGCGATTCTGTGCGCGAAACGCTCGTTTTGAGAAAAAACCGAGCAAAAGCGGCGATTCTGTGCACGTAACGCTCGTTCTGAGCCAAAACTGAGCAAAATCGGCGATTCTGTGCACGAAACGCACGTTTTGTGCTGAAACCGAGCAAAAGCGGCGATTCTGTGCACGAAACGCTCGCTTTGATCCAAGAGTGAGCAAAAGCGGCGATTCTGTGCATGAAAGGCACGTTTTTTGGCTGAGGGAGTAGTTCTGTGCACGTAACGCACGTTTTGTGCCAAAACTGAGCAAAAGCGGCGATTATGTGCACGAATAACCCGTTTTGTGCCACACCTGAGCAAAAGCGGCGATTCTGTGCACGAAACGCACGTTTTGTGCCAAAACTGAGCAAAAGCGGCCATTCTGTTCACGAAACGCGCGTTAAGTGCCAAACTGGGCAAAGTCGGCGATTCTGTGCACGAAACGCACGTTTTGTGCCAAAACTGAGCAAAAGCGGCGATTCTGTGCGCGAAACGCACGTTTTGCGCCATAGTTGAGCAAAAGCAGCGATGTTGTGCACGAAACGCACGTTTTGTTCCAAAACTGAGCAAAAGCAGTGATTCTGTGCACGAAACAAACGTTCTGTGCCAAAACTAAGCAAAAGCGGCGATTCTGTGCACGAAAGGCCCGTTTTGCGCCAAAAGGAGCAATTCGGTGTGTGAAACGCACGTTTTGTTCCAAGCTGAGCAAAAGCAGCTATTCTGTGCACGAAACGCACGTTTTGTGCCAAAACTTAGCAAAAGCGGCGATTCTGTGCACAACACACACGTTCTGTGCCACAACTGAGCAAAAGCGGCGATTCTGTGCACGAAACACACGTTCTGTGGCAAAATGGGCAATTCGGTGTGTGAAACGCACGTTTTGTGCCAAAACTGAGCAATAGCAGCGATTCTGTGCACGAAACACACGTTTTGTGCCAAAACTGAGCAAAAGCGGCGATTCTGCGCCCGAAGTGCACGTTTTGTGCCATAGCTGAGCAAAAGCGGTGATTCTGTGCACGAAAGGCTCGTTTTGAGCCAATACTGAGCAAAAGCGGCGATTCTGTGCGCGAAACGCGCGTTTTGATCCAAAACTGAGCAAAAGCGGCGATTCTGTGCACGAATCGCACGTTATGTGAGAAAAGGAGCAATTCGGTGTGTGAAACGCACGTTTTGTGCCAAAACGGAGTAAAAGCGGCGATTCTGTGCGCGAAACGCTCGTTTGGATCCAAAACTGAGCAAAAGCGGCGATTCTGTGCACGAAACGCACGTTTTGTGAGAAAAGGAGCAATTCGGTGTGTGAAACGCACGTTTTGTGCCAAAACGGAGTAAAAGCGGCGATTCTGTGCGCGAAACGCTCGTTTGGATCCAAAACTGAGCAAAAGCGGCGATTCTGTGCACGAAACGCTCGCTTTGAGCCAAAAGTGAGCAAAAGCGGCGATTCTGTGCACGAAACGCACGTTTTGTGATAAAACTGAGCAAAACAAACGATTCTGTGCATGACACGCACGTTTTATGCCAAAACTGAGCAAAAGCGGCGATTCTGTGCATGAAAGGCACGTTTTTTGGCTGAGGGAGCAGTTCTGTGCACGTAACGCTCGTTTTGAGCCAAAACTGAGCAAAAGCGGCGATTCTGTGCGCGAAACGCTCGTTTTATGCCAAAACTGAGCAAAAGCGGCGATTCTGTGCACGAATAACACGTTTTGTGCCACAACTGAGCAAAAGCGGCGATTCTGTGCACGAAACACTCCCTCTGTGGCAAAAGGAGCAATTCGGTGTGTGAAACGCACGTTTTGTGCCAAAACTGAGCAAAAGCGGCGATTCTGTGCACGAAACGCATGTTTTGTGCCAAAACTGAGCAAAAGCAGCGATTCTGTGCACGAAACACGCGTTCTGTGCCACAACTGAGCAAAAGCGGCCATTCTGTGCACGAAACGCACGTTTTGTGCCAAAACTGAGCAAAAGCGGCGATTCTGTGCACGAAACGCACGTTTTGTGCCATAGTTGAGCAAAAGCAGCGATTTTGTTCACGAAACGCACGTTTTGTGCCAAAACTGAGCAAAAGAGGCGATTCTGTGCACGAAACGCACGTTTTGTGCCAAAACTGAACAAAAGCGGCCATCTTGTGCACGAAACGCACGTTTTGTGCCAAAACTGAGCAAAAGCAGTGATTCTGTGCACGAAACACACGTTTTGTGCCAAAACTGAGCAAAAGAGCCGATTCTGTGCACGAAACGCACGTTTTGTGCCAAAACTGAGCAAAAGCGGCGATTTTGTTCACGAAACGCACGTTTTGTGCCAAAACTGAGCAAAAGCAGTGATTCTGTGCACGAAACACACGTACTGTGCCATAACTGTGCAAAAGCGGCGATTCTGTGCACGAAACGCTCGCTTTGAGCCAAAAGTGACCAAAAGCGGCGATTCTGTTCACGAAACGCACGTTTTGTGATAAAACTGAGCAAAACCAACGATTCTGTGCATAACACGCACGTTTTATGCCAAAACTGAGCAAAAGCGGCGATTCGGTGCACGAAACGCACGTTTTGTGCCAAAAGGAGCAATTCGGTGTGTGAAACGCACGTTTTGTGCCATAACGGAATAAAAGCGGCGATTCTGTGCACGAAACGCACGTTTTGTGCCATAGTTGAGCAAAAGCAGCGATTTTGTTCACGAAACGCACGTTTTGTGCCAAAACTGAGCAAAAGAGGCGATTCTGTGCACGAAACGCACGTTTTGTGCCAAAACTGAACAAAAGCGGCCATCTTGTGCACGAAACGCACGTTTTGTGCCAAAACTGAGCAAAAGCAGTGATTCTGTGCACGAAACACACGTTTTGTGCCAAAACTGAGCAAAAGCGGCGATTCTGTGCACGAAACGCACGTTTTGTGCCAAAAGGAGCAATTCGGTGTGTGAAACGCACGTTTTGTGCGATAACGGAATAAAAGCGGCGATTCTGTGCGCGAAACGCTCGTTTGGATCCAAAACTGAGCAAAAGCGGCGATTCTGTGCACGAAACGCACGTTTTGTGAGAAAAGGAGCAATTCGGTGTGTGAAACGCACGTTTTGTGCCAAAACGGAGTAAAAGCGGCGATTCTGTGCGCGAAACGCTCGTTTTGTGCCAAAACTGAGCAAAAGCAGCGATTCTGTGCACGAAACACACGTTCTGTGCCACAACTGAGCAAAAGCGGCGATTCTGTGCACGAAACACACGCTCTGTGGCAAAAGGAGCAATTCGGTGTGTGAAACGCACGTTTTGTGCCAAAACTGTGCAAAAGCGGCGATTCTGTGCACGAAACGCACGTTTTGTGCCAAAACTGATCAGAAGCAGTGATTCTGTGCACGAAACACACGTCCTGTGCCATAACTGAGCAAAAGCGGCGATTCTGTGCACGAAACGCACGTTTTGTGCCAAAAGGAGCAATTCGGTGTGTGAAACGCACGTTTTGTGCCATAACGGAATATAGGCGGCGATTCTGTGCGCGAAACGCTCGTTTTGATCCAAAACTGAGCAAAAGCGGCGATTCTGTGCACGAAACGCTCGCTTTGATCCAAAAGTGAGCAAAAGCGGCGATTCTGTGCACGAAACGCACGTTTTGTGATAAAACTGAGCAAAACCAACGATTCTGTGCATGACACGCACATTTTATGCCAAAACTGAGCACAAGCGGCGATTCTGTGCATGAAAGGCACGTTTTGTGGCTGAGGGAGCAGTTCTGTGCACGTAACGCTCGTTTTGAGCCAAAACTGAGCAAAAGCGGCGATTCAGTGCGCGAAACGCTCGTTTTGAGCCAAAACTGTGCAAAAGCGGTGATTCTGTGCACGAAACACACGTTTTGTGCCAAAACTGAGCAAAAGAGCCGATTCTGTGCACGAAACGCACGTTTTGTGCCAAAACTGAGCAAAAGCGGCGATTTTGTTCACGAAACGCACGTTTTGTGCCAAAACTGAGCAAAAGCAGTGATTCTGTGCACGAAACACACGTACTGTGCCATAACTGTGCAAAAGCGGCGATTCTGTGCACGAAACGCTCGCTTTGAGCCAAAAGTGACCAAAAGCGGCGATTCTGTTCACGAAACGCACGTTTTGTGATAAAACTGAGCAAAACCAACGATTCTGTGCATAACACGCACGTTTTATGCCAAAACTGAGCAAAAGCGGCGATTCGGTGCACGAAACGCACGTTTTGTGCCAAAAGGAGCAATTCGGTGTGTGAAACGCACGTTTTGTGCCATAACGGAATAAAAGCGGCGATTCTGTGCACGAAACGCACGTTTTGTGCCATAGTTGAGCAAAAGCAGCGATTTTGTTCACGAAACGCACGTTTTGTGCCAAAACTGAGCAAAAGAGGCGATTCTGTGCACGAAACGCACGTTTTGTGCCAAAACTGAACAAAAGCGGCCATCTTGTGCACGAAACGCACGTTTTGTGCCAAAACTGAGCAAAAGCAGTGATTCTGTGCACGAAACACACGTTTTGTGCCAAAACTGAGCAAAAGCGGCGATTCTGTGCACGAAACGCACGTTTTGTGCCAAAAGGAGCAATTCGGTGTGTGAAACGCACGTTTTGTGCGATAACGGAATAAAAGCGGCGATTCTGTGCGCGAAACGCTCGTTTGGATCCAAAACTGAGCAAAAGCGGCGATTCTGTGCACGAAACGCACGTTTTGTGAGAAAAGGAGCAATTCGGTGTGTGAAACGCACGTTTTGTGCCAAAACGGAGTAAAAGCGGCGATTCTGTGCGCGAAACGCTCGTTTTGTGCCAAAACTGAGCAAAAGCAGCGATTCTGTGCACGAAACACACGTTCTGTGCCACAACTGAGCAAAAGCGGCGATTCTGTGCACGAAACACACGCTCTGTGGCAAAAGGAGCAATTCGGTGTGTGAAACGCACGTTTTGTGCCAAAACTGTGCAAAAGCGGCGATTCTGTGCACGAAACGCACGTTTTGTGCCAAAACTGATCAGAAGCAGTGATTCTGTGCACGAAACACACGTCCTGTGCCATAACTGAGCAAAAGCGGCGATTCTGTGCACGAAACGCACGTTTTGTGCCAAAAGGAGCAATTCGGTGTGTGAAACGCACGTTTTGTGCCATAACGGAATAAAGGCGGCGATTCTGTGCGCGAAACGCTCGTTTTGATCCAAAACTGAGCAAAAGCGGCGATTCTGTGCACGAAACGCTCGCTTTGATCCAAAAGTGAGCAAAAGCGGCGATTCTGTGCACGAAACGCACGTTTTGTGATAAAACTGAGCAAAACCAACGATTCTGTGCATGACACGCACATTTTATGCCAAAACTGAGCACAAGCGGCGATTCTGTGCATGAAAGGCACGTTTTGTGGCTGAGGGAGCAGTTCTGTGCACGTAACGCTCGTTTTGAGCCAAAACTGAGCAAAAGCGGCGATTCAATGCGCGAAACGCTCGTTTTGAGCCAAAACTGTGCAAAAGCGGTGATTCTGTGCATGAAACGCATGTTTTGTGGCAGAAGTAGCAGTTCTGTGCACGTAACGCTCGTTTTGTGCAATAACTGAGCAAAAGCGGCGATTCTGTGCGCGAAACGCCCGTTTTGAGCCAAAACCGAGCAAAAGCGGCGATTCTGAGCACGTAACGCTCGTTTTGAGCCAAAACTGAGCAAAATCGGCGATTCTGCGCACGAAACGCACGTTTTGTGCCGAAACCGAGCAAAGGCCTCGATTCTGTGCACAAAATGCTCGTTTTGAGCCAAAACTGAGTAGAATCGGCGATTGTGTGCACGAAACGCTCGTTTTGACCCAAAACTGAGGAAAGGCGGCGATTCTGTTCACGAAACGCACGTTTTGTGCCAAAACTGAGCAAAAGCGGCGATTCTGTGCCCGAAACGCACGCTCTGTGCAAAAAGGAGCAATTCGGTGCGTGAAACGCACGTTTTGTGCCAAAACTGAGCAATAGCGGCGATTCTGTGCACGAAACGCACGTTTTGTGCCAAAACTGAGCAAAAGTGGCGATTCTGCGCACGAAGTGCACGTTTTGTGCCATATCTGAGCAAAAGCGGTGATTCTGTGCACGAAAGGCTCGTTTTGAGCCAATACTGAGCAAAAGCGGCGATTCTGTGCGCGAAACGCTCGTTTTGATCCAAAACTGAGCAAAAGCGGCGATTCTGTGCACGAAACGCACGTTTTGTGAGAAAAGGAGCAATTCGGTGTGTGAAACGCACGTTTTGTGCCGAAACGAAGTAAAAGCGGCGATTCTGTGTGCGAAACGCTCG
This sequence comes from Stelis phaeoptera, assembly GCA_943735885.1. Taxonomy (NCBI): domain Eukaryota; kingdom Metazoa; phylum Arthropoda; class Insecta; order Hymenoptera; family Megachilidae; genus Stelis; species Stelis phaeoptera. The sequence continues at coordinate 87,240 of CALSEM010000021.1, forward strand.
TTTTGATCCAAAACTGAGCAAAAGCGGCGATTCTGTGCACGAAACGCACGTTTTTCGCCATAACTGAGCAAAAGCGCCGATTCAGAGCACGAAACGCACGTTTTGTGCCATAACTGTGCAAAAGCGGCGATTCTGTGCACGAAACGCACGTTTTGTGCCTAAAGGAGCAATTCGGTGTGTGAAACGCACGTTTTGTGCCAAAACTGAGCAAAAGCGGCGATTCTTTGCACGAAACGCAGCTTTTGTGCCAAAACTGAGCAAAAGCGGCGATTCTGTGCACGAAACACACGTTCTGTGCCATAACTGTGCAAAAGCGGCGATCCTGAGCACGAAACGCACGTTTTGCGCCCAAAGGAGCAATTCGGTGTGTGAAACGCACGATTTGTGCCAAAACTGAGCAAAAGCGGAGATTTTGTGCACGAAAGGCCCGTTTTGCGCCAAAAGGAGCAATTCGGTGTGTGAAACGCACGTTTTGTGCCAAACTGAGCAAAAGCAGCGATTCTGTGCACGAAACGCACGTTTTGTGCCAAAACTGAGCAAAAACGGCGATTTTGTGCACGAAACGCACGTTTTGTGCCAAAACTGAGCAAAAGCAGTGATTCTGTGCACGAAACACACGTTCTGTGCCATAACTGTGCAAAAGCGGCGATTCTGTGCACGAAACGCACGTTTTGTGCCACAAGGAGCAATTCGGTGTGTGAAACGCACGTTTTGTGCCGAAGGGAGCAATTCGGTGCGTGAAACGCACGTTTTGTGCCAAACTGAGCAAAAGCGGCGATTCTGTGCACGAAACGCACCTTTTGTGCCAAAACTGAGCAAAAGCGGCGATTCTGTGCACGAAACACACGTTCTGTGGTGAAAGGAGCAATTCGGTGTGTGAAACGCACGATTTGTGCCAAAACTGAGCAAAAGCGGCGATTCTGTGCACGAAAGGCTCGTTTTGCGCCAAAAGCAGCAATTCGGTGTGTGAAACGCACGTTTTGTGCCAAACTGAGCAAAAGCTGCGGTTCTGTGCACGAAACGCACGTTTTGTGCCAAAACTGAGAAAAAGAGCCGATTCTGTGCACGAAACGCACGTTTTGTGCCAAAACTGAGCAAAAGCGGCGATTCTGTGCACGAAACGCACGTTTTGCGCCCAAAGGAGCAATTCGGTGTGTGAAACGCACGATTTGTGCCAAAACTGAGCAAAAGCGGAGATTCTGTGCACGAAAGGCCCGTTTTGCGCCAAAAGGAGCAATTCGGTGTGTGAAACGCACGTTTTGTGCCAAACTGAGCAAAAGCAGCGATTCTGTGCACGAAACGCACGTTTTGTGCCAAAACTGAGCAAACGAGCCGATTCTGTGCACGAAACGCACGTTTTGTGCCAAAACTGAGCAAAAACGGCGATTTTGTGCACGAAACGCACGTTTTGTGCCAAAACTGAGCAAAAGCAGTGATTCTGTGCACGAAACACACGTTCTGTGCCATAACTGTGCAAAAGCGGCGATTCTGTGCACGAAACGCACGTTTTGTGCCACAAGGAGCAATTCGGTGTGTGAAACGCACGTTTTGTGCCAAAGGGAGCAATTCGGTGCGTGAAACGCACGTTTTGTGCCAAACTGAGCAAAAGCGGCGATTCTGTGCACGAAACGCACCTTTTGTGCCAAAACTGAGCAAAAGCGGCGATTCTGTGCACGAAACACACGTTCTGTGGAGAAAGGAGCAATTCGGTGTGTGAAACGCACGATTTGTGCCAAAACTGAGCAAAAGCGGCGATTCTGTGCACGAAAGGCCCGTTTTGCGCCAAAAGGAGCAATTCGGTGTGTGAAACGCACGTTTTGTGCCAAACTGAGCAAAAGCTGCGGTTCTGTGCACGAAACGCACGTTTTGTGCCAAAACTGAGCAAAAGCGGCGATTCTATGCTCGAAATGCACGTTTTGCCGCCAAAACTGAGCAAAAGCCGCGATTCTGTGCACGAAACGCACGTTTTATGAAAAGAGGAGCAATTCGGTGCGTGGAACGCACGTTTTGTGCCAAAACTGAGCAAGAGCGGCGCTTCTGTGCACGAAACGCACGTTTTGTGCAAAAACTGAGCAAAAGCGGCGATTCTGTGCACGAAACGCACGTTTTGTTGCGAAACTGAGCAAAAACGGCGATTCTGTGTACGAAACGCACGTTTTGTTGCAAAACTGAGCAAAAGCGGCGATCCTGTGCACGAAACGCACGTATTGTGCCAAAACTGAACAAAAGCGGCGATTCTATGCTCGAATGCACGTTTTGTGCCAAAACTGAGCAAAAGCGGCGATTCTGATCACGAAACGCACGTTATGTGCAAAAAGGAGAAATTCGGAGCGTAATACGCACGTTTTGTGCCAAAACTGAGTAAAAGCGGCGATTCTGTTCACGAAACGCTCGTTTTCTACCAAAACTGAGCAAAAGCGGCGATTCTGTGTACGAAACGCACGTTTTATGCCATGAGGAGCAATTCAGTGCGTGGAACGCACGTTTTGTGCCAAAACTGAGCAAAAGCGGCGATTCTATGCACGAAACGCTCGTTTTGTGCCAAAACTGAGCAAAAGCGGCGATTCTATGCTCGAAATGCACGTTTTGCCGCCAAAACTGAGCAAAAGCGGCGATTCTGTGCACGAAACGCACGTGTTGCGCCAAAACTGAACAAAAGCGGCGATTCTGTGCACCAAACGCACGTATTGTGCCAATACTGAGCAAAAGCGGCGATTCTATGCTCGAAATGCACGTATTGTGCCAAAACTGAGCAATAGCGGCGATTCTATACTCGAAATGCACGTTTTGTGCCAAAACTGAGCATAAGCGGCGATTCTCTGCACGAAACGCAGGTTTTTATCAAAAACTGAGGAAAATCGGCGATTCTGCGCACGAAACACGGGATTTGTGCCAAAACTGAGCAAAAGCGGCGATTCTGAGCACGAAACGCACGTTTTGTTCCAAAACTGAGCATAAGGGGCGATTCTCTGCACGAAACGCACGTTTTTATCCAAAACTGAGCAAATGCGGCGATTCTGTGCACGAAACGCACGTTTTATGCCAAGAGGAGCAATTCGGTGCGTGGAACGCACGTTTTGTACCAAAAGTGAGCAAAAGTGGCGATTCTGTGCACGAAACGCACGTTTTGTGCTAAAACTGAGGAAAAGCGGCGATTCTGCGCACGAAACACGGGATTTGTGCCAAAACTGAGCACAAGCGACGATTCTGTGCACGAAACGCACGTTTTGTGCCAAAACTGAGCAAAAGCGGCGATTCTATGCTCGAGATGCACGTATTGTGAAAAAACTGAGCAAAAGCGGCGATTCTATGCTCGAAATGCACGTTTTGTGCAAAACTGAGCAAAAGCGGCGATTCTGTGCACGAAACGCACGTATTGTGCCAAAACTGAGCAAAAGCGGCGATTCTGTGCACGAAACGCACGCTTTGTGCCAAAACAGAGCAAAAGCGGCGATTCTGTGCACGAAACGCACGTTTTGTGCCAAAACTGAGCAACAGCGGCGATTCTGTGCACGCAACGCACGTTTTGTGCCAAAACTGAGCAAAAGCGGCGATTCTGTGCACAAAGCGCACGTATTGTGCCAAAACTGAGCAAAAGCCGCGATTCTGTGCACGAAACGCACGTTTTATGAAAAGTGGAGCAATTCGGTGCGTGGAACGCACGTTTTGTGCCAAAACTGAGCAAAAGCGGCGATTCTGTGCACGAAACGCACGTTTCGTGCCAAAACTGAGCAAAAGCGGCGATTCTGTGCACGAAACGCACGTTTTGTGCCAAAACTGAGCAAAAGCGGCGATTCTATGCACGAAACGCTCGTTTTGTGCCAAAACTGAGCAAAAGCGGCGATTCTGTGCACAAAGCGCACGTATTGTGCCAAAACTGAGCAAAAGCCGCGATTCTGTGCACGAAACGCTCGTTTTATGAAAAGAGGAGCAATTCGGTGCGTGGAACGCACGTTTTGTGCCAAAACTTAGCAAAAGCGGCGATTCTGTGCACGAAACGCACGTTTTGTGCCTAAACTGGGCAAAAGCGGCGGTTCTGAGCACGAAACGCACGTTTTGTTCCAAAACTGAGCAAAAGCGGCGATTCTATGCACGAATCGCTCGTTTTGTGCCAAAACTGAGCAAAAGCGGCGATCCTGTGCACGAAACGCACGTATTGTGCCAAAACTGAACAAAAGCGGCGATTCTATGCTCGAATGCACGTTTTGTGCCAAAACTGAGCAAAAGCGGCGATTCTGATCACGAAACGCACGTTATGTGCAAAAAGGAGAAATTCGCAGCGTTATACGCACGTTTTGTGCCAAAACTGAGTAAAAGCGGCGATTCTGTTCACGAAACGCTCGTTTTCTACCAAAACTGAGCAAAAGCGGCGATTCTGTGCACGAAACGCACGTTTTGTGCCAAAACTGAGCAACAGCGGCGATTCTGTGCACGCAACGCACGTTTTGTGCCAAAACTGAGCAAAAGCGGCGATTCTGTACACGAAACGCACGTTTTGTGCCAAAACTGAGCAAAAGCGGCGATTCTGTGCACGAAACGCACGTATTGTGCCAAAACTGAGCATAAGCGGCGATTCTCTGCACGAATCGCAGGTTTTTATCCAAAACTGAGCAAAAGCGGCGATTCTGTGCACGAAACGCATGTATTGTGCCAAAACTGAGCATAAGCGGCGATTCTCAGCACGAAACGAAGGTTTTTATCCAAAACTGAGCAAAAGCGGCGATTCTGTGCACGAAACGCACGTTCTATGCCAAGAGTAGCAATTCGGTGCGTGGAACGCACGTCTTGTGCCAAAACTGAGCAAAAGCGGCGATTCTGTGCACAAAACGCACGTTTTGTGCCAAAACTGAGCAAAAGCGGCGATTCTATGCACGAAAAGCACGTTTTGTGCCAAAACTGAGCATAAGGGGCGATTCTCTGCACGAAACGCAGGTTTTTATCCAAAACTGAGCAAAAGCGGCGATTCTGTGCACGAAACGCACGTTTTATGCCAAGAGGAGCAATTCGGTGCGTGGAACGCACGTTTTGTGCCAAAACTGAGCAAAAGCGGCGATTCTGTGCACGAAACGCACGTTTTGTGCCAAAACTGAGCAACAGCGGCGATTCTGTGCACGCAACGCACGTTTTGTGCCAAAACTGAGCAAAGGCGGCGATTCTGTGCACCAAACGCACGTTTTGTGCCAAAACTGAGCAAAAGCGGCGATTCTGAGCACGAAACGCACGTTTTGTTCCAAAACTGAGCAAAAGCGGCGATTCTATGCACGAATCGCTCGTTTTGTGCCAAAACTGAGCAAAAGCGGCGATTCTGTGCACGAAACGCACGTTTTATGAAAAGAGGAGCAATTCGGTGCGTGGAACGCACGTTTTGTGCCAAAACTGAGCAAAAGCGGCGATTCTGTGCACGAAACGCACGTATTGAGAAAAAACTGAGCAAAAGCGGCGATTCTATGCTCGAAATGCACGTTTTGTGCAAAACTGAGCAAAAGCGGCGATTCTGTGCACGAAACGCACGTTTTGTGCCAAAACTGAGCAACAGCGGCGATTCTGTGCACGCAACGCACGTTTTGTGCCAAAACTGAGCAAAAGCGGCGATTCTGTACACGAAACGCACGTTTTGTGCCAAAACTGAGCAAAAGCGGCGATTCTGTGCACGAAACGCACGTATTGTGCAAAAACTGAGCATAAGCGGCGATTCTCTGCACGAATCGCAGGTTTTTATCCAAAACTGAGCAAAAGCGGCGATTCTGTGCACGAAACGCATGTATTGTGCCAAAACTGAGCATAAGCGGCGATTCTCAGCACGAAACGAAGGTTTTTATCCAAAACTGAGCAAAAGCGGCGATTCTGTGCACGAAACGCACGTTCTATGCCAAGAGTAGCAATTCGGTGCGTGGAACGCACGTCTTGTGCCAAAACTGAGCAAAAGCGGCGATTCTGTGCACAAAACGCACGTTTTGTGCCAAAACTGAGCAAAAGCGGCGATTCTATGCACGAAAAGCACGTTTTGTGCCAAAACTGAGCATAAGGGGCGATTCTCTGCACGAAACGCAGGTTTTTATCCAAAACTGAGCAAAAGCGGCGATTCTGTGCACGAAACGCACGTTTTATGCCAAGAGGAGCAATTCGGTGCGTGGAACGCACGTTTTGTGCCAAAACTGAGCAAAAGCGGCGATTCTGTGCACGAAACGCACGTTTTGTGCCAAAACTGAGCAACAGCGGCGATTCTGTGCACGCAACGCACGTTTTGTGCCAAAACTGAGCAAAGGCGGCGATTCTGTGCACCAAACGCACGTTTTGTGCCAAAACTGAGCAAAAGCGGCGATTCTGAGCACGAAACGCACGTTTTGTTCCAAAACTGAGCAAAAGCGGCGATTCTATGCACGAATCGCTCGTTTTGTGCCAAAACTGAGCAAAAGCGGCGATTCTGTGCAAGAAACACAGGATTTGTGCCAAAACTGAGCAAAAGCGGCGATTCTGTGCACGAAGCGCACGTTATGTGCCAAAAGGAGAAATTCGGAGCGCAAAACGCACGTTTTGTGCCAAAACTGGTCAAAAGCTGCGATTCTGTGCACGAAACACAGGATTTGTGCCAAAACTAAGCAAAAGCGACGACTCTGTGCACGAAACGCACGTTTTGTGCCAAAACTGAGCAAAAGCGGCGATTCTGAGCACGAAACGCACGTTTTGTTCCAAAACTGAGCAAAAGCGGCGATTCTATATACGAATCGCTCGTTTTGTGCCAAAACTGAGTAAAAGCGGCGATTCTGTGCACGAAACGCACGTTTTGTTGCGAAACTGAGCAAAAACGGCGATTCTGTGTACGAAACGCACGTTTTGTTGCTAAACTGAGCAAAAGCGGCGATTCTGTGCACAAAGCGCACGTATTGTGCCAAAACTGAGCAAAAGCCGCGATTCTGGGCACGAAACGCACGTTTTATGAAAAGAGGAGCAATTCGGTGCGTGGAACGCACGTTTTGTGCCAAAACTGAGCAAAAGCGGCGATTCTGTGCACGAAACGCACGTTTTGTGCCAAAACTGAGCAAAAGCGGCGATTCTGTGCACGAAACGCACGTTTTGTTGCGAAACTGAGCAAAAACGGCGATTCTGTGTACGAAACGCACGTTTTGTTGCAAAACTGGGCAAAAGCGGCGATCCTGTGCACGAAACGCACGTATTGTGCCAAAACTGAACAAAAGCGGCGATTCTATGCTCGAATGCACGTTTTGTGCCAAAACTGAGCAAAAGCGGCGATTCTGATCACGAAACGCACGTTATGTGCAAAAAGGAGAAATTCGCAGCGTTATACGCACGTTTTGTGCCAAAACTGAGTAAAAGCGGCGATTCTGTTCACGAAACGCTCGTTTTCTACCAAAACTGAGCAAAAGCGGCGATTCTGTGCACGAAACGCACGTTTTGTGCCAAAACTGAGCAACAGCGGCGATTCTGTGCACGCAACGCACGTTTTGTGCCAAAACTGATCAAAAGCGGCGATTCTGTACACGAAACGCACGTTTTGTGCCAAAACTGAGCAAAAGCGGCGATTCTGTGCACGAAACGCACGTATTGTGCCAAAACTGAGCATAAGCGGCGATTCTCTGCACGAATCGCAGGTTTTTATCCAAAACTGAGCAAAAGCGGCGATTCTGTGCACGAAACGCATGTATTGTGCCAAAACTGAGCATAAGCGGCGATTCTCAGCACGAAACGAAGTTTTTTATCCAAAACTGAGCAAAAGCGGCGATTCTGTGCACGAAACGCACGTTCTATGCCAAGAGTAGCAATTCGGTGCGTGGAACGCACGTCTTGTGCCAAAACTGAGCAAAAGCGGCGATTCTGTGCACAAAACGCACGTTTTGTGCCAAAACTGAGCAAAAGCGGCGATTCTATGCACGAAAAGCACGTTTTGTGCCAAAACTGAGCATAAGGGGCGATTCTCTGCACGAAACGCAGGTTTTTATCCAAAACTGAGCAAAAGCGGCGATTCTGTGCACGAAACGCACGTTTTATGCCAAGAGGAGCAATTCGGTGCGTGGAACGCACGTTTTGTGCCAAAACTGAGCAAAAGCGGCGATTCTGTGCACGAAACGCACGTTTTGTGCCAAAACTGAGCAACAGCGGCGATTCTGTGCACGCAACGCACGTTTTGTGCCAAAACTGAGCAAAGGCGGCGATTCTGTGCACCAAACGCACGTTTTGTGCCAAAACTGAGCAAAAGCGGCGATTCTGAGCACGAAACGCACGTTTTGTTCCAAAACTGAGCAAAAGCGGCGATTCTATGCACGAATCGCTCGTTTTGTGCCAAAACTGAGCAAAAGCGGCGATTCTGTGCACGAAACGCACGTTTTATGAAAAGAGGAGCAATTCGGTGCGTGGAACGCACGTTTTGTGCCAAAACTGAGCAAAAGCGGCGATTCTGTGCACGAAACGCACGTATTGAGAAAAAACTGAGCAAAAGCGGCGATTCTATGCTCGAAATGCACGTTTTGTGCAAAACTGAGCAAAAGCGGCGATTCTGTGCACGAAACGCACGTTTTGTGCCAAAACTGAGCAACAGCGGCGATTCTGTGCACGCAACGCACGTTTTGTGTCAAAACTGAGCAAAAGCGGCGATTCTGTACACGAAACGCACGTTTTGTGCCAAAACTGAGCAAAAGCGGCGATTCTGTGCACGAAACGCACGTATTGTGCCAAAACTGAGCATAAGCGGCGATTCTCTGCACGAATCGCAGGTTTTTATCCAAAACTGAGCAAAAGCGGCGATTCTGTGCACGAAACGCATGTATTGTGCCAAAACTGAGCATAAGCGGCGATTCTCAGCACGAAACGAAGGTTTTTATCCAAAACTGAGCAAAAGCGGCGATTCTGTGCACGAAACGCACGTTCTATGCCAAGAGTAGCAATTCGGTGCGTGGAACGCACGTCTTGTGCCAACACTGAGCAAAAGCGGCGATTCTGTGCACAAAACGCACGTTTTGTGCCAAAACTGAGCAAAAGCGGCGATTCTATGCACGAAAAGCACGTTTTGTGCCAAAACTGAGCATAAGGGGCGATTCTCTGCACGAAACGCAGGTTTTTATCCAAAACTGAGCAAAAGCGGCGATTCTGTGCACGAAACGCACGTTTTATGCCAAGAGGAGCAATTCGGTGCGTGGAACGCACGTTTTGTGCCAAAACTGAGCAAAAGCGGCGATTCTGTGCACGAAACGCACGTTTTGTGCCAAAACTGAGCAACAGCGGCGATTCTGTGCACGCAACGCACGTTTTGTGCCAAAACTGAGCAAAGGCGGCGATTCTGTGCACCAAACGCACGTTTTGTGCCAAAACTGAGCAAAAGCGGCGATTCTGAGCACGAAACGCACGTTTTGTTCCAAAACTGAGCAAAAGCGGCGATTCTATGCACGAATCGCTCGTTTTGTGCCAAAACTGAGCAAAAGCGGCGATTCTGTGCACGAAACGCACGTTTTATGAAAAGAGGAGCAATTCGGTGCGTGGAACGCACGTTTTGTGCCAAAACTGAGCAAAAGCGGCGATTCTGTGCACGAAACGCACGTATTGAGGAAAAACTGAGCAAAAGCGGCGATTCTATGCTCGAAATGCACGTTTTGTGCAAAACTGAGCAAAAGCGGCGATTCTGTGCACGAAACGCACGTATTGTGCCAAAACTGAGCAACGGCGGCGATTCTGTGCACGCAACGCACGTTTTGTGCCAAAACTGAGCAAAAGCGGCGATTCTGTGCACGAAACACAGGATTTGTGCCAAAACTATGCAAAAGCGACGATTCTGTGCACAAAACGCACGTTTTGTGCCAAAACTGAGCAAAAGCGGCGATTCTGTGCACGAAACGCACGTTTTGTGCCAAAACTGAGCAAAAGCGGCGATTCTGTGCACAAAGCGCACGTATTGTGCCAAAACTGAGCAAAAGCCGCGATTCTGTGCACGAAACGCACGTTTTATGAGAAGAGGAGCAATTCGGTGCGTGGAACGCACGTTTTGTGCCATAACTGAGCAAAAGCGGCGATTCTGTGCACGAAACGCACGTTTTGTGCCAAAACTGAGCAAAAGCGGCGATTCTATGCACGAAACGCCCGTTCTGTGCCAAAACTGAGCAAAAGCGGCGATTCTGTGCACAAAGCGCACGTCTTGTGCCAAAACTGAGCAAAAGCGGCGATTCTGTGCACAAAACGCACGTTTTGTGCCAAAACTGAGCAAAAGTGGCGATTCTATGCACGAAAAGCACGTTTTGTGCCAAAACTGAGCATAAGGAGCGATTCTCTGCACGAAACGCAGGTGTTTATCCAAAACTGAGCAAATGCGGCGATTCTGTGCACGAAACGCACGTTTTATGCCAAGAGGAGCAATTCGGTGCCTGGAACGCACGTTTTGTACCAAAACTGAGCAAAAGCGGCGATTCTGTGCACGAAACGCACGTTTTGTGCTAAAACTGAGGAAAAGCGGCGATTCTGCGCACGAAACACGGGATTTGTGCCAAAACTGAGCAAAAGCGGCGATTCTGAGCACGAAACTCACGTTTTGTTCCAAAACTGAGCAAAAGCGGCGATTCTATGCACGAATCGCTCGTTTTGTGCCAAAACTGAGCAAAAGCGGCGATTCTGAGCACGAAACGCACGTTTTGTTCCAAAACTGAGCAAAAGCGGCGATTCTATGCACGAATCGCTCGTTTTGTGCCAAAACTGAGCAAAAGCGGCGTTTCTGTGCAAGAAACACAGGATTTGTGCAAAAACTGATCAAAAGCGGCGATTTTGTGCACGAAGCGCACGTTATGTGCCAAAAGGAGAAATTCGGAGCGCAAACCGCACGTTTTGTGCCAAAACTGGGCAAAAGCTGCGATTCTGTGCACGAAACACAGGATTTGTGCCAAAACTAAGCAAAAGCGACGATTCTGTGCACGAAACGCGCGTTTTGTGCCAAAACTGAGCAAAAGCGGCGATTCTATGCTCGAGATGCACGTATTGTGCCAAAACTGAACAATAGCGGCGATTCTGTGCTCGAAATGCACGTTTTGTGCCAGAACTGAGCAAAAGCGGCGATTCTGTGCACGAAACGCACGTTTTGTTGCGAAACTGAGCAAAAACGGCGATTCTGTGCACGTAGCCCCCGTTTTGTTGCAAAACTGTGCAAAAGCGGCGATTCTGTGCACGAAACGCTCATTTTAAGCCAAAACTGAGCAAAAGCGGAATTTCCGTGCACGAACCGCACGTTTTGTGCCAAAACTGAGCAAAAGCAGTGATTCTGTGCACGAAACACACGTTTTGTGGCAGAAGGAGCAATTCGGTGCACGAAACGCGCGTTTTGTGCCAAAACTGAGCAAAAGCGGCGGTTCTGTGCACGAAACGCTCGCTTTGAGCCAAAAGTGAGCAAAAGCGGCGATTCTGTGCACGAAACGCACGTTTTGTGATAAAACTGAGCAGAACCAACGATTCTGTGCATGACACGCACATTTTATGCCAAAACTGAGCAAAAGCGGCGATTCTGTGCACGAAACGCACGTTTTGTGCCAAAAGGAGCAATTCGGTGTGTGAAACGCACGTTTTGTGCCAAAACGGAGTAAAAGCGGCGATTCTGTGCGCGAAACGCGCGTTTTGATCCAAAACTGAGCAAAAGCGGCAATTCTGTGCACGAAACGCTCGCTTTGAGCCAAAAGTGAGCAAAAGCGGCGATTCTGTGCACGAAACGCTCGTTTTGAGCCAAAACTGAGCAAAATCGGCGATTCTCCGCACGAAACGCACGTTTTGTGCTAAAACTGAGGAAAAGCGGCGATTCTGCGCACGAAACACGGGATTTGTGCCAAAACTGAGCAAAAGCGGCGATTCTGAGCACGAAACGCACGTTTTGTTCCAAAACTGAGCAAAAGCGGCGATTCTATGCACGAATCGCTCGTTTTGTGCCAAAACTGAGCAAAAGCGGCGATTCTGAGCACGAAACGCACGTTTTGTTCCAAAACTGAGCAAAAGCGGCGATTCTATGCACGAATCGCTCGTTTTGTGCCAAAACTGAGCAAAAGCGGCGATTCTGTGCAAGAAACACAGGATTTGTGCAAAAACTGATCAAAAGCGGCGATTTTGTGCACGAAGCGCACGTTATGTGCCAAAAGGAGAAATTCGGAGCGCAAACCGCACGTTTTGTGCCAAAACTGGGCAAAAGCTGCGATTCTGTGCACGAAACACAGGATTTGTGCCAAAACTAAGCAAAAGCGACGATTCATTGCACGAAACGCGCGTTTTGTGCCAAAACTGAGCAAAAGCGGCGATTCTATGCTCGAGATGCACGTATTGTGCCAAAACTGAGCAATAGCGGCGATTCTGTGCTCGAAATGCACGTTTTGTGCCAGAACTGAGCAAAAGCGGCGATTCTGTGCACGAAACGCACGTTTTGTTGCGAAACTGAGCAAAAACGGCGATTCTGTGCACGTAGCCCCCGTTTTGTTGCAAAACTGTGCAAAAGCGGCGATTCTGTGCACGAAACGCTCATTTTAAGCCAAAACTGAGCAAAAGCGGAATTTCCGTGCACGAACCGCACGTTTTGTGCCAAAACTGAGCAAAAGCAGTGATTCTGTGCACGAAACACACGTTTTGTGGCAGAAGGAGCAATTCGGTGCACGAAACGCGCGTTTTGTGCCAAAACTGAGCAAAAGCGGCGGTTCTGTGCACGAAACGCTCGCTTTGAGCCAAAAGTGAGCAAAAGCGGCGATTCTGTGCACGAAACGCACGTTTTGTGATAAAACTGAGCAGAACCAACGATTCTGTGCATGACACGCACATTTTATGCCAAAACTGAGCAAAAGCGGCGATTCTGTGCACGAAACGCACGTTTTGTGCCAAAAGGAGCAATTCGGTGTGTGAAACGCACGTTTTGTGCCAAAACGGAGTAAAAGCGGCGATTCTGTGCGCGAAACGCGCGTTTTGATCCAAAACTGAGCAAAAGCGGCAATTCTGTGCACGAAACGCTCGCTTTGAGCCAAAAGTGAGCAAAAGCGGCGATTCTGTGCACGAAACGCTCGTTTTGAGCCAAAACTGAGCAAAATCGGCGATTCTGCGCACGAAACGCACGTTTTGTGCCGAAACCGAGCAAAGGCGGCGATTCTGTGCACGAAACGCTCGCTTTGAGCCAAAAGTGAGCAAAATCGGCGATTCTGTGCACGAAACGCACGTTTTGATCCAAAACTGAGCAAAAGCGGCGATTCTGTGCATGAAACGCACGTTTTGTGGCAGAAGGAGCAGTTCTGTGCACGTAACGCTCGTTTTGAGCAATAACTGAGCAAAAGCGGCGATTCTGTGCGCGAAACGCTCGTTTTGATCCAAAACTGAGCAAAAGCGGCGATTCTGTGCACGAAACGCTCGCTTTGAGCCAAAAGTGAGCAAAATCGGCGATTCTGTGCACGAAACGCACGTTTTGTGCTGAAACCGAGCAAAAGCGGCGATTCTGTGCACGAAACGCTCGCTTTGAGCCAAAAGTGAGCAAAAGCGGCGATTCTGTGCATGAAACGCACGTTTTGTGGCAGAAGGAGCAGTTCTGTGCACGTAACGCACGTTTTGAGCAATAACTGAGCAAAAGCGGTGATTCTGTGCGCGAAACGCTCGTTTTGATCCAAAACTGAGCAAAAGCGGCGATTCTGTGCACGAAACGCACGTTTTGTGAGAAAAGGAGCAATTCGGTGTGTGAAACGCACGTTTTGTGCCAAAACGAAGTAAAAGCGGCGATTCTGTGCGCGAACCGCACGTTTTGTGCCAAAACTGAGCAAAAGCGGCGATTCTGTGCGCGAAACGCACGTTTTGTGCCAAAACTGAGCAAAAGCCGCGATTCTGTGCATGAAACGCACGTTTTGTGGCAGAAGGAGCAATTCGGTGCACGCAACGCACGTTTTGTGCCAAAACTGAGCAAAAGCGGCGATTCTGTGCACGAAACGCTCGATTTTAGCCAACACTGAGCAAAAGCGGCGATTCTGTGCACGAAACGCACGTTTTGATCCAAAACTGAGTAAAAGCGGCGATTCTGTGCGCGAAACGCTCGTTTTGATCCAAAACTGAGCAAAAGCGGCGGTTCTGTGCACGAAACGCTCGCTTTGAGCCAAAAGTGAGCAAAAGCGGCGATTCTGTGCACGAAACGCACGTTTTGTGATAAAACTGAGCAGAACCAACGATTCTGTGCATGACACGCACATTTTATGCCAAAACTGAGCACAAGCGGCGATTCTGTGCACGAAACGCACGTTTTGTGCCAAAAGGAGCAATTCGGTGTGTGAAACGCACGATTTGTGCCAAAACGGAGTAAAAGCGGCGATTCTGTGCGCGAAACGCTCGTTTTGATCCAAAACTGAGCAAAAGCGGCAATTCTGTTCACGAAACGCTCGCTTTGAGCCAAAAGTGAGCAAAAGCGGCGATTCTGTGCACGAAACGCACGTTTTGTGATAAAACTGAGCAAAACCAACGATTCTGTGCATGACACGCACGTTTTATGCCAAAACTGAGCAAAAGCGGCGATTCTGTGCATGAAAGGCACGTTTTGTGGCTGAGGCAGCAGTTCTGTGCACGTAACGATCGTTTTGAGCCAAAACTGAGCTAAAGCGGCGATTCTGTGCGCGAAACGCTCGTTTTGAGCCAAAACCGAGCAAAAGCGGCGATTCTGAGCACGTAACGCTCGTTTTGAGCCAAAACTGAGCAAAATCGGCGATTCTGCGCACGAAACGCACGTTTTGTGCCAAAACTGAGCAAAAGCGGCGATTTTGAGCACGAAACGCACGTTTTGTGCCAAAACTGAGCAAAAGCAGTGATTCTGTGCACGAAACACACGTTCTGTGCCATAACTGTGCAAAAGCGGCGATTCTGTGCACGAAACGCTCGCTTTGAGCCAAAACTGAGCAAAAGCGGCGATTCTGTTCACGAAACGCACGTTTTGTGATAAAACTGAGCAAAACCAACGATTCTGTGCATAACACGCACGTTTTATGCCAAAACTGAGCAAAAGCGGCGATTCTGTGCACGAAACGCACGTTTTGTGCCAAAAGGAGCAATTCGGGGTGTGAAACGCACGTTTTGTGACATAACGGAATAAAAGCGGCGATTCTGTGCGCGAAACGCTCGTTTTGATCCAAAACTGAGCAAAAGCGGCGATTCTGTGCACGAAACGCTCGCTTTGAGCCAAAAGTGAGCAAAAGCGGCGATTCTGTGCACGAAACGCACGTTTTGTGATAAAACTGAGCAAAACCAACGATTCTGTGCATGACACCCACGTTTTATGCCAAAACTGAGCAAAAGCGGCGATTCTGTGCACGAAACACACGTTCTGTGCCATAACTGTGCAAAAGCGGCGATTCTGTGCACGAAACGCTCGCTTTGAGCCAAAACTGAGCAAAAGCGGCGATTCTGTTCACGAAACGCACGTTTTGTGATAAAACTGAGCAAAACCAACGATTCTGTGCATAACACGCACGTTTTATGCCAAAACTGAGCAAAAGCGGCGATTCTGTGCACGAAACGCACGTTTTGTGCCAAAAGGAGCAATTCGGGGTGTGAAACGCACGTTTTGTGCCATCACGGAATAAAAGCGGCGATTCTGTGCACGTACCGCTCGTTTTGAGCCAAAACTGAGCAAAAGCGGCGATTCTGTGCGCGAAACGCCCGTTTTGAGCCAAAGCCGAGCAAAAGCGGCGATTCTGATCACGTAACGCTCGTTTTGAGCCAAAACTGAGCAAAAGAGCCGATTCTGTGCACGAAACGCACGTTTTGTGCCAAAACTGAGCAAAAGCGGCGATTTTGTGCACGAAACGCATGTTTTGTGCCAAAACTGAGCAAAAGCAGTGATTCTGTGCACGAAACACACGTTCTGTGCCATAACTGTGCAAAAGCGGCGATTCTGTGCACGAAACGCTCGCTTTGAGCCAAAACTGAGCAAAAGCGGCGATTCTGTTCACGAAACGCACGTTTTGTGATAAAACTGAGCAAAACCAACGATTCTGTGCATAACACGCACGTTTTATGCCAAAACTGAGCAAAAGCGGCGATTCTGTGCACGAAACGCACGTTTTGTGCCAAAAGGAGCAATTCGGGGTGTGAAACGCACGTTTTGTGCCATCACGGAATAAAAGCGGCGATTCTGTGCGCGAAACGCTCGTTTTGATCCAAAACTGAGCAAAAGCGGCGATTCTGTGCACGAAACGCTCGCTTTGAGCCAAAAGTGAGCAAAAGCGGCGATTCTGTGCACGAAACGCACGTTTTGTGATAAAACTGAGCAAAACCAACGATTCTGTGCATGACACCCACGTTTTATGCCAAAACTGAGCAAAAGCGGCGATTCTGTGCATGAAAGGCACGTTTTGTGGCTGAGGGAGCAGTTCTGTGCACGTACCGCTCGTTTTGATGCAAAACTGAGCAAAAGCGGCGATTCTGTGCGCGAAACGCTCGTTTTGAGCCAAAGCCGAGCAAAAGCGGCGATTCTGAGCACGTAACGCTCGTTTTGAGCCAAAACTGAGCAAAATCGGCGATTCTGCGCACGAAACGCACGTTTTGTGCCGAAACCGAGCAAAGGCGGCGATTCTGTGCACAAAATGCTCGTTTTGAGCCAAAACTGAGCAGAATCGGCGATTGTGTGCACGAAACGCTCGTTTTGACCCAAAACTGAGGAAAGGCGGCGATTCTGTGCACGAAACGCACGTTTTGTGCCAAAACTGAGCAAAAGCGGCGATTCTGTGCCCGAAACGCACGTTTTGTGCCAGAACTGAGCAAAAGCGGCGAGTCTGTGCATGAAACGCACGTTTTGTGGCAGAAGGAGCAGTTCTGTGCACGTAACGCTCGTTTTGATCCAAAACTGAGCAAAAGCGGCGTTTCTGTGCACGAAACGCACGTTTTGTGCCAAAACTGAGCAAAAGCGGCAATTCTGTGGACGAAACGCACGTTTTGATCCAAAACTGAGCAAAAGCGGCGATTCTGTGCGCGAAACGCTCGTTTTGAGAAAAAACCGAGCAAAAGCGGCGATTCTGTGCACGTAACGCTCGTTCTGAGCCAAAACTGAGCAAAATCGGCGATTCTGTGCACGAAACGCACGTTTTGTGCTGAAACCGAGCAAAAGCGGCGATTCTGTGCACGAAACGCTCGCTTTGAGCCAAAAGTGAGCAAAAGCGTCGATTCTGTGCATGAAACGCACCTTTTGTGGCAGAAGGAGCAATTCGGTGCACGAAACACACGTTTTGTGCCAAAACTGAGCAAAAGAGCCGATTCTGTGCACGAAACGCACGTTTTGTGCCAAAACTGAGCAAAAGCGACGATTTTGTGCACGAAACGCACGTTTTGTGCCAAAACTGAGCAAAAGCAGTGATTCTGTGCACGAAACACACGTTCTGTGCCATAACTGTGCAAAAGCGGCGATTCTGTGCACGAAGCCCCCGTTTTGTTGCAAAACTGTGCAAAAGCGGCGATTCATTGCACGAAACGCTCATTTTAAGCCAAAACTGAGCAAAAGCGGCGTTTCTGTGCACGAACCGCACGTTTTGTGCCAAAACTGAGCAAAATCGGTGATTCTGTGCATGAAACGCACGTTTTGTGGCAGAAGGAGCAGTTCTGTGCACGCAACGCTCGTTTTGTGCAATAACTGAGCAAAAGCGGCGATTCTATGCGCGAAACGCACGCTTTGTGCCAAAACTGAGCAAAAGCGTCGATTCTGTGCATGAAACGCACCTTTTGTGGCAGAAGGAGCAATTCGGTGCACGAAACGCACGTTTTGTGCCAAAACTGAGCAAAAGCGGCGATTCTGTGCACGAAACGCTCGTTTTGAGCCAATACTGAGCGAAAGCGGCGATTCTGTGCACGAAACGCACGTTTTGATACAAAACTGAGCAAAAGCGGCGATTCTGTGCGCGAAACGCTCGTTTTGATCCAAAACTGAGCAAAAGCGGCGATTCTGTGAACGAAACGCTCGTTTTGAGCCAATACTGAGCAAAAGCGGCGATTCTGTGCACGAAACGCACGTTTTGTGCCAAAACTGAGCAAAAGCGGCGATTTTATGCACGAAACGCACGTTTTGTGCCAAAACTGAGCAAAAGCGGCGATTCTGTGCACGAAACGCACGTTTTGTGCCAAAACTGAGCAAAAGCGGCGATTCTATGCACGAAACGCTCGTTTTGTGCCAAAACTGAGCAAAAGCGGCGATTCTGTGCACGAAACGCACGTTTTGTTGCAAAACTGAGCAAAAACGGCGATTCTGTGCACGAACCGCACGTTTTGTGCCAAAACTGAGCATAAGCGGCGATTCTATACGCACGAAAAGCACGTTTTGTGCCAAAACTGAGCATAAGCGGAGATTCTCTGCACGAAACGCAGGTTTTTATCCAAAACTGAGCAAAAGCGGCGATTCTGTGCACGAAACGCACGTTATGTGCCAAAAGGAGAAATTCGGAGTGTAAAACGCACGTTTTGTGCCAAAACTGAGCAAAAGCGGCGATTTTATGCACGAAACGCACGTTTTGTGCCAAAACTGAGCAGAAGCGGCGATTCTATGCACGAAACGCACGTTTTGTGCCAAAACTGAGCATAAGCGGCGATTTTATGCACGAAACGCACGTTTTGTGCCAAAACTGAGCAAAAGCGGCGATTCTGTGCACGAAACGCACGTTTTGGTGCAAAACTGAGCAAAAGCGGCGATTCTGATCACGAAACGCACGTTATGTGCCAAAAGGAGAATTTCGGAGCGTAACACGCACGTTTTGTGCCAAAACTGAGTAAAAGCGGCGATTCTATGCACGAAACGCTCGTTCTGTGCCAAAACTGAGCAAAAGCGGCGATTCTGTGCAGGAAACGCTCGTATTGTGCCAAAACTGAGCAAAAGCGGCGATTCTATGCTCGAAATGCACGTTTTGTGCCAAAACTGAGCAAAAGCGGCGATTCTATGCTCGAAATGCACGTTTTGTGCCAAAACTGAGCAAAAGCGGCGATTCTGATCACGAAACGCACGTTATGTGCCAAAACTGAGCAAAAGCGGCGATTCTATGCTCGAAATGCACGTATTGTGCCAAAACTGAGCAAAAGCGGCGATTCTGTGCACGAAAGGCACGTTTTGTGCAAAAACTGAGCAAAAGCGGCGATTCTGTACACGAAAGGCACGTTTTATGCCAAAACTGAGCAAAAGCGGCGATTCTATGCTCGAAATGCACGTTTTGTGCCAAAACTGAGCAAAAGCGGCGATTCTGATCACGAAACGCACATTATGTGCCAAAACTGAGCAAAAGCGGCGATTCTATGCTCGAAATGCACGTATTGTGCCAAAACTGAGCAAAAGCGGCGA
The DNA here is from genome assembly GCA_943735885.1 of Stelis phaeoptera. NCBI lineage: Eukaryota > Metazoa > Arthropoda > Insecta > Hymenoptera > Megachilidae > Stelis > Stelis phaeoptera. Next base: position 106,531 of record CALSEM010000021.1, read on the forward strand.
TTCTGATCACGAAACGCACGTTATGTGCCAAAAGGAGAAATTCGGAGCGTAACACGCACATTTTGTGCCAAAACTGAGCAAAAGCGGCGATTCTGTGCACGAAACGCACGTTTTGTGAAAAAACTGAGCAAAAGCGGCTGTTCTGTGCACAAAACGCACGTATTGTGCCAAAACTGAGCAAAAGCGGCGATTCTGTGCACGAAACGCACGTGTTGCGCCAAAACTGAACAAAAGCGGCGAATCTGTGCACGAAACGCACGTATTGTGCCAAAACTGAGCAACAGCGGCGATTCTATGCTCGAAATGCACGTTTTGTGCCAAAACTGAGCAAAAGCGGCGATTCTGTGCACGAAACGCACGTTTTGTTGCAAAACTGAGCAAAAACGGCGATTCTGTGCTCGAAACGCACGTTTTGTTGCAAAACTGAGCAAAAACGGCTATTCTGTGCACGAAACGCACGTATTGTGCCAAAACTGAGCAAAAGCGGCGATTCTATGCTCGAAATGCACGTTTTGTGCCAAAACTGAGCAAAAGCGGCGATTCTGTGCACGAAACGCACGTGTTGCGCCAAAACTGAACAAAAGCGGCGATTCTGTTCACGAAACGCACGTTTTGTTGCAAAACTGAGCAAAAACGGCGATTCTGTGCACGAAACGCACGTTTTTTTGCAAAACTGAGCAAAAGCAGCGATTCTGAACACGAAACGCACGTTATGTGCCAAAAGGAGAAATTCGGAGCGTAACACGCACATTTTGTGCCAAAACTGAGTAAAAGCGGCGATTCTATGCACGAAACGCTCGTTTTGTGCCAAAACTGAGCAAAAGCGGCGATTCTATGCTCGAAATGCACGTTTTGTGCAAAAACTGAGCGATTCTCTGCACGAAACGCAGGTTTTTATCCAAAACTGAGCAAAAGCGGCGATTCTATGCACGAAACGCTCGTTTTGTGCCAAAACTGAGCAAAAGCGGCGATTCTGTTCACGAAACGCACGTTTTGTTGCAAAACTGAGCATAAGCGGCGATTCTGTGCACGAAACGCGCGTTTTTTTGCAAAACTGAGCAAAAGCGGCGATTCTGAACACGAAACGCACGTTATGTTCCAAAAGGAGAAATTCGGAGCGTAACACGCACATTTTGTGCCAAAACTGAGTAAAAGCGGCGATTCTATGCACGAAACGCACGTTTTGTGCCAAAACTGAGCAAAAGCGGCGATTTTATGCACGAAACGCACGTTTTGTGCCAAAACTGAGCAAAAGCGGCGATTCTGTGCACGAACCGCACGTTTTGTGCCAAAACTGAGCAAAAGCGGCGATTCTATGCACGAAAAGCACGTTTTGGGCCAAAACTGAGCATAAGCGGCGATTCTCTGCACGAAACGCAGATTTTTATCCAAAACTGAGCAAAAGCGGCGATTCTGTGCACGAAACGCACGTTATGTGCCAAAAGGAGAAATTCGGAGCGTAAAACGCACGTTTTGTGCCAAAACTGAGCAAATGCGGCGATTTTATGCACGAAACGCACGTTTTGTGCCAAAACTGAGCAAAAGCGGCGATTCTGTGCACGAAACGCACGTTTTGTGCCATAACTGAGCAAAAGCGGCTATTCTGTGCACGAAACACACGTATTGTGCCAAAACTGAGCAAAAGCGGCGATTCTATGCTCGAAATGCACGTTTTGTGCAAAAACTGAGCAAAAGCGACGATTCTCTGCACGAAACGCACGTTTTGTGCCAAAACTGAGCAAAAGCGGCTATTCTGTGCACGAAACGCACGTAGTGTGCCAAAACTGAGCAAAAGCGGCGATTCTATGCTCGAAATGCACGTTTTGTGCCAAAACTGAGCAAAAGCGGCGATTCTGATCACGAAACGCACGTTATGTGCCAAAAGGAGAAATTCGGAGCGTAACACGCACGTTTTGTGCCAAAACTGAGTAAAAGCGGCGATTCTATGCACCAAACGCTCGTTTTGTGCCAAAACTGAGCAAAAGCGGCGTTTCTATGCACGAAAAGCACGTTTTGTGCCAAAACTGAGCATAAGCGGCGATTCTCTGCACGAAACGCGGGTTTTTATCCAAAACTGAGCAAAAGCGGCGATCCTGTGCACGAAAAGCACGTTTTATGCCAAGAGGAGCAATTCGGTGCGTGGAACGCACGTTTTGTGTCAAAACTGAGCAAAAGCGGCGATTCTATGCACGAAACGCACGTGTTGCGCCAAAACTGAACAAAAGCGGCGATTCTGTGCACGAAACGCACGTATTGTGCCAAAGCTGAGCAAAAGCGGCGATTCTGTGCACGAAGCGCACGTTATGTGCCAAAAGGAGAAATTCGGAGCGTAAAACGCACGTTTTGTGCAAAAACTGAGCAAAAGCGGCGATTCTGTGCAAGAAACACTGGATTTGTGCCAAAACTAAGCAAAAGCGACGATTCTGTGCACGAAGCGCACGTTATGTGCCAAAAGGAGAAATTCGGAACGTAAAACGCACGTTTTGTGCAAAAACTGGAAAAAAGCGGCGGTTCTGTGCACGAAACACAGGATTTGTGCCAAAACTAAGCAAAAGCGACGATTCTGTGCACGAAACGCACGTATTGCGCCAAAACTGAGCAAAAGCGCCGATTCTATGCACGAAACGCTCGTTTTGTGCCAAAACTGAGCAAAAGCGGCGATTCTGTGCACAAAGCGCACGTATTGTGCCAAAACTGAGCAAAAGCCGCGATTCTGTGCACGAAACGCAGGTTTTAATCCAAAACTTAGCAAAAGCGGCGATTCTGTGCACGAAACGCACGTTTTATGAAACGAGGAGCAATTCGGTGCGTGGAACGCACGTTTTGTGCCAAAACTGAGCAAAAGCGGCGATTCTGTGCACGAAACGCACGTTTTGTGCCAAAACTGAGCAAAAGCGGCGATTCTATGCACGAAAAGCACGTTTTGTGCCAAAACTGAGCATAAGGGGCGATTCTGTGCACGAAACGCACGTTTTATGAAAAGAGGAGCAATTCGGTGCGTGGAACGCACGTTTTGTGCCAAAACTGAGCAAAAGCGGCGATTCTGTGCACGAAGCGCACGTTATGTGCCAAAAGGAGAAATTCGGAGCGTAAAACTCACGTTTTGTGCCAAAACTGGGCAAAAGCGGCGATTCTGTGCACGAAACACAGGATTTGTGCCAAAACTAAGCAAAAGCGACGATTCTGTGCACGAAACGCACGTTTTGTGCCAAAACTGAGCAAAAGCGGCGATTCTGGGCTCGAAACGAACGTTTTGTGCCAAAACTGACCAAAAGCGGCGATTCTGTGCACGAAACGCACGTTTTGTGCCAAAACTGAGCAAAAGCGGCGATTCTGTGCACGAAACGCACGTATTGTGCCAAAGCTGAGCAAAAGCGGCGATTCTGTGCACGAAGCGCACGTTATGTGCCAAAAGGAGAAATTCGGAGCGTAAAACGCACGTTTTGTGCAAATACTGAGCAAAAGCGGCGATTCTGTGCAAGAAACACAGGATTTGTGCCAAAACTAAGCAAAAGCGACGATTCTGTGCACGAAGCGCACGTTATGTGCCAAAAGGAGAAATTCGGAACGTAAAACGCACGTTTTGTGCAAAAACTGGGAAAAAGCGGCGATTCTGTGCACGAAAGGCACGTTTTATGCCAAGAGCAGCAATTCGGTGCGTGGAACGCACGTCTTGTGCCAAAACTGAGCAAAAGCGGCGATTCTGTGCACGAAACGCAGGTTTTGTGCCAAAACTGAGCATAAGCGGCGATTCTCTGCACGAAACGCAGGTTTTTATCAAAAACTGAGCAAAAGCGGCGATTCTGTGCTCGAAACGCACGTTATGTGCCAAAAGGAGAAATTGGGAGCGTAAAACGCACGTTTTGTGCCAAAACTGAGCAAAAGCGGCGATTTTATGCACGAAACGCACGTTTTGTGCCAAAACTGAGCAAAAGCGGCGATTCTCTGCACGAAACGCACGTTTTGTTCCAAAACTGAGCAAAAGCGGCGATTCTGTGCACGAAACGCACGTTTTGTTCCAAAACTGAGCAAAAGCGGCGATTCTGTGCACGAAACGCACGTTTTGTTGCGAAACTGAGCAAAAACGGCGATTCTGTGTACGAAACGCACGTTTTGTTGCAAAACTGAGCAAAAGCGGCGATCCTGTGCACGAAACGCACGTATTGTGCCAAAACTGAACAAAAGCGGCGATTCTATGCTCGGATGCACGTTTTGTGCCAAAACTGAGCAAAAGCGGCGATGCTATGCTCGAAATGCACGTTTTGCCGCCAAAACTGAGCAAAAGCGGCGATTCTGTGCACGGAACGCACGTGTTGCGCCAAAACTGAACAAACGCGGCGATTCTATGCTCGAAATGCACGTTTTGTGCCAAAACTGAGCATAAGCGGCGATTCTCTGCACGAAACGCAGGTTTTTATCCAAAACTGGGCAAAAGCGGCGATTCTGTGCACGAAACGCACGTTTATTGCCAAGAGGAGCAATTCGGAGCGTGGAACGCACGTTTTGTGCCAAAACTGAGCAAAAGCGGCGATTCTGTGCACGAAACGCACGTATTGTGCCAAAGCTGAGCAAAAGCGGCGATTCTGTGCACGAAGCGCACGTTATGTGCCAAAAGGAGAAATTCGGAGCGTAAAACGCACGTTTTGTGCAAAAACTGAGCAAAAGCGGCGATTCTGTGCAAGAAACACTGGATTTGTGCCAAAACTAAGCAAAAGCGACGATTCTGTGCACGAAGCGCACGTTATGTGCCAAAAGGAGAAATTCGGAACGTAAAACGCACGTTTTGTGCAAAAACTGGGAAAAAGCGGCGATTCTGTGCACGAAACACAGGATTTGTGCCAAAACTAAGCAAAAGCGACGATTCTGTGCACGAAACGCACGTATTGTGCCAAAACTGAGCAAAAGCGGCGATTCTATGCACGAAACGCTCGTTTTGTGCCAAAACTGAGCAAAAGCGGCGATTCTGTGCACAAAGCGCACGTATTGTGCCAAAACTGAGCAAAAGCCGCGATTCTGTGCACGAAACGCAGGTTTTAATCCAAAACTTAGCAAAAGCGGCGATTCTGTGCACGAAACGCACGTTTTATGAAACGAGGAGCAATTCGGTGCGTGGAACGCACGTTTTGTGCCAAAACTGAGCAAAAGCGGCGATTCTGTGCACGAAGCGCACGTTATGTGACAAAAGGAGAAATTCGGAGCGTAAAACTCACGTTTTGTGCCAAAACTGGGCAAAAGCGGCGATTCTGTGCACGAAACGCAGGATTTGTGCCAAAACTAAGCAAAAGCGACGATTCTGTGCACGAAACGCACGTTTTGTGCCAAAACTGAGCAAAAGCGGCGATTCTGGGCTCGAAACGAACGTTTTGTGCCAAAACTGACCAAAAGCGGCGATTCTGTGCACGAAACGCACGTTTTGTGCCAAAACTGAGCAAAAGTGGCGATTCTGTGCACGAAACGCACGTATTGTGCCAAAGCTGAGCAAAAGCGGCGATTCTGTGCACGAAGCGCACGTTATGTGCCAAAAGGAGAAATTCGGAACGTAAAACGCACGTTTTGTGCAAAAACTGGGAAAAAGCGGCGATTCTGTGCACGAAACACAGGATTTGTGCCAAAACTAAGCAAAAGCGACGATTCTGTGCACGAAACGCACGTATTGTGCCAAAACTGAGCAAAAGCGGCGATTCTATGCACGAAACGCTCGTTTTGTGCCAAAACTGAGCAAAAGCGGCGATTCTGTGCACAAAGCGCACGTATTGTGCCAAAACTGAGCAAAAGCCGCGATTCTGTGCACGAAACGCAGGTTTTAATCCAAAACTGAGCAAAAGCGGCGATTCTGGGCTCGAAACGAACGTTTTGTGCCAAAACTGACCAAAAGCGGCGATTCTGTGCACGAAACGCACGTTTTGTGCCAAAACTGAGCAAAAGTGGCGATTCTGTGCACGAAACGCACGTATTGTGCCAAAGCTGAGCAAAAGCGGCGATTCTGTGCACGAAGCGCACGTTATGTGCCAAAAGGAGAAATTCGGAGCGTAAAACGCACGTTTTGTGCAAAAACTGAGCAAAAGCGGCGATTCTGTGCAAGAAACACAGGATTTGTGCCAAAACTAAGCAAAAGCGACGATTCTGTGCACGAAGCGCACGTTATGTGCCAAAAGGAGAAATTCGGAACGTAAAACGCACGTTTTGTGCAAAAACTGGGAAAAAGCGGCGATTCTGTGCACGAAACACAGGATTTGTGCCAAAACTAAGCATAAGCGACGATTCTGTGCACGAAACGCACGTATTGTGCCAAAACTGAGCAAAAGCGGCGATTCTATGCACGAAACGCTCGTTTTGTGCCAAAACTGAGCAAAAGCGGCGATTCTGTGCACAAAGCGCACGTATTGTGCCAAAACTGAGCAAAAGCCGCGATTCTGTGCACGAAACGCAGGTTTTAATCCAAAACTTAGCAAAAGCGGCGATTCTGTGCACGAAACGCACGTTTTATGAAACGAGGAGCAATTCGGTGCGTGGAACGCACGTTTTGTGCCAAAACTGAGCAAAAGCGGCGATTCTGTGCACGAAACGCGCGTTTTGTGCCAAAACTGAGCAAAAGCGGCGATTCTATGCACGAAATGCTCGTTTTGTGCCAAAACTGAGCAAAAGCGGCGATTCTGTGCACGAAACGCACGTTTTATGCCAAGAGGAGCAATTCGGTGCGTGGAACGCACGTTTTGTACCGAAACTGAGCAAAAGCGGCGATTCTGTGCACGAAACGCACGTTTTGTGCTAAAACTGAGGATAAGCGGCGATTCTGTGCAAGAAACACAGGATTTGTGCCAAAACTGAGCAAAAGCGGCGATTCTGTGCACGAAGCGCACGTTATGTGCCAAAAGGAGAAATTCGGAGCGCAAAACGCACGTTTTGTGCCAAAACTGGTAAAAAGCTGCGATTCTGTGCACGAAACACAGGATTTGTGCCAAAACTAAGCAAAAGCGACGATTCTGTGCACGAAACGCACGTTTTGTGCCAAAACTGAGCAAAAGCGGCGATTCTATGCTCGAGATGCCAGTATTGTGCCAAAACTGAGCAAAAGCGGCGATTCTATGTACGAAAAGCACGTTTTGTGCCAAAACTGAGCATAAGGGGCGATTCTCTGAACGAAACGCAGGTTTTTATCCAAAACTGAGCAAAAGCGGCGATTCTGTGCACGAAACGCACGTTTTATGCCAAGAGGAGCAATTCGGTGCGTGGAACGCACGTTTTGTACCAAAACTGAGCAAAAGCGGCGATTCTGTGCACGAAACGCACGTTTTGTGCTAAAGCTGAGGAAAAGCGGCGATTCTGCGCACGAAACACGGGATTTGTGCCAAAACTGAGCAAAAGCGGCGATTCTGAGCACGAAACGCACGTTTTGTTCCAAAACTGAGCAAAAGCGGCGATTCTATGCACGAATCGCTCGTTTTGTGCCAAAACTGAGCAAAAGCGGCGATTCTATGCACGAAACGCTCGTTTTGTGTCAAAACTGAGCAAAAGCGGCGATTCTGTGCACGAAACGCACGTTTTGTTGCAAAACTGAGCAAAAACGGCGATTCTGTGCACGAAAAGCACGTTTTGTTCCAAAACTTAGCAAAAGCGGCGATTCTATGCACGAATCGCTCGTTTTGTGCCAAAACTGAGCATAAGGGGCGATTCTGAGCACGAAACGCACGTTTTGTGCTAAAGCTGAGGAAAAGCGGCGATTCCGCGCACGAAACACGGGATTTGTGCCAAAACTGAGCAAAAGCGGCGATTCTGAGCACGAAACGCACGTTTTGTTCCAAAACTGAGCAAAAGCGGCGATTCTATATACGAATCGCTCCTTTTGTGCCAAAACTGAGCAAAAGCGGCGATTCTGTGCACGAAACGCACGTTTTGCCGCCAAAACTGAGCAAAAGCGGCGATTCTGTGCACGAAACGCACGTGTTGCGCCAAAACTGAACAAACGCGGCGATTCTGTGCACGAAACACACGTATTGTGCCAAAACTGAGCAAAAGCGGCGATTCTATGCTCGAAATGCACGTTTTGTGCCAAAACTGAGCAAAAGCGGCGATTCTGTGCACGAAACGCACATTTTGTGCCAAAACTGAGCAAAAGCGGCGATTCTATGCACGAAATGCTCGTTTTGTGCCAAAACTGAGCAAAAGCGGCGATTATGTGCACAAAGCGCACGTATTGTGCCAAAACTGAGCAAAAGCCGCGATTCTCTGCACGAAACGCACGTTTTATGAAAAGAGGAGCAATTCGGTGCGTGGAACGCACGTCTTGTGCCAAAACTGAGCAAAAGCGGCGATTCTGTGCACGAAACGCACGTTTTGTGCCAAAACTGAGCAAAAGCGGCGATTCTATGCACGAAACGCTCGTTTTGTGCCAAAACTGAGCAAAAGCGGCGATTCTGTGCACGATACGCACGTTTTGTTGCAAAACTGAGCAAAAGCGGCGATTCTGTGCACGAAACGCCCGTATTGTGCCAAAACTGAGCAAAAGCGGCGATTCTATGTTCGAAATGCACGTTTTGTGCCAAAACTGAGCATAAGCGGTGATTCTCTGCACGAAACGCAGGTTTTTATCCAAAGCTGGGCAAAAGCGGCGATTCTGTGCACGAAACGCACGTTTTATGAAAAGAGGAGCAATTCGGTGCGTGGAACGCACGTTTTGTGCCAAAACTGAGCAAAAGCGGCGATTCTGTGCACGAAACGCACGTTTTATGCCAAAACTGAGCAAAAGCGGCGATTCTATGCACGAAACGCTCGTTTTGCGCCAAAACTGAGCAAAAGCGGCGATTCTGTGCACGAAACGTACGTTTTGTGCCAAAACTGAGCAAAAGCGGCGATTCTATGCACGAAACGCTCGTTTTGTGCCAAAACTGAGCAAAAGCGGCGATTCTGAGCACGAAACGCACGTTTTGTTCCAAAACTGAGCAAAAGCGGCGATTCTGTGCAAGAAACACAGGATTTGTGCCAAAACTAAGCAAAAGCGGCGATTCTATGCACGAAACGCTCGTTTTGTGCCAAAACTGAGCAAAAGCGGCGATTCTGTGCACGAAACGCAGGTTTTAATCCAAAACTTAGCAAAAGCGGCGATTCTGTGCACGAAACGCACGTTTTATGAAACGAGGAGCAATTCGGTGCGTGGAACGCACGTTTTGTGCCAAAACTGAGCAAAAGCGGCGATTCTGTGCACGAAACGCACGTTTTGTGCCAAAACTGAGCAAAAGCGGCGATTCTATGCACGAAAAGCACGTTTTGTGCCAAAACTGAGCATAAGGGGCGATTCTGTGCACGAAACGCACGTTTTATGAAAAGAGGAGCAATTCGGTGCGTGGAACGCACGTTTTGTGCCAAAACTGAGCAAAAGCGGCGATTCTGTGCACGAAGCGCACGTTATGTGACAAAAGGAGAAATTCGGAGCGTAAAACTCACGTTTTGTGCCAAAACTGGGCAAAAGCGGCGATTCTGTGCACGAAACGCAGGATTTGTGCCAAAACTAAGCAAAAGCGACGATACTGTGCACGAAACGCACGTTTTGTGCCAAAACTGAGCAAAAGCGGCGATTCTGGGCTCGAAACGAACGTTTTGTGCCAAAACTGACCAAAAGCGGCGATTCTGTGCACGAAACGCACGTTTTGTGCCAAAACTGAGCAAAAGTGGCGATTCTGTGCACGAAACGCACGTATTGTGCCAAAGCTGAGCAAAAGCGGCGATTCTGTGCACGAAGCGCACGTTATGTGCCAAAAGGAGAAATTCGGAGCGTAAAACGCACGTTTTGTGCAAAAACTGAGCAAAAGCGGCGATTCTGTGCAAGAAACACAGGATTTGTGCCAAAACTAAGCAAAAGCGACGATTCTGTGCACGAAGCGCACGTTATGTGCCAAAAGGAGAAATTCGGAACGTAAAACGCACGTTTTGTGCAAAAACTGGGAAAAAGCGGCGATTCTGTGCACGAAACACAGGATTTGTGCCAAAACTAAGCATAAGCGACGATTCTGTGCACGAAACGCACGTATTGTGCCAAAACTGAGCAAAAGCGGCGATTCTATGCACGAAACGCTCGTTTTGTGCCAAAACTGAGCAAAAGCGGCGATTCTGTGCACAAAGCGCACGTATTGTGCCAAAACTGAGCAAAAGCCGCGATTCTGTGCACGAAACGCAGGTTTTAATCCAAAACTTAGCAAAAGCGGCGATTCTGTGCACGAAACGCACGTTTTATGAAACGAGGAGCAATTCGGTGCGTGGAACGCACGTTTTGTGCCAAAACTGAGCAAAAGCGGCGATTCTGTGCACGAAACGCGCGTTTTGTGCCAAAACTGAGCAAAAGCGGCGATTCTATGCACGAAATGCTCGTTTTGTGCCAAAACTGAGCAAAAGCGGCGATTCTGTGCACGAAACGCACGTTTTATGCCAAGAGGAGCAATTCGGTGCGTGGAACGCACGTTTTGTACCGAAACTGAGCAAAAGCGGCGATTCTGTGCACGAAACGCACGTTTTGTGCTAAAACTGAGGATAAGCGGCGATTCTGTGCAAGAAACACAGGATTTGTGCCAAAACTGAGCAAAAGCGGCGATTCTGTGCACGAAGCGCACGTTATGTGCCAAAAGGAGAAATTCGGAGCGCAAAACGCACGTTTTGTGCCAAAACTGGTCAAAAGCTGCGATTCTGTGCACGAAACACAGGATTTGTGCCAAAACTAAGCAAAAGCGACGATTCTGTGCACGAAACGCACGTTTTGTGCCAAAACTGAGCAAAAGCGGCGATTCTATGCTCGAGATGCCAGTATTGTGCCAAAACTGAGCAAAAGCGGCGATTCTATGTACGAAAAGCACGTTTTGTGCCAAAACTGAGCATAAGGGGCGATTCTCTGAACGAAACGCAGGTTTTTATCCAAAACTGAGCAAAAGCGGCGATTCTGTGCACGAAACGCACGTTTTATGCCAAGAGGAGCAATTCGGTGCGTGGAACGCACGTTTTGTACCAAAACTGAGCAAAAGCGGCGATTCTGTGCACGAAACGCACGTTTTGTGCTAAAGCTGAGGAAAAGCGGCGATTCTGCGCACGAAACACGGGATTTGTGCCAAAACTGAGCAAAAGCGGCGATTCTGAGCACGAAACGCACGTTTTGTTCCAAAACTGAGCAAAAGCGGCGATTCTATGCACGAATCGCTCGTTTTGTGCCAAAACTGAGCAAAAGCGGCGATTCTATGCACGAAACGCTCGTTTTGTGTCAAAACTGAGCAAAAGCGGCGATTCTGTGCACGAAACGCACGTTTTGTTGCAAAACTGAGCAAAAACGGCGATTCTGTGCACGAAAAGCACGTTTTGTTCCAAAACTTAGCAAAAGCGGCGATTCTATGCACGAATCGCTCGTTTTGTGCCAAAACTGAGCATAAGGGGCGATTCTGTGCACGAAACGCACGTTTTGTGCTAAAGCTGAGGAAAAGCGGCGATTCCGCGCACGAAACACGGGATTTGTGCCAAAACTGAGCAAAAGCGGCGATTCTGAGCACGAAACGCACGTTTTGTTCCAAAACTGAGCAAAAGCGGCGATTCTATATACGAATCGCTCCTTTTGTGCCAAAACTGAGCAAAAGCGGCGATTCTGTGCACGAAACGCACGTTTTGCCGCCAAAACTGAGCAAAAGCGGCGATTCTGTGCACGAAACGCACGTGTTGCGCCAAAACTGAACAAACGCGGCGATTCTGTGCACGAAACACACGTATTGTGCCAAAACTGAGCAAAAGCGGCGATTCTATGCTCGAAATGCACGTTTTGTGCCAAAACTGAGCAAAAGCGGCGATTCTGTGCACGAAACGCACGTTTTGTGCCAAAACTGAGCAAAAGCGGCGATTCTATGCACGAAATGCTCGTTTTGTGCCAAAACTGAGCAAAAGCGGCGATTATGTGCACAAAGCGCACGTATTGTGCCAAAACTGAGCAAAATTCGCGATTCTCTGCACGAAACGCACGTTTTATGAAAAGAGGAGCAATTCGGTGCGTGGAACGCACGTCTTGTGCCAAAACTGAGCAAAAGCGGCGATTCTGTGCACGAAACGCACGTTTTGTGCCAAAACTGAGCAAAAGCGGCGATTCTATGCACGAAACGCTCGTTTTGTGCCAAAACTGAGCAAAAGCGGCGATTCTGTGCACGATACGCACGTTTTGTTGCAAAACTGAGCAAAAGCGGCGATTCTGTGCACGAAACGCCCGTATTGTGCCAAAACTGAGCAAAAGCGGCGATTCTATGCTCGAAATGCACGTTTTGTGCCAAAACTGAGCATAAGCGGTGATTCTCTGCACGAAACGCAGGTTTTTATCCAAAGCTGGGCAAAAGCGGCGATTCTGTGCACGAAACGCACGTTTTATGAAAAGAGGAGCAATTCGGTGCGTGGAACGCACGTTTTGTGCCAAAACTGAGCAAAAGCGGCGATTCTGTGCACGAAACGCACGTTTTATGCCAAAACTGAGCAAAAGCGGCGATTCTATGCACGAAACGCTCGTTTTGTGCCAAAACTGAGCAAAAGCGGCGATTCTGTGCACTGTAACGAGGCAAATTTTGGCCTCGTTACGAAGCGTTGGCGCGCCCCGCTCCCTCCGCTCCAGCGAGTCCTCGCCTCCGGGACGCGGATATGGTTGTGTGTGAATGAGTGAATGCGTGTGCGTGTGTGTTCTTTTTTTTTTGTTGCGGCCGACCGCCTCGCGCTCCGCCACGGCGGAGCATCGCCGCCGCCGGTCGTGGGGACCTCCACCCAGGAGAGAGAGGGGCCAGATGGGTCCCCCACCTTCGCTGGCCGACCGGCTGGCCGGTCGCCGTGCCTCCACCCAGCAGCCGCCTTGGGAGCGACCGGCAGCCGGACACCGAGGACGCCGGGCCTGGGAGCAGCCGACCACCGCCATCTCGCCCGGAGCTCCGCCAGAGGGCTCCCAGGACCCGGCCCGCCGAATTCGCAACATCGAGCGGCCCATCTTGGTCGCCGAACTCCCTGGGGGGGAGAACCGCGTACCAGCGGCAGATTTTAGGGAGAAGCGCGCGAGCCGGTATAGAGAGCGGTCGTAGATTTGAGCGAGTTGAAGATACAAATTTAGTTTAATTTAGTTTATTTCGTCTGAGTGTGTCCGGTCCTCATTTATTTTCTTTTCGTGTAGTTATCCTTTTGATTTTGCGTTACCGTGTGTGTTTTTTTTGTATTTTTCCATTTCGTTTGTCGCGTGCGTGCGTTGGAGTGCGTTCTCCGCGGATCGAGCCACCCGCACCGCCGTCATTTCTTTCTGGATACGTCGCCGCACTCCATGTCCAGGTAGGACTCACGCCTTTTGGTTTGATTTTTATTGCGTGTGTGAGTGTGAGAGGATCGGTGTGAACGCGGGAATACCGGAGTATTCCGTATCGTACCGTGTTCCGCGACCTAGGCGACAGGACCGACCCCAGGAGACGAGGACTCTCGAGGCCCGTCCCCTTTATTCCGCTCCCGACCGTTTCGTTGTCCGGTACCGTCCGACGGTCGAGCCCCGGCGGCTTGACCTCGGTGCCGTAGCCGTTGACGCTCGTACCGCGCGTTTGAACGAAGCGCAGCTTCGTTCCGCGATCTCGCGTGCCGGAAGCTATAGTCGGTTTCGTCGAGGCCCCGGCGCCTCCGTCTCAGAATCGCGAACGGGTCCCCCCATACCCGCGACCGCGATCCCGACTAATCTTTCGTTTTCTCCTGTATTTGAAACTCTAGGACCACCGACATATTGTATCCGGCCCCCAGCTTTAGTTTCTACAGTCGAGATTTTTCTTTGTATTGGGAATTTCCGCGCCGCGGTTCCTCTTGCCGCACTTGGCGGCCGCGTACCTTTTCCTTTGCGCAAAAGTGTACCGCGGAATTCCCGGTTTTTTTGGTTGTTTGGCACGGCCACTTTGGCCTTTAATTAAAGTTACCGTTAATTTACCGAAACACTCGTGGGTCACTTTCAATTAACCTCCCCTGATTTCCGCTCCCCTACTGAGCAGCCGGAAGGGCGAGGGTTCCGGACGAGTGCTACGGCACTGGCGCCCATAGAATCGAGTCGTCCGTGGATTTGTGCACGGGGCGCGTCGAGAGCGGTTTTCCCTGATCGCCTCCGCGCAGGGCAACCCTTAGGCTGCCCCATAACCCGTACGTCACAAAATTGGCGCCCAACGTGGGGCCCTTGAAAGTTCTTCTGACCAAGGGACACGAGTGCCAGACGAACGTTTTTTTTGTTGTTGTTACCGGTTCGTCTGGAATTTACCGTTGCTCGAATCGTATATTTAGACGACGAGCCTTGCCTTTGTCTCCTAGCCGTAAACAGGGAACGGGTGATTGCTGTTGTCAGTTTGACACCTCCCCGCGCTCCCCTGTTCCAACGAGTAACAAGCGATTTGCCGTGTTGTGCTCGTTCCGGGCTAGTGAGGGCGAAGAATTCGGTTTGAAGCGGCTTGAAATAACAACGAGCGTTCGCGTTGCCGTGCTCGCCTTACTGTTTACCGTTTCGGTCGACGACTCGTTGTTCGAATCAGCTGTCTCGCCGTACCGTGCCGGCAGTGTTTGTTTTCGTACAGAGAACGAGGGGAAGAGTCCGGTTTTCCGTCTCTCTCCTTCTCTCGTAACCTGCCGTTTCGTTTCCGTCTCGTTTTTTTTCGACCCCCGTCCCGACCCAACGCGCTAAGATGTCGAGCTCCGAGGCTGCTCCATCTGACCGGTCACTCCGCCGCGCCCTCCGCGAACGGAAGTCGGCTGCGAGAGCGCGTTGCGCGAAGTTTTTAACTAGCCATCCGACCACGGACGTAACCATGCTGATGGACCTCCTTGGGATGCGGTCGGATTCCCCGTGGGGCCCATTATCGGACCGGTTTGAGCGGTATCACCTCCGCCGCGAATTCGGCCCCGACGCGGCGAGTTGGGACCCCCACAAGGACGAGAGGGACGAAATTTTGACCACGGCGGTCGAGGCCGCGCTGGCAGGAAGTAGGGGGGAGGATTTAATCGCCCGATACGAATCTCTCCTCCGACGAACCCCGCGCAGCCCGATCACCAGCGTCCCCCGGGTACCTCCGTGTACGTCCGCGGTCCCCTTGCCGATCCCGACCACCACCGTGACCTCGGTGACGTATTCGGTCGCAGGAACGCAAGCTCGGGTATCGTATACGGAAGCTCGCGTACCGGTGAGCACGCCCCCTCGCGAAGCGACCCTAGATTGGGTCGACGCAGGGCGTTGGCTGCCCACTGGTCAATCCGCTGGCCGGTGGAGGGACCCCCTCAGCCTCCCGGCCAGCCCGCGAAGGACCGACCACGTGACCGGGGCGATCCCGCGCCGGTTACCCTCTGCCGCGCCCTCGCGAAGAGCCCCGGCCGCGCGGGTAAATTTTGAGCGAGAGCGAGAGAGGAACGAGATTTCCTCTTCCTCCGGAGAGGACCGTTTCTCCGCTCCCGCCCCCCGAGTCACGTCGAAGTCGGCCGAGCCTCGCGTTAATCGCTCGGCTGACATTTACTTCCCGTGCGCCGATAAAGGGTTGAAGAGAAAGGGACCTTCGATGCCGCGCTGGCGTGGCACGTTGACCCCCCCACTCTCCCCTCGGCCGACCCACCACCGTACCGATACCGACGACAGCGAAAACGACGATTACGTCCCGCTGTACGCCGCTGCTGGATCCCGCACCTGCGGTCGATTAACGCGGCCGGAGACCGAACGCCGACACGCGGACGCGCCCCGTGTCCGGTCTCCCCATAGCCGGTATTTACCGTGCGACCGAGTGGAGGTCCCTGCGCCTCGGCCCCATGCTTCCTCGTCCTATCGGGATGAGCCGTGGGAGCCTCGAGAGCGGGAGCCTCTAACGCGACGACCCCGACCCTCCGCGGTCAGAGGTTATCGCCCGGTCGCCCCGAGGGAGTCATCGGAGGAAGACCATCGAGTCTCCCCGCGGACGACAAGGAGGAGAGAGAGGGAAGCTCGCTCACCTTCGAGCGAGTCATGCCCCTCCCCCTCCCGTTACGCGGAGTATCGCGCCCACGCGCGGTACGCCGAAAGACCCCGGGAACCTTGCCGCGGGCACTGTTCGTGCCCCGCCGCCAGTCGACAGCCGTCCCCGCGAGACTACTTCCGCGGGGACCGAGCCGTCGACACGTTGAATAAGTGGCATATCGCTTATTCTAACGAATTCGAGGAAGGCGCCGAGACGTTTTTGGACCGTCTCGAGCGTTGCCGCCGGAGCGCGGGACTACCGGACCGCGACCTCTTGGCCGCGTTACCGGCCGTTTTTCGACAAGAGGCGGCCAATTGGTATCGCCTCGAGGGAGCCGCTTGCATGTCCTGGCACGCGTTTTCCCGGGCTTTCCGGGCGCGCTTTGGAGCCCAGAATTTGCAGCGGCAATTGTGGAACGACGCGCGAAATCGGACCCAGGGGGAAAGGGAAACGATTAGCGCGTTTCTCGACAATTTGCAGGTCATCTTTTCGCACATGCGAAACCCGCCTCCCCGCGCCGAGCGCCTCGATATGGCGTACGATAATTTGCGCCCCTTTTACCGTAGACGTTTCCGCCGGTCAGAGTTCGCGTCCTTCAGCGAACTCCGCGAGTTGGGGAGAGAGATTGAGCTGGCCGCGGCGCAGGAACGCGTCCATCGGCCGTCCCCCGCGGCCACCGAGCTCGCGCTCCCAAACACCGCGTACAGACCACCGCGAGGGTCATCCGGGAGGGTTGCCGCGATCGAAACCTCCCCCGCTACCGGGTCTTCCACCGGTAGTTCCGGGGAGGGATCTCCAAAGAAAAGGAGAAGGAGGAGAAGGGCCAAAAAGACGGCAAAGAAGTCGTCTGCCTCCTCCCAAGAACGCGGCACCCCGGAGAGGCGAAGGGAGCCGCAGCTCCCGGCCTCCACGAGGCCGCCCCCGTCGCCGAAGAGAGCCCCCCCTCCGCCGAAGCAGAGGGGCCCTCCGCCGCCGAGGGAAACTTCTTCCCCGACGGCCAGACGCTACGCGCCAAAAGCGCCAGCGCCAGCGACGGCAGCCCCCACTCCTTCGACGTCGAGGGGGGGTGACTGCTTTAATTGTCGGCAGCCCGGACATTGGGCAGTCGACTGCCCCCGTCCCCGAAGAACTAGGGTGTGCTTCGGGTGCAATCGGGAAGGGGAAACGATTTTGACGTGCCCCGATTGCGCCGCTCGACGGGCGGCAAACGCGAGGCGGGATAGTCGCTGAAGGGTCGCGACTACCCGCACATGGACGAGGAGGCCTAACTTGTAGGCACGACTCAGGTGAAGGGGCCGTCAAAGGGACCGTACCTTTGTACGGCTTTCCCGGAGACGCCTATGACCTCCCCGAGTCGACCCTCCCGTCCTCCGCGCTGAATTCCGCAAGTCCATCGCCGGCCCCTTCTTCCCAGAAAGAAAGGGGGGCGTCTACTTGGTAGAGTACCCCAATTTTCCATGCGACGGCGACTTTGCCGGTTGGAACGAGGGAAAACCAAGTAGTCGCCGAGGCTCGCGATGAGACCCTCCTTTACCGTTCCGTTTTTTTTCGGTGGAGTGTTTGTATTGTCCCTTTTGTTTGTCTGTGGTTTCGGTTGTTCGTCCGTCCTTGTTTGGGAAAAAAAAAAAAAAGTATAAAATCGAAAAAGAAAAAAAAAATCATTTATGTTAGGTTAAGTTTGTCCTTTTAGTTTTATTTTTGTTAGTCCCGCCACTTAGGCGAGGACTCCTCCTGTTTTTTTTATGTTTAGAATTTAGGTTATTTTTTTTTGTTGTTTTGGTGTCCCGTCCCCGCCACTCAGGCGTGGGTTCGGTTTTTGGTTTTCTTTGTGTGAATTTTGTTTGTGTACCACACTCCACCCCGCGCCGCCGCGCGGCAGTATTCTCAGCAACCTTCTCCTTCACGAGCCGATTAGGCCGAGAAGGTTGTGCAACCGAACTTTTTTTTTTGGGAAATCCTTCTTTTCCTTTTTTTTTTGTTCTCTCACCGCCTCTCTCTCCGTTCAAGAAGCTGGAAGCAAACCTTCTGCCCAGCGAACGGGAGAGATCGGAGGCAACTCGGCGGGCCGCCAGTCCGCGAGAGACGCCCACTCGGAGTGTCCAGCGGGACCGCGAGTTTCGAAGCTGCGCAGAGACTCCGTCGTGAAAATGACGTTGAGCAGCTCGCGCTCCGAAACGTACGGCTAGCCGAGGTGAGAAATTTACCGTTACCGTGAGAATATTGCCAGCGGCATCGACGACGATGAAAAACGCTAAGCCCCGAATTGGATTAGGATAATCCCATTAGTTTTTGCGTTTCGGTGTGGCTTGGCGCGCCCGGATTAAGACGGCGCGGCTATTTCTTGCGCCAGTTCTTCTTCCGAGGCCCGTCGCTCGTACGTGCGCGAAACGTACCGCATTCCGCACCCCGCGGTCCCGTCGCCGATCCAGACTCGCAAGTATGAATGTGTGATTGACTGTTGATCGGTGGAATGTATGGGTAGAGGCGTGATTCCTCCCTGGACGTGGACCGGTGATGGTTCTAATTTTTTTATTATTTTCTTTTGAGTTTTTGTTGCAGGGGACCACCGCCGACCGATTCTTTTTTTTTGCCACGTCTCTCGCGTGCTCGCCGCGCTTCGCGGCCTCGAGACGCGGGAGGGGAGGAAGGAGGAGACCGCCAGCCAATGTTTAGGGGGGGGGGGTGTGTAACGAGGCAAATTTTGGCCTCGTTACGAAGCGTTGGCGCGCCCCGCTCCCTCCGCTCCAGCGAGTCCTCGCCTCCGGGACGCGGATATGGTTGTGTGTGAATGAGTGAGTGCGTGTGCGTGTGTGTTCTTTTTTTTTTGTTGCGGCCGACCGCCTCGCGCTCCGCCACGGCGGAGCATCGCCGCCGCCGGTCGTGGGGACCTCCACCCAGGAGAGAGAGGGGCCAGATGGGTCCCCCACCTTCGCTGGCCGACCGGCTGGCCGGTCGCCGTGCCTCCACCCAGCAGCCGCCTTGGGAGCGACCGGCAGCCGGACACCGAGGACGCCGGGCCTGGGAGCAGCCGACCACCGCCATCTCGCCCGGAGCTCCGCCAGAGGGCTCCCAGGACCCGGCCCGCCGAATTCGCAACATCGAGCGGCCCATCTTGGTCGCCGAACTCCCTGGGGGGGAGAACCGCGTACCAGCGGCAGATTTTAGGGAGAAGCGCGCGAGCCGGTATAGAGAGCGGTCGTAGATTTGAGCGAGTTGAAGATACAAATTTAGTTTAATTTAGTTTATTTCGTCTGAGTGTGTCCGGTCCTCATTTATTTTCTTTTCGTGTAGTTATCCTTTTGATTTTGCGTTACCGTGTGTGTTTTTTTTGTATTTTTCCATTTCGTTTGTCGCGTGCGTGCGTTGGAGTGCGTTCTCCGCGGATCGAGCCACCCGCACCGCCGTCATTTCTTTCTGGATACGTCGCCGCACTCCATGTCCAGGTAGGACTCACGCCTTTTGGTTTGATTTTTATTGCGTGTGTGAGTGTGAGAGGATCGGTGTGAACGCGGGAATACCGGAGTATTCCGTATCGTACCGTGTTCCGCGACCTAGGCGACAGGACCGACCCCAGGAGACGAGGACTCTCGAGGCCCGTCCCCTTTATTCCGCTCCCGACCGTTTCGTTGTCCGGTACCGTCCGACGGTCGAGCCCCGGCGGCTTGACCTCGGTGCCGTAGCCGTTGACGCTCGTACCGCGCGTTTGAACGAAGCGCAGCTTCGTTCCGCGATCTCGCGTGCCGGAAGCTATAGTCGGTTTCGTCGAGGCCCCGGCGCCTCCGTCTCAGAATCGCGAACGGGTCCCCCCATACCCGCGACCGCGATCCCGACTAATCTTTCGTTTTCTCCTGTATTTGAAACTCTAGGACCACCGACATATTGTATCCGGCCCCCAGCTTTAGTTTCTACAGTCGAGATTATTCTTTGTATTGGGAATTTCCGCGCCGCGGTTCCTCTTGCCGCACTTGGCGGCCGCGTACCTTTTCCTTTGCGCAAAAGTGTACCGCGGAATTCCCGGTTTTTTTGGTTGTTTGGCACGGCCACTTTGGCCTTTAATTAAAGTTACCGTTAATTTACCGAAACACTCGTGGGTCACTTTCAATTAACCTCCCCTGATTTCCGCTCCCCTACTGAGCAGCCGGAAGGGCGAGGGTTCCGGACGAGTGCTACGGCACTGGCGCCCATAGAATCGAGTCGTCCGTGGATTTGTGCACGGGGCGCGTCGAGAGCGGTTTTCCCTGATCGCCTCCGCGCAGGGCAACCCTTAGGCTGCCCCATAACCCGTACGTCACAGCACGAAACGTACGTTTTGTGCCAAAACTGAGCAAAAGCGGCGATTCTATGCACGAAACGCTCGTTTTGTGCCAAAACTGAGCAAAAGCGGCGATTCTGTGCACGAAACGCACGTTTTGTTGCAAAACTGAGCAAAAACGGCGATTCTGTGCACGAAAAGCACGTATTGTGCCAAAACTGAGCATAAGCGGCGACTCTCTGCACGAAACGCACGTTTTGTTCCAAAACTGAGAAAAAGCGGCGATTCTATACACGAATCGCTCGTTTTGTGCCAAAACTGAGCAAAAGCGGCGATTCTATGCACGAAACGCTCGTTTTGTGCCAAAACTGAGCAAAAGCGGCGATTCTGTGCACGAAACGCACGTTTTGTTGCAAAACTGAGCAAAAACGGCGATTCTGTGCACGAAAAGCACGTTTTGTTCCAAAACTGAGCAAAAGCGGCGATTCTATGCACGAATCGCTCGTTTTGTGCCAAAACTGAGCATAAGGGGCGATTCTGTGCACGAAACGCACGTTTTGTGCTAAAGCTGAGGAAAAGCGGCGATTCTGCGCACGAAACACGGGATTTGTGCCAAAACTGAGCAAAAGCGGCGATTCTGAGCACGAAACGCACGTTTTGTTCCAAAACTGAGCAAAAGCGGCGATTCTATGCTCGAGATGCACGTATTGTGCCAAAACTGAGCAAAAGCGACGATTCTGTGCACGAAACGCACGTTTTGTGCCAAAACTGAGCAAAGGCGGCGATTCTGTTCATGAAACGCTCGTTTTGTGCCAAAACTGCGCAAAAGCGGCGATTCTGTGCACGAAACGCACGTTTTGTTGCAAAACTGAGCAAAAGCGGCGATTCTATATACGAATCGCTCGTTTTGTGCCAAAATTGAGCAAAGGCGGCGATTCTGTGCACGAAACGCACGTTTTGTTGCGAAACTGAGCAAAAACGGCGATTCTGTGTACGAAACGCACGTTTTGTTGCAAAACTGAGCAAAAGCGGCGATCCTGTGCACGAAACGCACGTATTGTGCCAAAACTGAACAAAAGCGGCGATTCTATGCTCGGATGCACGTTTTGTGCCAAAACTGAGCAAAAGCGGCGATGCTATGCTCGAAATGCACGTTTTGCCGCCAAAACTGAGCAAAAGCGGCGATTCTGTGCACGAAACGCACGTGTTGCGCCAAAACTGAACAAACGCGGCGATTCTGTGCACGAAACGCACGTATTGTGCAAAAACTGAGCGAAAGCGGCGATTCTATGCTCGAAATGCACGTTTTGTGCCAAAACTGAGCATAAGCGGCGATTCTCTGCACGAAACGCAGGTTTTTATCCAAAACTGGGCAAAAGCGGCGATTCTGTGCACGAAACGCACGTTTTATGCCAAGAGGAGCAATTCGGAGCGTGGAACGCACGTTTTGTGCCAAAACTGAGCAAAAGCGGCGATTCTGTGCACGAAACGCACGTATTGTGCAAAAGCTGAGCAAAAGCGGCGATTCTGTGCACGAAGCGCACGTTATGTGCCAAAAGGAGAAATTCGGAGCGTAAAACTCACGTTTTGTGCCAAAACTGGGCAAAAGCGGCGATTCTGTGCACGAAACACAGGATTTGTGCCAAAACTAAGCAAAAGCGACGATTCTGTGCACGAAACGCACGTTTTGTGCCAAAACTGAGCAAAAGCGGCGATTCTATGCACGAAACGCTCGTTTTGTGCCAAAACTGAGCAAAAGCGGCGATTCTGTGCACGAAACGCACGTTTTGTTGCAAAACTGAGCAAAAACGGCGATTCTGTGCACGAAAATCACGTTCTGTGCCAAAACTGAGCATAAGCGGCGATTCTCTGCACGAAACGCAGGTTTTTATCCAAAACTGAGCAAAAGCGGCGATTCTGTGCACGAAACGCACGTGTTGCGCCAAAACTGAACAAACGCGGCGATTCTGTGCACGAAATGCACGTATTGTGCCAAAACTGAGCAAAAGCGGCGATTCTATGCACGGATGCACGTTTTGTGCCAAAACTGAGCATAAGCGGCGATTCTCTGCACGAAACGCAGGTTTTTATCCAAAACTGGGCTTAAGCGGCGATTCTGTGCACGAAACGCACGTTTTATGAAAAGAGGAGCAATTCGGTGCGTGGAACGCACGTTCTGTGCCAAAACTGAGCAAAAGCGGCGATTCTGTGCACGAAACGCACGTTTTGTGCCAAAACTGAGCAAAAGCGGCAATTCTATGCACGAAACGGTCGTTTTGTGCCAAAACTGAGCAAAAGCGGCGATTCTGTGCACGAAACGCACGTTTTGTTGCAAAACTGAGCAAAAACGGCGATTCTGTGCACGAAAATCACGTTTTGTGCCAAAACTGAGCATAAGCGGCGATTCTCGGCACGAAACGCAGGTTTTTATCCAAAACTGAGCAAAAGCGGCGATTCTGAGCACGAAACGCACGTTTTGTTGCAAAACTGCGCAAAAGCGGCGATCCTGTGCACGAAACGCACGTATTGTGCCAAAACTGAACAAAAGCGGCGATTCTATGCTCGGATGCACGTTTTGTGCCAAAAGTGAGCAAAAGCGGCGATTTTATGCTCGAAATGCACGTTTTGCCGCCAAAACTGAGCAAAAGCGGCGATTCTGTGCACGAAACGCACGTGTTGCGCCAAAACTGAACAAACGCGGCGATTCTGTGAACGAAACGCACGTATTGTGCCAAAACTGAGCAAAAGCGGCGATTCTATGCTCGAAATGCACGTTTTGTGCCAAAACTGAGCAAAAGCGGCGATTCTGTGCTCGAAACGCACGTTTTGTGCCAAAACTGACCAAAAGCGGCGATTCTGTGCACGAAAAGCACGTTTTGTTCCAAAACCGAGCAAAAGCGGCGATTCTATGCACGAATCGCTCGTTTTGTGCCAAAACTGAGCATAAGGGGCGATTCTGTGCACGAAACGCACGTATTGTGCCAAAGCTGAGCAAAAGCGGCGATTCTGTGCACGAAGCGCACGTTATGTGCCAAAAGGAGAAATTCGGAGCGTAAAACGCACGTTTTGTGCAAAAACTGGGCAAAGCGGCGATTCTGTGCACGAAACACAGGATTTGTGCCAAAACTAAGCAAAAGCGACGATTCTGAGCACGAAACGCACGTATTGTGCCAAAACTGAGCAAAAGCGGCGATTCTATGCACGAAACGCTCGTTTTGTGCCAAAACTGAGCAAAAGCGGCGATTCCATGCTCGAAATGCACATTTTGTGCCAAAACTGAGCAAAAGCGGCGAATCTATGCTCGAAATGCACGTTTTGCGGCCAAAACTGAGCAAAAGCGGCGATTCTGTGCACGAAACGCACGTGTTGCGCCAAAACGGAACAAAAGCGGCGATTCTGTGCACGAAACGCCCGTATTGTGCCAAAACTGAGCAAAAGCGGCGATTCAATGCTCGAAATGCACGTTTTGTGTCAAAACTGAGCATAAGCGGCGATTCTCTGCACGAAACGCAGGTTTTTATCCAAAACTGGGCAAAAGCGGCGATTCTGTGCACGAAACGCACGTTTTATGAAAAGAGGAGCAATTCGGTGCGTGGAACGCACGTTTTGTGCCAAAACTGAGCAAAAGCGGCGATTCTGTGCACGAAACGCACGTTTTGTGCCAAACCTGAGCAAAAGCGGCGATTCTATGCACGAAACGCTCGTTTTGTGCCAAAACTGAGCAAAAGCGGCGATTCTGTGCACGAAACGCACGTTTTGTGCCAAAACTGAGCAAAAGCGTCGATTCTATGCCCGAAACGCTCGTTTTGTGCCAAAACTGAGCAAAAGCGGCGATTCTGTGCACGAAACGCATGTTTTGTTGCAAAACTGAGCAAAAACGGCGATTCTGTGCACGAAAAGCACGTATTGTGCCAAAACTGAGCATAAGCGGCGATTCTCTGCACGAAACGCAGGTTTTTATCCAAAACTGAGCAAAAGCGGCGATTCTGTGCACGAAACGCACGTTTTATGCCAAGAGGAGCAATTCGGTGCGTGGAACGCACGTTTTGTACCAAAACTGAGCAAAAGCGGCGATTCTGTGCACGAAACGCACATTTTGTGCTAAAGCTGAGGAAAAGCGGCGATTCTGCGCACGAAACACGGGATTTGTGCCAAAACTGAGCAAAAGCGGCGATTCTAAGCACGAAACGCACGTTTTGTTCCAAAACTGAGCAAAAGCGGCGATTCTATGCACGAATCGCTCGTGTTGTGCCAAAACTGAGCAAAAGCGGCGATTCTGTGCAAGAAACACAGGATTTGTGCCAAAACTAAGCCAAAGCGACGATTCTGTGCACGAAACGCACGTATTGTGCCAAAACTGAGCAAAAGCGGCGATTCTATGCTCGAAATGCACGTTTTGTTGCAAAACTGAGCAAAAACGGCGATTCTGTGCACGAAAAGCACGTTTTGTTCCAAAACTGAGCAAAAGCGGCGATTCTATGCACGAATCGCTCGTTTTGTGCCAAAACTGAGCATAAGGGGCGATTCTGTGCACGAAACGCACGTTTTGTGCTAAAGCTGAGGAAAAGCGGCGATTCTGCGCACGAAACACGGGATTTGTGCCAAAACTGAGCAAAAGCGGCGATTCTGAGCACGAAACGCACGTTTTGTTCCAAAACTGAGCAAAAGCGGCGATTCTATGCTCGAGATGCACGTATTGTGCCAAAACTGAGCAAAAGCGACGATTCTGTGCACGAAACGCACGTTTTGTGCCAAAACTGAGCAAAGGCGGCGATTCTGTTCATGAAACGCTCGTTTTGTGCCAAAACTGCGCAAAAGCGGCGATTCTGTGCACGAAACGCACGTTTTGTTGCAAAACTGAGCAAAAGCGGCGATTCTATATACGAATCGCTCGTTTTGTGCCAAAATTGAGCAAAGGCGGCGATTCTGTGCACGAAACGCACGTTTTGTTGCGAAACTGAGCAAAAACGGCGATTCTGTGTACGAAACGCACGTTTTGTTGCAAAACTGAGCAAAAGCGGCGATCCTGTGCACGAAACGCACGTATTGTGCCAAAACTGAACAAAAGCGGCGATTCTATGCTCGGATGCACGTTTTGTGCCAAAACTGAGCAAAAGCGGCGATGCTATGCTCGAAATGCACGTTTTGCCGCCAAAACTGAGCAAAAGCGGCGATTCTGTGCACGAAACGCACGTGTTGCGCCAAAACTGAACAAACGCGGCGATTCTGTGCACGAAACGCACGTATTGTGCAAAAACTGAGCGAAAGCGGCGATTCTATGCTCGAAATGCACGTTTTGTGCCAAAACTGAGCATAAGCGGCGATTCTCTGCACGAAACGCAGGTTTTTATCCAAAACTGGGCAAAAGCGGCGATTCTGTGCACGAAACGCACGTTTTATGCCAAGAGGAGCAATTCGGAGCGTGGAACGCACGTTTTGTGCCAAAACTGAGCAAAAGCGGCGATTCTGTGCACGAAACGCACGTATTGTGCAAAAGCTGAGCAAAAGCGGCGATTCTGTGCACGAAGCGCACGTTATGTGCCAAAAGGAGAAATTCGGAGCGTAAAACTCACGTTTTGTGCCAAAACTGGGCAAAAGCGGCGATTCTGTGCACGAAACACAGGATTTGTGCCAAAACTAAGCAAAAGCGACGATTCTGTGCACGAAACGCACGTTTTGTGCCAAAACTGAGCAAAAGCGGCGATTCTATGCACGAAACGCTCGTTTTGTGCCAAAACTGAGCAAAAGCGGCGATTCTGTGCACGAAACGCACGTTTTGTTGCAAAACTGAGCAAAAACGGCGATTCTGTGCACGAAAATCACGTTCTGTGCCAAAACTGAGCATAAGCGGCGATTCTCTGCACGAAACGCAGGTTTTTATCCAAAACTGAGCAAAAGCGGCGATTCTGTGCACGAAACGCACGTGTTGCGCCAAAACTGAACAAACGCGGCGATTCTGTGCACGAAATGCACGTATTGTGCCAAAACTGAGCAAAAGCGGCGATTCTATGCACGGATGCACGTTTTGTGCCAAAACTGAGCATAAGCGGCGATTCTCTGCACGAAACGCAGGTTTTTATCCAAAACTGGGCTTAAGCGGCGATTCTGTGCACGAAACGCACGTTTTATGAAAAGAGGAGCAATTCGGTGCGTGGAACGCACGTTCTGTGCCAAAACTGAGCAAAAGCGGCGATTCTGTGCACGAAACGCACGTTTTGTGCCAAAACTGAGCAAAAGCGGCAATTCTATGCACGAAACGGTCGTTTTGTGCCAAAACTGAGCAAAAGCGGCGATTCTGTGCACGAAACGCACGTTTTGTTGCAAAACTGAGCAAAAACGGCGATTCTGTGCACGAAAATCACGTTTTGTGCCAAAACTGAGCATAAGCGGCGATTCTCGGCACGAAACGCAGGTTTTTATCCAAAACTGAGCAAAAGCGGCGATTCTGAGCACGAAACGCACGTTTTGTTGCAAAACTGCGCAAAAGCGGCGATCCTGTGCACGAAACGCACGTATTGTGCCAAAACTGAACAAAAGCGGCGATTCTATGCTCGGATGCACGTTTTGTGCCAAAAGTGAGCAAAAGCGGCGATTTTATGCTCGAAATGCACGTTTTGCCGCCAAAACTGAGCAAAAGCGGCGATTCTGTGCACGAAACGCACGTGTTGCGCCAAAACTGAACAAACGCGGCGATTCTGTGAACGAAACGCACGTATTGTGCCAAAACTGAGCAAAAGCGGCGATTCTATGCTCGAAATGCACGTTTTGTGCCAAAACTGAGCAAAAGCGGCGATTCTGTGCTCGAAACGCACGTTTTGTGCCAAAACTGACCAAAAGCGGCGATTCTGTGCACGAAAAGCACGTTTTGTTCCAAAACCGAGCAAAAGCGGCGATTCTATGCACGAATCGCTCGTTTTGTGCCAAAACTGAGCATAAGGGGCGATTCTGTGCACGAAACGCACGTATTGTGCCAAAGCTGAGCAAAAGCGGCGATTCTGTGCACGAAGCGCACGTTATGTGCCAAAAGGAGAAATTCGGAGCGTAAAACGCACGTTTTGTGCAAAAACTGGGCAAAGCGGCGATTCTGTGCACGAAACACAGGATTTGTGCCAAAACTAAGCAAAAGCGACGATTCTGAGCACGAAACGCACGTATTGTGCCAAAACTGAGCAAAAGCGGCGATTCTATGCACGAAACGCTCGTTTTGTGCCAAAACTGAGCAAAAGCGGCGATTCCATGCTCGAAATGCACATTTTGTGCCAAAACTGAGCAAAAGCGGCGAATCTATGCTCGAAATGCACGTTTTGCGGCCAAAACTGAGCAAAAGCGGCGATTCTGTGCACGAAACGCACGTGTTGCGCCAAAACGGAACAAAAGCGGCGATTCTGTGCACGAAACGCCCGTATTGTGCCAAAACTGAGCAAAAGCGGCGATTCAATGCTCGAAATGCACGTTTTGTGTCAAAACTGAGCATAAGCGGCGATTCTCTGCACGAAACGCAGGTTTTTATCCAAAACTGGGCAAAAGCGGCGATTCTGTGCACGAAACGCACGTTTTATGAAAAGAGGAGCAATTCGGTGCGTGGAACGCACGTTTTGTGCCAAAACTGAGCAAAAGCGGCGATTCTGTGCACGAAACGCACGTTTTGTGCCAAACCTGAGCAAAAGCGGCGATTCTATGCACGAAACGCTCGTTTTGTGCCAAAACTGAGCAAAAGCGGCGATTCTGTGCACGAAACGCACGTTTTGTGCCAAAACTGAGCAAAAGCGTCGATTCTATGCCCGAAACGCTCGTTTTGTGCCAAAACTGAGCAAAAGCGGCGATTCTGTGCACGAAACGCATGTTTTGTTGCAAAACTGAGCAAAAACGGCGATTCTGTGCACGAAAAGCACGTATTGTGCCAAAACTGAGCATAAGCGGCGATTCTCTGCACGAAACGCAGGTTTTTATCCAAAACTGAGCAAAAGCGGCGATTCTGTGCACGAAACGCACGTTTTATGCCAAGAGGAGCAATTCGGTGCGTGGAACGCACGTTTTGTACCAAAACTGAGCAAAAGCGGCGATTCTGTGCACGAAACGCACATTTTGTGCTAAAGCTGAGGAAAAGCGGCGATTCTGCGCACGAAACACGGGATTTGTGCCAAAACTGAGCAAAAGCGGCGATTCTAAGCACGAAACGCACGTTTTGTTCCAAAACTGAGCAAAAGCGGCGATTCTATGCACGAATCGCTCGTGTTGTGCCAAAACTGAGCAAAAGCGGCGATTCTGTGCAAGAAACACAGGATTTGTGCCAAAACTAAGCCAAAGCGACGATTCTGTGCACGAAACGCACGTATTGTGCCAAAACTGAGCAAAAGCGGCGATTCTATGCTCGAAATGCACGTTTTGTGCCAAAACTGAGCATAAGCGGCGATTCTGTGCACGAAACGCACGTTTTGTTGCGAAACTGAGCAAAAACGGCGATTCTGTGTACGAAACGCACGTTTTGTTGCAAAACTGAGCAAAAGCGGCGATCCTGTGCACGAAACGCACGTATTGTGCCAAAACTGAACAAAAGCGGCGATTCTATGCTCGGATGCACGTTTTGTGCCAAAACTGAGCAAAAGTGGCCATGCTATGCTCGAAATGCACGTTTTGCCGCCAAAACTGAGCAAAAGCGGCGATTCTGTGCACGAAACGCACGTGTTGCGCCAAAACTGAACAAACGCTGCGATGCTGTGCACGAAACGCACGTATTGTGCCATAACTGAGCGAAAGCGGCGATTCTATGCTCGAAATGCACGTTTTGTGCCAAAACTGAGCATAAGCGGCGATTCTCTGCACGAAACGCAGGTTTTTATCCAAAACTGGGCAAAAGCGGCGATTCTGTGCACGAAACGCACGTTTTATGCCAAGAGGAGCAATTCGGAGCGTGGAACACACGTTTTGTGCCAAAACTGAGCAAAAGCGGCGATTCTGTGCACGAAACGCACGTATTGTGCCAAAACTGAGCAAAAGCGGCGATTCTGTGCACAAAGCGCACGTATTGTGCCAAAACTGAGCAAAAGCCGCGATTCTGTGCACGTAACGCACGTTTTATGCCAAGAGGAGCAATTCGGAGCGTGGAACACACGTTTTGTGCCAAAACTGGGCAAAAGCGGCGATTCTGTGCACGAAACACAGGATTTGTGCCAAAACTAAGCAAAAGCGACGATTCTGTGCACGAAACGCACGTTTTGTGCCAAAACTGAGCAAAAGCGGCGATTCTGGGCTCGAAACGAACGTTTTGTGCCAAAACTGACCAAAAGCGGCGATTCTGTGCACGAAACGCACGTGTTGCGCCAAAACTGAACAAAAGCGGCGATTCTGTGCACGAAACGCCCGTATTGTGCCAAAACTGAGCAAAAGCGGCGATTCTGTGCACAAAGCTCACGTATTGTGCCAAAACTGAGCAAAAGCCGCGATTCTGTGCAAGAAACACAGGATTTGTGCCAAAACTAAGCAAAAGCGACGATTCTGTGCAGGAAACGCACGTTTTCTGCCAAAACTGAGCAAAAGCGGCGATTCTGTGCACGAAACGCACGTTTTGTGCCAAAACTGAGCAAAAGCGGCGATTCTATGCACGAAACGCTCGTTTTGTGCCAAAACTGAGCAAAAGCGGCGATTCTGTGCACGAAACGCACGTTTTGTTGCAAAACTGAGCAAAAACGGCGATTCTGTGCACGAAAAGCACGTTTTGTGCCAAAACTGAGCATAAGCGGCGATTCTCTGCACGAAACGCAGGTTTTAATCCAAAACTGAGCAAAAGCGGCGATTCTGTGCACGAAACGCACGTTTTATGAAACGAGGAGCAATTCGGTGCGTGGAACGCACGTTTTGTGCCAAAACTGAGCAAAAGCGGCGATTCTGTGCACGAAACGCACGTTTTGTGCCAAAACTGAGCAAAAGCGGCGATTCTATGCACGAAAAGCACGTTGTGTGCCAAAACTGAGCATAAGGGGCGATTCTGTGCACGAAACGCACGTTTTATGAAAAGAGGAGCAACTCGGTGCGTGGAACGCACGTTTTGTGCCAAAACTGAGCAAAAGCGGCGATTCTGAGCACGAAACGCACGTTTTGTTCCAAAACTGAGCAAAAGCGTAGATTCTATGCACGAATCGCTCGTTTTGTGCCAAAACTGAGCAAAAGCGGCGATTCTGTGCAAGAAACACAGGATTTGTGCCAAAACTGAGCAAAAGCGGCGATTCTGTGCACGAAGCGCACGTTATGTGCCAAAAGGAGAAATTCGGAGCGCAAAACGCACGTTTTGTGCCAAAACTGGTCAAAAGCTGCGATTCTGTGCACGAAACACAGGATTTGTGCCAAAACTAAACAAAAGCGACAATTCTGTGCACGAAACGCACGTTTTGTGCCAAAACTGAGCAAAAGCGGCGATTCTATGCTCGAGATGCACGTATTGTGCCAAAACTGAACAAAAGCGGCGATTCTATGTACGAAAAGCACGTTTTGTGCCAAAACTGAGCATAAGCGGCGATTCTCTGCACGAAACTCAGGTTTTTATCCAAAACTGGGCAAAAGCGGCGATTCTGTGCACGAAACGCACGTTTTATGCCAAGAGGAGCAATTCGGAGCGTGGAACGCACGTTTTGTGCCAAAACTGAGCAAAAGCGGCGATTCTGTGCACGAAACGCACGTATTGTGCAAAAGCTGAGCAAAAGCGGCGATTATGTGCACGAAGCGCACGTTATGTGCCAAAAGGAGAAATTCGGAGCGTAAAACTCACGTTTTGTGCCAAAACTGGGCAAAAGCGGCGATTCTGTGCACGAAACACAGGATTTGTGCCAAAACTAAGCAAAAGCGGCGATTCTGTGCACGAAACGCACGTTTTGTGCCAAAACTGGGCAAAAGTGGCGATTCTGTGCACGAAACGCACGTATTGTGCCAAAGCTGAGCAAAAGCGGCGATTCTGTGCACGAAGCGCACGTTATGTGCCAAAAGGAGAAATTCGGAGCGTAAAACGCACGTTTTGTGCCAAAACTGAGCAAAAGCGGCGATTCTGTGCTCGAAACGCACGTTTTGTGCCAAAACTGACCAAAAGCGGCGATTCTGTGCACGAAACGTACGTTTTGTGCCAAAACTGAGCAAAAGCGGCGATTCTATGCACGAAACGCTCGTTTTGTGCCAAAACTGAGCAAAAGCGGCGATTCTGTGCACGAAACGCACGTTTTGTTGCAAAACTGAGCAAAAACGGCGATTCTGTGCACGAAAAGCACGTTTTGTTCCAAAACTGAGCAAAAGCGGCGATTCTATGCACGAATCGCTCGTTTTGTGCCAAAACTGAGCATAAGGGGCGATTCTGTGCACGAAACGCACGTTTTGTGCTAAAGCTGAGGAAAAGCGGCGATTCTGCGCACGAAACACGGGATTTGTGCCAAAACTAAGCAAAAGCGACGATTCTGTGCACGAAACGCACGTTTTGTGCCAAAACTGAGCAAAAGCGGCGATTCTATGCTCGAGATGCACGTATTGTGCCAAAACTGTCCAATAGCCGCGATTCTATGCTCGAAATGCACGTTTTGTGCCAAAACTGAGCAAAAGCGGCGATTCTGAGCACGAAACACACGTTTTGATCCAAAACTGAGCAAAAGCGGCGATTCTATATACGAATCGCTCGTTTTGTGCCAAAACTGAGCAAAAGCGGCGATTCTGTGCACGAAACGCACGTTTTGTTGCGAAACTGAGCAAAAACGGCGATTCTGTGTACGAAACGCACGTTTTGTTGCAAAACTGCGCAAAAGCGGCGATCCTGTGCACGAAACGCACGTATTGTGCCAAAACTGAACAAAAGCGGCGATTCTATGCTCGGATACACGTTTTGTGCCAAAACTGAGCAAAAGCGGCGATTTTATGCTCGAAATGCACGTTTTGCCGCCAAAACTGAGCAAAAGCGGCGATTCTGTGCACGAAACGCACGTGTTGCGCCAAAACTGAACAAACGCGGCGATTCTGTGCACGAAACGCACGTATTGTGCCAAAACTGAGCAAAAGCGGCGATTCTATGCTCGAAATGCACGTTTTGTGCCAAAACTGAGCAAAAGCGGCGATTCTGTGCTCGAAACGCACGTTTTGTGCCAAAACTGACCAAAAGCGGCGATTCTGTGCACGAAAAGCACGTTTTGTTCCAAAACTGAGCAAAAGCGGCGATTCTATGCACGAATCGCTCGTTTTGTGCCAAAACTGAGCAAAAGCGGCGATTCTGTGCACGAAACGCACGTGTTGCGCCAAAACTGAACAAAAGCGGCGATTCTGTGCACGAAACGCCCGTATTGTGCCAAAACTGAGCAAAAGCGGCGATTCAATGCTCGAAATGCACGTTTTGTGCCAAAACTGAGCATAAGCGGCGATTCTGTGCACGAAACGCACGTATTGTGCCAAAGCTGAGCAAAAGCGGCGATTCTATGCTCGAGATGCACGTATTGTGCCAAAACTGAGCGAAAGCGGCGATTCTGTGCACGAAACGCACGTTTTGTGCCAGAACAGAGCAAAAGCGGCGATTCTGTGCACGAAACGCACGTTTTGTCCCAAAACGGAGCAAAAGCGGCGATTCTGTGCACGAAACACAGGATTTGTGCCAAAACTATGCAAAAGCGACGATTCTGTGCACGAAACGCAGGTTTCTATCCAAAACTGAGCAAAACCGGCGATTCTGTGCACGAAACGCACGTTTTGAGCCAAAACTGAGCAAAAGCGGCGATTCTGTGCACGAAACGCTCGTTTTGTGCCAAAACTGAGCAAAAGCGGCTATTCTGTTCACGAAACGCACGTATTGTGCCAAAACTAAGCAAAAGCGGCGATTCTATGCTCGAAATGCACGTTTTGTGCCAAAACTGAGCAAAAGTGGCGATTCTATGCTCGAAATGCACGTTTTGTGCCAAAACTGAGCATAAGCGGCGATTCTCTGCACGAAACGCAGGTTTTTATCCAAAACCGAGCAAAAGCGGCGATTCTGTGAACGAAACGCACGTTTTATGCCAAGAGGAGCAATTCGGTGCGTGGAACGCACGTTTTGTGCCAAAACTGAGCAAAAGCGGCGATTCTGTGCACGAAACGCACGTATTGTGCCAAAGCTGAGCAAATGCGGCGATTCTGTGCACGAAGCGCACGTTATGTGCCAAAAGGAGAAATTCGGAGCGTAAAACGCACGTTTTGTGTCAAAACTGGGCAAAAGCGGCGATTCTGTGCACGAAACACTGGATTTGTGCCAAAACTAAGCAAAAGCGGCGATTCTGTGCACGAAACGCACGTATTGTGCCAAAGCTGAGCAAAAGCGGCGATTCTGCGCACGAAACACGGGATTTGTGCCAAAACTAAGCAAAAGCGACGATTCTGTGCACGAAACGCACGTTTTGTGCCAAAACTGAGCAAAAGCGGCGATTCTATGCTCGAGATGCACGTATTGTGCCAAAACTGTCCAATAGCCGCGATTCTATGCTCGAAATGCACGTTTTGTGCCAAAACTGAGCAAAAGCGGCGATTCTGAGCACGAAACACACGTTTTGATCCAAAACTGAGCAAAAGCGGCGATTCTATATACGAATCGCTCGTTTTGTGCCAAAACTGAGCAAAAGCGGCGATTCTGTGCACGAAACGCACGTTTTGTTGCGAAACTGACCAAAAACGGCGATTCTGTGTACGAAACGCACGTTTTGTTGCAAAACTGCGCAAAAGCGGCGATCCTGTGCACGAAACGCACGTATTGTGCCAAAACTGAACAAAAGCGGCGATTCTATGCTCGGATGCACGTTTTGTGCCAAAACTGAGCAAAAGCGGCGATTTTATGCTCGAAATGCACGTTTTGCCGCCAAAACTGAGCAAAAGCGGCGATTCTGTGCACGAAACGCACGTGTTGCGCCAAAACTGAACAAACGCGGCGAGTCTGTGCACGAAACGCACGTATTGTGCCAAAACTGAGCAAAAGCGGCGATTCTATGCTCGAAATGCACGTTTTGTGCCAAAACTGAGCAAAAGCGGCGATTCTGTGCTCGAAACGCACGTTTTGTGCCAAAACTGACCAAAAGCGGCGATTCTGTGCACGAAAAGCACGTTTTGTTCCAAAACTGAGCAAAAGCGGCGATTCTATGCACGAATCGCTCGTTTTGTGCCAAAACTGAGCATAAGGGGCGATTCTGTGCACGAAACGCACGTATTGTGCCAAAGCTGAGCAAAAGCGGCGATTCTGTGCACGAAGCGCACGTTATGTGCAAAAGGAGAAATTCGGAGCGTAAAACGCACGTTTTGTGCAAAAAATGGGCAAAGCGGCGATTCTGTGCACGAAACACAGGATTTGTGCCAAAACTAAGCAAAAGCGACGATTCTGAGCACGAAACGCACGTATTGTGCCAAAACTGAGCAAAAGCATCGATTCTATGCACGAAACGCTCGCTTTGTGCCAAAACTGAGCAAAAGCGGCGATTCCATGCTCGAAATGCACATTTTGTGCCAAAACTGAGCAAAAGCGGCGAATCTATGCTCGAAATGCACGTTTTGCGGCCAAAACTGAGCAAAAGCGGCGATTCTGTGCACGAAACGCACGTGTTGCGCCAAAACTGAACAAAAGCGGCGATTCTGTGCACGAAACGCCCGTATTGTGCCAAAACTGAGCAAAAGCGGCGATTCAATGCTCGAAATGCACGTTTTGTGCCAAAACTGAGCATAAGCGGCGATTCTCTGCACGAAACGCAGGTTTTTATCCAAAACTGGGGAAAAGCGGCGATTCTGTGCACGAAACGCACGTTTTATGAAAAGAGGAGCAATTCGGTGCGTGGAACGCACGTTTTGTGCCAAAACTGAGCAAAAGCGGCGATTCTGTGCACGAAACGCACGTTTTGTGCCAAACCTGAGCAAAAGCGGCGATTCTATGCACGAAACGCTCGTTTTGTGCCAAAACTGAGCAAAAGCGGCGATTCTGTGCACGAAACGCACGTTTTGTGCCAAAACTGAGCAAAAGCGGCGATTCTATGCCCGAAACGCTCGTTTTGTGCCAAAACTGAGCAAAAGCGGCGATTCTGTGCACGAAACGAACATTTTGTGCTAAAGCTGAGGAAAAGCGGCGATTCTGCGCACGAAACACGGGATTTGTGCCAAAACTGAGCAAAAGCGGCGATTCTGATCACGAAACGCACGTTATGTGCCAAAAGGAGAAATTCGGAGCGTAACACGCACGTTTTGTGCCAAAAATGAGTAAAAGCGGCGATTCTATGCACGAAACGCTCGTTTTGTGCCAAAACTGAGCAAAAGCGGTGATTCTATGCACGAAACGCACGTATTGTGCAAAACTGAGCAATAGCGGCGATTCTATGCTCGAAATGCACGTATTGTGCCAAAACTGAGCAAAAGCGGCGATTCTGATCTCGAAACGCACGTTATGTGCCAAAAGGAGAAATTCGGAGTGTAACACGCACGTTTTGTGCCAAAACTGAGTAAAAGCGGCGATTCTATTCACGAAACGCTCGTTTTGTACCAAAACTGAGCAAAAGCGGCGATTCTATGCTCGAAATGCACGTTTTGTGCAGAACTGAGCAAAAGCGGCGATTCTGTGCACGAAACGCACGGATTGTGCCAAAACTGAGCAAAAGCGGCGATTCTATGCACGAAAGGCACGTTTTGTGCCAAAACTGAGCATAAGCGGCGATTCTCTGCACGAAACGCAGGTTTTTATCCAAAACTGAGCAAAAGCGGCGATTCTGTGCACGAAACGCACGTTTTGTGCCAAAACGGAGCAAAAGCGGCGATTCTGTGCACGAAACACAGGATTTGTACCAAAACTATGCAAAAGCGACGATTCTGTGCACGAAACGCAGGTTTCTATCCAAAACTGAGCAAAACCGGCGATTCTGTGCACGAAACGCACGTTTTGAGCCAAAACTGAGCAAAAGCGGCGATTCTGTGCACGAAACGCTCGTTTTGTGCCAAAACTGAGCAAAAGCGGCTATTCTGTTCACGAAACGCACGTATTGTGCCAAAACTGAGCAAAAGCGGCGATTCTATGCTCGAAATGCACGTTTTGTGCCAAAACTGAGCAAAAGTGGCGATTCTATGCTCGAAATGCACGTTTTGTGCCAAAACTGAGCATAAGCGGCGATTCTCTGCACGAAACGCAGGTTTTTATCCAAAACCGAGCAAAAGCGGCGATTCTGTGAACGAAACGCACGTTTTATGCCAAGAGGAGCAATTCGGTGCGTGGAACGCACGTTTTGTGCCAAAACTGAGCAAAAGCGGCGATTCTGTGCACGAAACGCACGTATTGTGCCAAAGCTGAGCAAATGCGGCGAATCTGTGCACGAAGCGCACGTTATGTGCCAAAAGGAGAAATTCGGAGCGTAAAACGCACGTTTTGTGTCAAAACTGGGCAAAAGCGGCGATTCTGTGCACGAAACACAGGATTTGTGCCAAAACTAAGCAAAAGCGACGATTCTGTGCACGAAACGCACGTTTTGTGCCAAAACTGAGCAAAAGCGGCGATTCTGTGCACGAAACGCACGTATTGTGCCAAAGCTGAGCAAAAGCGGCGATTCTATGCACGAAAAGCAGGTTTTGTGCCAAAACTGAGCATAAGCGGCGATTCTCTACACGAAACGCAGGTTTTTATCCAAAACTGAGCAAAAGCGGCGATTCTGTGCACGGAACGCACGTATTGTGCCAAAACTGAGCAATAGCGGCGATTCTATGCTCGAAATGCACGTATTGTGCCAAAACTGAGCAAAAGCGGCGATTCTGATCTCGAAACGCACGTTTTGTGCCAAAGCTGAGCAAAAGCGGCGATTCTGTGCACGAAGTGCACGTATTGAGAATTAACTGAGCAAAAGCGGCGATTCTATGCTCGAAATGCACGTTTTGTGCAGAACTGAGCAAAAGCGGCGATTCTGTGCACGAAACGCACGTTTTGTGCCAAAACGGAGCAAAAGCGGCGATTCTGTGCACGAAACGAACGTATTGTGCCAAAGCTGAGCAAAAGCGGCGATTCTGTGCACGAAGTGCACGTTATGTGCCAAAAGGAGAATATCGGACCGTAACACGCTCGTTTTGTGCCAAAACTGAGTAAAAGCGGCGATTTTATGCCCGAAACGCACGTTTTATGCCAAGAGGAGCAATTCGGTGCGTAACACGCACGTTTTGTGCCAAAACTGAGTAAAAGCGGCGATTCTATGCACGAAACGCTCGTTTTGTGCCAAAACTGAGCAAAAGCTGTGATTCTATGCACGAAACGCTCGTTTTGTGCCAAAACTGAGCAGAAGCGGCTATTCTGTGCACGAAACGCACGTATTGTGCCAAAACTGAGCAAAAGCGCCGATTCTATGCTCGAAATGCACGTTTTGTGCCAAAACTGAGCAAAAGCGGCGATTCTGATCACGAAACGCACGTTTTGTGCCAAAACTGAGCAAAAGTGGCGATTCTATGCTCGAAATGCACGTTTTGTGACAAAACTGAGCAAAAGCGGCGATTCTGTGCACGAAACGCACGTTTTGTTGCAAAACTGAGCAAAAGCGGCTATTCTGTGCACGAAACGCACGTATTGTGACAAAACTGAGCAAAAGCGGCGATTCTATGCTCCAAATGCACGTCTTGTTCCAAAACTGAGCAAAAGCGGCGATTCTGATTACGAAACGGACGTTATGTGCCAAAAGGAGAAATTCGGAGCGTAACACGCACGTTTTGTGCCAAAAATGAGTAAAAGCGGCGATTCTATGCACGAAACGCTCGTTTTGTGCCAAAACTGAGCAAAAGCGGTGATTCTATGCACGAAACGCACGTATTGTGCCAAAACTGAGCAATAGCGGCGATTCTATGCTCGAAATGCACGTATTGTGCCAAAACTGAGCAAAAGCGGCGATTCTGATCTCGAAACGCACGTTATGTGCCAAAAGGAGAAATTCGGAGCGTAACACGCACGTTTTGTGCCAAAACTGAGTAAAAGCGGCGATTCTATTCACGAAACGCTCGTTTTGTACCAAAACTGAGCAAAAGCGGCGATTCTGTGCACGAAACGCACGTATTGAGAATTAACTGAGCAAAAGCGGCGATTCTATGCTCGAAATGCACGTTTTGTGCAGAACTGAGCAAAAGCGGCGATTCTGTGCACGAAACGCACGGATTGTGCCAAAACTGAGCAAAAGCGGCGATTCTATGCACGAAAAGCACGTTTTGTGCCAAAACTGAGCATAAGCGGCGAATCTCTGCACGAAACGCAGGTTTTTATCCAAAACTGAGCAAAAGCGGCGATTCTGTGCACGAAACGCACGTTTTGTGCCAAAACGGAGCAAAAGCGGCGATTCTGTGCACGAAACGCCCGTGTTGTGCCAAAGCTGAGCAAAAGCGGCGATTCTATGCTTGAGATGCACGTATTGTGCCAAAACTGAGCAAAAGCGGCGATTCTGTGCACGAAACGCACGTTTTGTGCCAAAACAGAGCAAAAGCGGCGATTCTGTGCACGAAACGCACGTTTTGTGCCAAAACTGAGCAAAAGCGGCGATTCTGTGCACGAAACGCACGTATTGTGCCAAAGCTGAGCAAAAGCGGCGATTCTATGCACGAAAAGCAGGTTTTGCGCCAAAACTGAGCATAAGCGGCGATTCTCTACACGAAACGCAGGTTTTTATCCAAAACTGAGCAAAAGCGGCGATTCTGTGCACGAAACGCACGTATTGTGCCAAAACTGAGCAATAGCGGCGATTCTATGCTCGAAATGCACGTATTGTGCGAAAACTGAGCAAAAGCGGCGATTCTGATCTCGAAACGCACGTTTTGTGCCAAAGCTGAGCAAAAGCGGCGATTCTGTGCTCGAAGTGCACGTATTGAGAATTAACTGAGCAAAAGCGGCGATTCTATGCTCGAAATGCACGTTTTGTGCAGAACTGAGCAAAAGCGGCGATTCTGTGCACGAAACGCACGTTTTGTGCCAAAACTGAGCAAAAGCGTCGATTCTGTGCACGAGACGCACGTTTTGTGCCAAAACTGAGCAAAAGCGGCGATTCTGTGCACAAAGCGCACGTATTGTGCCAAAACTGAGCAAAAGCCGCGATTCTGTGCACGAAACGCACGTTTTGTGCCAAAACTGAGCAAAAGCGGCGATTCTGTGCACGAAGCGCACGTTATGTGCCAAAAGGAGAAATTCGGAGCGCAACACGCACGTTTTGTGCCAAAACTGAGTAAAAGCGGCGATTCTATTCACGAAACGCTCGTTTTGTGCCAAAACTGAGCAAAAGCGGCGATTCTGTGCACGAAACGCACGTATTGAGAATTAACTGAGCAAAAGCGGCGATTCTATGCTCGAAATGCACGTTTTGTGCAGAACTGAGCAAAAGCGGCGATTCTGTGCACGAAACGCACGGATTGTGCCAAAACTGAGCAAAAGCGGCGATTCTATGCACGAAAAGCACGTTTTGTGCCAAAACTGAGCATAAGTGGCGATTCTCTGCACGAAACGCAGGTTTTTATCCAAAACTGAGCAAAAGCGGCGATTCTGTGCACGAAACGCACGTATTGTGCCAAAGCTGAGCAAAAGCGGCGATTCTGTGCACGAAGTGCACGTTATGTGCCAAAAGGAGAATATCGGACCGTAACACGCACGTTTTGTGCCAAAACTGAGTAAAAGCGGCGATTTTATGCCCGAAACGCACGTTTTATGCCAAGAGGAGCAATTCGGTGCGTGGAACGCACGTTTTGTGCCAAAACTGAGCAAAAGCGGCGATTCTGTGCACGAAACGCACGTATTGTGCCAAAGATGAGCAAAAGCGGCGATTCTGTGCACGAAACACAGGATTTGTGCCACACCTAAGCAAAAGCGTCGATTCTGTGCACGAAACGCACGTTTTGTGCCAAAACTGAGCAAAAGCGTCGATTCTGTGCACGAGACGCACGTTTTGTGCCAAAACTGAGCAAAAGCGGCGATTCTGTGCACAAAGCGCACGTATTGTGCCAAAACTGAGCAAAAGCCGCGATTCTGTGCACGAAACGCACGTTTTGTGCCAAAACTGAGCAAAAGCGGCGATTCTGTGCACGAAGCGCACGTTATGTGCTAAAAGGAGAAATTCGGAGCGCAACACGCACGTTTTGTGCCAAAACTGAGTAAAAGCGGCGATTCTATTCACGAAACGCTCGTTTTGTGCCAAAACTGAGCAAAAGCGGCGATTCTGTGCACGAAACGCACGTATTGAGAATTAACTGAGCAAAAGCGGCGATTCTATGCTCGAAATGCACGTTTTGTGCAGAACTGAGCAAAAGCGGCGATTCTGTGCACGAAACGCACGGATTGTGCCAAAACTGAGCAAAAGCGGCGATTCTATGCACGAAAAGCACGTTTTGTGCCAAAACTGAGCATAAGTGGCGATTCTCTGCACGAAACGCAGGTTTTTATCCAAAACTGAGCAAAAGCGGCGATTCTGTGCACGAAACGCACGTTTTGTG
Organism: Stelis phaeoptera; assembly: GCA_943735885.1. Classification (NCBI taxonomy): domain Eukaryota; kingdom Metazoa; phylum Arthropoda; class Insecta; order Hymenoptera; family Megachilidae; genus Stelis; species Stelis phaeoptera. The sequence continues at coordinate 147,202 of CALSEM010000021.1, forward strand.
CCAAAACGGAGCAAAAGCGGCGATTCTGTGCACGAAACGCACGTTTTGTGCCAAAACAGAGCAAAAGCGGCGATTCTGTGCACGAAACGCACGTTTTGTGCCAAAACTGAGCAAAAGCGGCGATTCTGTGCACGCAACGCACGTTTTGTGCCAAAACGGAGCAAAAGCGGCGATTTTGTGCACGAAACACAGGATTTGTGCCAAAACTATGCAAAAGCGACGATTCTGTGCACGAAACGCAGGTTTCTATCCAAAACTGAGCAAAACCGGCGATTCTGTGCACGAAACGCACGTTTTATGCCATGAGGGGCAATTCGGTGTGTGGAACGCATGTCTTGTGCCAAAACTGAGCAAAAGCGGCGATTCTGTGCACGAAACGCACGTTTTGTGCCAAAACTGAGCAAAAGCGGCGATTCTGTACACGAAACGCACGTTTTGTGCCAAAACTGAGTAAAAGCGGCGATTTTATGCCCGAAACGCACGTTTTATGCCAAGAGGAGCAATTCGGTGCGTGGAACGCACGTTTTGTGCCAAAACTGAGCAAAAGCGGCGATTCTGTGCACGAAACGCACGTTTTGTGCCAAAACTGAGCAAAAGCGGCGATTCTGTACACGAAACGCACGTTTTGTGCCAAAACTGAGTAAAAGCGGCGATTTTATGCCCGAAACGCACGTTTTATGCCAAGAGGAGCAATTCGGTGCGTGGAACGCACGTTTTGTGCCAAAACTGAGCAAAAGCGGCGATTCTGTGCACGAAACGCACGTATTGTGCCAAAGATGAGCAAAAGCGGCGATTCTGTGCACGAAACACAGGATTTGTGCCACACCTAAGCAAAAGCGTCGATTCTGTGCACGAAACGCACGTTTTGTGCCAAAACTGAGCAAAAGCGTCGATTCTGTGCACGAGACGCACGTTTTGTGCCAAAACTGAGCAAAAGCGGCGATTCTGTGCACAAAGCGCACGTATTGTGCCAAAACTGAGCAAAAGCCGCGATTCTGTGCACGAAACGCACGTTTTGTGCCAAAACTGAGCAAAAGCGGCGATTCTGTGCACGAAGCGCACGTTATGTGCCAAAAGGAGAAATTCGGAGCGCAACACGCACGTTTTGTGCCAAAACTGAGTAAAAGCGGCGATTCTATTCACGAAACGCTCGTTTTGTGCCAAAACTGAGCAAAAGCGGCGATTCTGTGCACGAAACGCACGTATTGAGAATTAACTGAGCAAAAGCGGCGATTCTATGCTCGAAATGCACGTTTTGTGCAGAACTGAGCAAAAGCGGCGATTCTGTGCACGAAACGCACGGATTGTGCCAAAACTGAGCAAAAGCGGCGATTCTATGCACGAAAAGCACGTTTTGTGCCAAAACTGAGCATAAGTGGCGATTCTCTGCACGAAACGCAGGTTTTTATCCAAAACTGAGCAAAAGCGGCGATTCTGTGCACGAAACGCACGTTTTGTGCCAAAACGGAGCAAAAGCGGCGATTCTGTGCACGAAACGCACGTTTTGTGCCAAAACAGAGCATAAGCGGCGATTCTGTGCACGAAACGCACGTTTTGTGCCAAAACTGAGCAAAAGCGGCGATTCTGTGCACGCAACGCACGTTTTGTGCCAAAACGGAGCAAAAGCGGCGATTTTGTGCACGAAACACAGGATTTGTGCCAAAACTATGCAAAAGCGACGATTCTGTGCACGAAACGCAGGTTTCTATCCAAAACTGAGCAAAACCGGCGATTCTGTGCACGAAACGCACGTTTTATGCCATGAGGGGCAATTCGGTGTGTGGAACGCATGTCTTGTGCCAAAACTGAGCAAAAGCGGCGATTCTGTGCACGAAACGCACGTTTTGTGCCAAAACTGAGCAAAAGCGGCGATTCTGTACACGAAACGCACGTTTTGTGCCAAAACTGAGTAAAAGCGGCGATTTTATGCCCGAAACGCACGTTTTATGCCAAGAGGAGCAATTCGGTGCGTGGAACGCACGTTTTGTGCCAAAACTGAGCAAAAGCGGCGATTCTGTGCACGAAACGCACGTTTTGTGCCAAAACTGAGCAAAAGCGGCGATTCTGTACACGAAACGCACGTTTTGTGCCAAAACTGAGTAAAAGCGGCGATTTTATGCCCGAAACGCACGTTTTATGCCAAGAGGAGCAATTCGGTGCGTGGAACGCACGTTTTGTGCCAAAACTGAGCAAAAGCGGCGATTCTGTGCACGAAACGCACGTATTGTGCCAAAGATGAGCAAAAGCGGCGATTCTGTGCACGAAACACAGGATTTGTGCCACACCTAAGCAAAAGCGTCGATTCTGTGCACGAAACGCACGTTTTGTGCCAAAACTGAGCAAAAGCGTCGATTCTGTGCACGAGACGCACGTTTTGTGCCAAAACTGAGCAAAAGCGGCGATTCTGTGCACAAAGCGCACGTATTGTGCCAAAACTGAGCAAAAGCCGCGATTCTGTGCACGAAACGCACGTTTTGTGCCAAAACTGAGCAAAAGCGGCGATTCTGTGCACGAAGCGCACGTTATGTGCCAAAAGGAGAAATTCGGAGCGCAACACGCACGTTTTGTGCCAAAACTGAGTAAAAGCGGCGATTCTATTCACGAAACGCTCGTTTTGTGCCAAAACTGAGCAAAAGCGGCGATTCTGTGCACGAAACGCACGTATTGAGAATTAACTGAGCAAAAGCGGCGATTCTATGCTCGAAATGCACGTTTTGTGCAGAACTGAGCAAAAGCGGCGATTCTGTGCACGAAACGCACGGATTGTGCCAAAACTGAGCAAAAGCGGCGATTCTATGCACGAAAAGCACGTTTTGTGCCAAAACTGAGCATAAGTGGCGATTCTCTGCACGAAACGCAGGTTTTTATCCAAAACTGAGCAAAAGCGGCGATTCTGTGCACGAAACGCACGTTTTGTGCCAAAACGGAGCAAAAGCGGCGATTCTGTGCACGAAACGCACGTTTTGTGCCAAAACAGAGCATAAGCGGCGATTCTGTGCACGAAACGCACGTTTTGTGCCAAAACTGAGCAAAAGCGGCGATTCTGTGCACGCAACGCACGTTTTGTGCCAAAACGGAGCAAAAGCGGCGATTTTGTGCACGAAACACAGGATTTGTGCCAAAACTATGCAAAAGCGACGATTCTGTGCACGAAACGCAGGTTTCTATCCAAAACTGAGCAAAACCGGCGATTCTGTGCACGAAACGCACGTTTTATGCCATGAGGGGCAATTCGGTGTGTGGAACGCATGTCTTGTGCCAAAACTGAGCAAAAGCGGCGATTCTGTGCACGAAACGCACGTTTTGTGCCAAAACTGAGCAAAAGCGGCGATTCTGTACACGAAACGCACGTATTGTGCCAAAACTGAGCAAAAGCGGCGATTCTATGCACGAAAAGCACGTTTTGTGCCAAAACTGAGCAAAAGCGGCGATTCTGTGGACGAAACGCACGTATTGTGCCAAAACTGGGCAAAAGCGGCGATTCTGTGCACGAAACACAGGATTTGTGCCAAAACTAAGCAAAAGCGACGATTCTGTGCACGAAACGCACGTTTTGTGCCAAAACTGAGCAAAAGCGGCGATTCTGTGCACGATCCGCACGTTTTGTGCCAAAACTGAGCAAAAGCGGCGATTCTATGCACGAAAAGCACGTTTTGTGCCAAAACTGAGCATAAGCGGCGATTCTCTGCACGAAACGCAGGTTTTTATCCAAAACTGAGCAAAAGCGGCGATTCTGTGCACGAAAGGCACGTTTTATGCCAAGAGCAGCAATTCGGTGCGTGGAACGCACGTCTTGTGAAAAAACTGTGCAAAAGCGGCGATTCTGTGCACGAAACGCACGTTTTGTGCCAAAACTGAGCAAATGCGGCGATTCTATGCACGAAACGCTCGTTTTGTGCCAAAACTGAGCAAAAGCGGCGATTCTGTGCACGAAACGCACGTTATGTGCCAAAAGGAGAATTTCGCAGCGTAAAACGCACGTTTTGTGCCAAAACTGGGCAAAAGCGGCGATTCTGTGCACGAAACACAGGATTTGTGCCAAAACTAAGCAAAAGCGACGATTCTGTGCACGAAACGCACGTTTTGTGCCAAAACTGAGCAAAAGCGGCGATTTTATGCTCGAGATGCACGTATTGTGCCAAAACTGAGCAAAAGCGGCGATTCTATGCTCGAAATGCACGTTTTGTGCCAAAACTGAGCAAAAGCGGCGATTCTGAGCACGAAACGCTCGTTTTGTTCCAAAACTGAGCAAAAACGGCGATTCTATATACGAATCGCTCGTTTTGTGCCAAAACTGAGCAAAAGCGGCGATTCTGTGCACGAAACGCACGTATTGTGCCAAAACTGAACAGAAGCGGCGATTCTATGCTCGAATGCACGTTTTGTGCCAAAACTGAGCAAAAGCGGCGATTCTGATCACGAAACGCACGTTATGTGCCAAAAGGAGAAATTCGGAGCGTAACACGCGCGTTTTGTGCCAAAACTGAGTAAAAGCGGCGATTCTATTCACGTAACGCTCGTTCTGTACCAAAACTGAGCAAAAGCGGCGATTCTGTGCACGAAACGCACGTATTGTGCCAAAACTGAGCAAAAGCGGCGATTCTGTGGACGAAACGCACGTATTGTGCCAAAACAGAGCATAAGCGGCGATTCTGTGCACGAAACGCACGTATTGTGCCAAAACTGAGCAAAAGCCTCGATTCTGTGCACGAAACGCACGTTTTATGAAAAGAGGAGCAATTCGATGCGTGGAACGCACGTTTTGTGCCAAAACTGAGCAAAAGCGGCGATTCTGTGCACGAAACGCACGTTTTGAGCCAAAACTGAGCAAAAGCGGCGATTCTGTGCACGAACCGCACGTTTTGTGCCAAAACTGAGCAAAAGCGGCGATTCTGTGCACGAAGCGCACGTTATGTGCCAAAAGGAGAAATTCGGAGCGTAAGACGCACGTTTTGTGCCAAAACTGGGCAAAAGCGGCGATTCTGTGCACGAAACACAGGATTTGTGACAAAACTATGCAAAAGCGACGATTCTGTGCATGAACCGCACGTTTTGTGCCAAAACTGAGCAAAAGTGGCGATTCTGTGCACGAAACGCACGTTTTGTGCCAAAACTGAGCAAAAGCGGCGATTCTATGCACGAAAAGCACGTTTTGTGCCAAAACAGAGCATAAGCGGCGATTCTCTGCACGAAACGCATTTTTTTATCCAAAACTGAGCAAAAGCGGCGATTCTGTGCACGAAACGCAAGTATTGTGCCAAAACTGAGCAAAAGCGGCGATTCTGTGCACGAAACGCACGGTTTGTGCCAAAACTGAGCAAAAGCGGCGATTCTATGCTCGAAATGCACGTTTTGTGCTAAAACTGAACAAAAGCGGCGATTCTGTGCACGAAACGCACGTTTTGTGCCAAAACTGAGCATAAGCGGCGATTCTCTGCACGAAACGCAGGTTTTTATCCAAAACTGGGCAAAAGCGGCGATTCTGTGCCCGAAACGCACGTTTTGTGCCAAAACTGAGCAAAAGCGGCGATTCTGTGCACGAACCGCACGTTTTGTGCCAAAACTGAGCAAAAGCGGCGATTCTGTGGACGAAACGCACGTATTGTGCCAAAACTGAGCAAAAGCGGCGATTCTATGCTCGAAATGCACGGTTTGTGCCAAAACTGAGCAAATGCGGCGATTCTGTTCACGAAACGCACGTCATGTGCCAAAAGGAGAATATCGGACCGTAACACGCACGTTTTGTGCCAAAACTGAGCAAAAGCGGCGATTCTGTGCACGAAACGCACGTATTGTGCCAAAGATGAGCAAAAGCGGCGATTCTGTGCACGAAACGCACGTTTTGTGCCAAAACTGAGCAAAAGCGGCGATTCTGTGCACGAAGCGCACGTTATGTGCCAAAAGGAGAAATTCGAAACGCAAAACGCACGTTTTGTGCTAAAACTGAACAAAAGCGGCGATTCTGTGCACGAAACGCACGTTTTGTGCCAAAACTGAGCATAAGCGGCGATTCTCTGCACGAAACGCAGGTTTTTATCCAAAACTGGGCAAAAGCGGCGATTCTGTGCCCGAAACGCACGTTTTATGCCAAGAGGAGCAATTCGGTGCATGGAACGCACGTTTTGTGCCCAAACTGGGCAAAAGCGGTGATTCTGTGCACGAAACACAGGATTTGTGTCAAAACTAAGCAAAAGCGACGATTCTGTGCACGAAACGCACGTTTTGTGCCAAAACTGAGCAAAAGCGGCGATTCTCTGCACGAAACGCACGTATTGTGCCAAAACTGAGCATAAGCGGCGATTCTCTGCACGAAACGTAGGTTTTTATCCAAAACTGAGCAAAAGCGGCGATTCTGTGCACGAAACGCACGTTTTGTGCCAAAACTGAGCAAAAGCGGCGATTCTATGCACGAAAAGCACGTTTTGTGCCAAAACTGAGCAAAAGCGGCGATTCTGTGGACGAAACGCACGTATTGTGCCAAAACTGAGCAAAAGCGGCGATGCTGTGCCCGAAACGCACGTTTTATGAAAAGAGGAGCAATTCGATGCGTGGAACGCACGTTTTGTGCCAAAACTGAGCAAAAGCGGCGATTCTGTGCACGAAACGCACGTTTTGTGCCAAAACTGAGCAAAAGCGGCGATTCTGTGCACGAACCGCACGTTTTGTGCCAAAACTGAGCAAAAGCGGCGATTCTGTGGACGAAACGCACGTATTGTGCCAAAACTGAGCAAAAGCGGCGATTCTATGCTCGAAATGCACGGTTTGTGCCAAAACTGAGCAAATGCGGCGATTCTGTTCACGAAACGCACGTCATGTGCCAAAAGGAGAATATCGGACCGTAACACGCACGTTTTGTGCCAAAACTGAGTAAAAGCGGCGATTTTATGCCCGAAACGCACGTTTTATGCCAAGAGGAGCAATTCGGTGCGTGGAACGCACGTTTTGTGCCAAAACTGAGCAAAAGCGGCGATTCTGTGCACGAAACGCACGTATTGTGCCAAAGATGAGCAAAAGCGGCGATTCTGTGCACGAAACGCACGTTTTGTGCCAAAACTGAGCAAAAGCGGCGATTCTGTGCACGAAGCGCACGTTATGTGCCAAAAGGAGAAATTCGAAACGCAAAACGCACGTTTTGTGCCAAAACTGGGCAAAAGCTGCGATTCTGTGCACGAAACACAGGATTTGTGCCAAAACTAAGCAAAAGCGACGATTCTGTGCACGAAACGCACGTTTTGTGCCAAAACTGAGCAAAAGCGGCGATTCTATGCTCGAGATGCACGTATTGTGCCAAAACTGAGCAAAAGCGGCGATTCTGTGCACGAAACGCACGTTTTGTGCCAAAACAGAGCAAATGCGGCGATTCTGTGCACGAAACGCACGTTTTGTGCCAAAACTGAGCAAAAGCGGCGATTCTGTGCACGCATCGCACGTTTTGTGCCAAAACGGAGCAAAAGCGGCGATTCTGTGCACGAAACACAGGATTTGTGCCAAAACTATGCAAAAGCGACGATTCTGTGCACGAAACGCAGGTTTCTATCCAAAACTGAGCAAAACCGGCGATTCTGTGCACGAAACGCACGTTTTATGCCATGAGGGGCAATTCGGTGCGTGGAACGCACGTCTTGTGCCAAAACTGAGCAAAAGCGGCGATTCTGTGCACGAAATTCACGTTTTGTGCCAAAACTGAGCAAAAGCGGCGATTCTGTGCATGAAACGCACGTATTGTGCCAAAACTGAGCATAAGCGGCGATTCTCTGCACGAAACGCACGTTTTATGAAAAGAGGAGCAATTCGATGCGTGGAACGCACGTTTTGTGCCAAAACTGAGCAAAAGCGGCGATTCTGTGCACGAAACGCACGTTTTGTGCCAAAACTGAGCAAAAGCGGCGATTCTGTGCACGAACCGCACGTTTTGTGCCACAACTGAGCAAAAGCGGCGATTCTGTGCACGAAACACACGTTTTGTGGCAAAAGGAGCAATTCGGGGCGTAGAACGCACGTTTTGCTCCAAAAGTAGCAATTCGGTGCGAGAAACGCACGTTTTGTGCCAAAACTGGTCAAAAGCTGCGATTCTGTACGCGAAACGCACGTTTTGATGCTGAACTGAGCAAAAGCGGAGATTCTGTGCACGTAACGCTCGTTTTGAGCCAAAACTGAGCAAAATCGGCGATTCCGTGCACGAAACGCACGTTTTGTGCCAAAACCGAGCAAAAGCGGCGATTCTGTGCACGAAACGCCCGTTTTGCGCCAAAACTGAGCAAAAGCGGCGATTGTCTGCACGAAACGCTCGCTTTGACCCAAAACTGAGTAAAAGCAGCTATTCTGTGCACGAAACGCACGTTTTGTGCCACAACTGAACAAAAGCGGTGATTCTTTGCACGAAACGCACGTTTTGTACCAAAACTGAGTTAAAGCGGCCATTCTGTGCACGAAACGCACGTTTTGAGGCATAGCTGAGCAAAAGCAGCTATTCTGTGCACGGAACGCACGTTTTGTGCCACAACTGAGCAAAAGCGGCGATTCTGTGCATGAAAGGCACGTTTTTTGGCTGAGGGAGCAGTTCTGTGCACGAAACAATCGTTTTGAGCCAAAACTGAGCAAAAGGAGCGATTCTGTGCGCGAAAAGCTCGTTTTGAGCCAAAACCGAGCAAAAGCGGCGATTCTGTGCACGTAACGCTCGTTTTGAGCCAAAACTGAGCAAAATCGGCGATTCTGTGCACGAAACGCACGTTTTGTGCCGAAACCGAGCAAAAGCGGCGATTCTGCCCACAAAACGCTCGTTTTGAGCCAAAACTGAGCAGGAGCGGCGATTGTGTGCACGAAACGCTCGTTTTGACCCAAAACTGAGGAAAGGCGGCGATTCTGTGCACGAAACGCACGTTTTGTGCCCAAACTGAGCAAAAGCGGCGATTCTGTGCACGAAACACACGTTCTGTGGCGAAAGGAGCAATTCGGAGTGTGAAACGCACGTTTTGTGCCAAAACTGAGCAAAAGCGGTGGTTCTGTGCACGAAACGCAAGTTTTGTGCGAAAACTGAGCAAAAGCATCGATTCTGTGCACGAAACGCACGTTTTGTGGCATAGCTGAGCAAAAGCAGCTATTCTGTGCACGAAACGCTCGTTTTGTGCCAAAACTGAGTAAAAGCGGCCATTCTGTGCACGAAACGCGCGTTTAGTGCCAAACTGAGCAAATGCGGCGATTCTGTGCACGAAACGCACGTTTTGTGCCAAAACTGAGCAAAAGCGGCGATTCTGTGCATGAAGTGCACGTTTTGTGCCAAAGCTGAGCAAAAGCGTCGATTCTGTGCACGAAACGCACGTTTTGTGCCAAAAGGAGCAATTCGGTGTGTGAAACGCACGTTTTGAGCCAAAACTGAGCAAAAGCGGCGATTCTGTGCACGAAACGCACGTTTTGTGCCAAAACTGAGCAAAAGCGGCGATTATGTGCACGAAACACACGTTTTGTGCCAAAACTGAGCAAAAGAGGCGATTCTGTGCACGAAACGCACGTTTTGTGCCAAAACTGAGCAAAAGCGGCGATTTTGTGCACGAAACGCACGTTTTGTGCCAAAAGGAGCAATTCGGTGTGTGAAACGCACGTTTTGAGCCAAAACTGAGCAAAAGCGGCGATTCTGTGCACGAAACGCCCGTTTTGCGCCACAGCTGAGCAAAAGCGGCGATCCTGTGCACGAAACGCGCGTTTAGTGCCAAACTGGGCAAATGCGGCGATTCTGTGCACGAAACGCACGTTTTGTGCCAAAACTGAGCAAAACCGGCGATTCTGTGCACAAAACACACGTTCTGTGCCACAACTGAGCAAAAGCGGCGATTCTGTGCACGAAACACACGTTCTGTGCCATAACTGTGCAAAAGCGGACATACTGTGCACGAAACGCGCGTTTAGTGCCAAACTGGGCAAATGCGGCGATTCTGTGCACGAAACGCACGTTTTGAGCCAAAACTGAGCAAAAGCGGCGATTCTGTGCACGAAACGCACGTTTTGTGCCATAGCTGAGCAAAAGCGGCGATCCTGTGCACGAAACGCGCGTTTAGTGCCAAACTGGGCAAATGCGGCGATTCTGTGCACGAAACGCACGTTTTGAGCCAAAACTGAGCAAAAGCGGCGATCCTGTGCACGAAACGCACGTTTTGTGCCATAGTTGAGCAAAAGCAGCGATTTTGTTCACGAAACGCACGTTTTGTGTCAAAACTGAGCAAAAGAGGCGATTCTGTGCACGAAACGCACGTTTTGTGCCAAAAGGAGCAATTCGGTGTGTGAAACGCACGTTTTGTGCCAAACTGAGCAAAAGCAGCGATTCTGTGCACGAAACGCACGTTTTGTGCCGAAAGGAGCAATTCGGTGTGTGAAACGCACGTTTTGTGCTAAAACGGAGCAAAAGCGGCGATTCTGGGCACGAAACACACGTTTTGTGCCGAAGGGAGCAATTCGGTGCGTGAAACGCCCGTTTTGTGCCATAAGTGAGCAAAAGCGGCAGTTCTGTGGACGAAGCGCACGTTTTCTGCCAAAACTGAGCAAGAGCGGCGATTCTGAGCTCGAAACGGACGTTTTGTGCCAAAACTAAGCAAAAGCGGCTATTCTGTGCACGAAACACACGTTTTGTGGCAAAAGGAGCAATTCGGTGCGTAGAACGTACGTTTTATGCCAAAAGGAGCAATTCGGTGCGTGAAACGCCCATTTTGTGCGAAAACTAAGCAAAAGCATCGATTCTGTGCACGAAACGCACGTTTTGTGCCAAAACTGAGCAAAAGCGGCGATTCTGTGCACGAAACACACGTTCTGTGCCACAACTGAGCAAAAGCGGCGATTCTGTGCACGAAACACACGTTCTGTGGCAAAATGGGCAATTCGGCGTGTGAAACGCACGTTTTGTGCCAAAACTGTGCAAAAGCGGCGATTCTGTGCACGAAACGCTCGTTTTGAGCCAATACTGAGCAAAAGCGGCGATTCTGTGCACGAAACGCACGTTTTGTGCCAAATGTGAGCAAAAGCGGCGATTCTGTGCCCGAAACGCGCGCTCTGTGCAAAAAGGAGCAATTCGGTGCGTGAAACGCACGTTTTGTGCCCAAACTGAGTAAAAGCGGCAATTCTGTGCACGAAACGCACGTTTTTCGCCAGAACTGAGCAAAAGCGTCGATTCTGTGCACGAAACGCACGTTTTGTGCAAAAACTGAGGAAAAGCTGCGATTTTGTGCACGAAACGCACGTTTTGTCGTAAAACTGTGCAAAAGCGGCGATTCAGTGCACGAAACGCTCATTTTAAGCCATAACTGAGCAAAAGCGGCGTTTCTGTGCACGAACCGCACGTCTTGTGCCAAAACTGAGCAAAAGCGGCGATTCTGTGCACGAAACGCTCGTTTTGAGCCAATACTGAGCAAAAGCGGCGATTCTGTGCACGAAACGCACGTTTTGTTCCAAAACTGAGTAAAAGCGGCCATTCTGTGCACGAAACGCGCGTTTAGTGCCAAACTCAGCAAATGCGCCGATTCTGTGCACGAAACGCACGTTTTGTGCCAAAACTGAGCAAAAGCGGCGATTCTGTGCCCGAAACGCACGCTCTGTGCAAAAAGGAGCAATTCGGTCCGTGAAACGCACGTTTTGTGCCAAAACTGAGTAAAGCGGCAATTCTGTGCACGAAACGGACGTTTTTCGCCAGAACTGAGCAAAAGCGTCGATTCAGAGCACGAAACGCACGTTTTGTGCCAAATCTGAGCAAAAGCGGCGATTCTGTGCACGAAGCGCCCGTTTTGTTGCAAAACTGTGCAAAAGCGGCGATTCATTGCACGAAACGCACGTTTTGTGCCAAACTGAGCAAAAGCGGCGATTCTGTGCACGAAACGCACGTTTTGTGCCAAAACTGAGCAAAAGCGGCGATTCTGTGCACGAAACGCACGTTTTGTGCCAAAACTTAGCAAAAGCGGCGATTCTGTGCACGAAACGCACGTATTGAGAATTAACTGAGCAAAAGCGGCGATTCTATGCTCGAAATGCACGTTTTGTGCAGAACTGAGCAAAAGCGGCGATTCTGTGCACGAAACGCACGGATTGTGCCAAAACTGAGCAAAAGCGGCGATTCTATGCACGAAAAGCACGTTTTGTGCCAAAACTGAGCATAAGTGGCGATGCTCTGCACGAAACGCAGGTTTTTATCCAAAACTGAGCAAAAGCGGCGATTCTGTGCACGAAACGCACGTTTTGTGCCAAAACGGAGCAAAAGCGGCGATTCTGTGCACGAAACGCACGTTTTGTGCCAAAACAGAGCATAAGCGGCGATTCTGTGCACGAAACGCACGTTTTGTGCCAAAACTGAGCAAAAGCGGCGATTCTGTGCACGCAACGCACGTTTTGTGCCAAAACGGAGCAAAAGCGGCGATTTTGTGCACGAAACACAGGATTTGTGCCAAAACTATGCAAAAGCGACGATTCTGTGCACGAAACGCAGGTTTCTATCCAAAACTGAGCAAAACCGGCGATTCTGTGCACGAAACGCACGTTTTATGCCATGAGGGGCAATTCGGTGTGTGGAACGCATGTCTTGTGCCAAAACTGAGCAAAAGCGGCGATTCTGTGCACGAAACGCACGTTTTGTGCCAAAACTGAGCAAAAGCGGCGATTCTGTACACGAAACGCACGTATTGTGCCAAAACTGAGCAAAAGCGGCGATTCTATGCACGAAAAGCACGTTTTGTGCCAAAACTGAGCAAAAGCGGCGATTCTGTGGACGAAACGCACGTATTGTGCCAAAACTGGGCAAAAGCGGCGATTCTGTGCACGAAACACAGGATTTGTGCCAAAACTAAGCAAAAGCGACGATTCTGTGCACGAAACGCACGTTTTGTGCCAAAACTGAGCAAAAGCGGCGATTCTGTGCACGATCCGCACGTTTTGTGCCAAAACTGAGCAAAAGCGGCGATTCTATGCACGAAAAGCACGTTTTGTGCCAAAACTGAGCATAAGCGGCGATTCTCTGCACGAAACGCAGGTTTTTATCCAAAACTGAGCAAAAGCGGCGATTCTGTGCACGAAACGCACGTTATGTGCCAAAAGGAGAATTTCGCAGCGTAAAACGCACGTTTTGTGCCAAAACTGGGCAAAAGCGGCGATTCTGTGCACGAAACACAGGATTTGTGCCAAAACTAAGCAAAAGCGACGATTCTGTGCACGAAACGCACGTTTTGTGCCAAAACTGAGCAAAAGCGGCGATTTTATGCTCGAGATGCACGTATTGTGCCAAAACTGAGCAAAAGCGGCGATTCTATGCTCGAAATGCACGTTTTGTGCCAAAACTGAGCAAAAGCGGCGATTCTGAGCACGAAACGCTCGTTTTGTTCCAAAACGGAGCAAAAACGGCGATTCTATATACGAATCGCTCGTTTTGTGCCAAAACTGAGCAAAAGCGGCGATTCTGTGCACGAAACGCACGTATTGTGCCAAAACTGAACAGAAGCGGCGATTCTATGCTCGAATGCACGTTTTGTGCCAAAACTGAGCAAAAGCGGCGATTCTGATCACGAAACGCACGTTATGTGCCAAAAGGAGAAATTCGGAGCGTAACACGCACGTTTTGTGCCAAAACTGAGTAAAAGCGGCGATTCTATTCACGTAACGCTCGTTCTGTACCAAAACTGAGCAAAAGCGGCGATTCTGTGCACGAAACGCACGTATTGTGCCAAAACTGAGCAAAAGCGGCGATTCTGTGGACGAAACGCACGTATTGTGCCAAAACAGAGCATAAGCGGCGATTCTGTGCACGAAACGCACGTATTGTGCCAAAACTGAGCAAAAGCCTCGATTCTGTGCACGAAACGCACGTTTTATGAAAAGAGGAGCAATTCGATGCGTGGAACGCACGTTTTGTGCCAAAACTGAGCAAAAGCGGCGATTCTGTGCACGAAACGCACGTTTTGAGCCAAAACTGAGCAAAAGCGGCGATTCTGTGCACGAACCGCACGTTTTGTGCCAAAACTGAGCAAAAGCGGCGATTCTGTGCACGAAACAAACGTTCTGTGGCAAAATGGGCAATTCGGCGTGTGAGACGCACGTTTTGTGCCAAAACTGTGCAAAAGCGGCGATTCTGTGCACGAAACGCACGTTTTATGCCAAATGTGAGCAAAAGCGGCGATTCTGTGCCCGAAACGCGCGCTCTGTGCAAAAAGGAGCAATTCGGTGCGTGAAACGCACGTTTTGTGCCAAAACTGAGCAAAAGCGGTGGTTCTGTGCACGAAACGCAAGTTTTGTGCGAAAACTGAGCAAAAGCATCGAATCTGTGCACGAAACGCACGTTTTGTGGCATAGCTGAGCAAAAGCAGCTATTCTGTGCACGAAACGCACGTTTTGTGATAAAACTGAGCAAAACCAACGATTCTGTGCATGACACGCACATTTTATGCCAAAACTGAGCACAAGCGGCGATTCTGTGCACGAAACGCACGTTTTGCGCCATAGTTGAGCAAAAGCAGCGATTTTGTGCACGAAACGCACGTTTTGTGCCAAAACTGAGCAAAAGCAGTGATTCTGTGCACGAAACAAACGTTCTGTGCCAAAACTAAGCAAAAGCGGCGATTCTGTGCACGAAAGGCCCGTTTTGCGCCAAAAGGAGCAATTCGGTGTGTGAAACGCACGTTTTGTTCCAAACTGAGCAAAAGCAGCTATTCTGTGCACGAAACGCACGTTTTGTGCCAAAACTGAGCAAAAGCGGCGATTCTGTGCACGAAACGCACGTTTTGTGCCAAAACTTAGCAAAAGCGGCGATTCTGTGCACAAAACACACGTTCTGTGCCACAACTGAGCAAAAGCGGCGATTCTGTGCACGAAACACACGTTCTGTGGCAAAATGGGCAATTCGGTGTGTGAAACGCACGTTTTGTGCCAAAACTGAGCAATAGCGGCGATTCTGTGCACGAAACGCACGTTTTGTGCCAAAACTGAGCAAAAGTGGCGATTATGTGCACGAAACACACGTTTTGTGCCATAAGTGAGCAAAAGCGGCAGTTCTGTGGACGAAGCGCACGTTTTGTGCCAAAACTGAGCAATAGCGGCGATTCTGTGCACGAAACGCACGTTTTGTGCCAAAACTGAGCAAAAGTGGCGATTATGTGCACGAAACACACGTTTTGTGCCAAATCTGAGCAAAAGCGGCGATTCTGTGCACGAAGCGCCCGTTTTGTTGCAAAACTGTGCAAAAGCGGCGATTCATTGCACGAAACGCACGTTTTGTGCCAAACTGAGCAAAAGCGGCGATTCTGTGCACGAAAAGCACGTTTTGTGCCAAAACTGAGCAAAAGCAGTGATTCTGTGCACGAAACAAACGTTCTGTGCCAAAACTAAGCAAAAGCGGCGATTCTGTGCACGAAAGGCCCGTTTTGCGCCAAAAGGAGCAATTCGGTGTGTGAAACGCACGTTTTGTTCCAAACTGAGCAAAAGCAGCTATTCTGTGCACGAAACGCACGTTTTGTGCCAAAACTGAGCAAAAGCGGCGATTCTGTGCACGAAACGCACGTTTTGTGCCAAAACTTAGCAAAAGCGGCGATTCTGTGCACAAAACACACGTTCTGTGCCACAACTGAGCAAAAGCGGCGATTCTGTGCACGAAACACACGTTCTGTGGCAAAATGGGCAATTCGGTGTGTGAAACGCACGTTTTGTGCCAAAACTGAGCAATAGCGGCGATTCTGTGCACGAAACGCACGTTTTGTGCCAAAACTGAGCAAAAGTGGCAATTATGTGCACGAAACACACGTTTTGTGCCATAAGTGAGCAAAAGCGGCAGTTCTGTGGACGAAGCGCACGTTTTGTGCCAAAACTGAGCAATAGCGGCGATTCTGTGCACGAAACGCACGTTTTGTGCCAAAACTGAGCAAAAGTGGCGATTATGTGCACGAAACACACGTTTTGTGCCAAATCTGAGCAAAAGCGGCGATTCTGTGCACGAATCGCTCGTTTTGTGCCAAAACTGAGCAAAAGCGGCGATTCTGTGCTAGAAACACAGGATTTGTGCCAAAACTGAGCAAAAGCGGCGATTCTGTGCACGAAGCGCACGTTATGTGCAAAAGGAGAAATTCGGAGCGCAAAACGCACGTTTTGTGCCAAAACTGGGCAAAAGCTGCGATTCTGAGCACGAAACACAGGATTTGTGCCAAAACTAAGCAAAAGCGACGATTCTGTGCACGAAGCGCACGTTTTGTGCCAAAACTGAGCAAAAGCGGCGATTCTATGCTCGAGATGCACGTATTGTGCCAAAACTGAGCAATAGCGGCGATTCTATGCTCGAAATGCACATTTTGTGCCAAACTGAGCAAAAGCGGCGATTCTATGCTCGAATTGCACGTTTTGCCGCCAAAACTGAGCAAAAGCGGCGATTCTGTGCACGAAACGCACGTTCTGTGCTAAAACTAAGGAAAAGCGGCGATTCTGCGTACGAAACACGGGATTTGTGCCAAAACTGAGCAAAAGCGGCGATTCTGAGCACGAAACGCACGTTTAGTTCCAAAACTGAGCAAAAGCGGCGATTCTATGCACGAATCGCTCGTTTTGTGCCAAAACTAAGCAAAAGCGACGATTCTGTGCACGAAACGCACGTTTTGTGCCAAAACTGAGCAAAAGCGGCGATTCTATGCTCGAGATGCACGTATTGTGCCAAAACTGAGCAATAGCGGCGATGATATGCTCGAAATGCACGTTTTGTGCCAAAACTGAGCAAAAGCGGCGATTCTGAGGACGAAACGCACGTTTTGTTAGAAAACTGAGCAAAAGCGGCGATTCTATATACGAATCGCTCGTTTTGTGCCAAAACTGAGCAAAAGCGGCGATTCTGTGCACGAAACGCACGTTTTGTTGCGAAACTGAGCAAAAACGGCGATTCTGTGTACGAAACGCACGTTTTGTTGCAAAACTGAGCAAAAGCGGCGATCCTGTGCACGAAACGCACGTATTGTGCCAAAACTGAACAAAAGCGGCGATTCTATGCCGAATGCACGTTTTGTGCCAAAACTGAGCAAAAGCGGCGATTCTGATCACGAAACGCACGTTTTGTGCCAAAACTGAGCAAAAGCGGCGATTCTGTGCACGAAACACAGGATTTGTGCAAAAACTATGCAAAAGCGACGATTCTGTGCACGAAACGCAGGTTTCTATCCAAAACTGAGCAACACCGGCGATTCTGTGCACGAAACGCACGTTTTATGCCATGAGGAGCAATTCGGTGCGCGGAACGCACGTTTTGTGCCAAAACTGAGCAAAAGCGGCGATTCTATGAACGAAACGCTCGTTTTGTGCCAAAACTGAGCAAAAGCGGCGATTCTATGCTCGAAATGCACGTTTTGTTCCAAAACTGAGCAAAAGCGGCGATTCTATGCACGAATCGCTCGTTTTGTGCCAAAACTGGGCAAAAGCGGCGACTCTGTGCACGAAACACAGGATTTGTGCCAAAACTGAGCAAAAGCGGCGATTCTGTGCACGAAACGCACGTTTTGTGCCAAAACTGAGCAAAAGCGGCGATTCTGTGCACGAAACGCACGAATTGTGCCAAAGCTGAGCAAAAGCGGCGATTCTGTGCACGAAACGCACGTTTTGTGCCAAAACTGAGCAAAAGCGGCGATTCTATGCTCGAGATGCACGTATTGTGCCAAAACTGAGCAATAGCGGCGATGATATGCTCGAAATGCACGTTTTGTGCCAAAACTGAGCAAAAGCGGCGATTCTGAGGACGAAACGCACGTTTTGTTAGAAAACTGAGCAAAAGCGGCGATTCTATATACGAATCGCTCGTTTTGTGCCAAAACTGAGCAAAAGCGGCGATTCTGTGCACGAAACGCACGTTTTGTTGCGAAACTGAGCAAAAACGGCGATTCTGTGTACGAAACGCACGTTTTGTTGCAAAACTGAGCAAAAGCGGCGATCCTGTGCACGAAACGCACGTATTGTGCCAAAACTGAACAAAAGCGGCGATTCTATGCCGAATGCACGTTTTGTGCCAAAACTGAGCAAAAGCGGCGATTCTGATCACGAAACGCACGTTTTGTGCCAAAACTGAGCAAAAGCGGCGATTCTGTGCACGAAACACAGGATTTGTGCAAAAACTATGCAAAAGCGACGATTCTGTGCACGAAACGCAGGTTTCTATCCAAAACTGAGCAACACCGGCGATTCTGTGCACGAAACGCACGTTTTATGCCATGAGGAGCAATTCGGTGCGCGGAACGCACGTTTTGTGCCAAAACTGAGCAAAAGCGGCGATTCTATGAACGAAACGCTCGTTTTGTGCCAAAACTGAGCAAAAGCGGCGATTCTATGCTCGAAATGCACGTTTTGTTCCAAAACTGAGCAAAAGCGGCGATTCTATGCACGAATCGCTCGTTTTGTGCCAAAACTGGGCAAAAGCGGCGACTCTGTGCACGAAACACAGGATTTGTGCCAAAACTGAGCAAAAGCGGCGATTCTGTGCACGAAACGCACGTTTTGTGCCAAAACTGAGCAAAAGCGGCGATTCTGTGCACGAAACGCACGAATTGTGCCAAAGCTGAGCAAAAGCGGCGATTCTGTGCACGAAACACAGGATTTGTGCCAAAACTAAGCAAAAGCGACGATTCTGTGCACGAAACGCACGTTTTGTGCCAAAACTGAGCAAAAGCGGCGATTCTGTGCACGAAACGCACGAATTGTGCCAAAGCTGAGCAAAAGCGGCGATTCTGTGTACGAAGCGCACGTTATGTGCCAAAAGGAGAAATTCGGAGCGTAAAACGCACGTTTTGTGCCAAAACTGGGCAAAAGCGGCGATTCTATGAACGAAACGCTCGTTTTGTGCCAAAACTGAGCAAAAGCGGCGATTCTATGCTCGAAATGCACATTTTGTGCCAAAACTGAGCAAAAGCGGCGATTCTATGCTCGAAATGCACGTTTTGCCGCCAAAACTGAGCAAAAGCGGCGATTCTGTGCACGAAATGCACGTATTGTGCCAAAACTGAGCAAAAGCGGCGATTCTATGCTCGAAATGCACGTTTTGTGCCAAAACTGAGCATAAGCGGCGATTCTCTGCACGAAACGCACGTTTTGTGCCAAAACTGAGCAAAAGCGGCGATTCTGTGCTCGAGATGCACGTAATGAGCCAAAACTGAGCAATAGCGGCGATTCTATGCTCGAAATGCACGTTTTGAGCCAAAACTGAACAAAAGCGGCGATTCTATGCTCGAATGCACGTTTTGTGCCAAAACTGAGCAAAAGCGGCGATTCTGATCACGAAACGCACGTTATGTGCCAAAAGGAGAAATTCGGAGCGTAACACGCACGTTTTGTGCCAAAACTGAGTAAAAGCGGCGATTCTATTCACGAAACGCTCGTTTTGTATCAAAACTGAGCAAAAGCGGCGATTCTGTGCACGAAACGCACGTTTTGTGCCAAAACTGAGCAAAAGCGGCGATTCTGTGCACGAAACGCACGTATTGTGCAAAAGCTGAGCAAAAGCGGCGATTCTGTGCACGAAGCGCACGTTATGTGCCAAAAGGAGAAATTCGGAGCGTAAAACGCACGTTTTGTGCCAAAACTGGGCAAAAGCGGCGATTCTGTGCACGAAACACAGGATTTGTGCCAAAACTAAGCAAAAGCGACGATTCTGTGCACGAAACGCACATTTTGTGCCAAAACTGAGCAAAAGCGGCGATTCTATATACGAATCGCTCGTTTTGTGACAAAACTGAGCGAAAGCGGCGATTCTGTGCACGAAACGCACGTTTTGTTGCGAATCTGAGCAAAATCGGCGATTCTGTGTACGAAACGCACGTATTGTGCCAAAACTGAGCAAAAGCGGCGATTCTGTGCACGAAACGCACGTTTTGTGCCAAAACAGAGCAAAAGCGGCGATTCTGTGCACGAAACGCACGTTTTGTGCCAATACTGAGCAAAAGCGGCGATTCTGTGCACGAAACACAGGATTTGTGCCAAAACTATGCAAAAGCGACGATTCTGTGCACGAAACGCAGGTTTCTATCCAAAACTGAGCAAAACCGGCGATTCTGTGCACGAAACGCACGTTTTATGCCATGAGGAGCAATTCGGTGCGTGGAACGCACGTTTTGTGCCAAAACTGAGCAAAAGCGGCGATTCTATGAACGAAACGCTCGTTTTGTGCCAAAACTGAGCAAAAGCGGCGATTCTATGCTCGAAATGCACGTTTTGTGCCAAAACTGAGCATAAGCGGCGATTCTCTGCACGAAACGCACGTATTGTGCAAAAGCTGAGCAAAAGCGGCGATTCTGTGCACGAAGCGCACGTTATGTGCCAAAAGGAGAAATTCGGAGCGTAAAACGCACGTTTTGTGCCAAAACTGGGCAAAAGCGGCGATTCTATGAACGAAACGCTCGTTTTGTGCCAAAACTGAGCAAAAGCGGCGATTCTATGCTCGAAATGCACATTTTGTGCCAAAACTGAGCAAAAGCGGCGATTCTATGCTCGAAATGCACGTTTTGCCGCCAAAACTGAGCAAAAGCGGCGATTCTGTGCACGAAATGCACGTATTGTGCCAAAACTGAGCAAAAGCGGCGATTCTATGCTCGAAATGCACGTTTTGTGCCAAAACTGAGCATAAGCGGCGATTCTCTGCACGAAACGCACGTTTTGTGCCAAAACTGAGCAAAAGCGGCGATTCTGTGCTCGAGATGCACGTAATGTGCCAAAACTGAGCAATAGCGGCGATTCTATGCTCGAAATCCACGTTTTGTGCCAAAACTGAACAAAAGCGGCGATTCTATGCCCGAATGCACGTTTTGTGCCAAAACTGAGCAAAAGCGGCGATTCTGATCACGAAACGCACGTTATGTGCCAAAAGGAGAAATTCGGAGCGTAACACGCACGTTTTGTGCCAAAACTGAGTAAAAGCGGCGATTCTATTCACGAAACGCTCGTTTTGTATCAAAACTGAGCAAAAGCGGCGATTCTGTGCACGAAACGCACGTTTTGTGCCAAAACTGAGCAAAAGCGGCGATTCTGTGCACGAAACGCACGTATTGTGCAAAAGCTGAGCAAAAGCGGCGATTCTGTGCACGAAGCGCACGTTATGTGCCAAAAGGAGAAATTCGGAGCGTAAAACGCACGTTTTGTGCCAAAACTGGGCAAAAGCGGCGATTCTGTGCACGAAACACAGGATTTGTGCCAAAACTAAGCAAAAGCGACGATTCTGTGCACGAAACGCACATTTTGTGCCAAAACTGAGCAAAAGCGGCGATTCTATGCTCGAGATGCACGTATTGTGCCAAAACTGAGCAATAGCGGCGATTCTATGCTCGAAATGCACGTTTTGTGCCAAAACTGAGCAAAAGCGGCGATTCTGAGCACGAAACGCACGTTGTGTTCCAAAACTGAGCAAAAGCGGCGATTCTATATACGAATCGCTCGTTTTGTGACAAAACTGAGCGAAAGCGGCGATTCTGTGCACGAAACGCACGTTTTGTTGCGAATCTGAGCAAAATCGGCGATTCTGTGTACGAAACGCACGTATTGTGCCAAAACTGAGCAAAAGCGGCGATTCTGTGCACGAAACGCACGTTTTGTGCCAAAACAGAGCAAAAGCGGCGATTCTCTGCACGAAACGCACGTTTTGTGCCAATACTGAGCAAAAGCGGCGATTCTGTGCACGAAACACAGGATTTGTGCCAAAACTATGCAAAAGCGACGATTCTGTGCACGAAACGCAGGTTTCTATCCAAAACTGAGCAAAACCGGCGATTCTGTGCACGAAACGCACGTTTTATGCCATGAGGAGCAATTCGGTGCGTGGAACGAACGTTTTGTGCCAAAACTGAGCAAAAGCGGCGATTCTATGAACGAAACGCTCGTTTTGTGCCAAAACTGAGCAAAAGCGGCGATTCTATGCTCGAAATGCACATTTTGTGCCAAAACTGAGCAAAAGCGGCGATTCTATGCTCGAAATGCACGTTTTGTGCAAAAGCTGAGCGAAAGCGGCGATTCTGTGCACGAAGCGCACGTTATGTGCCAAAAGGAGAAATTCGGAGCGTAAAACGCACGTTTTGTGCCAAAACTGGGCAAAAGCGGCGATTCTGTGCACGAAACACAGGATTTGTGCCAAAACTAAGCAAAAGCGGCGATTCTGTGCACGAAACGCACGTTTTGTTGCGAATCTGAGCAAAATCGGCGATTCTGTGTACGAAACGCACGTATTGTGCCAAAACTGAGCAAAAGCGGCGATTCTGTGCACGAAACGCACGTTTTGTGCCAAAACAGAGCAAAAGCGGCGATTCTGTACACGAAACGCACGTTTTGTGCCAAAACTGAGCAAAAGCGGCGATTCTGTGCACGAGACACAGGATTTGTGCCAAAACTATGCAAAAGCGACGATTCTGTGCACGAAACGCAGGTTTCTATCCAAAACTGAGCAAAACCGGCGATTCTGTGCACGAAACGCACGTTTTATGCCATGAGGAGCAATTCGGTGCGTGGAACGCACGTTTTGTGCCAAAACTGAGCAAAAGCGGCGATTCTATGAACGGAACGCTCGTTTTGTGCCAAAACTGAGCAAAAGCGGCGATTCTATGCTCGAAATGCACGTTTTGTGCCAAAACTGAGCATAAGCGGCGATTCTCTGCACGAAACGCACGTATTGTGCAAAAGCTGAGCAAAAGCGGCGATTCTGTGCACGAAGCGCACGTTATGTGCCAAAAGGAGAAATTCGGAGCGTAAAACGCACGTTTTGTGCCAAAACTGGGCAAAAGCGGCGATTCTGTGCACGAAACACAGGATTTGTGCCAAAACTGAGCAAAAGCGGCGATTCTGTGCACGAAACGCACGTTTTGTGCCAAAACTGAGCAAAAGCGGCGATTCTGTGCACGAAACGCACGAATTGTGCCAAAGCTGAGCAAAAGCGGCGATTCTGTGCACGAAACACAGGATTTGTGCCAAAACTAAGCAAAAGCGACGATTCTGTGCACGAAACGCACGTTTTGTGCCAAAACTGATCAAAAGCGGCGATTCTGTGCACGAAACGCACGAATTGTGCCAAAGCTGAGCAAAAGCGGCGATTCTGTGTACGAAGCGCACGTTATGTGCCAAAAGGAGAAATTCGGAGCGTAAAACGCACGTTTTGTGCCAAAACTGGGCAAAAGCGGCGATTCTATGAACGAAACGCTCGTTTTGTGCCAAAACTGAGCAAAAGCGGCGATTCTATGCTCGAAATGCACATTTTGTGCCAAAACTGAGCAAAAGCGGCGATTCTATGCTCGAAATGCACGTTTTGCCGCCAAAACTGAGCAAAAGCGGCGATTCTGTGCACGAAATGCACGTATTGTGCCAAAACTCAGCAAAAGCGGCGATTCTATGCTCGAAATGCACGTTTTGTGCCAAAACTGAGCATAAGCGGCGATTCTCTGCACGAAACGCACGTTTTGTGCCAAAACTGAGCAAAAGCGGCGATTCTGTGCTCGAGATGCACGTAATGTGCCAAAACTGAGCAATAGCGGCGATTCTATGCTCGAAATGCACGTTTTGTGCCAAAACTGAACAAAAGCGGCGATTCTATGCTCGAATGCACGTTTTGTGCCAAAACTGAGCAAAAGCGGCGATTCTGATCACGAAACGCACGTTATGTGCCAAAAGGAGAAATTCGGAGCGTAACACGCACGTTTTGTGCCAAAACTGAGTAAAAGCGGCGATTCTATTCACGAAACGCTCGTTTTGTATCAAAACTGAGCAAAAGCGGCGATTCTGTGCACGAAACGCACGTTTTGTGCCAAAACTGAGCAAAAGCGGCGATTCTGTGCACGAAACGCACGTATTGTGCAAAAGCTGAGCAAAAGCGGCGATTCTGTGCACGAAGCGCACGTTATGTGCCAAAAGGAGAAATTCGGAGCGTAAAACGCACGTTTTGTGCCAAAACTGGGCAAAAGCGGCGATTCTGTGCACGAAACACAGGATTTGTGCCAAAACTAAGCAAAAGCGACGATTCTGTGCACGAAACGCACGTTTTGTGCCAAAACTGAGCAAAAGCGGCAATTCTGTGCACGAAACGCACGTTTTGTGCCAAAACTGACCAAAAGCGGCGATTCTGTGCACGAAACGCACGTTTTGTGCCAAAACTGAGCAAAAGCGGCGATTCTATGCTCGAAATGCACGTTTTGTTCCAAAACTGTGCAAAAGCGGCGATTCTGAGCACGAAACGCACGTTTTGTTCCAAAACTGAGCAAAAGTGGCGATTCTATATACGAATCGCTCGTTTTGTGCCAAAACTGAGCAAAAGCGGCGATTCTGTGCACGAAACGCACGTTTTGTTCCAAAACTGAGCAAAAGCGGCGATTCTATATACGAATCGCTCGTTTTGTGCCAAAACTGAGCAAAAGCGGCGATTCTGTGCACGAAACGCACGTTTTGTTGCGAAACTGAGCAAAAACGGTGATTCTGTGTACGAAACGCAGGTTTTGCTGCAAAACTGAGCAAAAGCGGCGATTCTGTGCACGAAACGCACGTATTGTGCCAAAACTGAGCAAAAGCGGCGATTCTATGCTCGAATCGCTCGTTTTGTGCCAAAACTGAGCAAAAGCGGCGATTCTGTGCACGAAACGCACGTTTTGTTCCAAAACTGAGCAAAAGCGGCGATTCTATATACGAATCGCTCGTTTTGTGCCAAAACTGAGCAAAAGCGGCGATTCTGTGCACGAAACGCACGTTTTGTTGCGAAACTGAGCAAAAACGGTGATTCTGTGTACGAAACGCAGGTTTTGCTGCAAAACTGAGCAAAAGCGGCTATTCTGATCACGAAACGCACGTTATGTGCCAAAAGGAGAAATTCGGAGCGTAACGCGCACGTTTTGTGCCAAAACTGAGTAAAAGCGGCGATTCTATTCACGAAACGCTCGTTTTGTACCAAAACTGAGCAAAAGCGGCGATTCTATGCACGAAACGCACGTATTGAGAAAAAACTGAGCAAAAGCGGCGATTATATGCTCGAAATGCACGTATTGTGCCAAAACTGTGCAAAAGCGGCGATTCTATGCTCGAAATGCACGTTTTGTGCCAAAACTGAGCAAAAGCGGCGATTCTGAGCACGAAACGCACGTTTTGTTCCAAAACTGAGCAAAAGCGGCGATTCTATATACGAATCGCTCGTTTTGTGCCAAAACTGAGAAAAAGCGGCGATTCTGTGCACGAAACGCACGTTTTGTTGCGAAACTGAGCAAAAACGGTGATTCTGTGCACGAAACTCACGTTTTATGCCAAGAGTAGCAATTCGGTGCGTGGAACGCACGTCTTGTGCCAAAACTGAGCAAAACCGGCGATTCTGTGCACGAAACGCACGTTTTTTGCTAAAACTGAGGAAAAGCGGCGATTCTGCGCACGAAACACGGGATTTGCACCAAAACAGAGCAAAAGCGGCGATCCTGAGCACGAAACGCACGTTTTGTTCCAAAACTGAGCAAAAGCGGCGATTCTATGCACGAATGGCTAGTTTTGTACCAAAGCTGAGCAAAAGCGGCGATTCTGTGCACGAAACGCACGTATTGAGAAAAAACTGAGCAAAAGCGGCGATTCTATGCTCGAAATGCACGTTTTGTGCAAAACTGAGCAAAAGCGGCGATTCTGTGCACGAAACGCACGTATTGTGCCAAAACTGAGCAAAAGCGGCGATTCTGTGCACGCAACGCACGTTTTGTGCCAAAACTGAGCAAAAGCGGCGATTCTGTGCACGAAACACAGGATTTGTGCCAAAACTATGCAAAAGCGACGATTCTGTGCACGAAACGCAGGTTTCTATCCAAAACTGAGCAAAACCGGCGATTCTGTGCACGAAACGCACGTTTTATGCCATGAGGAGCAATTCGGTGCATGGAACGCACGTTTTGTGCCAAAACTGAGCAAAAGCGGCGATTCTATGCACGAAACGTTCGTTTTGTGCCAAAACTGAGCAAAAGCGGCGATTCTATGCTCGAAATGCACGTTTTGCCGCCAAAACTGAGCAAAAGCGGCGATTCTGTGCACGAAACGCACGTGTTGCGCCAAAACTGAACAAAAGCGGCGATTCTGTGCACGAAACGCACGTATTGTGCCAAAACTGAGCAAAAGCGGCGATTCTATGCTCGAAATGCACGTTTTGTGCCAAAACTGAGCATAAGCGGCGATTCTCTGCACGAAACGCAGGTTTTTATCCAAAACTGGGCAAAAGCGGCGATTCTGGGCACGAAACGCACGTTTTGTGCCAAAACTGAGCAAAAGCGGCGATCCTGTGCACGAAACGCACGTATTGTGCAAAAGCTGAGCAAAAGCGGCGATTCTGTGCACGAAGCGCACGTTATGTGCCAAAAGGAGAAATTCGGACCGTAAAACGCACGTTTTGTGCCAAAACTGGGCAAAAGCGGCGATTCTGTGCACGAAACGCACGTGTTGCGCCAAAACTGAACAAAAGCGGCGATTCTGTGCACGAAACGCACGTATTGTGCCAAAACTGAGCAAAAGCGGCGATTCTATGCTCGAAATGCACGTTTTGTGCCAAAACTGAGCATAAGCGGCGATTCTCTGCACGAAACGCAGGTTTTTATCCAAAACTGGGCAAAAGCGGCGATTCTGGGCACGAAACGCACGTTTTGTGCCAAAACTGAGCAAAAGCGGCGATCCTGTGCACGAAACGCACGTATTGTGCAAAAGCTGAGCAAAAGCGGCGATTCTGTGCACGAAGCGCACGTTATGTGCCAAAAGGAGAAATTCGGACCGTAAAACGCACGTTTTGTGCCAAAACTGGGCAAAAGCGGCGATTCTGTGCACGAAACACAGGATTTGTGCCAAAACTAAGCAAAAGCGACGATTCTGTGCACGAAACGCACGTTTTGTGCCAAAACTGAGCATAAGCGGCGATTCTATGCACGAAAAGCACGTTTTGTGCCAAAACTGAGCAAAAGCGGCGATTCTGTGCACGCAGCGCACGTTTTGTGCCAAAACTGAGCAAAAGCGGCGATTCTGTGCACGAAACACAGGATTTGTGCCAAAACTGTGCAAAAGCGACGATTCTGTGCACGAAACGCAGGTTTCTATCCAAAACTGAGTAAAACCGGCGATTCTGAGCACGAAACGCACGTTTTATGCCATGAGGAGCAATTCGGTGCGTGGAACGCACGTTTTGTGCCAAAACTGAGCAAAAGCGGCGATTCTACGCATGAAACGCTCGTTTTGTGCCAAAACTGAGTAAAAGCGGCGATTCTATGCTCGAAATGCACATTTTGTGCCAAAACAGAGCAAAAGCGGCGATTCTGTGCACGAAGCGCACGTTATGCGCCAAAAGGAGAAATTCGGAGCGCAAAACGCACGTTTTGTGCCAAAACTGGGCAAAAGCGGCGATTCTGTGCACGAAACACTGGATTTGTGCCAAAACTAAGCAAAAGCGACGATTCTGTGCACGAAACGCACGTTTTGTGCCAAAACTGAGCAAAAGCGGCGATTCTGTGCGCAATCCGCACGTTTTGTGCCAAAACTGAGCATAAGCGGCGATTCTATGCACGCAAAGCACGTTTTGTGCCAAAACTGAGCATAAGCGGCGATTCTGTGCACGCAGCGCACGTTTTGTGCCAAAACTGAGCAAAAGCGGCGATTCTGTGCACGAAACACAGGATTTGTGCCAAAACTGTGCAAAATCGACGATTCTGTGCACGAAACGCAGGTTTCTATCCAAAACTGAGCAAAACCGGCGATTCTGAGCACGAAACCCACGTTTAATTCCATGAGGAGCAATTCGGTGCGTGGAACGCACGTTTTGTGCCAAAACTGAGCAAAAGCGGCGATTCTATGCACGAAACGCTCGTTTTGTGCCAAAACTGAGCAAAAGCGGCGATTCTATGCTCGAAATGCACATTTTGTGCCAAAACTGAGCAAAAGCGGCGATTCTTTGCTCGAAATGCACGTTTTGCAGCCAAAACTGAGCAAAAGCGGCGATTCTGTGCACGAAACGCACGTGTTGCGCCAAAACTGAACAAAAGTGGCGATTCTGTGCACGGAACGCACGTATTGTGCCAAAACTGAGCAAAAGCGGCGATTCTCTGCACGAAACGCAGGTTTTTATCCAAAACTGGGCAAAAGCGGCGATTCTGTGCACGAAACGCACGTTTTATGCCAAGAGGAGTAATTCGGTGCGTGGAACGCACGTTTTGTGCCAAAACTGATCAAAAGCGGCGATTCTGTGCACGAAACGCACGTATTGTGCCAAAACTGAGCAAAAGCGGCGATTCTATGCTCGAAATGCACGTTTTGTGCAAAACTAAGCAAAAGCGGCGATTCTGTGCACGAAACGCACGTATTGTGCCAAAACTGAGCAAAAGCGGCGATTCTATGCACGAAAAGCACGTTTTGTGCCAAAACTGAGCATAAGCGGCGATTCTCTGCACGAAACGCAGGTTTTTATCCAAAACTGAGCAAAAGCGGCGATTCTGTGCACGAAACGCACGTTTTACGCCAAGAGGAGCAATTCGGTGCGTGGAACGCTCGTTTTGTGCCAAAGCTGAGCAAAAGCGGCGATTCTGTGCACGAAACGCACGTTTTGTGCCAAAACTGAGCAAAAGCGGCGATTCTATGCACGAAACGCTCGTTTTGTGCCAAAACTGAGCAAAAGCGGCGATTCTGTGCACGAAGCGCACGTTATGTGCCAAAAGGAGAAATTCGGAGCGCAAAACGCACGTTTTGTGTCAAAACTGGGCTAAAGCGGCGATTCTGTGCACGAAACACAGGATTAGTGCCAAAACTAAGCAAAAGCGACGATTCTGTGCACGAAACGCACGTTTTGTGCCAAAACTGAGCAAAAGCGGCGATTCTGTGCACGAACCGCACGTTTTGTGCCAAAACTGATCAAAAGCGGCGATTCTATGCACGAAAGGCACGTTTTGTGCCAAAACTGAGCATAAGTGGCGATTCTCTGCACGAAACGCAGGTTTTTATCCAAAACTGAGCAAAAGCGGCGATTCTGTGCACGAAACGCACGTTTTGTGCCAAAACAGAGCAAAAGCGGCGATTCTGTGCACGAAACGCACGTTTTGTGCCAAACCTGAGCAAAAGCGGCGATTCTGTGCACGAAACGCACGTTTTGTGCCAAAACAGAGCAAAAGCGGCGATTCTGTGCACGAAACGCACGTTTTGCGCCAAACCTGAGCAAAAGCGACGATTCTGTGCACGAAACGCAGGTTTCTATCCAAAACTGAGCAAAACCGGCGATTCCGTGCACGAAACGCACGTTTTATGCCATGAGGAGCAATTCGGTGCGTGGAACGCACGTTTTGTGCCAAAACTGGGCAAAAGCGGCGATTCTGTGCACGAAACGCACGTTTTGTGCCAAAACTGAGCAAAAGCGGCGATTCTATGCACGAAACGCTCGTTTTGTGCCAAAACTGAGCAAAAGCGGCGATTCTGTGCACGAAGCGCACGTTATGTGCCAAAAGGAGAAATTCGGAGCGCAAAACGCACGTTTTGTGTCAAAACTGGGCTAAAGCGGCGATTCTGTGCACGAAACACAGGATTAGTGCCAAAACTAAGCAAAAGCGACGATTCTGTGCACGAAACGCACGTTTTGTGCCAAAACTGAGCAAAAGCGGCGATTCTGTGCACGAACCGCACGTTTTGTGCCAAAACTGATCAAAAGCGGCGATTCTATGCACGAAAGGCACGTTTTGTGCCAAAACTGAGCATAAGTGGCGATTCTCTGCACGAAACGCAGGTTTTTATCCAAAACTGAGCAAAAGCGGCGATTCTGTGCACGAAACGCACGTTTTGTGCCAAAACAGAGCAAAAGCGGCGATTCTGTGCACGAAACGCACGTTTTGTGCCAAACCTGAGCAAAAGCGGCGATTCTGTGCACGAAACGCACGTTTTGTGCCAAAACAGAGCAAAAGCGGCGATTCTGTGCACGAAACGCACGTTTTGCGCCAAACCTGAGCAAAAGCGACGATTCTGTGCACGAAACGCAGGTTTCTATCCAAAACTGAGCAAAACCGGCGATTCCGTGCACGAAACGCACGTTTTATGCCATGAGGAGCAATTCGGTGCGTGGAACGCACGTTTTGTGCCAAAACTGGGCAAAAGCGGCGATTCTGTGCACGAAACGCACGTATTGTGCCAAAACTGAGCAAAAGCGGCGATTCTATGCTCGAAATGCACGTTTTGTGCAAAACTGAGCAAAAGCGGCGATTCTGTGCACGAAACGCAGGTATTGTGCCAAAACTGAGCAAAAGCGGCGATTCTATGCACGAAAAGCACGTTATGTGCCAAAACTGAGCATAAGCGGCGATTCTCTGCACGAAACGCAGGTTTTTATCCAAAACTCAGCAAAAGCGGCGATTCTGTGCACGAAACACAGGATTTGTGCCAAACCTAAGCAAAAGCGACGATTCTGTGCACGAAACGCACGTTTTGTGCCAAAACTGAGCAAAAGCGGCGATTCTATGCTCGAATGCACGTTTTGTGCCAAAACTGAGCAAAAGCGGCGATTCTGATCACGAAACGCACGTTATGTGCCAAAACTGAGCAAAAGCGGCGATTCTGTGCACGAAACGCACGTTTTGTTGCGAAACTGAGCAAAAACGGCGATTCTGTGTACCAAACGCACGTTTTGTTGCAAAACTGAGCAAAAGCGGCGATTCTGTGCACGAAACGCACGTATTGTGCCAAAACTGAACGAAAGCGGCGATACTATGCTCGAATGCACGTTTTGTGCCAAAACTGAGCAAAAGCGGCGATTCTGATCACGAAACGCACGTTATGTGCCAAAAGGAGAAATTCGGAGCGTAACACGCACGTTTTGTGCCAAAACTGAGTAAAAGCGGCGATTCTATTCACGAAACGCTCGTTTTGTACCAAAACTGAGCAAAAGCGGCGATTCTGTGCACGAAACGCACGTATTGAGAAAAAACTGAGCAAAAGCGGCTATTCTATGCACGAAACGCTCGTTTTGTGCCAAAACTGAGCAAAAGCGGCGATTCTGTGCACGAAGCGCACGTTATGTGCCAAAAGGAGAAATTCGGAGCGCAAAACGCACGTTTTGTGTCAAAACTGGGCTAAAGCGGCGATTCTGTGCACGAAACACAGGATTAGTGCCAAAACTAAGCAAAAGCGACGATTCTGTGCACGAAACGCACGTTTTGTGCCAAAACTGAGCAAAAGCGGCGATTCTGTGCACGAACCGCACGTTTTGTGCCAAAACTGATCAAAAGCGGCGATTCTATGCACGAAAGGCACGTTTTGTGCCAAAACTGAGCATAAGTGGCGATTCTCTGCACGAAACGCAGGTTTTTATCCAAAACTGAGCAAAAGCGGCGATTCTGTGCACGAAACGCACGTTTTGTGCCAAAACAGAGCAAAAGCGGCGATTCTGTGCACGAAACGCACGTTTTGTGCCAAACCTGAGCAAAAGCGGCGATTCTGTGCACGAAACGCACGTTTTGTGCCAAAACAGAGCAAAAGCGGCGATTCTGTGCACGAAACGCACGTTTTGCGCCAAACCTGAGCAAAAGCGACGATTCTGTGCACGAAACGCAGGTTTCTATCCAAAACTGAGCAAAACCGGCGATTCCGTGCACGAAACGCACGTTTTATGCCATGAGGAGCAATTCGGTGCGTGGAACGCACGTTTTGTGCCAAAACTGGGCAAAAGCGGCGATTCTGTGCACGAAACGCACGTATTGTGCCAAAACTGAGCAAAAGCGGCGATTCTATGCTCGAAATGCACGTTTTGTGCAAAACTGAGCAAAAGCGGCGATTCTGTGCACGAAACGCAGGTATTGTGCCAAAACTGAGCAAAAGCGGCGATTCTATGCACGAAAAGCACGTTATGTGCCAAAACTGAGCATAAGCGGCGATACTCTGCACGAAACGCAGGTTTTTATCCAAAACTCAGCAAAAGCGGCGATTCTGTGCACGAAACACAGGATTTGTGCCAAACCTAAGCAAAAGCGACGATTCTGTGCACGAAACGCACGTTTTGTGCCAAAACTGAGCAAAAGCGGCGATTCTATGCTCGAATGCACGTTTTGTGCCAAAACTGAGCAAAAGCGGCGATTCTGATCACGAAACGCACGTTATGTGCCAAAACTGAGCAAAAGCGGCGATTCTGTGCACGAAACGCACGTTTTGTTGCGAAACTGCGCAAAAACGGCGATTCTGTGTACCAAACGCACGTTTTGTTGCAAAACTGAGCAAAAGCGGCGATTCTGTGCACGAAACGCACGTATTGTGCCTAAACTGAACGAAAGCGGCGATACTATGCTCGAATGCACGTTTTGTGCCAAAACTGAGCAAAAGCGGCGATTCTGATCACGAAACGCACGTTATGTGCCAAAAGGAGAAATTCGGAGCGTAACACGCACGTTTTGTGCCAAAACTGAGTAAAAGCGGCGATTCTATTCACGAAACGCTCGTTTTGTACCAAAACTGAGCAAAAGCGGCGATTCTGTGCACGAAACGCACGTATTGAGAAAAAACTGAGCAAAAGCGGCGATTCTATGCTCGAAATGCACGTTTTGTGCAAAACTGAGCAAAAGCGGCGATTCTGTGCACGAAACGCACGTATT
Source organism: Stelis phaeoptera (assembly GCA_943735885.1). NCBI lineage: Eukaryota > Metazoa > Arthropoda > Insecta > Hymenoptera > Megachilidae > Stelis > Stelis phaeoptera. The sequence goes on from CALSEM010000021.1 coordinate 179,751, forward strand.
GTGCCAAAACTGAGCAAAAGCGGCGATTCTATGCACGAAAAGCACGTTTTGTGCCAAAACTGAGCATAAGCGGCGATTCTCTGCACGAAACGCAGGTTTTTATCCAAAACTGAGCAAAAGCGGCAATTCTGTGCACGAAACGCACGTTTTATGCAAAGAGGAGCAATTCGGTGCGTGCAACGCACGTTTTGTGCCAAAACTGTGCAAAAGCGGCGATTCTGTGCACGAAACGCACGTTTTGTGCCAAAACTGAGCAAAAGCGGCGATTCTATGCACGAAACGCTCGTTTTGTGCCAAAACTGAGCAAAAGCGGCGATTCTGTGCACGAAACGCACGTATTGTGCCAAAGATGAGTAAAAGCGGCGATTCTGTGCACGAAGCGCACGTTATGTGCCAAAAGGAGAAATTCGTACCGTAAAACGCACGTTTTGTGCCAAAACTGAGCAAAAGCGGCGATTCTGTGCACGAAACGCACGTATTGTGCCAAAACTGAACGAAAGCGGCGATACTATGCTCGAATGCACGTTTTGTGCCAAAACTGAGCAAAAGCGGCGATTCTGATCACGAAACGCACGTTATGTGCCAAAAGGAGAAATTCGGAGCGTAACACGCACGTTTTGTGCCAAAACTGAGTAAAAGCGGCGATTCTATTCTCGAAACGCTCGTTTTGTACCAAAACTGAGCAAAAGCGGCGATTCTGTGCACGAAACGCACGTATTGAGAAAAAACTGAGCAAAAGCGGCGATTCTATGCTCGAAATGCACGTTTTGTGCAAAACTGAGCAAAAGCGGCGATTCTGTGCACGAAACGCACGTATTGTGCCAAAACTGAGCAAAAGCGGCGATTCTATGCACGAAAAGCACGTTTTGTGCCAAAACTGAGCATAAGCGCCGATTCTCTGCACGAAACGCAGGTTTTTATCCAAAACTGAGCAAAAGCGGCGATTCTGTGCACGAAACGCACGTTTTATGCAAAGAGGAGCAATTCGGTGCGTGCAACGCACGTTTTGTGCCAAAACTGAGCAAAAGCGGCGATTCTGTGCACGAAACGCACGTTTTGTGCCAAAACTGAGCAAAAGCGGCGATTCTATGCACGAAACGCTCGTTTTCTGCCAAAACTGAGCAAAAGCGGCGATTCTGTGCACGAAACGCACGTATTGTGCCAAAACTGAGCAACAGCGGCGATTCTATGCTCGAAATGCACGTTTTGTGCCAAAACTGCGCAAATGCGGCGATTCTGTGCACGAAACGCACGTGTTGCGCCAAAACTGAACAAAAGCGGCGATTCTGTGCACGAAACGCACGTATTGTGCAAAAACTGAGCAAAAGCGGCGATTCTCTGCACGAAACGCAGGTTTTTATCCAAAACTGAGCAAAAGCGGCGATTCTGTGCACGAAACGCATGTTTTGTGCCAAAACTGAGCAAAAGCGGCGATTCTATGCACGAAAAGCACGTTTTGTGCCAAAACTGAGCATAAGGGGCGATTCTCTTCACGAAACGCAGGTTTTTATCCAAAACTGAGCAAAATCGGCGATTCTGTGCACGAAACGCACGTGTTGCGCCAAAACTGAACAAAAGCGGCGATTCTGTGCACGAAACGCACGTATTGTGCAAAAACTGAGCAAAAGCGGCGATTCTCTGCACGAAACGCAGGTTTTTATCCAAAACTGAGCAAAAGCGGCGATTCTGTGCACGAAACGCACGAATTGTGCCAAAACTGAGCAAAAGCGGCGATTCTATGCTCGAAATGCACATTTTGTGCCAAAACTGAGCATAAGTGGCGATTCTCTGCACGGAACGCAGGTTTTTATTCAAAACTGGGCAAAAGCGGCGATTCTGTGCACGAAACGCACGTTTTATGCCAAGAGGAGCAATTCGGAGCGTGGAACGCACGTTTTGTGCCAAAACTGAGCAAAAGCGGCGATTCTGTGCACGAAACGCACGTTTTGTGCCCAAACTGAGCAAAAGCGGCGATTCTGTGCACGAAACGCACGTATTGTGCAAAAGCTGAGCAAAAGCGGAGATTCTGTGCACGAAGCGCACGTTACGTGCCAAAAGGAGAAATTCGGAGCGTAAAACGCACGTTTAGTGCCAAAACTGGGCAAAAGCGGCGATTCTGTGCACGAAACACAGGATTTGTGCCAAAACTAAGCAAAAGCGACGATTCTGTGCACGAAACGCACGTTTTGTGCCAAAACTGAGCAAAAGCGGCGATTCTGTGCGCGATCCGCACGTTTTGTGCCAAAACTGAGCATAAGCGGCGATTCTATGCACGAAAAGCACGTTTTGTGCCCAAACTGAGCATAAGCGGCGATTCTCTGCACGAAACGCACGTATTGTGCCAAAACTGAACGAAAGCGGCGATACTATGCTCGAATGCACGTTTTGTGCCAAAACTGAGCAAAAGCGGCGATTCTGATCACGAAACGCACGTTATGTGCCAAAAGGAGAAATTCGGAGCGTAACACGCACGTTTTGTGCCAAAACTGAGTAAAAGCGGCGATTCTATTCACGAAACGCTCGTTTTGTACCAAAACTGAGCAAAAGCGGCGATTCTGTGCACGAAACGCACGTATTGAGAAAAAACTGAGCAAAAGCGGCGATTCTATGCTCGAAATGCACGTTTTGTGCAAAACTGAGCAAAAGCGGCGATTCTGTGCACGAAACGCACGTATTGTGCCAAAACTGAGCAAAAGCGGCGATTCTATGCACGAAAAGCACGTTTTGTGCCAAAACTGAGCATAAGCGCCGATTCTCTGCACGAAACGCAGGTTTTTATCCAAAACTGAGCAAAAGCGGCGACTCTGTGCACGAAACGCACGTTTTATGCCATGAGGAGCAATTCGGTGCGTGGAACGCACGTTTTGTGCCAAAACTGGGCAAAAGCGGCGATTCTGTGCACGAAACGCACGTATTGTGCCAAAACTGAGCAAAAGCGGCGATTCTATCCTCGAAATGCACGTTTTGTGCAAAACTGAGCAAAAGCGGCGATTCTGTGCACGAAACGCAGGTATTGTGCCAAAACTGAGCAAAAGCGGCGATTCTATGCACGAAAAGCACGTTTTGTGCCAAAACTGAGCATAAGTGGCGATTCTCTGCACGAAACGCAGGTTTTTATCCAAAACTGAGCAAAAGCGGCGATTCTGTGCACGAAACGCACGTTTTGTGCCAAAACAGAGCAAAAGCGGCGATTCTGTGCACGAAACGCACGTTTTGTGCCAAAACTGAGCAAAAGCGGCGATTCTGATCACGAAACGCACGTTATGTGCCAAAACTGAGCAAAAGCGGCGATTCTGTGCACGAAACGCACGTTTTGTTGCGAAACTGAGCAAAAACGGCGATTCTGTGTACCAAACGCACGTTTTGTTGCAAAACTGAGCAAAAGCGGCGATTCTGTGCACGAAACGCACGTATTGTGCCAAAACTGAACGAAAGCGGCGATACTATGCTCGAATGCACGTTTTGTGCCAAAACTGAGCAAAAGCGGCGATTCTGATCACGAAACGCACGTTATGTGCCAAAAGGAGAAATTCGGAGCGTAACACGCACGTTTTGTGCCAAAACTGAGTAAAAGCGGCGATTCTATTCACGAAACGCTCGTTTTGTACCAAAACTGAGCAAAAGCGGCGATTCTGTGCACGAAACGCACGTATTGAGAAAAAACTGAGCAAAAGCGGCTATTCTATGCACGAAACGCTCGTTTTGTGCCAAAACTGAGCAAAAGCGGCGATTCTGTGCACGAAGCGCACGTTATGTGCCAAAAGGAGAAATTCGGAGCGCAAAACGCACGTTTTGTGTCAAAACTGGGCTAAAGCGGCGATTCTGTGCACGAAACACAGGATTAGTGCCAAAACTAAGCAAAAGCGACGATTCTGTGCACGAAACGCACGTTTTGTGCCAAAACTGAGCAAAAGCGGCGATTCTGTGCACGAACCGCACGTTTTGTGCCAAAACTGATCAAAAGCGGCGATTCTATGCACGAAAGGCACGTTTTGTGCCAAAACTGAGCATAAGTGGCGATTCTCTGCACGAAACGCAGGTTTTTATCCAAAACTGAGCAAAAGCGGCGATTCTGTGCACGAAACGCACGTTTTGTGCCAAAACAGAGCAAAAGCGGCGATTCTGTGCACGAAACGCACGTTTTGTGCCAAACCTGAGCAAAAGCGGCGATTCTGTGCACGAAACGCACGTTTTGTGCCAAAACAGAGCAAAAGCGGCGATTCTGTGCACGAAACGCACGTTTTGCGCCAAACCTGAGCAAAAGCGACGATTCTGTGCACGAAACGCAGGTTTCTATCCAAAACTGAGCAAAACCGGCGATTCCGTGCACGAAACGCACGTTTTATGCCATGAGGAGCAATTCGGTGCGTGGAACGCACGTTTTGTGCCAAAACTGGGCAAAAGCGGCGATTCTGTGCACGAAACGCACGTATTGTGCCAAAACTGAGCAAAAGCGGCGATTCTATGCTCGAAATGCACGTTTTGTGCAAAACTGAGCAAAAGCGGCGATTCTGTGCACGAAACGCAGGTATTGTGCCAAAACTGAGCAAAAGCGGCGATTCTATGCACGAAAAGCACGTTATGTGCCAAAACTGAGCATAAGCGGCGATTCTCTGCACGAAACGCAGGTTTTTATCCAAAACTCAGCAAAAGCGGCGATTCTGTGCACGAAACACAGGATTTGTGCCAAACCTAAGCAAAAGCGACGATTCTGTGCACGAAACGCACGTTTTGTGCCAAAACTGAGCAAAAGCGGCGATTCTATGCTCGAATGCACGTTTTGTGCCAAAACTGAGCAAAAGCGGCGATTCTGATCACGAAACGCACGTTATGTGCCAAAACTGAGCAAAAGCGGCGATTCTGTGCACGAAACGCACGTTTTGTTGCGAAACTGCGCAAAAACGGCGATTCTGTGTACCAAACGCACGTTTTGTTGCAAAACTGAGCAAAAGCGGCGATTCTGTGCACGAAACGCACGTATTGTGCCTAAACTGAACGAAAGCGGCGATACTATGCTCGAATGCACGTTTTGTGCCAAAACTGAGCAAAAGCGGCGATTCTGATCACGAAACGCACGTTATGTGCCAAAAGGAGAAATTCGGAGCGTAACACGCACGTTTTGTGCCAAAACTGAGTAAAAGCGGCGATTCTATTCACGAAACGCTCGTTTTGTACCAAAACTGAGCAAAAGCGGCGATTCTGTGCACGAAACGCACGTATTGAGAAAAAACTGAGCAAAAGCGGCGATTCTATGCTCGAAATGCACGTTTTGTGCAAAACTGAGCAAAAGCGGCGATTCTGTGCACGAAACGCACGTATTGTGCCAAAACTGAGCAAAAGCGGCGATTCTATGCACGAAAAGCACGTTTTGTGCCAAAACTGAGCATAAGCGGCGATTCTCTGCACGAAACGCAGGTTTTTATCCAAAACTGAGCAAAAGCGGCAATTCTGTGCACGAAACGCACGTTTTATGCAAAGAGGAGCAATTCGGTGCGTGCAACGCACGTTTTGTGCCAAAACTGTGCAAAAGCGGCGATTCTGTGCACGAAACGCACGTTTTGTGCCAAAACTGAGCAAAAGCGGCGATTCTATGCACGAAACGCTCGTTTTGTGCCAAAACTGAGCAAAAGCGGCGATTCTGTGCACGAAACGCACGTATTGTGCCAAAGATGAGTAAAAGCGGCGATTCTGTGCACGAAGCGCACGTTATGTGCCAAAAGGAGAAATTCGTACCGTAAAACGCACGTTTTGTGCCAAAACTGAGCAAAAGCGGCGATTCTGTGCACGAAACGCACGTATTGTGCCAAAACTGAACGAAAGCGGCGATACTATGCTCGAATGCACGTTTTGTGCCAAAACTGAGCAAAAGCGGCGATTCTGATCACGAAACGCACGTTATGTGCCAAAAGGAGAAATTCGGAGCGTAACACGCACGTTTTGTGCCAAAACTGAGTAAAAGCGGCGATTCTATTCTCGAAACGCTCGTTTTGTACCAAAACTGAGCAAAATCGGCGATTCTGTGCACGAAACGCACGTATTGAGAAAAAACTGAGCAAAAGCGGCGATTCTATGCTCGAAATGCACGTTTTGTGCAAAACTGAGCAAAAGCGGCGATTCTGTGCACGAAACGCACGTATTGTGCCAAAACTGAGCAAAAGCGGCGATTCTATGCACGAAAAGCACGTTTTGTGCCAAAACTGAGCATAAGCGCCGATTCTCTGCACGAAACGCAGGTTTTTATCCAAAACTGAGCAAAAGCGGCGATTCTGTGCACGAAACGCACGTTTTATGCAAAGAGGAGCAATTCGGTGCGTGCAACGCACGTTTTGTGCCAAAACTGAGCAAAAGCGGCGATTCTGTGCACGAAACGCACGTTTTGTGCCAAAACTGAGCAAAAGCGGCGATTCTATGCACGAAACGCTCGTTTTCTGCCAAAACTGAGCAAAAGCGGCGATTCTGTGCACGAAACGCACGTATTGTGCCAAAACTGAGCAACAGCGGCGATCCTATGCTCGAAATGCACGTTTTGTGCCAAAACTGCGCAAATGCGGCGATTCTGTGCACGAAACGCACGTGTTGCGCCAAAACTGAACAAAAGCGGCGATTCTGTGCACGAAACGCACGTTTTGTGCCAAAACTGAGCAAAAGCGGCGATTCTATGCACGAAACGCTCGTTTTGTGCCAAAACTGAGCAAAAGCGGCGATTCTGTGCACGAAACGCACGTATTGTGCCAAAACTGAGCAAAAGCGGCGATTCTATGCTCGAAATGCACGTTTTGTGCCAAAACTGCGCAAATGCGGCGATTCTGTGCACGAAACGCACGTATTGTGCAAAAACTGAGCAAAAGCGGCGATTCTATGCTCGAAATGCACGTTTTGTGCCAAAACTGAGCATAAGCGGCGATTCTCTGCACGAAACGCAGGTTTTTATCCAAAACTGTGCAAAAGCGGCGATTCTGTGCACGAAACACACGTTTTATGCCAAGAGGAGCAATTCGGTGCGTGGAACGCACGTCTTGTGCCAAAACTGAGCAAAAACGGCGATTCTGTGCACGAAACGCACGTTTTGTGCCAAAACTGAGCAAAAGCGGCGATTCTATGCACGAAAACCACGTTTTGTGCCAAAACTGAGCATAAGGGGCGATTCTCTTCACGAAACGCAGGTTTTTATCCAAAACTGAGCAAAAGCGGCGATTCTGTGCACGAAACGCACGTTTTGTGCCAAAACTGAGCAAAAGCGGCGATTCTATGCACGAAACGCTCGTTTTGTGCCAAAACTGAGCAAAAGCGGCGATTCTGTGCACGAAACGCACGTATTGTGCCAAAACTGAGCGAAAGCGGCGATTCTATGCTCGAAATGCACGTTTTGTGCCAAAACTGAGCATAAGCGGCGATTCTCTGCACGAAACGCAGGTTTTTATCCAAAACTGGGCAAAAGCGGCGATTCTGTGCACGAAACGCACGTTTTATGCCAAGAGGAGCAATTCGGAGCGTGGAACGCACGTTTTGTGCCAAAACTGAGCAAAAGCGGCGATTCTGTGCACGAAACGCACGTTTTGTGCCCAAACTGAGCAAAAGCGGCGATTCTGTGCACGAAACGCACGTATTGTGCAAAAGCTGAGCAAAAGCGGAGATTCTGTGCACGAAGCGCACGTTACGTGCCAAAAGGAGAAATTCGGAGCGTAAAACGCACGTTTAGTGCCAAAACTGGGCAAAAGCGGCGATTCTGTGCACGAAACACAGGATTTGTGCCAAAACTAAGCAAAAGCGACGATTCTGTGCACGAAACGCACGTTTTGTGCCAAAACTGAGCAAAAGCGGCGATTCTGTGCGCGATCCGCACGTTTTGTGCCAAAACTGAGCATAAGCGGCGATTCTATGCACGAAAAGCACGTTTTGTGCCCAAACTGAGCATAAGCGGCGATTCTCTGCACGAAACGCACGTATTGTGCCAAAACTGAACGAAAGCGGCGATACTATGCTCGAATGCACGTTTTGTGCCAAAACTGAGCAAAAGCGGCGATTCTGATCACGAAACGCACGTTATGTGCCAAAAGGAGAAATTCGGAGCGTAACACGCACGTTTTGTGCCAAAACTGAGTAAAAGCGGCGATTCTATTCACGAAACGCTCGTTTTGTACCAAAACTGAGCAAAAGCGGCGATTCTGTGCACGAAACGCACGTATTGAGAAAAAACTGAGCAAAAGCGGCGATTCTATGCTCGAAATGCACGTTTTGTGCAAAACTGAGCAAAAGCGGCGATTCTGTGCACGAAACGCACGTATTGTGCCAAAACTGAGCAAAAGCGGCGATTCTATGCACGAAAAGCACGTTTTGTGCCAAAACTGAGCATAAGCGCCGATTCTCTGCACGAAACGCAGGTTTTTATCCAAAACTGAGCAAAAGCGGCGACTCTGTGCACGAAACGCACGTTTTATGCAAAGAGGAGCAATTCGGTGCGTGCAACGCACGTTTTGTGCCAAAACTGAGCAAAAGCGGCGATTCTGTGCACGAAACGCACGTTTTGTGCCAAAACTGAGCAAAAGCGGCGATTCTATGCACGAAACGCTCGTTTTCTGCCAAAACTGAGCAAAAGCGGCGATTCTGTGCACGAAACGCACGTATTGTGCCAAAACTGAGCAACAGCGGCGATTCTATGCTCGAAATGCACGTTTTGTGCCAAAACTGCGCAAATGCGGCGATTCTGTGCACGAAACGCACGTGTTGCGCCAAAACTGAACAAAAGCGGCGATTCTGTGCACGAAACGCACGTATTGTGCCAAAGATGAGTAAAAGCGGCGATTCTGTGCACGAAGCGCACGTTATGTGCCAAAAGGAGAAATTCGGACCGTAAAACGCACGTTTTGTGCCAAAACTGGGCAAAAGCGGCAATTCTGTGCACGAAACACAGGATTTGTGCCAAACCTAAGCAAAAGCGACGATTCTGTGCACGAAACGCACGTTTTGTGCCAAAACTGAGCAAAAGCGGCGATTCTATGCTCGAATGCACGTTTTGTTTCAAAACTGAGCAAAAGCGGCGATTCTGATCACGAAACGCACGTTATGTGCCAAAACTGAGCAAAAGCCGCGATTCTATATACGAATCGCTCGTTTTGTGCCAAAACTGAGCAAAAGCGGCGATTCTGTGCACGAAACGCACGTTTTGTTGCGAAACTGAGCAAAAACGGCGATTCTGTGTACCAAACGCACGTTTTGTTGCAAAACTGAGCAAAAGCGGCGATTCTGTGCACGAAACGCACGTATTGTGCCAAAACTGAACGAAAGCGGCGATACTATGCTCGAATGCACGTTTTGTGCCAAAACTGAGCAAAAGCGGCGATTCTGATCACGAAACGCACGTTATGTGCCAAAAGGAGAAATTCGGAGCGTAACACGCACGTTTTGTGCCAAAACTGAGTAAAAGCGGCGATTCTATTCACGAAACGCTCGTTTTGTATCAAAACTGAGCAAAAGCGGCGATTCTGTGCACGAAACGCACGTATTGAGAAAAAACTGAGCAAAAGCGGCGATTCTATGCTCGAAATGCACGTTTTGTGCAAAACTGAGCAAAAGCGGCGATTCTGTGCACGAAACGCACGTATTGTGCCAAAACTGAGCAGAAGCGGCGATTCTATGCACGAAAAGCACGTTTTGTGCCAAAACTGAGCATAAGCGCCGATTCTCTGCACGAAACGCAGGTTTTTATCCAAAACTGAGCAAAAGCGGCGATTCTGTGCACGAAACGCACGTTTTATGCCAAGAGGAGCAATTCGGTGCGTGGAACGCACGTTTTGTGCCAAAACTGAGCAAAAGCGGCGATTCTGTGCACGAAACGCACGTTTTGTGCCAAAACTGAGCAAAAGCGGCGATTCTATGCACGAAACGCTCGTTTTGTGCCAAAACTGAGCAAAAGCGGCGATTCTGTGCACGAAACGCACGTATTGTGCCAAAACTGAGCAAAAGCGGCGATTCTATGCTCGAAATGCACGTTTTGTGCAAAACTGAGCAAAAGCGGCGATTCTGTGCACGAAACGCACGTATTGTGCCAAAACTGAGCAGAAGCGGCGATTCTATGCACGAAAAGCACGTTTTGTGCCAAAACTGAGCATAAGCGCCGATTCTCTGCACGAAACGCAGGTTTTTATCCAAAACTGAGCAAAAGCGGCGATTCTGTGCACGAAACGCACGTTTTATGCCAAGAGGAGCAATTCGGTGCGTGGAACGCACGTTTTGTGCCAAAACTGAGCAAAAGCGGCGATTCTGTGCACGAAACGCACGTATTGTGCCAAAACTGAGCAGAAGCGGCGATTCTATGCACGAAAAGCACGTTTTGTGCCAAAACTGAGCATAAGCGCCGATTCTCTGCACGAAACGCAGGTTTTTATCCAAAACTGAGCAAAAGCGGCGATTCTGTGCACGAAACGCACGTTTTATGCCAAGAGGAGCAATTCGGTGCGTGGAACGCACGTTTTGTGCCAAAACTGAGCAAAAGCGGCGATTCTGTGCACGAAACGCACGTTTTGTGCCAAAACTGAGCAAAAGCGGCGATTCTATGCACGAAACGCTCGTTTTCTGCCAAAACTGAGCAAAAGCGGCGATTCTGTGCACGAAACGCACGTATTGTGCCAAAACTGAGCAACAGCGGCGATTCTATGCTCGAAATGCACGTTTTGTGCCAAAACTGCGCAAATGCGGCGATTCTGTGCACGAAACGCACGTGTTGCGCCAAAACTGAACAAAAGCGGCGATTCTGTGCACGAAACGCACGTATTGTGCCAAAGATGAGTAAAAGCGGCGATTCTGTGCACGAAGCGCACGTTATGTGCCAAAAGGAGAAATTCGGACCGTAAAACGCACGTTTTGTGCCAAAACTGGGCAAAAGCGGCAATTCTGTGCACGAAACACAGGATTTGTGCCAAACCTAAGCAAAAGCGACGATTCTGTGCACGAAACGCACGTTTTGTGCCAAAACTGAGCAAAAGCGGCGATTCTATGCTCGAATGCACGTTTTGTTTCAAAACTGAGCAAAAGCGGCGATTCTGATCACGAAACGCACGTTATGTGCCAAAACTGAGCAAAAGCCGCGATTCTATATACGAATCGCTCGTTTTGTGCCAAAACTGAGCAAAAGCGGCGATTCTGTGCACGAAACGCACGTTTTGTTGCGAAACTGAGCAAAAACGGCGATTCTGTGTACCAAACGCACGTTTTGTTGCAAAACTGAGCAAAAGCGGCGATTCTGTGCACGAAACGCACGTATTGTGCCAAAACTGAACGAAAGCGGCGATACTATGCTCGAATGCACGTTTTGTGCCAAAACTGAGCAAAAGCGGCGATTCTGATCACGAAACGCACGTTATGTGCCAAAAGGAGAAATTCGGAGCGTAACACGCACGTTTTGTGCCAAAACTGAGTAAAAGCGGCGATTCTATTCACGAAACGCTCGTTTTGTATCAAAACTGAGCAAAAGCGGCGATTCTGTGCACGAAACGCACGTATTGAGAAAAAACTGAGCAAAAGCGGCGATTCTATGCTCGAAATGCACGTTTTGTGCAAAACTGAGCAAAAGCGGCGATTCTGTGCACGAAACGCACGTATTGTGCCAAAACTGAGCAGAAGCGGCGATTCTATGCACGAAAAGCACGTTTTGTGCCAAAACTGAGCATAAGCGCCGATTCTCTGCACGAAACGCAGGTTTTTATCCAAAACTGAGCAAAAGCGGCGATTCTGTGCACGAAACGCACGTTTTATGCCAAGAGGAGCAATTCGGTGCGTGGAACGCACGTTTTGTGCCAAAACTGAGCAAAAGCGGCGATTCTGTGCACGAAACGCACGTTTTGTGCCAAAACTGAGCAAAAGCGGCGATTCTATGCACGAAACGCTCGTTTTGTGCCAAAACTGAGCAAAAGCGGCGATTCTGTGCACGAAACGCACGTATTGTGCCAAAACTGAGCAAAAGCGGCGATTCTATGCTCGAAATGCACGTTTTGTGCAAAACTGAGCAAAAGCGGCGATTCTGTGCACGAAACGCACGTATTGTGCCAAAACTGAGCAGAAGCGGCGATTCTATGCACGAAAAGCACGTTTTGTGCCAAAACTGAGCATAAGCGCCGATTCTCTGCACGAAACGCAGGTTTTTATCCAAAACTGAGCAAAAGCGGCGATTCTGTGCACGAAACGCACGTTTTATGCCAAGAGGAGCAATTCGGTGCGTGGAACGCACGTTTTGTGCCAAAACTGAGCAAAAGCGGCGATTCTGCGCACGAAACGCACGTTTTGTGCCAAAACTGAGCAAAAGCGGCGATTCTATGCACGAAACGCTCGTTTTGTGCCAAAACTGAGCAAAAGCGGCGATTCTGTGCACGAAACGCACGTATTGTGCCAAAACTGAGCAAAAGCGGCGATTCTATGCTCGAAATGCACGTTTTGTGCCAAAACTGCGCAAATGCGGCGATTCTGTGCACGAAACGCACGTATTGTGCAAAAACTGAGCAAAAGCGGCGATTCTATGCTCGAAATGCACGTTTTGTGCCAAAACTGAGCATAAGCGGCGATTCTCTGCACGAAACGCAGGTTTTTATCCAAAACTGTGCAAAAGCGGCGATTCTGTGCACGAAACACACGTTTTATGCCAAGAGGAGCAATTCGGTGCGTGGAACGCACGTCTTGTGCCAAAACTGAGCAAAAACGGCGATTCTGTGCACGAAACGCACGTTTTGTGCCAAAACTGAGCAAAAGCGGCGATTCTATGCACGAAAACCACGTTTTGTGCCAAAACTGAGCATAAGGGGCGATTCTCTTCACGAAACGCAGGTTTTTATCCAAAACTGAGCAAAAGCGGCGATTCTGTGCACGAAACGCACGTTTTGTGCCAAAACTGAGCAAAAGCGGCGATTCTATGCACGAAACGCTCGTTTTGTGCCAAAACTGAGCAAAAGCGGCGATTCTGTGCACGAAACGCACGTATTGTGCCAAAACTGAGCGAAAGCGGCGATTCTATGCTCGAAATGCACGTTTTGTGCCAAAACTGAGCATAAGCGGCGATTCTCTGCACGAAACGCAGGTTTTTATCCAAAACTGAGCAAAAGCGGCGATTCTGCGCCCGAAACGCACGTTTTATGCCAAGAGTAGCAATTCGGTGCGTGGAACGCACGTCTTGTGCCAAAACTGAGCAAAAGCGGCGATTCTGTGCACGAAACGCACGTATTGTGCAAAAACTGAGCAAAAGCGGCGATTCTCTGCACGAAACGCAGGTTTTTATCCAAAACTGAGCAAAAGCGGCGATTCTGTGCACGAAACGCTCGTTTTCTGCCAAAACTGAGCAAAAGCGGCGATTCTGTGCACGAAACGCACGTATTGTGCCAAAACTGAGCAACAGCGGCGATTCTATGCTCGAAATGCACGTTTTGTGCCAAAACTGCGCAAATGCGGCGATTCTGTGCACGAAACGCACGTATTGTGCAAAAACTGAGCAAAAGCGGCGATTCTATGCTCGAAATGCACGTTTTGTGCCAAAACTGAGCATAAGCGGCGATTCTCTGCACGAAACGCAGGTTTTTATCCAAAACTGTGCAAAAGCGGCGATTCTGTGCACGAAACACACGTTTTATGCCAAGAGTAGCAATTCGGTGCGTGGAACGCACGTCTTGTGCCAAAACTGAGCAAAAGCGGCGATTCTGATCACGAAACGCACGTTATGTGCCAAAAGGAGAAATTCGGAGCGTAACACGCACGTTTTGTGCCAAAACTGAGTAAAAGCGGCGATTCTATTCACGAAACGCTCGTTTTGTACCAAAACTGAGCAAAAGCGGCGATTCTGTGCACGAAACGCACGTATTGAGAAAAAACTGAGCAAAAGCGGCGATTCTATGCTCGAAATGCACGTTTTGTGCAAAACTGAGCAAAAGCGGCGATTCTGTGCACGAAACGCACGTATTGTGCCAAAACTGAGCAAAAGCGGCGATTCTATGCACGAAAAGCACGTTTTGTGCCAAAACTGAGCATAAGCGCCGATTCTCTGCACGAAACGCAGGTTTTTATCCAAAACTGAGCAAAAGCGGCGACTCTGTGCACGAAACGCACGTTTTATGCAAAGAGGAGCAATTCGGTGCGTGCAACGCACGTTTTGTGCCAAAACTGAGCAAAAGCGGCGATTCTGTGCACGAAACGCACGTTTTGTGCCAAAACTGAGCAAAAGCGGCGATTCTATGCACGAAACGCTCGTTTTCTGCCAAAACTGAGCAAAAGCGGCGATTCTGTGCACGAAACGCACGTATTGTGCCAAAACTGAGCAACAGCGGCGATTCTATGCTCGAAATGCACGTTTTGTGCCAAAACTGCGCAAATGCGGCGATTCTGTGCACGAAACGCACGTATTGTGCAAAAACTGAGCAAAAGCGGCGATTCTATGCTCGAAATGCACGTTTTGTGCCAAAACTGAGCATAAGCGGCGATTCTCTGCACGAAACGCAGGTTTTTATCCAAAACTGTGCAAAAGCGGCGATTCTGTGCACGAAACACACGTTTTATGCCAAGAGTAGCAATTCGGTGCGTGGAACGCACGTCTTGTGCCAAAACTGAGCAAAAACGGCGATTCTGTGCACGAAACGCACGTTTTGTGCCAAAACTGAGCAAAAGCGGCGATTCTATGCACAAAAACCACGTCTTGTGCCAAAACTGAGCATAAGGGGCGATTCTCTTCACGAAACGCAGGTTTTTATCCAAAACTGAGCAAAAGCGGCGATTCTGTGCACGAAACGCACGTTTTATGCCAAGAGGAGCAATTCAGTGCATGGAACGCACGTTTTGTGCCAAAACTGGGCAAAAGCGGCGATTCTGTGCACGAAACACAGGATTTGTGCCAAAAATAAGCAAAAGCGACGATTCTGTGCACGAAACGTACGTTATGTGCCAAAACTGAGCTAAAGCGAAAATTCTGTGCACGAACCGCACGTTTTGTGCCAAAACTGAGCAAAAGCGGCGATTCTATGCACGAAAAGCACGTTTTGTGCCAAAAATGAGCATAAGCGGCGATTCTCTTCACGAAACGCAGGTTTTTATCCAAGACTGAGCAAAAGCGGCGATTCTGTGCACGAAACGCACGTTTTATGCCAAGAGGAGCAATTCAGTGCATGGAACGCACGTTTTGTGCCAAAACTGGGCAAAAGCGGCGATTCTGTGCACGAAACACAGGATTTGTGCCAAAAATAAGCAAAAGCGACGATTCTGTGCACGAAACGTACGTTATGTGCCAAAACTGAGCTAAAGCGGCGATTCTGTGCACGAACCGCACGTTTTGTGCCAAAACTGAGCAAAAGCGGCGATTCTATGCACGAAAAGCACGTTTTGTGCCAAAAATGAGCATAAGCGGCGATTCTCAGCACGAAACGCGGTTTTTATCCAAAACTGAGCAAAAGCGGCGATTCTGTGCACGAAACGCACGTTATGTGCCAAAAGGAGAAATTCGGAGCGTAAAACGCACGTTTTGTGCCAAAACTGAGCAAAAGCGGCGATTTTATGAACGAAACGCACGTTTTGTGCCAAAACTGAGCAAAAGCGGCGATTCTGTGCACGAAACGCACGTTTTGTGCCAAAACTGAGCAAAAGCGGCGATTCTATGCACGAAACGCTCGTTTTGTGCCAAAACTGAGCAAAAGCGGCGATTCTGTGCACGAAACGCACGTATTGTGCCAAAACTGAGCAAATGCGGCGATTCTATGCTCGAAATGCACGTTTTGTGCCAAAACTGCGCAAATGTGGCGATTCTGTGCACGAAACGCACGTGTTGCGCCAAAACTGAACAAAAGCGGCGATTCTGTGCACGAAACGCACGTATTGTGCAAAAACTGAGCAAAAGCGGCGATTCTCTGCACGAAACGCAGGTTATTATCCAAAACTGAGCAAAAGCGGCGATTCTGTGCACGAAACGCACGTTTTATGCCAAGAGTAGCAATTCGGTGCGTGGAACGCACGTCTTGTGCCAAAACTGAGCAAAAGCGGCGATTCTGTGCACGAAACGCACGTTTTGTGCCAAAACTGAGCAAAAGCGGCGATTCTGTGCACGAAACACGGGATTTGTGCCAAAAATAAGCAAAAGCGGCGATTCTGTGCACGAAACGCACGTTTTGTGCCAAAACTGAGCAAAAGCGGCGATTCTATGCACGAAAAGCACGTTTTGTGCCAAAACTGAGCATAAGCGGCGATTCTCTGCACGAAACGCGGTTTTTATCCAAAACTGAGCAAAAGCGGCGATTCTGTGCACGAAGCGCACGTTATGTGCCAAAAGGAGAAATTCGGAGCGTAAAACGCAAGTTTTGTGCCAAAACTGGGCAAAAGCGGCGATTTTATGAACGAAACGCACGTTTTGTGCCAAAACTGAGCAAAAGCGGCAATTCTGTGCACGAAACACTGGATTTGTGCCAAAACTAAGCAAAAGCGACGATTCTGTGCACGAAACGCACGTTTTGTGCCAAAACTGAGCAAAAGCGGCGATTCTGTGCACGAAACGCACGTTTTGTGCCAAAACTGAGCAAAAGCGGCAATTCTGTGCACGAACCGCACGTTTTGTGCCAAAACTGAGCAAAAGCGGCGATTCTCTGCACGAAACGCGTTTTTTATCCAAAACTGAGCAAAAGCGGCGATTCTGTGCACGAAACGCACGTTATGTGCCAAAAGGTGAAATTCGAAGCGTAAAACGCACGTTTTGTGCCAAAACTGAGCAAAAGCGGCGATTTTATGAACGAAACGCACGTTTTGTGCCAAATCTGAGCAAAAGCGGCAATTCTGTGCACGAAACGCACGTTTTGTGCCAAAACTGAGCAAAAGCGGCGATTCTATGCACGAAACGCCCGTTTTGTGCCAAAACTGAGCAAAAGCGGCGATTCTGTGCACGAAACGCACGTATTGTGCCAAAACTGAGCAAAAGCGGCGATTCTATGCTCGAAATGCACGTTTTGTGCCAAAACTGAGCAAATGCGGCGATCCTGTGCACGAAACGCACATGTTGCGCCAAAACTGAACAAAAGCGGCTATTCTGTGCAAGAAACGCACGTATTGTGCCAAAACTGAGCAAAAGCGGCGATTCTATGCTCGAAATGCACGTTTTGTGCCAAAACTGAGCATAAGCGGCGATTCTGTGCACGAAACGCACGTATTGTGCAAAAACTGAGCAAAAGCGGCGATTCTATGCTCGAAATGCACGTTTTGTGCCAAAACTGAGCATAAGCGGCGATTCTCTGCACGAAACGCAGGTTTTTATCCAAAACTGAGCAAAAGCGGCGGTTCTGTGCACGAAACGCACGTTTTATGCCAAGAGTAGCAATTGGATGCGTGGAACGCACGTCTTGTGCCAAAACTGAGCAAAAGCGGCGATTCTGTGCACGAAACGCACGTTTTGTGCCAAAACTGAGCAAAAGCGGCGATTCTGTGCACGAAACGCACGTTTTGATCCAAAACTGAGCAAAAGCGGCGATTCTGTGCGCGAAACGCTCGTTTTGATCCAAAACTGAGCAAAAGCGGCGATTCTGTGCACGAAACGCTCGTTTTGAGCCAATACTGAGCAAAAGCGGCGATTCTGTGCACGAAACGTACGTTTTGTGCCAAAACTGAGCATAAGCGGCGATTCTCTGCACGAAACGCAGGTTTTTATTCAAAACTGAGCAAAAGCGGCGATTCTGTGCACGAAACGCCCGTTATGTGCCAAAAGGAGAAATTCGGAGCGTAAAACGCACGTTTTGTGCCAAAACTGGGCAAAAGCGGCGATTCTGTGCACGAAACACAGGATTTGTGCCAAAACTAAGCGAAAGCGATGATTCTGTGCACGAAACGCACGTTTTGTGCCAAAACTGAGCAAAAGCGGCGATTCTGTGCGCGATCCGCATGTTTTGTGCCAAAACTGAGCATAAGCGGCGATTCTATGAACGAAAAGCACGTTTTGTGCCAAAACTGAGCATAAGCGGCGATTCTCAGCACGAAACGCAGGTTTTTATCCAAAACTGAGCAAAAGCGGCGATTCTGTGCACGAAAGGCACGTTTTATGCCAAGAGCAGCAATTCGGTGCGTGGAACGCACGTCTTGTGAAAAAACTGAGCAAAAGCGGCGATTCTGTGCACGAAACGCACGTTTTATGCCAAGAGGAGCAATTCGGTGCGTGGAACGCACGTCTTGTGCCAAAACTGAGCAAAAGCGGCGATTCTGTGCACGAAACGCACGTTTTGTGCCAAAACTGAGCAAAAGCGGCGATTCTGTGCACGAAACACGGGATTTGTGCCAAAAATAAGCAAAAGCGGCGATTCTGTGCACGAAACGCACGTTTTGTGCCAAAACTGAGCAAAAGCGGCGATTCTATGCACGAAAAGCACGTTTTGTGCCAAAACTGAGCATAAGCGGCGATTCTCTGCACGAAACGCGGTTTTTATCCAAAACTGAGCAAAAGCGGCGATTCTGTGCACGAAGCGCACGTTATGTGCCAAAAGGAGAAATTCGGAGCGTAAAACGCAAGTTTTGTGCCAAAACTGGGCAAAAGCGGCGATTTTATGAACGAAACGCACGTTTTGTGCCAAAACTGAGCAAAAGCGGCAATTCTGTGCACGAAACACTGGATTTGTGCCAAAACTAAGCAAAAGCGACGATTCTGTGCACGAAACGCACGTTTTGTGCCAAAACTGAGCAAAAGCGGCGATTCTGTGCACGAAACGCACGTTTTGTGCCAAAACTGAGCAAAAGCGGCAATTCTGTGCACGAACCGCACGTTTTGTGCCAAAACTGAGCAAAAGCGGCGATTCTCTGCACGAAACGCGTTTTTTATCCAAAACTGAGCAAAAGCGGCGATTCTGTGCACGAAACGCACGTTATGTGCCAAAAGGTGAAATTCGAAGCGTAAAACGCACGTTTTGTGCCAAAACTGAGCAAAAGCGGCGATTTTATGAACGAAACGCACGTTTTGTGCCAAAACTGAGCAAAAGCGGCAATTCTGTGCACGAAACGCACGTTTTGTGCCAAAACTGAGCAAAAGCGGCGATTCTATGCACGAAACGCCCGTTTTGTGCCAAAACTGAGCAAAAGCGGCGATTCTGTGCACGAAACGCACGTATTGTGCTGTCACGTCCTGTGACGCATTCTTTAAATTCTTCCGCGTCATCCAAATTCATCAATTTCCCAATTCCGAGTGAGCAATTTATTTGGGTCGCGCATTGCAAAAATGCCGACGATCCAAGTAAATGTAGCTCACCGGAATGAACAAATCATCGCTACGCCCTACTTGTGCGATATAAAACAATGCGACCGATCATCCACGCGCGCTTTTTCATCATAAAATTTCACGGGGCTCCGTCAAGAGTAACGCGCCGCGTCCACGCGCGCCCCATAAGCTGTCTTTTTATCCCAATTCTGCTCTGCTACACGCGCGACGAATTACGTTCATACTCATCACTACGTTATTAAGCTCCTTGCGGCTCCACCGTTAAAAGTTAACGCGACCTACTAAAGTTACGCGCAGCGTCCACTCGCGAGATACCTTGTACACGACACCGCGACTCTGCTACGAGGGCACCAGAACCTCGACAGAGGAAAATCTCGTCGACTCTGACACGAAGACGACAGAACTTCGGCAGAGCGAGATTTCGCCGCGTCAAGTGAACAATTGTAAAACGACGACACGCGACGTTAACACCCGCGAATAACTGTGTAAGGAACGAACTGTACAACCTTTGAATAAACTGATTAGTGACCAAGTGCGTGGAATTCACTCCAGTCGCCTTGCCTACCTTCCCGCCACGAGTACGCTACCCCGAAGTCATCTCGATCACCCTCGACAAGGTAAGTACAACCAATCTTATCCTATCGTGAGAATCTTCGGGTTCTTACAAGAAAGTCCGCGGTTCAGTGAGAGTGGACCGCCACGCGACTTTACAGTGGTTCCGGTACCTAAATCGAACAATAACAGGAACCTTACAGTGGTTCCGGTACCGAAATCGAAGAATAATAGGGACTTTACGGGAGTCCCGATACAAAATCGAGTAAAAACTAGATCATTAACCAAACCAATTCGGGGCAGGTTCACAAAGGAATCAAATTAAATCCTGGCAACTTAAACGATAAATTCAAATTTCGGCAATAATCACAAAGACTTAACAGATCAAATAAACTGAATCTATAGGGTTGAGCTATCTGAAACACAAGTAAATTCACAGATAGGAAATAAAGAAGAACACAGGTGTGACACACATAGCGGAGCCATTGACATAAAACACTGTGCGCACCAAACAAAACCGCAGGGTAGACATTTTCATTCGTTCCTTCTGAAACTTAATATCCAGGTCATTCATTTTCAAGTAAAGTCCAAGTAGTATTTAAACAAGAATAAAAAGAAATATCAATAAACAAGAAAATCGACAAAGAACGTATTTAACGATAATAATAGCATAAAACAGACCATTCTAGACAAAATAATAAATAAACAAAAAGGAAACTAAAACATAGGACAAAATCCATTTATTCCTTAAGCAAAGCATAAATAATGAAATTTTCAAATGAATAACCAAAATACTAAACCAACGGATAACAAACCCAGTACAGACGAAAATAGACTAACGAGAAGTAGGACACAGGAAAATCCTGAACTCAGAAATCTTGTAGAGAATCTCAACGACCCACCTGTCTTTTCAAAAAGCCGTAAAACACCTCGTTCACCAATAAAACAAAGAGCTTTCGATTTCACACAAGAAACTACAACCGTAGCACCAAACACAGATACAAAACTAGGAGCCATACCCAAGAACAGAAACATAAACAACCTAACAATTGACGCTAACAAAAGCGCAAAGGCAATTGCCGAAGGACAAGACAAAAAACTAGAAATTGTGGATTTCCCACCCGATAACAACAAACAAACGGAATTTCCCTCATCACCACCACACCATAATAATACAAATAAAACCGAAACGCCAAGACACGCACTAGACAGTACCTTCAGACACGAAATATCTTTATTCGAAATCGAAGGAATTACAGAGCAGCCAAGCCTAATAGGAAACCCAGACAAAAAACATAATCAAGAAAGCGTAATCTTGGACTGGGGAAACACAACAAACAATATGCCAGAACTCCAAAACCAAATGCAACCCTTAAGATTACCCTTAAAATATGTAGCAAATCTAGTACCAGAATTCGACGGAACAAATATTTCGGTCACAGAATACATAGAAAAGCTAAAACATGCAAAAAATATCTTAGCGCCAGTCGATGAACCAGGCTTAATTCCTATTTTAAAAATAAAACTCAAAGGAGAGGTATACAAAGCACTAATAAACTCACCAATAAACAATATAAATGATTTCATTCAAGCAATAAAACTATTATTACCATCCAACGAAAATATACACAGCTTATACGCGAAATTAACAGAATTAATGCAAAAACCAGACGAATCAGTACTCAGTTACGGAAATAGATTGCAGGAACTTGTAATACAAATCAAAGAACTAAAAAGCTCGGAACCAGGCATGAGTCAACAGAATATACAGAATTTCGATAGAGTCATTAGAAACGACGCAGAGAAAAGTTTTAGAAATGGACTTAGACAAGAAATCAGGTTAGAATTAAAACAAACAGACAATTTAGATGCTCTCATACAAGAAGCTATAAACGTGGAATCCAGGTTAAAGAAACAAAACATAATAAGAGGCGACCCAGCTAGCATACTATGCAGTTTCGGGAAAAGCAATGCAAACTCAGCAGTTTATACGTGTCAAATATGCCAAGACCCAAATCACGAGGCCTTATTTTGCGACAACGCGGCATGCGTATATTGTAAAAGCAAAGACCATTTATCATACAACTGTAGATTTGTCAAAAATAAAATAGAACTCTTCTGTAAATATTGTAACGCGCAAGGACACTCCATCGACGCATGTAAAATGAACAGATCAAAAGGGAATCACTGCCAATATTGCCAAGTAATGGGTCATACAGTAAGTCAATGTCCATTTATAATCGAATACGAAGTATGTTGGAAATGCAAAAGAAGCGGCCACGATCCAAATACCTGTGCAATAACACCGAATGTCACAGAATCTTGCGAATTTTGCAACAGCATAAATCACACAATTAAAAATTGCCCAACAGTTATGTGCCAACGATGTAACAAACTGGGTCACACACTTAAATACTGCCCAATAATGAAAAACACCAGCTTTCAACTAATCATGTGCGCAATCTGCAACGAAGAAGGCCACAACGCAGAGGAATGCGAAGAAGCAAGAGTCCTAGTCAGCCAAAACAGAACTCGCCAGTATAATCAAGTTCAATGCCAAATTTGCAACCGATTAGGGCATTCGGCAGGAAACTGTCACAAGTTACAAAACCCACAGCACAAACCAAACAACCCATACAGAGATAATCATAATTTCAAGCACAATAATAACAATTTCCATACGAAATATAAACAAAATAATAACTTCAACAATAGTAGTCAGTTCAGAAACAATAATAGAAATGAACCTCAAAAATTCTGCGATTATTGCAAAATTCCAAACCACACAATAGAAGAATGTAGAAAATTAAAGAACCTCGAAACACGAGCACAAAGGAGAGACATCTGCTCCTATTGCAAAGAAACTGGACACCTAATAGATGCCTGTAGGAAACTTAAGGAGTTAGAAAGAAGCAGCGGGAAATTCTGCAACGTCTGCAAAAACACGAGCCACGCAACCGAAGAATGCTATAGAGGACAAGGTCGTCAAATACCCCATAGACCGGGAAACGAATAGATTCTTCCTGGAAAGAGCGGACAGGAAGAAACGACGCTAAGTCGCTCACAACCCACATAAACAGTAACGATACAAACACAAGACAAAGCTATTACGACACATTTCCAGAACCCATACTAACAACCAATCCAAACCCAGACAAACTAGGACAAGGAAAAATCAGCGGAAACACGGAAAGAAACGGAAATAGTAATAACACAGAATGCCCAAACCAAAGCAAGGAACCAAAAAGGCACAACGAGCAAGCCATAAATGAAGAAGGGACACCAACAAGAATGGCAACGTATACACTAAAATTAGAGAACCTATTGCAATACATTACAACGGAAAACCCGTACACAAAAGAAGAATGCAACCTACTTATTGATAGTGGGGCACAGCTAAACATAATAAAAAGAAACCAGATTCCTACAAACACGATACTAGAAGATAGGAGAATATCACTATCAGGCATCACCGACAAACCAATACAAACTTTAGGAGTAGTAAAAATACCCATAAACTATTTATACTTTGATTTCCATGTAGCACCAGAAGACTTTTCAATGCCATACGACGGAATACTAGGAATAAAAGTCCTCCTCGAACAAAGACTAAGACTAGACGAGGGATATTTAGAAATAAATAATAGAAAGTTCGAATTAAAATCAGGAGAAGCAGATCAAAGACGATTCTCACGCCAAATACAAACAATCCAAACGGTTAAACCAGAACTAACAGACGAGCAAAAATGCTTCCTCAACAAAATTCTTCAGAATACAACGCACGCGAATGACACACTTACACCCATAAGAACCGACCCAGAAACCCCGCAACAAGCAAAAATCAGCAGAAATTTAAACGAACATAACTTAAACCAAAACCTCTCACAATTAGATAAAACGATAGGAAACCCGGAATATAGTTTCGATAACGACGTGTTACAATTATTAAACATCGTAAGTAAATTGGATCGACAAGAAAATTCATCGCAAACAGAACCAACAAATACAAAACACACGAATTCAGCAAACCTCGAAGAATATTTAGAAACAGATAGTAAACACGTAGGAAAATTAATAAACAACATAAATACGGCACTAGATAAAAACCTCGTGTCATCAGAAAGTTACGAAACAAATCCATATGACTATGCAACATTCCTGACGAAAATGAAAGAAAATGTAAACACCGAATTCAAAGACGAATCCAAACTATTAGAAGACAAGTACAACTACATCTCATGCGACATAGAAGATATATTAGAAGGCTTCCAAGAAACAGAAAACTTACCAGAAACAAACGAAAACGAAATTCTAGAGGTAGAAACAATTAACTTTGCAGGAAATAACGAAAAGGGTAGCACAACAGAAGACACAAAAACGGAAAATCGACGAGAAAGATTATTAGGAAAAGTTCGACTAAAGAATCTATCAGAGGATAACAAAACCAAAATAAGAAAATTAATCGAAGAAAACGAAGACATATTCTGGCTAGAAGGAGATAAAATAGGATCTTGTAACACAGAAGAACACGAAATCAACCTAATCGACGAAAAACCCGTATACGTAAAACAATTCCCTTTGCCACACAAATTAAAAGAGACGGCAGTACAGGAAACAGAAAAACTAATCGCAAACGGCTTAGTCAGACATTCAAAAAGCGCCTTCAATGCTCCCACTTGGGTAGTAAAGAAAAAGGAAACAGCCGACGGAAAGAAAAGATGGCGATTAGTAATAGACTATAGGAAACTAAACGAAAAAACGATTCCAGACCCATATCTACTTCCAAACATAACAGAAATCTTTGACCAATTAGGACAAGCAAAATTACACCACGTAATAGATTTAAAATCAGGCTTTCATCAAATCAAAATGAACCCAAGGGATATACACAAAACAGCATTCAGCATACACCCTTTAGGACGATTTGAATTCAACGTTCTACCATTTGGACTAAGGAACTCACCACGAACTTTTCAAAGGGTAATAAACACAACATTAGGAGATCTAATTGGAAAAATTTGTTTCGTATTCATCGACGACATTATAATATTTGGGAAAAACCTAGAAGAACTCAACACAAGATTCAATACAGTTGCCCAAAAGCTAAGAGATTCAAACCTAAAGCTAGAACCAGAAAAATGTGAATTTCTCAAATCAGAAGTATGCTACCTAGGACACATAGTAAGCGAAGAAGGAATTAAACCCGATCCAACAAAAATAGAAGCCGTTCAAAAATTCCCAACTCCAAAAAACGTTAAAAATATAAGAGAATTCTTAGGACTTGCAGGATACTATAGACGATTCATAAACAACTTCGCAAAAATCGCAAAACCACTAACAACTCTATTACAAAAGGATACCAAATTCTCTTGGAATAAAGAACAACAAGCAGCCTTTACGGAACTTAAAGAAATACTATGCAAAGCACCGATACTACAGTACCCACAATTCGAGAAACCATACATAATTACAACAGACGCATCTAAATACGCCCTAGGTGCAGTCCTATCACAGGGAGAAATCGGGAAAGATAGACCAATCGCATACGCATCACGCGTACTACAAGAAGCCGAGATCAAATATGACACATACGAAAAAGAAGCCCTAGCAATAATGTTCGCAGTAAAAACATTTCGAAATTACATTTACGGAAATAAATTCACAATAGTTACAGATCATAAACCATTACTATGGCTAAAAACAGCCGACAACAACACGAGAGTACAAAAATGGAGACTAAAACTATCAGATTACGAATACGATATAGCCTACAAGCCCGGTAAGCAAAACGTAAATGCCGATGCACTGTCAAGAAACCCAATAGACAACGCACAGGTCTCTGTCGTAACAAGAGCACAGAGAAAGGAAGACGGCAAAAGTTCGACGCCCGCAAAAATTCCGAATAATAAAGACAACGGAAAAACGCCAAAAGACAATCACACTATAGTCAAAAGGAAAAGAGGACGACCACGGAAGAAAATCCAAGAACCAATAGACCAAGAAGCAACAGATCAAGAAACAACCGCAAACAACGGAAAAACGAGTGAACATAATACAGAAAGAGAGGAAAAGGAAAAAGACAACATAGAACAACGAGAACCAAGGAACATCATTTACACTAGGAATTCGATTCAATTCAGAAACGATAACATCGCCCACATAATCACCCACCAAGGCACACCCGTGGACAAAAACACTAATACACTAATCGAAACTAAAAATATACACATAAACCCCAACTTAGCGGACAACGAAATCGAAGTAATAGAACTAAACAACAAAAAAATCTTCGTCTTATGCCTAAACACAGCGTCATCACCGGAGTTAATAAAACAAAATTTAACAAAATTATTCGGCACATTAAAAGAGATACTCATACAAAAAGGTATAAAAATCTTTAGCATTTCAAAAGATATTAAAATATTAAACATAAATTGGTGCGAAATAGAAGAAATATTAAAAAACACTTTTAGTAAAACAAACATTAAAATAATAGTATGCCTAAATAGTATCGAATACGTAAAACCGGAAGACAGGGATAAAATATTTAACCAATATCATGCTACAACACTAGGAGGCCATTCAGGCGTAAACAGAACATACAATAGAATAAAAGACAAATTCTTTTGGGAAAACTTAAAACAAAACATTCAAGATAGAATAAAGAAGTGTAATGAATGCCAGAGAAATAAATTAAAACGAATCAAAACCAGGCAACCGATGGTTATAACAGATACACCAGTAAAAACCTTCGATAAAATCGCGATGGACATCGTCGGTCCACTAAACGTAACAAGAAATAATAACAAATACATTCTAACCATACAAGACCAACTATCAAAATTTCTAATAGCAGTCCCTCTAGCAGATCAAACAGCAGAGTCAGTAGCAGACGCATTTGTAAAGAAGTTCATATGTATCTTTAGTTCACCCAAAATAGTACTTACAGATAAAGGAACAAACTTCACTAGTAAAATCATGAAACAAGTAGCAAAAAGATTTAAATTCTCGAAAATCGAAACAACTTCATTTTCACCTCAATCAAACGGGTCATTAGAAAGAGCACATCATCCACTCTGTGAATATCTAAAAAATTTTACAACAAGAAAGTGTGAATGGGATGAACTCCTAGAACTAGCACAATTTAACTACAACACTAGCATTCATTCCAGTCACAAGTTCACACCGCATGAACTGGTTTTCGCTTACCCACCTAGACTACCATCTTGTGAACCCCTAAAGAAATCAGAGCAGTTACCCACACTTAACGACTATTTAGAAAACCTAATAACTAACATGAGAGATATAGCCAACATGGCACGCGAAAATCTAATAGACTCAAAAATAAAATCAAAAGAGTACTACGACAGGTTCATCAACCCAGTCGAATTCAAGATAGGAGACAAAGTGTGGTTATTGAAAGAACCCAAACCAGGAAAACTAGAAAAAGACTGGTATTCAGGACCACACGAAATATTAGAAATCGGGGTAAACAATAACATAACAATTGACTACAAGGGGAAGCCAAAAACAGTCCATGCAAATAAATTAAGCATTTGTCAACAAGAGTAATAATACAACTTTTCTTTCTAGGAACTCGGACAACCATAGAACTAATTTTTCTAATTTGTACCACTATGTTTCACAAAAACAAGCAATAATCGGAACGCATCGCGGAAACAGCCCACTAGGAATTACGGAAATAAAACACACAACACAAATGCCCCTTTTCTTTAGAAGGTTATCGCGCAATTTCAATTCATAAGCGCCCAACGAGGCAACGACACCCAACAAGCGGACACCGGGACCCCCGAAAAAGCGGCCTAAGGCCCAGCATCCGATCCTCGGCCCATCCCCAGAGCTCAGCAATGTAGCGGCGGAAACCGGCACGCCATTGACGGACCGCCTGCCGATGGTGCACATCGACGCAGTCACGACGATGACAATAGCACTGACCCTGACGCTGGTAAATAAAACAAGGTAGCGGTTACCCCGAAGAAGGAACCACGCTACCCAAAGCAGCCAGGAAATTCGCAGAACATCAGCAGTCCCCATACTCAGTCGACCCGTCGCACCACCGCCGTCAAGACGAGCCGTGCCAACCGTCAGCACATCCAGGGCCAACCACTCTACAGAAATGCTTATAAAAACCGAACACTCAAAGCTAATTATATACGAAAGGTTTCACAACAACGCACCATGTGAAAACAATGTAAGAACGCGCAAAGAAACACTAAACCTAGGTACTCCTACACACACACACACACACATAAACTCAAAAATGGTACACACAGAAAGACATTTTAGGGCTCAAGTAGAAAATTTATATTTAAATACTCGAAATGAAAAAGGTAAATTAGAAAAGAAAAGAACCTACAACTCCCTACCCATAACATCCACTCCACCCAATAAACTCGCCTACAACCAAACGGAAAAACCAGGGTACATCGCTAGAAGTGCAGGAGAAGGGGTACGCATAAAGTGTACACCCAAAGAAGTAAAACTACTTCACACGGATAAACGCTACCAGCCATATCCGGAAATCAGACACGGCTCCTCACGCCAAAACACACATATTTTGGCCCAATAAGCACAGCAGCAATAATGAATATGAGGACCATTCATGCCTGCAAATTAACTAGCGATACAACCACAGAGACGGTTTCCACACTCACCGGGAGCCACTCCCAGTCCCACCACATACCTGCTGGTCACGTTAAAGAAACAACAATAAAGAAAAGCACCACAGGAAAGATATGTAAGGAACAAGAAAGACATCGAACGGCGAGAAATCAAGATTAAAGGCTCAAGCAACCCAAGGAAGGAAACATCACCACCTATCCGATTACAACATCCTGAAACCAAAAGCAATCCTCACCACAAACCCCCAGAACCTAAACCAGCAGAACAAAAACAACTATTAGTTTTCACATTAGTCTTTAAAAGAAAAAGAAAAAAAAAAGAAGAAGAAAGAAAAAAAAGAAAAAAAAGGGGAAAAAACACATTCCATACACAGAGCCCAGAAATGTCGTTCTGCAAAACCATTCGAGACACACACACCACAATTCACCCCCACCGCTCCAAACTCAGCGGGGAGGGAGGCAAATGGTCACCGAAGGAACCATTTACCTTTTATTACAAAACACAACAAAAAAAAGGACACCAACTAACAAACTATTGTAGACACTCATCAAACTTTGTAAAATTCACCACTCACATAACCCACACAAGCGGAAAAGGGCAGGGAACTATGAATTTGGATGACATAACTTCTCTACTAATTGCTTACAATTCTGTTGATATCGTACCGATATGCAACAATCTAGGCGGCCAGGTGTCACGTCCTGTGACGCATTCTTTAAATTCTTCCGCGTCATCCAAATTCATCAATTTCCCAATTCCGAGTGAGCAATTTATTTGGGTCGCGCATTGCAAAAATGCCGACGATCCAAGTAAATGTAGCTCACCGGAATGAACAAATCATCGCTACGCCCTACTTGTGCGATATAAAACAATGCGACCGATCATCCACGCGCGCTTTTTCATCATAAAATTTCACGGGGCTCCGTCAAGAGTAACGCGCCGCGTCCACGCGCGCCCCATAAGCTGTCTTTTTATCCCAATTCTGCTCTGCTACACGCGCGACGAATTACGTTCATACTCATCACTACGTTATTAAGCTCCTTGCGGCTCCACCGTTAAAAGTTAACGCGACCTACTAAAGTTACGCGCAGCGTCCACTCGCGAGATACCTTGTACACGACACCGCGACTCTGCTACGAGGGCACCAGAACCTCGACAGAGGAAAATCTCGTCGACTCTGACACGAAGACGACAGAACTTCGGCAGAGCGAGATTTCGCCGCGTCAAGTGAACAATTGTAAAACGACGACACGCGACGTTAACACCCGCGAATAACTGTGTAAGGAACGAACTGTACAACCTTTGAATAAACTGATTAGTGACCAAGTGCGTGGAATTCACTCCAGTCGCCTTGCCTACCTTCCCGCCACGAGTACGCTACCCCGAAGTCATCTCGATCACCCTCGACAAGGTAAGTACAACCAATCTTATCCTATCGTGAGAATCTTCGGGTTCTTACAAGAAAGTCCGCGGTTCAGTGAGAGTGGACCGCCACGCGACTTTACAGTGCCAAAACTGAGCAAAAGCGGCGATTCTATGCTCGAAATGCACGTTTTGTGCCAAAACTGAGCAAATGCGGCGATCCTGTGCACGAAACGCACATGTTGCGCCAAAACTGAACAAAAGCGGCTATTCTGTGCAAGAAACGCACGTATTGTGCCAAAACTGAGCAAAAGCGGCGATTCTATGCTCGAAATGCACGTTTTGTGCCAAAACTGAGCATAAGCGGCGATTCTGTGCACGAAACGCACGTATTGTGCAAAAACTGAGCAAAAGCGGCGATTCTATGCTCGAAATGCACGTTTTGTGCCAAAACTGAGCATAAGCGGCGATTCTCTGCACGAAACGCAGGTTTTTATCCAAAACTGAGCAAAAGCGGCGGTTCTGTGCACGAAACGCACGTTTTATGCCAAGAGTAGCAATTGGATGCGTGGAACGCACGTCTTGTGCCAAAACTGAGCAAAAGCGGCGATTCTGTGCACGAAACGCACGTTTTGTGCCAAAACTGAGCAAAAGCGGCGATTCTGTGCACGAAACGCACGTTTTGATCCAAAACTGAGCAAAAGCGGCGATTCTGTGCGCGAAACGCTCGTTTTGATCCAAAACTGAGCAAAAGCGGCGATTCTGTGCACGAAACGCTCGTTTTGAGCCAATACTGAGCAAAAGCGGCGATTCTGTGCACGAAACGTACGTTTTGTGCCAAAACTGAGCATAAGCGGCGATTCTCTGCACGAAACGCAGGTTTTTATTCAAAACTGAGCAAAAGCGGCGATTCTGTGCACGAAACGCCCGTTATGTGCCAAAAGGAGAAATTCGGAGCGTAAAACGCACGTTTTGTGCCAAAACTGGGCAAAAGCGGCGATTCTGTGCACGAAACACAGGATTTGTGCCAAAACTAAGCGAAAGCGATGATTCTGTGCACGAAACGCACGTTTTGTGCCAAAACTGAGCAAAAGCGGCGATTCTGTGCGCGATCCGCATGTTTTGTGCCAAAACTGAGCATAAGCGGCGATTCTATGAACGAAAAGCACGTTTTGTGCCAAAACTGAGCATAAGCGGCGATTCTCAGCACGAAACGCAGGTTTTTATCCAAAACTGAGCAAAAGCGGCGATTCTGTGCACGAAAGGCACGTTTTATGCCAAGAGCAGCAATTCGGTGCGTGGAACGCACGTCTTGTGAAAAAACTGAGCAAAAGCGGCGATTCTGTGCACGAAACGCACGTTTTATGCCAAGAGGAGCAATTCGGTGCGTGGAACACACGTTTTGTGCCAAAACTGAGCAAAAGCGGCGATTCTATGCACGAAAAGCACGTTTTGTGCCCAAACTGAGCATAAGCGGCGATTCTCTGCACGAAACGCAGGTTTTTATCCAAAACTGAGCAAAAGCGGCGATTCTGTTCACGAAACGCACGTCATGTGCCAAAAGGAGAATTTCGGACCGTAACACGCACGTTTTGTGCCAAAACTGAGTAAAAGCGGCGATTTTATGCACAAAACGAACGTTTTATGCCAAGAGGAGCAATTCGGTGCGTGGAACGCAGGTTTTTTGCCAAAACTGAGCAAAAGCGGCGATTCTGTGCACGAAACGCACGTATTGTGCCAAAGATGAGTAAAAGCGGCGATTCTGTGCACGAAGCACACGTTATGTGCCAAAAGGAGAAATTCGGACCGTAAAACGCACGTTTTGTGCCAAAACTGGGCAAAAGCGGCAATTCTGTGCACGAAACACAGGATTTGTGCCAAACCTAAGCAAAAGCGACGATTCTGTGCACGAAACGCACGTTTTGTGCCAAAACTGAGCAAAAGCGGCGATTCTATGCTCGAATGCACGTTTTGTGCCAAAACTGAGCAAAAGCGGCGATTCTGATCACGAAACGCACGTTATGTGCCAAAACTGAGCAAAAGCGGCGATTCTGTGCACGAAACGCACGTTTTGTTGCGAAACTGAGCAAAAACGGCGATTCTGTGTACCAAACGCACGTTTTGTTGCAAAACTGAGCAAAAGCGGCGATTCTGTGCACGAAACGCACGTATTGTGCCAAAACTGAACGAAAGCGGCGATACTATGCTCGAATGCACGTTTTGTGCCAAAACTGAGCAAAAGCGGCGATTCTGATCACGAAACGCACGTTATGTGCCAAAAGGAGAAATTCGGAGCGTAACACGCACGTTTTGTGCCAAAACTGAGTAAAAGCGGCGATTCTATTCACGAAACGCTCGTTTTGTACCAAAACTGAGCAAAAGCGGCGATTCTGTGCACGAAACGCACGTATTGAGAAAAAACTGAGCAAAAGCGGCGATTCTATGCACGAAACGCACGTATTGTGCCAAAACTGAGCAAAAGCGGCGATTCTATGCACGAAAAGCACGTTTTGTGCCAAAACTGAGCATAAGCGGCGATTCTCTGCACGAAACGCAGGTTTTTATCCAAAACTGAGCAAAAGCGGCGATTCTGTGCACGAAACGCACGTTTTATGCAAAGAGGAGCAATTCGGTGCGTGCAACGCACGTTTTGTGCCAAAACTGAGCAAAAGCGGCGATTCTGTGCACGAAACGCACGTTTTGTGCCAAAACTGAGCAAAAGCGGCGATTCTATGCACGAAACGCTCGTTTTGTCCCAAAACTGAGCAAAAGCGGCGATTCTGCGCACGAAACGCACGTATTGTGCCAAAACTGAGCAAAAGCGGCGATTCTATGCTCGAAATGCACGTTTTGTGCCAAAACTGAGCAAATGCGGCGATTCTGTGCACGAAACGCACATGTTGCGCCAAAACTGAACAAAAGCGGCTATTCTGTGCAAGAAACGCACGTATTGTGCCAAAACTGAGCAAAAGCGGCGATTCTATGCTCGAAATGCACGTTTTGTGCCAAAACTGAGCATAAGCGGCGATTCTGTGCACGAAACGCACGTTTTGTGCCAAAACTGAGCAAAAGCGGCGATCCTATGCACGAAAAGCACGTTTTGTGCCAAAACTGAGCATAAGGGGCGATTCTCTTCACGAAACGCAGGTTTTTATCCAAAACTGAGCAAAAGCGGCGATTCTGTGCACGAAACGCACGTTTTATGCCAAGAGGAGCAATTCAGTGCATGGAACGCACGTTTTGTGCCAAAACTGGGCAAAAGCGGCGATTCTGTGCACGAAACGCTCGTTTTGTGCCAAAACTGAGCAAAAGCGGCGATTCTGTGCACGAAACGCACGTATTGTGCAAAAACTGAGCAAAAGCGGCGATTCTATGCTCGAAATGCACGTTTTGTGCCAAAACTGAGCATAAGCGGCGATTCTCTGCACGAAACGCAGGTTTTTATCCAAAACTGAGCAAAAGCGGCGATTCTGTGCACGAAACGCACGTTTTATGCCAAGAGTAGCAATTCGGTGCGTGGAACGCACGTCTTGTGCCAAAACTGAGCAAAAGCGGCGATTCTGTGCACGAAACGCAAGTTTTGTGCGAAAACTGAGCAAAAGCATCGATTCTGTGCACGAAACGCACGTTTTGTGCCAAAACTGTGCAAGAGCGGCGATTCTGTGCAAATACTGAGCAAAAGCGGTGATTCTGTGCACGAAAGGCAAGTTTTGTGCGAAAACTGAGCAAAAGCATCGATTCTGTGCACGAAACGCACGTTTTGTGCCAAAACTGAGCAAAAGCGGCGATTCTGTGCACGAAACGCACGTTTTGATTCAAAACTGAGCAAAAGCGGCGTTTCTGAGCACGAAACGCACGATTTCTGCAAATACTGAGTAAAAGCGACGATTCTTTGCACGAAACACACGTTCTGTGCCAAAACTGTGCAAGCGCGGTGATTCTGTGCAGGAAACGCCCGAGTTGTGCTATAAGGAGCAATTCGGTGCGTGAAACGCACGTTTTGTGCCAAAACTGAGCAAAAGCGGCGATTCAGTGCATGAAACGCACGTTTTATGCCAGAAGGAGCAATTCGGAACGTGAAACGTACGTTGTGTCCCAAAACTGACCAAAAGAGGCGATTCTATGCACGAAACGCACGTTTTGCGCCAAAACTGAGCAAAAGCGGCGATTCTGTGCACGAAACGCACGTATTGAGAAAAAACTGAGCAAAAGCGGCGATTCTATGCACGAAACGCACGTATTGTGCCAAAACTGAGCAAAAGCGGCGATTCTATGCACGAAAAGCACGTTTTGTGCCAAAACTGAGCATAAGCGGCGATTCTCTGCACGAAACGCAGGTTTTTATCCAAAACTGAGCAAAAGCGGCGATTCTGTGCACGAAACGCACGTTTTATGCAAAGAGGAGCAATTCGGTGCGTGCAACGCACGTTTTGTGCCAAAACTGAGCAAAAGCGGCGATTCTGTGCACGAAACGCACGTTTTGTGCCAAAACTGAGCAAAAGCGGCGATTCTATGCACGAAACGCTCGTTTTGTGCCAAAACTGAGCAAAAGCGGCGATTCTGCGCACGAAACGCACGTATTGTGCCAAAACTGAGCAAAAGCGGCGATTCTATGCTCGAAATGCACGTTTTGTGCCAAAACTGAGCAAATGCGGCGATTCTGTGCACGAAACGCACATGTTGCGCCAAAACTGAACAAAAGCGGCTATTCTGTGCAAGAAACGCACGTATTGTGCCAAAACTGAGCAAAAGCGGCGATTCTATGCTCGAAATGCACGTTTTGTGCCAAAACTGAGCATAAGCGGCGATTCTGTGCACGAAACGCACGTTTTGTGCCAAAACTGAGCAAAAGCGGCGATCCTATGCACGAAAAGCACGTTTTGTGCCAAAACTGAGCATAAGGGGCGATTCTCTTCACGAAACGCAGGTTTTTATCCAAAACTGAGCAAAAGCGGCGATTCTGTGCACGAAACGCACGTTTTATGCCAAGAGGAGCAATTCAGTGCATGGAACGCACGTTTTGTGCCAAAACTGGGCAAAAGCGGCGATTCTGTGCACGAAACGCTCGTTTTGTGCCAAAACTGAGCAAAAGCGGCGATTCTGTGCACGAAACGCACGTATTGTGCAAAAACTGAGCAAAAGCGGCGATTCTATGCTCGAAATGCACGTTTTGTGCCAAAACTGAGCATAAGCGGCGATTCTCTGCACGAAACGCAGGTTTTTATCCAAAACTGAGCAAAAGCGGCGATTCTGTGCACGAAACGCACGTTTTATGCCAAGAGTAGCAATTCGGTGCGTGGAACGCACGTCTTGTGCCAAAACTGAGCAAAAGCGGCGATTCTGTGCACGAAACGCAAGTTTTGTGCGAAAACTGAGCAAAAGCATCGATTCTGTGCACGAAACGCACGTTTTGTGCCAAAACTGTGCAAGAGCGGCGATTCTGTGCACGAAACGGACGATTTGTGCAAATACTGAGCAAAAGCGGTGATTCTGTGCACGAAAGGCAAGTTTTGTGCGAAAACTGAGCAAAAGCATCGATTCTGTGCACGAAACGCACGTTTTGTGCCAAAACTGAGCAAAAGCGGCGATTCTGTGCACGAAACGCACGTTTTGATTCAAAACTGAGCAAAAGCGGCGTTTCTGAGCACGAAACGCACGATTTCTGCAAATACTGAGTAAAAGCGACGATTCTTTGCACGAAACACACGTTCTGTGCCAAAACTGTGCAAGCGCGGTGATTCTGTGCAGGAAACGCCCGAGTTGTGCTATAAGGAGCAATTCGGTGCGTGAAACGCACGTTTTGTGCCAAAACTGAGCAAAAGCGGCGATTCAGTGCATGAAACGCACGTTTTATGCCAGAAGGAGCAATTCGGAACGTGAAACGTACGTTGTGTGCCAAAACTGACCAAAAGAGGCGATTCTATGCACGAAACGCACGTTTTGCGCCAAAACTGAGCAAAAGCGGCGATTCTGTGCATGAAACGCACGTTTTGTGCCTGAAGGAGCAATTCGGTGCGTGAAACACACGTCTTGCGCCAAAATTTAGCAAAACCGGCGATTCTGTGCACGAAACGCTCGTTTTGATGCAAAACTGAGCAAAAGCGGCTATTGTGAGCACGAAACGCTCGTTTTGAGCCAAAACTGACCAAAAGCAGCGATTCTATGCACGAAACGCACGATTTGTGCAAATACTGAGTGAAAGCGGCGATTCTGTGTACGAAGCACACGTTTTGTGCCAAAACTGTGCAAAAGCGGAAATTCTGTGCCCGAAACGCACGATTTGTGGCAAAACTGAGCAAAAGCGGCGATCTGTGCACGAAGCGCACGTTTTGTTGCAAAACTGTGCAAAAGCGGCGATTCATTGCACGGAACGCTCATTTTAAGCCAAAACTGAGCAAAAGCGGCGATTCTGAGCACGAAACGCACGTTTTGTGCCAAAAATGAGGAAAAACTGCGATTTTGTGCACGAAACGCACGTTCTGTTGCAAAACTGTGCAAAAGCGGCGATTCAGAGCACGAAACGCTCATTTTAAGCCAAAACTGAGCAAAAGCGGCGTTTCTGTGCACGAACCGCACGTTTTGTGCCAAAACTGAGCAAAAGCGGTGATTCTGTGCATGAAACGTACGTTTTGTGGCAGAAGCAGCAGTTCTGTGCACGTACTGCTCGTTTTGTGCAATAACTGAGCAAAAGCGGCGATTCTATGCGCGAAACGCACGCTTTGTGCCAAAACTGAGCAAAAGCGGCGATTCTGTGCACGAAACGCACGTTTTATGCCAGAAGGAGCAATTCGGAACATGAAACGTACGTTGTGTGCCAAAACTGAGCAAAGGCGGCGATTCTATGCACGAAACGCACGTTTTGTGCCAAAAGGAGCAATTCTGAGCATGAAACGCATGTTTTGTGCCAGAACTGAGCAAAAGCGGCAATTCTGTACACGAAATGCACGTTTTTTGCAAAACTGAACAAAAACGGCGATTCTGTGCACGAAACGCACGTTTTGTGCCAAAATTGAGCAAATGCAGCGATTCTGTGCACGAAACGCACATTTTGTTGCAAAACTGTGCAAAAGCGGCGATTCTGTGCACAAAACGCTCGTTTTGATCCAAAACTGAGCAAAAGCGGCGATTCTGTGCACGAAACGCACGTTTTGTGCCAAAACTGAGCAAAAGCGGCGATTCTGTGCATGAAGCGCACGTTTTGTTCCAAAACTGAGTAAAAGCGGCGATTCTGTGCCCGAAACGCTCGTTTTGAGCCAATACTGAACAAAAGCGGCGATTCTGTGCACGAAACGCACGTTTTGATTCAAAACTGAGGAAAAGCGGCGATTCTGTGCACGAAACGCACGTTTTGTGCCAAAACTGAGCAAAAGCGGCGGTTCAGTGCATGAAACGCACGTTTTATGCCAGAAGGAGCAATTCGGAACATGAAACGTACGTTGTGTGCCAAAACTGAGCAAAGGCGGCGATTCTATGCACGAAACGCACGTTTTTCGCCAAAACTGAGCAAAAGCGTCGACTCTGTGCATGAACCGCACGTTTTGTGGCAGAAGGAGCAATTCGGTGCGTGAAACGCACGTTTTGTGCAATAAGTGAGCAAAAGCGGCGATTCTGTGGACGAAGCGCACGTTTTGTGCCAAAACTGAGCAAAAGCGGCAATTCTGAGCACGAAACGCACGTTTTGTGCCAAAACTGAGCAAAAGCAGTGATTCTGTGCACGAAACACACGTTCTGTGCCATAACTGTGCAAAAGCGGCGATTCTGGGCACGAAACGCAAGTTTTGTGCCAAATGGAGCAATTCGGTGTGTGAAACGCACGATTTGTGCCAAAACTGAGCAAACGCGGCGATTCTGTGCACGAAAGGCCCGTTTTGCGCCGAAGGGAGCAATTCGGTGCGTGAAACGCACGTTTTGTGCCAAAACTGAGCAAAAGCGGCGATTCTGTGGACGAAGCGCACGTTTGTGCCAAAACTGAGCAAAAGCGGCGATTCTGTGCACGAAACGCTCGTTTTGAGCCAATACTGAGCAAAAGCGGCGATTCTGTGCACGAAACGCACGTTTTGATCCAAAACTGAGCAAAAGCGGCGATTCTGTGCGCGAAACGCTCGTTTTGATCCAAAACTGAGCAAAAGCGGCGATTCTGTGCACGAAACGCTCGTTTTGAGCCAATACTGAGCAAAAGCGGCGATTCTATGGTCGAATGCACGGTTTGTGCCAAAACTGAGCAAAAGCGGCGATTCTGATCACGAAACGCACGTTATGTGCCAAAACTGAGCAAAAGCGGCGATTCTGTGCACGAAACGCACGTATTGTGCCAAAACTGTACGAAAGCGGCGATACTATGCTCGAATGCACGTTTTGTGCCAAAACTGAGCAAAAGCGGCGATTCTGATCACGAAACGCACGTATTGTGCCAAAACTGAGCAAAAGCGGCGATTCTATGCTCGAAATGCACGTTTTGTGCCAAAACTGAGCAAATGCGGCGATTCTGTGCACGAAACGCACATGTTGCGCCAAAACTGAACAAAAGCGGCTATTCTGTGCAAGAAACGCACGTATTGTGCCAAAACTGAGCAAAAGCGGCGATTCTATGCTCGAAATGCACGTTTTGTGCCAAAACTGAGCATAAGCGGCGATTCTGTGCACGAAACGCACGTATTGTGCAAAAACTGAGCAAAAGCGGCGATTCTATGCTCGAAATGCACGTTTTGTGCCAAAACTGAGCATAAGCGGCGATTCTCTGCACGAAACGCAGGTTTTTATCCAAAACTGAGCAAAAGCGGCGATTCTGTGCACGAAACGCACGTTTTATGCCAAGAGTAGCAATTCGGTGCGTGGAACGCACGTCTTGTGCCAAAACTGAGCAAAAGCGGCGATTCTGTGCACGAAACGCAAGTTTTGTGCCAAAACTGTGCAAGAGCGGCGATTCTGTGCACGAAACGGACGATTTGTGCAAATACTGAGCAAAAGCGGTGATTCTGTGCACGAAAGGCAAGTTTTGTGCGAAAACTGAGCAAAAGCATCGATTCTGTGCACGAAACGCACGTTTTGTGCCAAAACTGAGCAAAAGCGGCGATTCTGTGCACGAAACGCACGTTTTGATTCAAAACTGAGCAAAAGCGGCGTTTCTGAGCACGAAACGCACGATTTCTGCAAATACTGAGTAAAAGCGACGATTCTTTGCACGAAACACACGTTCTGTGCCAAAACTGTGCAAGCGCGGTGATTCTGTGCAGGAAACGCCCGAGTTGTGCTATAAGGAGCAATTCGGTGCGTGAAACGCACGTTTTGTGCCAAAACTGAGCAAAAGCGGCGATTCAGTGCATGAAACGCACGTTTTATGCCAGAAGGAGCAATTCGGAACGTGAAACGTACGTTGTGTGCCAAAACTGACCAAAAGGGGCGATTCTATGCACGAAACGCACGTTTTGCGCCAAAACTGAGCAAAAGCGGCGATTCTGTGCATGAAACGCACGTTTTGTGCCTGAAGGAGCAATTCGGTGCGTGAAACACACGTCTTGCGCCAATATTTAGCAAAACCGGCGATTCTGTGCACGAAACGCTCGTTTTGATGCAAAACTGAGCAAAAGCGGCTATTGTGAGCACGAAACGCTCGTTTTGAGCCAAAACTGACCAAAAGCAGCGATTCTATGCACGAAACGCACGATTTGTGCAAATACTGAGTGAAAGCGGCGATTCTGTGTACGAAGCACACGTTTTGTGCCAAAACTGTGCAAAAGCGGAGATTCTGTGCCCGAAACGCACGATTTGTGGCAAAACTGAGCAAAAGCGGCGATCTGTGCACGAAGCGCACGTTTTGTTGCAAAACTGTGCAAAAGCGGCGATTCATTGCACGGAACGCTCATTTTAAGCCAAAACTGAGCAAAAGCGGCGATTCTGAGCACGAAACGCACGTTTTGTGCCAAAAATGAGGAAAAGCTGCGATTTTGTGCACGAAACGCACGTTCTGTTGCAAAACTGTGCAAAAGCGGCGATTCAGAGCACGAAACGCTCATTTTAAGCCAAAACTGAGCAAAAGCGGCGTTTCTGTGCACGAACCGCACGTTTTGTGCCAAAACTGAGCAAAAGCGGTGATTCTGTGCATGAAACGTACGTTTTGTGGCAGAAGCAGCAGTTCTGTGCACGTACTGCTCGTTTTGTGCAATAACTGAGCAAAAGCGGCGATTCTATGCGCGAAACGCACGCTTTGTGCCAAAACTGAGCAAAAGCGGCGATTCTGTGCACGAAACGCAGGTTTTTATCCAAAACTGAGCAAAAGCGGCGATTCTGTGCACGAAACGCACGTTTTATGCCAAGAGTAGCAATTCGGTGCGTGGAACGCACGCCTTGTGCCAAAACTGAGCAAAAGCGGCGATTCTGTGCACGAAACGCAAGTTTTGTGCGAAAACTGAGCAAAAGCATCGATTCTGTGCACGAAACGCACGTTTTGTGCCAAAACTGTGCAAGAGCGGCGATTCTGTGCACGAAACGGACGATTTGTGCAAATACTGAGCAAAAGCGGTGATTCTGTGCACGAAAGGCAAGTTTTGTGCGAAAACTGAGCGAAAGCATCGATTCTGTGCACGAAACGCACGTTTTGTGCCAAAACTGAGCAAAAGCGGCGATTCTGTGCACGAAACGCAAGTTTTGTGCGAAAACTGAGCAAAAGCATCGATTCTGTGCACGAAACGCACGTTTTGCGCCAAAACTGAGCAAAAGCGGCGATTCTGGGCACGAAACGCAAGTTTTGTGCCAAATGGAGCAATTCGGTGTGTGAAACGCACGATTTGTGCCAAAACTGAGCAAACGCGGCGATTCTGTGCACGAAAGGCCCGTTTTGCGCCGAAGGGAGCAATTCGGTGCGTGAAACGCACGTTTTGTGCCAAAACTGAGCAAAAGCGGCGATTCTGTGGACGAAGCGCACGTTTGTGCCAAAACTGAGCAAAAGCGGCGATTCTGTGCACGAAACGCTCGTTTTGATCCAAAACTGAGCAAAAGCGGCGATTCTGTGCACGAAACGCTCGTTTTGAGCCAATACTGAGCAAAAGCGGCGATTCTGTGCACGAAACGCACGTTTTGTGCCAAAACTGAGCATAAGCGGCGATTCTCTGCACGAAACGCAGGTTTTTATTCAAAACTGAGCAAAAGCGGCGATTCTGTGCACGAAACGCCCGTTATGTGCCAAAAGGAGAAATTCGGAGCGTAAAACGCACGTTTTGTGCCAAAACTGGGCAAAAGCGGCGATTCTGTGCACGAAACACAGGATTTGTGCCAAAACTAAGCGAAAGCGATGATTCTGTGCACGAAACGCACGTTTTGTGCCAAAACTGAGCAACAGCGGCGATTCTGTGCGCGATCCGCATGTTTTGTGCCAAAACTGAGCATAAGCGGCGATTCTATGAACGAAAAGCACGTTTTGTGCCAAAACTGAGCATAAGCGGCGATTCTCAGCACGAAACGCAGGTTTTTATCCAAAACTGAGCAAAAGCGGCGATTCTGTGCACGAAAGGCACGTTTTATGCCAAGAGCAGCAATTCGGTGCGTGGAACGCACGTCTTGTGAAAAAACTGAGCAAAAGCGGCGATTCTGTGCACGAAACGCACGTTTTATGCCAAGAGGAGCAATTCGGTGCGTGGAACACACGTTTTGTGCCAAAACTGAGCAAAAGCGGCGATTCTGTGCACGAAATGCACGTTTTGTGCCAAAACTAAGCAAAAGCGGCGATTCTATGCACGAAACGCTCGTTTAGTGCCAAAACTGAGCAAAAGCGGCGATTCTGTGCACGAAACGCACGTTTTGTAGCAAAACTGAGCAAAAACGGCGATTCTGTGCACGAAAAGTACGTTTTGTGCCAAAACTGAGCATAAGCGGCGATTCTCTGCACGAAACGCAGGTTTTTATACAAAACTTAGGAAAAGCGGCGATTCTGTTCACGAAACGCACGTCATGTGCCAAAAGGAGAATTTCGGACCGTAACACGCACGTTTTGTGCCAAAACTGGGCAAAAGCGGCGATTCTGTGCACGAAACACAGGATTTGTGCCAAAACTAAGCAAAATCGACGATCCTGTGCACGAAACGCACGTTTTGTGCCAAAACTGAGCAAAAGCGCCGATTCTATGCTCGAATGCACGTTTTGTGCCAAAACTGAGGAAAAGCGGCGATTCTGTTCACGAAACGCACGTTTTGTGCCCAAACTGAGCAAAAGCGGCGATTCTGTGCACGAAACGCACGTATTGTGCAAAAGCTGAGCAAAAGCGGAGATTCTGTGCACGAAGCGCACGTTACGTGCCTAAAGGAGAAATTCGGAGCGTAAAACGCACGTTTTGTGCCAAAACTGGGCAAAAGCGGCGATTCTGTGCACGAAACACAGGATTTGTGCCAAAACTAAGCAAAAGCGACGATTCTGTGCACGAAACGCACGTTTTGTGCCAAAACTGAGCAAAAGCGGCGATTCTGTGCGCGATCCGCACGTTTTGTGCCAAAACTGAGCATAAGCGGCGATTCTATGCACGAAAAGCACGTTTTGTGCCCAAACTGAGCATAAGCGGCGATTCTCTGCACGAAACGCAGGTTTTTATCCAAAACTGAGCAAAAGCGGCGATTCTGTTCACGAAACGCACGTCATGTGCCAAAAGGAGAATTTCGGACCGTAACACGCACGTTTTGTGCCAAAACTGAGTAAAAGCGGCGATTTTATGCACAAAACGCACGTTTTATGCCAAGAGGAGCAATTCGGTGCGTGGAACGCAGGTTTTGTGCCAAAACTGAGCAAAAGCGGCGATTCTGTGCACGAAACGCACGTATTGTGCCAAAGATGAGTAAAAGCGGCGATTCTGTGCACGAAGCGCACGTTATGTGCCAAAAGGAGAAATTCGGACCGTAAAACGCACGTTTTGTGCCAAAACTGGGCAAAAGCGGCAATTCTGTGCACGAAACACAGGATTTGTGCCAAACCTAAGCAAAAGCGACGATTCTGTGCACGAAACGCACGTTTTGTGCCAAAACTGAGCAAAAGCGGCGATTCTATGCTCGAATGCACGTTTTGTGCCAAAACTGAGCAAAAGCGGCGATTCTGATCACGAAACGCACGTTATGTGCCAAAACTGAGCAAAAGCGGCGATTCTGTGCACGAAACGCACGTTTTGTTGCGAAACTGAGCAAAAACGGCGATTCTGTGTACCAAACGCACGTTTTGTTGCAAAACTGAGCAAAAGCGGCGATTCTGTGCACGAAACGCACGTATTGTGCCAAAACTGAACGAAAGCGGCGATACTATGCTCGAATGCACGTTTTGTGCCAAAACTGAGCAAAAGCGGCGATTCTGATCACGAAACGCACGTTATGTGCCAAAAGGAGAAATTCGGAGCGTAACACGCACGTTTTGTGCCAAAACTGAGTAAAAGCGGCGATTCTATTCACGAAACGCTCGTTTTGTACCAAAACTGAGCAAAAGCGGCGATTCTGTACACGAAACGCACGTATTGAGAAAAAACTGAGCAAAAGCGGCGATTCTATGCTCGAAATGCACGTTTTGTGCAAAACTGAGCAAAAGCGGCGATTCTGTGCACGAAACGCACGTATTGTGCCAAAACTGAGCAAAAGCGGCGATTCTATGCACGAAAAGCACGTTTTGTGCCAAAACTGAGCATAAGCGGCGATTCTCTGCACGAAACGCAGGTTTTTATCCAAAACTGAGCAAAAGCGGCGATTCTGTGCACGAAACGCACGTTTTATGCAAAGAGGAGCAATTCGGTGCGTGCAACGCACGTTTTGTGCCAAAACTGAGCAAAAGCGGCGATTCTGTGCACGAAACGCACGTTTTGTGCCAAAACTGAGCAAAAGTTGCGATTCTATGCACGAAACGCTCGTTTTGTGCCAAAACTGAGCAAAAGCGGCGATTCTGCGCACGAAACGCACGTATTGTGCCAAAACTGAGCAAAAGCGGTGATTCTATGCTCGAAATGCACGTTTTGTGCCAAAACTGCGCAAATGCGGCGATTCTGTGCACGAAACGCACGTGTTGCGCCAAAACTGAACAAAAGCGGCGATTCTGTGCACGAAACGCACGTATTGTGCAAAAACTGAGCAAAAGCGGCGATTCTCTGCACGGAACGCAGGTTTTTATTCAAAACTGGGCAAAAGCGGCGATTCTGTGCACGAAACGCACGTTTTATGCCAAGAGGAGCAATTCGGAGCGTGGAACGCACGTTTTGTGCCAAAACTGAGCAAAAGCGGCGATTCTGTGCACGAAACGCACGTTTTGTGCCCAAACTGAGCAAAAGCGGCGATTCTGTGCACGAAACGCACGTATTGTGCAAAAGCTGAGCAAAAGCGGAGATTCTGTGCACGAAGCGCACGTTACGTGCCAAAAGGAGAAATTCGGAGCGTAAAACGCACGTTTAGTGCCAAAACTGGGCAAAAGCGGCGATTCTGTGCACGAAACACAGGATTTGTGCCAAAAATAAGCAAAAGCGGCGATTCTGTGCACGAAACGCACGTTTTGTGCCAAAACTGAGCAAAAGCGGCGAT
The DNA here is from genome assembly GCA_943735885.1 of Stelis phaeoptera. Lineage (NCBI taxonomy): Eukaryota > Metazoa > Arthropoda > Insecta > Hymenoptera > Megachilidae > Stelis > Stelis phaeoptera. The sequence continues at coordinate 224,034 of CALSEM010000021.1, forward strand.
TCTATGCACGAAAAGCACGTTTTGTGCCAAAACTGAGCATAAGCGGCGATTCTCTGCACGAAACGCGGTTTTTATCCAAAACTGAGCAAAAGCGGCGATTCTGTGCACGAAGCGCACGTTATGTGCCAAAAGGAGAAATTCGGAGCGTAAAACGCAAGTTTTGTGCCAAAACTGGGCAAAAGCGGCAATTCTGTGCACGAAACACTGGATTTGTGCCAAAACTAAGCAAAAGCGACGATTCTGTGCACGAAACGCACGTTTTGTGCCAAAACTGACCAAAAGCGGCGATTCTGTGCACGAAACGCACGTATTGTGCCAAAACTGAGCATAAGCGGCGATTCTCTGTACGAAACGCAGGTTTTTATCCAAAACTGAGCAAAAGCGGCGATTCTGTGCACGAAGCGCACGTTATGTGCCAAAAGGAGAAATTCGGAGCGTAAAACGCAAGTTTTGTGCCAAAACTGGGCAAAAGCGGCAATTCTGTGCACGAAACACTGGATTTGTGCCACAACTAAGCAAAAGCGACGATTCTGTGCACGAAACGCACGTTTTGTGCCAAAACTGAGCAAAAGCGGCGATTCTGTGCACGAAACGCACGTTTTGTGCCAAAACTGAGCAAAAGCGGCAATTCTGTGCACGAACCGCACGTTTTGTGCCAAAACTGAGCAAAAGCGGCGATTCTCTGCACGAAACGCGTTTTTTATCCAAAACTGAGCAAAAGCGGCGATTCTGTGCACGAAACGCACGTTATGTGCCAAAAGGAGAAATGCGGAGCGTAAAACGCACGTTTTGTGTCAAAACTGAGCAAAAGCGGCGATTTTATGAACGAAACGCACGTTTTGTGCCAAAACTGAGCAAAAGCGGCAATTCTGTGCATGAAACGCTCGTTTTGTGCCAAAACTGAGCAAAAGCGGCGATTCTGTGCACGAACCGCACGTTTTGTGCCAAAACTGAGCAAAAGCGGCGATTCTATGTACGAAAAGCACGTTTTGTGCCAAAACTGAGCAAAAGCGGCGATTCTATGCTCGAATGCACGTTTTGTGCCAAAACTGAGCAAAAGCGGCGATTCTGATCGCGAAACGCATGTTATGTGCCAAAACTGAGTAAAAGCGGCGATTCTATATGCGAATCGCTCGTTTTGTGCCAAAACTGAGCAAAAGCGGCGATTCTGTGCACGAAACACAGGATTTGTGCCAAAACTAAGCAAAAGCGACGATTCTGTGCACGAAACGCACGTATTGTGCAAAAGCTGAGCAAAAGCGGAGATTCTGTGCACGAAGCGCACGTTACGTGCCTAAAGGAGAAATTCGGAGCGTAAAACGCACGTTTTGTGCCAAAACTGGGCAAAAGCGGCGATTCTGTGCACGAAACACAGGATTTGTGCCAAAACTAAGCAAAAGCGACGATTCTGTGCACGAAACGCACGTTTTGTGCCAAAACTGAGCAAAAGCGGCGATTCTGTGCGCGATCCGCACGTTTTGTGCCAAAACTGAGCATAAGCGGCGATTCTATGCACGAAAAGCACGTTTTGTGCCCAAACTGAGCATAAGCGGCGATTCTCTGCACGAAACGCAGGTTTTTATCCAAAACTGAGCAAAAGCGGCGATTCTGTTCACGAAACGCACGTCATGTGCCAAAAGGAGAATTTCGGACCGTAACACGCACGTTTTGTGCCAAAACTGAGTAAAAGCGGCGATTTTATGCACAAAACGCACGTTTTATGCCAAGAGGAGCAATTCGGTGCGTGGAACGCAGGTTTTGTGCCAAAACTGAGCAAAAGCGGCGATTCTGTGCACGAAACGCACGTATTGTGCCAAAGATGAGTAAAAGCGGCGATTCTGTGCACGAAGCGCACGTTATGTGCCAAAAGGAGAAATTCGGACCGTAAAACGCACGTTTTGTGCCAAAACTGGGCAAAAGCGGCAATTCTGTGCACGAAACACAGGATTTGTGCCAAACCTAAGCAAAAGCGACGATTCTGTGCACGAAACGCACGTTTTGTGCCAAAACTGAGCAAAAGCGGCGATTCTATGCTCGAATGCACGTTTTGTGCCAAAACTGAGCAAAAGCGGCGATTCTGATCACGAAACGCACGTTATGTGCCAAAACTGAGCAAAAGCGGCGATTCTGTGCACGAAACGCACGTTTTGTTGCGAAACTGAGCAAAAACGGCGATTCTGTGTACCAAACGCACGTTTTGTTGCAAAACTGAGCAAAAGCGGCGATTCTGTGCACGAAACGCACGTATTGTGCCAAAACTGAACGAAAGCGGCGATACTATGCTCGAATGCACGTTTTGTGCCAAAACTGAGCAAAAGCGGCGATTCTGATCACGAAACGCACGTTATGTGCCAAAAGGAGAAATTCGGAGCGTAACACGCACGTTTTGTGCCAAAACTGAGTAAAAGCGGCGATTCTATTCACGAAACGCTCGTTTTGTACCAAAACTGAGCAAAAGCGGCGATTCTGTACACGAAACGCACGTATTGAGAAAAAACTGAGCAAAAGCGGCGATTCTATGCTCGAAATGCACGTTTTGTGCAAAACTGAGCAAAAGCGGCGATTCTGTGCACGAAACGCACGTATTGTGCCAAAACTGAGCAAAAGCGGCGATTCTATGCACGAAAAGCACGTTTTGTGCCAAAACTGAGCATAAGCGGCGATTCTCTGCACGAAACGCAGGTTTTTATCCAAAACTGAGCAAAAGCGGCGATTCTGTGCACGAAACGCACGTTTTATGCAAAGAGGAGCAATTCGGTGCGTGCAACGCACGTTTTGTGCCAAAACTGAGCAAAAGCGGCGATTCTGTGCACGAAACGCACGTTTTGTGCCAAAACTGAGCAAAAGTTGCGATTCTATGCACGAAACGCTCGTTTTGTGCCAAAACTGAGCAAAAGCGGCGATTCTGCGCACGAAACGCACGTATTGTGCCAAAACTGAGCAAAAGCGGTGATTCTATGCTCGAAATGCACGTTTTGTGCCAAAACTGCGCAAATGCGGCGATTCTGTGCACGAAACGCACGTGTTGCGCCAAAACTGAACAAAAGCGGCGATTCTGTGCACGAAACGCACGTATTGTGCAAAAACTGAGCAAAAGCGGCGATTCTCTGCACGGAACGCAGGTTTTTATTCAAAACTGGGCAAAAGCGGCGATTCTGTGCACGAAACGCACGTTTTATGCCAAGAGGAGCAATTCGGAGCGTGGAACGCACGTTTTGTGCCAAAACTGAGCAAAAGCGGCGATTCTGTGCACGAAACGCACGTTTTGTGCCCAAACTGAGCAAAAGCGGCGATTCTGTGCACGAAACGCACGTATTGTGCAAAAGCTGAGCAAAAGCGGAGATTCTGTGCACGAAGCGCACGTTACGTGCCAAAAGGAGAAATTCGGAGCGTAAAACGCACGTTTAGTGCCAAAACTGGGCAAAAGCGGCGATTCTGTGCACGAAACACAGGATTTGTGCCAAAAATAAGCAAAAGCGGCGATTCTGTGCACGAAACGCACGTTTTGTGCCAAAACTGAGCAAAAGCGGCGATTCTATGCACGAAAAGCACGTTTTGTGCCAAAACTGAGCATAAGCGGCGATTCTCTGCACGAAACGCGGTTTTTATCCAAAACTGAGCAAAAGCGGCGATTCTGTGCACGAAGCGCACGTTATGTGCCAAAAGGAGAAATTCGGAGCGTAAAACGCAAGTTTTGTGCCAAAACTGGGCAAAAGCGGCAATTCTGTGCACGAAACACTGGATTTGTGCCAAAACTAAGCAAAAGCGACGATTCTGTGCACGAAACGCACGTTTTGTGCCAAAACTGACCAAAAGCGGCGATTCTGTGCACGAAACGCACGTATTGTGCCAAAACTGAGCATAAGCGGCGATTCTCTGTACGAAACGCAGGTTTTTATCCAAAACTGAGCAAAAGCGGCGATTCTGTGCACGAAGCGCACGTTATGTGCCAAAAGGAGAAATTCGGAGCGTAAAACGCAAGTTTTGTGCCAAAACTGGGCAAAAGCGGCAATTCTGTGCACGAAACACTGGATTTGTGCCACAACTAAGCAAAAGCGACGATTCTGTGCACGAAACGCACGTTTTGTGCCAAAACTGAGCAAAAGCGGCGATTCTGTGCACGAAACGCACGTTTTGTGCCAAAACTGAGCAAAAGCGGCAATTCTGTGCACGAACCGCACGTTTTGTGCCAAAACTGAGCAAAAGCGGCGATTCTCTGCACGAAACGCGTTTTTTATCCAAAACTGAGCAAAAGCGGCGATTCTGTGCACGAAACGCACGTTATGTGCCAAAAGGAGAAATGCGGAGCGTAAAACGCACGTTTTGTGTCAAAACTGAGCAAAAGCGGCGATTTTATGAACGAAACGCACGTTTTGTGCCAAAACTGAGCAAAAGCGGCAATTCTGTGCATGAAACGCTCGTTTTGTGCCAAAACTGAGCAAAAGCGGCGATTCTGTGCACGAACCGCACGTTTTGTGCCAAAACTGAGCAAAAGCGGCGATTCTATGTACGAAAAGCACGTTTTGTGCCAAAACTGAGCAAAAGCGGCGATTCTATGCTCGAATGCACGTTTTGTGCCAAAACTGAGCAAAAGCGGCGATTCTGATCGCGAAACGCATGTTATGTGCCAAAACTGAGTAAAAGCGGCGATTCTATATGCGAATCGCTCGTTTTGTGCCAAAACTGAGCAAAAGCGGCGATTCTGTGCACGAAACACAGGATTTGTGCCAAAACTAAGCAAAAGCGACGATTCTGTGCACGAAACGCACGTTTTGTGCCGAAACTGAGCAAAAGCGGCGATTCTATGCTCGAGATGCACGTATTGTGCCAAAACTGAGCAAAAGCGGCGATTCTATGCTCGAAATGCACGTTTTGTGCCAAAACTGAGCAAAAGCGACGATTCTGTGCACGAAACGCACGTTTTGTTGCGAAACTGAGCAAAAACGGCGGTTCTGTGTACGAAACGCACGTTTTGTTGCAAAACTGAGCAAAAGCGGCGATTCTATGCACGAAACGCACGTATTGTGCCAAAACTGAACGAAAGCGGCGATTCTATGCTCGAATGCACGTTTTGTGCCAAAACTGAGCAAAAGCGGCGATTCTGATCACGAAACGCACGTTATGTGCCAAAAGGAGAAATTCGGAGCGTAACACGCACGTTTTGTGCCAAAACTGAGTAAAAGCGGCGATTCTATTCACGAAACGCTCGTTTTGTACCAAAACTGAGCAAAAGCGGCGATTCTGTGCACGAAACGCACGTATTGAGAAAAAACTGAGCAAAAGCGGCGATTCCATGCTCGAAATGCACGTTTTGTGCAAAACTGAGCAAAAGCGGCGATTCTGTGCACGAAACGCACGTATTGTGCCAAAACTGAGCAAAAGCGGCGATTCTGTGCACGAAACGCACGTTTTGTGCCAAAACAGAGCAAAAGCGGCGATTCTGTGCTCGAAACGTACGTTTTGTGCCAAAACTGAGCAAAAGCGGCGATTCTGTGCACGCAACGCACGTTTTGTGCCAAAACTGAGCAAAAGCGGCGATTCTGTGCACGAAACACAGGATTTGTGCCAAAACTATGCAAAAGCGACGATTCTGTGCACGAAACGCAGGTTTCTATCCAAAACTGAGCAAAACCGGCGATTCTGTGCACGAAACGCACGTTTTATGCCATGAGGAGCAATTCGGTGCGTGGAACGCACGTTTTGTGCCAAAACTGAGCAAAAGCGGCGATTCTGTGCACGAAACGCACGTATTGTGCCAAAACTGAGCAAAAGCGGGGATTCTGTGCGCGCAACGCTCGTTTTGTGCCAAAACTGAGCAAAAGCGGCGATTCTGTGCACGAAACACAGGATTTGTGCCAAAACTAAGCAAAAGCGACGATTCTGTGCACGAAACGCACGTTTTGTGCCAAAACTGAGCAAAAGCGGCGATTCTATGTACGAAAAGCACGTTTTGTGCCAAAACTGAGCAAAAGCGGCGATTCTATGCTCGAATGCACGTTTTGTGCCAAAACTGAGCAAAAGCGGCGATTCTGATCACGAAACGCACGTTATGTGCCAAAACTGAGCAAAAGCGGCGATTCTATATACGAATCGCTCGTTTTGTGCCAAAACTGAGCAAAAGCGGCGATTCTGTGCACGAAACGCACGCGTTGCGCCAAAACTGAACAAAAGCGGCGATTCTGTGCACGAAACGCACGTATTGTGCAAAAACTGAGCAAAAGCGGCGATTCTATGCACGAAAAGCACGTTTTGTGCCAAAACTGAGCATAAGGGGCGATTCTATGCACGAAACGCAGGTTTTTATCCAAAACTGAGCAAAATCGGCGATTCTGTGCACGAAACGCACGTGTTGCGCCAAAACTGAACAAAAGCGGCGATTCTGTGCACGAAACGCACGAATTGTGCCAAAACTGAGCAAAAGCGGCGATTCTATGCTCGAAATGCACGTTTTGTGCCAAAACTGAGCATAAGTGGCGATTCTCTGCACGGAACGCAGGTTTTTATTCAAAACTGGGCAAAAGCGGCGATTCTGTGCACGAAAAGCACGTTTTGTGCCAAAACTGAGCATAAGGGGCGATTCTCTTCACGAAACGCAGGTTTTTATCCAAAACTGAGCAAAATCGGCGATTCTGTGCACGAAACGCACGTGTTGCGCCAAAACTGAACAAAAGCGGCGATTCTGTGCACGAAACGCACGTTTTGTGCCAAAACTGAGCATAAGGGGCGATTCTCTTCACGAAACGCAGGTTTTTATCCAAAACTGAGCAAAATCGGCGATTCTGTGCACGAAACGCACGTGTTGCGCCAAAACTGAACAAAAGCGGCGATTCTGTGCACGAAACGCACGAATTGTGCCAAAACTGAGCAAAAGCGGCGATTCTATGCTCGAAATGCACGTTTTGTGCCAAAACTGAGCATAAGTGGCGATTCTCTGCACGGAACGCAGGTTTTTATTCAAAACTGGGCAAAAGCGGCGATTCTGTGCACGAAACGCATGTTTTGTGCCAAAACTGAGCAAAAGCGGCGATTCTATGCACGAAAAGCACGTTTTGTGCCAAAACTGAGCATAAGGGGCGATTCTATGCACGAAACGCTCGTTTTGTGCCAAAACTGAGCAAAAGCGGCGATTCTGTGCACGAAACGCACGTATTGTGCCAAAACTGAGCAAAAGCGGCGATTCTATGCTCGAAATGCACGTTTTGTGCCAAAACTGCGCAAATGCGGTGATTCTGTGCACGAAACGCACGTATTGTGCAAAAACTGAGCAAAAGCGGCGATTCTATGCTCGAAATGCACGTTTTGTGCCAAAACTGAGCATAAGCGGCGATTCTCTGCACGAAACGCAGGTTTTTATCCAAAACTGCGCAAAAGCGGCGATTCTGTGCACGAAACGCACGTTTTATGCCAAGAGTAGCAATTCGGTGCGTGGAACGCACGTCTTGTGCCAAAACTGAGCAAAAGCGGCGATTCTGTGCACGAAACGCACGTTTTGTGCCAAAACTGAGCAAAAGCGGCGATTCTATGCACGAAAACCACGTTTTGTGCCAAAACTGAGCATAAGGGGCGATTCTCTTCACGAAACGCAGGTTTTTATCCAAAACTGAGCAAAAGCGGCGATTCTGTGCACGAAACGCACGTTTTGTGCCCAAACTAAGCAAAAGCGGCGATTCTATGCACGAAACGCTCGTTTTGTGCCAAAACTGAGCAAAAGCGGCGATTCTGTGCACGAAACGCACGTATTGTGCCAAAACTGAGCGAAAGCGGCGATTCTATGCTCGAAATGCACGTTTTGTGCCAAAACTGAGCATAAGCGGCGATTCTCTGCACGAAACGCAGGTTTTTATCCAAAACTGAGCAAAAGCGGCGATTCTGCGCCCGAAACGCACGTCTTATGCCAAGAGTAGCAATTCGGTGCGTGGAACGCACGTCTTGTGCCAAAACTGAGCAAAAGCGGCGATTCTGTGCACGAAACGCACGTTTTGTGCCAAAACTGAGCAAAAGCGGCGATTCTATGCACGAAAAGCACGTTTTGTGCCAAAACTGAGCATAAGGGGCGATTCTCTTCACGAAACGCAGGTTTTTATCCAAGACTGAGCAAAAGCGGCGATTCTGTGCACGAAACGCACGTTTTATGCCAAGAGGAGCAATTCAGTGCATGGAACGCACGTTTTGTGCCAAAACTGGGCAAAAGCGGCGATTCTGTGCACGAAACACAGGATTTGTGCCAAAAATAAGCAAAAGCGACAATTCTGTGCACGAAACGTACGTTATGTGCCAAAACTGAGCTAAAGCGGCGATTCTGTGCACGAACCGCACGTTTTGTGCCAAAACTGAGCAAAAGCGGCGATTCTATGCACGAAAAGCACGTTTTGTGCCAAAAATGAGCATAAGCGGCGATTCTCTGCACGAAACGCGGTTTTTATCCAAAACTGAGGAAAAGCGGCGATTCTGTGCACGAAACGCACGTTATGTGCCAAAAGGAGAAATTCGGAGCGTAAAACGCACGTTTTGTGCCAAAACTGAGCAAAAGCGGCGATTTTATGAACGAAACGCACGTTTTGTGCCAAAACTGAGCAAAAGCGGCGATTCTGTGCACGAAACGCACGTTTTGTGCCAAAACTGAACAAAAGCGGCGATTCTGTGCACGAAACGCACGAATTGTGCCAAAACTGAGCAAAAGCGGCGATTCTATGCTCGAAATGCACGTTTTGTGCCAAAACTGAGCATAAGTGGCGATTCTCTGCACGGAACGCAGGTTTTTATTCAAAACTGGGCAAAAGCGGCGATTCTGTGCACGAAACGCATGTTTTGTGCCAAAACTGAGCAAAAGCGGCGATTCTATGCACGAAAAGCACGTTTTGTGCCAAAACTGAGCATAAGGGGCGATTCTCTTCACGAAACGCAGGTTTTTATCCAAAACTGAGCAAAATCGGCGATTCTGTGCACGAAACGCACGTGTTGCGCCAAAACTGAACAAAAGCGGCGATTCTGTGCACGAAACGCACGAATTGTGCCAAAACTGAGCAAAAGCGGCGATTCTATGCTCGAAATGCACGTTTTGTGCCAAAACTGAGCATAAGTGGCGATTCTCTGCACGGAACGCAGGTTTTTATTCAAAACTTGGCAAAAGCGGCGATTCTGTGCACGAAACGCATGTTTAGTGCCAAAACTGAGCAAAAGCGGCGATTCTATGCACGAAAAGCACGTTTTGTGCCAAAACTGAGCATAAGGGGCGATTCTATGCACGAAACGCTCGTTTTGTGCCAAAACTGAGCAAAAGCGGCGATTCTGTGCACGAAACGCACGTATTGTGCCAAAACTGAGCAAAAGCGGCGATTCTATGCTCGAAATGCACGTTTTGTGCCAAAACTGCGCAAATGCGGTGATTCTGTGCACGAAACGCACGTATTGTGCAAAAACTGAGCAAAAGCGGCGATTCTATGCTCGAAATGCACGTTTTGTGCCAAAACTGAGCATAAGCGGCGATTCTCTGCACGAAACGCAGGTTTTTATCCAAAACTGCGCAAAAGCGGCGATTCTGTGCACGAAACGCACGTTTTATGCCAAGAGCAGCAATTCGGTGCGTGGAACGCACGTCTTGTGCCAAAACTGAGCAAAAGCGGCGATTCTGTGCACGAAACGCACGTTTTGTGCCAAAACTGAGCAAAAGCGGCGATTCTATGCACGAAAACCACGTTTTGTGCCAAAACTGAGCATAAGGGGCGATTCTCTTCACGAAACGCAGGTTTTTATCCAAAACTGAGCAAAAGCGGCGATTCTGTGCACGAAACGCACGTTTTGTGCCCAAACTAAGCAAAAGCGGCGATTCTATGCACGAAACGCTCGTTTTGTGCCAAAACTGAGCAAAAGCGGCGATTCTGTGCACGAAACGCACGTATTGTGCCAAAACTGAGCGAAAGCGGCGATTCTATGCTCGAAATGCACGTTTTGTGCCAAAACTGAGCATAAGCGGCGATTCTCTGCACGAAACGCAGGTTTTTATCCAAAACTGAGCAAAAGCGGCGATTCTGCGCCCGAAACGCACGTCTTATGCCAAGAGTAGCAATTCGGTGCGTGGAACGCACGTCTTGTGCCAAAACTGAGCAAAAGCGGCGATTCTATGCTCGAAATGCACGTTTTGTGCCAAAACTGAGCATAAGCGGCGATTCTCTGCACGAAACGCAGGTTTTTATCCAAAACTGAGCAAAACCGGCGATTCTGTGCACGAAACGCACGTTTTATGCCATGAGGAGCAATTCGGTGCGTGGAACGCACGTTTTGTGCCAAAACTGAGCAAAAGCGGCGATTCTGTGCATGAAACGCACGTATTGTGCCAAAGATGAGCAAAAGCGGCGATTCTGTGCACGAAGCGCACGTTTTGTGCCAAAACTGAGCATAAGGGGCGATTCTCTGCACGAAACGCAGGTTTTTATCCAAAACTGAGCAAAAGCGGCGATTCTGTGCACGAAACGCACGTTTTGTGCTTAAACTGAGGAAAAGCGGCGATTCTGCGCACGAAACACGGGATTTGTGCCAAAACTGAGCAAAAGCGGCGATTCTGAGCACGAAACGCACGTTTTGTTCCAAAACTGAGCAAAAGCGGCGATTCTGTGCACGAAACGCACGTTTTGTGCCAAAACTGAGCATAAGGGGCGATTCTCTGCACGAAACGCAGGTTTTTATCCAAAACTGAGCAAAAGTGGCGATTCTGTGCACGAAACGCACGTTTTGTGCTTAAACTGAGGAAAAGCGGCGATTCTGCGCACGAAACACGGGATTTGTGCCAAAACTGAGCAAAAGCGGCGATTCTGAGCACGAAACGCACGTTTTGTTCCAAAACTGAGCAAAAGCGGCGATTCTATGCACGAATCGCTCGTTTTGTGCCAAAACTGAGCAAAAGCGGCGATTCTGTGCAAGAAACACAGGATTTGTGCCAAAACTGAGCAAAAGCGGCGATTCTGTGCACGAAGCGCACGTTATGTGCCAAAAGGAGAAATTCGGAGCGCAAAGCGCACGTTTTGTGCCAAAACTGGTCAAAAGCTGCGATTCTGTGGACGAAACACAGGATTTGTGCCAAAACTAAGCAAAAGCGACGATTCTGTGCACGAAACGCACGTTTTGTGCCGAAACTGAGCAAAAGCGGCGATTCTATGCTCGAGATGCACGTATTGTGCCAAAACTGAGCAAAAGCGGCGATTCTATGCTCGAAATGCACGATTTGTGCCAAAACTGAGCAAAAGCGGCGATTCTGTGCACGAAACGCACGTTTTGTTGCGAAACTGAGCAAAAACGGCGATTCTGTGTACGAAACGCACGTTTTGATGCAAAACTGAGCAAAAGCGGCGATTCTGTGCACGAAACTCACGTATTGTGCCAAAACTGAACAAAAGATTCGATTCTGTGCACGAAACGCACGTTTTGTACCAAAACTGAGCAAAAGCGGCGATTCTGTGCACGAAACGCACGTCTTGTGCTTAAACTGAGGAAAAGCGGCGATTCTGCGCACGAAACACGGGATTTGTGCCAAAACTGAGCAAAAGCGGCGATTCTGATCACGAAACGCACGTTATGTGCCAAAAGGAGAAATTCGGAGCGTAAAACGCACGTTTTGTGCCAAAACTGAGCAAAAGCGGCGATTCTGTGCACGCAACGCACGTTTTGTGCCAAAACTGAGCAAAAGCGGCGATTCAATGCTCGAAATGCACGTTTTGTGCCAAAACTGAGCATAACCGGCGATTCTCTGCACGAAACGCAGGTTTTTACCGAAAACTGAGCAAAAGCGGCGATTCTGTGCACGAAACGCACGTTTTATGCCAAGAGGAGCAATTCTGTGCACGAAACGCAGGTTTTGTGCCAAAACTGAGCTAAAGCGGCGATTCTGTGCACGAAACGCACGTTTTGTGCCTAAACTGAGCAAAAGCGGCGATTCTGTGCACGAAACACAGGATTTGTGCCAAAACTAAGCAAAAGCGACGATTCTGTGCACGAAACGCACGTTTTGTGCCAAAACTGAGCAAAAGCGGCGATTCTGTGCACGAAACGCACGTTTTGTGCCAAAACTGAGAAAAAGCGGCGATTCTGTGCACGAAACGCACGTTTTGTGCCAAAACTGAGCAAAAGCGGCGACTCTATGCACGAAACGCTCGTTTTGTGCCAAAACTGAGCAAAAGCGGCGATTCTGTGCACGCAACGCACGTTTTATGCCAAGAGGAGCAATTCGGTGCGTGGAACGCACGTTTTGTGCCAAAACTGGGCAAAAGCGGCGATTCTGTGCACGAAACGCACGTTTTGTGCCAAAACTGAGCAAAAGCGGCGATTCTGTGCACGAAACGCACGTTTTGTGCCAAAACTGAGCAAAAGCGGCGATTCTGTGCACGCAACGCACGTTTTGTGCCAAAACTGAGCAAAAGCGGCGATTCAATGCTCGAAATGCACGTTTTGTGCCAAAACTGAGCATAACCGGCGATTCTCTGCACGAAACGCAGGTTTTTACCGAAAACTGAGCAAAAGCGGCGATTCTGTGCACGAAACGCACGTTTTATGCCAAGAGGAGCAATTCGGTGCGTGGAACGCTCGTTTTGTGCCAAAACTGAGCAAAAGCGGCTATTCTGTGCACAAAACGCTCGTTTTGTGCCAAAACTGAGCAAAAGCGGCGATTCTGTGCACGAAACGCACGTATTGTGCCAAAACTGAGCATAAGCGGCGATTCTCTGCACGAAACGCAGGTTTTTATCCAAAACTGAGCAAAAGCGGCGATTCTGTGCACGAAGCGCACGTTATGTGCCAAAAGGAGAACTTCGGAGCGTAAAACGCACGTTTTGTGTCGAAACTGAGCAAAAGCGGCGATTTTATGAACGAAACGCACGTTTTGTGCCAAAACTGAGTAAAAGATGCGATTCTGTGCACGAAACGAAGGTTTTGTGCCAAAACTGAGCAAAAGCGGCGATTCTATGCACGAAACGCTCGTTTTGTGCCAAAACTGAGCAAAAGCGGCGATTCTGTGCACGAAACGAACGTTTTATGCCAAGAGGAGCAATTCGGTGCACAAAACGCACGTTTTGTGCCAAAACTGAGCAAAAGCGGCGATTCTGTGCACGAAACGCACGTATTGTGCCAAAACTGAGCATAAGCGGCGATTCTCTGTACGAAACGCAGGTTTTTATCCAAAACTGAGCAAAAGCGGCGATTCTGTGCACGAAGCGCACGTTATGTGCCAAAAGGAGAAATTCGTAGCGTACAACGCAAGTTTTGTGCCAAAACTGGGCAAAAGCGGCGATTCTGAGCACGAAACACTGGATTTGTGCCAAAACTAAGCAAAAGCGACGATTCTGTGCACCAAACGCACGTTTTGTGCCAAAACTGAGCAAAAGCGGCGATTCTGTGCACGAAACGCACGTTTTGTGCCAAAACTGAGCATAAGCGGCGATTCTGTGCACGAACCGCACGTTTTGTGCCAAAACTGAGCAAAAGCGGCGATTCTGTGCACGAATCGCACGTATTGTGCCAAAACTGAGCAAAAGCGGCGATTCTATGCACGAAAAGCACGTTTTGTGCCGAAACTGAGCATTAGCGGCGATTCTCTGCACGAAACGCAGGTTTTTATCCAAAACTGAGCAAAAGCGGCGATTCTGTGCACGAAACGCACGTTTTATGCCAAGAGGAGCAATTCGGTGCGTGGAACGCACGTTTTGTGCCAAAACTGAGCAAAAGCGGCGATTCTGTGCACGAAACGCACGTTTTGTGCCAAAACAGAGCAAAAGCGGTGATTCTGTGCACGAAACGCACGTTTTGTTCCAAAACTGAGCAAAAGCGACGATTCTGTGCACGAAACGCAGATTTCTATCCAAAACTGAGCAAAACCGGCGATTCTGTGCACGAAACGCACGTTTTATGCCATGAGGAGCAACTCGGTGCGTGGAACGCACGTGTTGTGCCAAAACTGAGCAAAAGCGGCGATTCTATGCACGAAACGCTCGTTTTGTGCCAAAACTGAGCAAAAGCGGCGATTCTGTGCACGAAACGCACGTTTTGTGCCAAAACTGAGCATAAGCGGCGATTCTGTGCACGAACCGCACGTTTTGTGCCAAAACTGAGCAAAAGCGGCGATTCTGTGCACGAAACGCACGTATTGTGCAAAAACTGAGCAAAAGCGGCGATTCTATGCTCGAAATGCACGTTTTGTGCCAAAACTGAGCATAAGCGGCGATTCTCTGCACGAAACGCAGGTTTTTATCCAAAACTGAGCAAAACCGGCGATTCTGTGCACGAAACGCACGTTTTATGCCATGAGGAGCAATTCGGTGCGTGGAACGCACGTTTTGTGCCAAAACTGAGCAAAAGCGGCGATTCTGTGCATGAAACGCACGTATTGTGCCAAAGATGAGCAAAAGCGGCGATTCTGTGCACGAAGCGCACGTTTTGTGCCAAAACTGAGCATAAGGGGCGATTCTCTGCACGAAACGCAGGTTTTTATCCAAAACTGAGCAAAAGCGGCGATTCTGTGCACGAAACGCACGTTTTGTGCTTAAACTGAGGAAAAGCGGCGATTCTGCGCACGAAACACGGGATTTGTGCCAAAACTGAGCAAAAGCGGCGATTCTGAGCACGAAACGCACGTTTTGTTCCAAAACTGAGCAAAAGCGGCGATTCTGTGCACGAAACGCACGTTTTGTGCCAAAACTGAGCATAAGGGGCGATTCTCTGCACGAAACGCAGGTTTTTATCCAAAACTGAGCAAAAGTGGCGATTCTGTGCACGAAACGCACGTTTTGTGCTTAAACTGAGGAAAAGCGGCGATTCTGCGCACGAAACACGGGATTTGTGCCAAAACTGAGCAAAAGCGGCGATTCTGAGCACGAAACGCACGTTTTGTTCCAAAACTGAGCAAAAGCGGCGATTCTATGCACGAATCGCTCGTTTTGTGCCAAAACTGAGCAAAAGCGGCGATTCTGTGCAAGAAACACAGGATTTGTGCCAAAACTGAGCAAAAGCGGCGATTCTGTGCACGAAGCGCACGTTATGTGCCAAAAGGAGAAATTCGGAGCGCAAAGCGCACGTTTTGTGCCAAAACTGGTCAAAAGCTGCGATTCTGTGGACGAAACACAGGATTTGTGCCAAAACTAAGCAAAAGCGACGATTCTGTGCACGAAACGCACGTTTTGTGCCAAGAGGAGCAATTCGGTGCGTGGAACGCACGTTTTGTGCCAAAACTGAGCAAAAGCGGCGATTCTGTGCATGAAACGCACGTATTGTGCCAAAGATGAGCAAAAGCGGCGATTCTGTGCACGAAGCGCACGTTTTGTGCCAAAACTGAGCATAAGGGGCGATTCTCTGCACGAAACGCAGGTTTTTATCCAAAACTGAGCAAAAGCGGCGATTCTGTGCACGAAACGCACGTTTTGTGCTTAAACTGAGGAAAAGCGGCGATTCTGCGCACGAAACACGGGATTTGTGCCAAAACTGGGCAAAAGCGGCGATTCTGAGCACGAAACGCACGTTTTGTTCCAAAACTGAGCAAAAGCGGCGATTCTGTGCACGAAACGCACGTTTTGTGCCAAAACTGAGCATAAGGGGCGATTCTCTGCACGAAACGCAGGTTTTTATCCAAAACTGAGCAAAAGTGGCGATTCTGTGCACGAAACGCACGTTTTGTGCTTAAACTGAGGAAAAGCGGCGATTCTGCGCACGAAACACGGGATTTGTGCCAAAACTGAGCAAAAGCGGCGATTCTGAGCACGAAACGCACGTTTTGTTCCAAAACTGAGCAAAAGCGGCGATTCTATGCACGAATCGCTCGTTTTGTGCCAAAACTGAGCAAAAGCGGCGATTCTGTGCAAGAAACACAGGATTTGTGCCAAAACTGAGCAAAAGCGGCGATTCTGTGCACGAAGCGCACGTTATGTGCCAAAAGGAGAAATTCGGAGCGCAAAGCGCACGTTTTGTGCCAAAACTGGTCAAAAGCTGCGATTCTGTGGACGAAACACAGGATTTGTGCCAAAACTAAGCAAAAGCGACGATTCTGTGCACGAAACGCACGTTTTGTGCCGAAACTGAGCAAAAGCGGCGATTCTATGCTCGAGATGCACGTATTGTGCCAAAACTGAGCAAAAGCGGCGATTCTATGCTCGAAATGCACGATTTGTGCCAAAACTGAGCAAAAGCGGCGATTCTGTGCACGAAACGCACGTTTTGTTGCGAAACTGAGCAAAAACGGCGATTCTGTGTACGAAACGCACGTTTTGATGCAAAACTGAGCAAAAGCGGCGATTCTGTGCACGAAACTCACGTATTGTGCCAAAACTGAACAAAAGATTCGATTCTGTGCACGAAACGCACGTTTTGTACCAAAACTGAGCAAAAGCGGCGATTCTGTGCACGAAACGCACGTCTTGTGCTTAAACTGAGGAAAAGCGGCGATTCTGCGCACGAAACACGGGATTTGTGCCAAAACTGAGCAAAAGCGGCGATTCTGATCACGAAACGCACGTTATGTGCCAAAAGGAGAAATTCGGAGCGTAAAACGCACGTTTTGTGCCAAAACTGAGCAAAAGCGGCGATTCTGTGCACGCAACGCACGTTTTGTGCCAAAACTGAGCAAAAGCGGCGATTCAATGCTCGAAATGCACGTTTTGTGCCAAAACTGAGCATAACCGGCGATTCTCTGCACGAAACGCAGGTTTTTACCGAAAACTGAGCAAAAGCGGCGATTCTGTGCACGAAACGCACGTTTTATGCCAAGAGGAGCAATTCTGTGCACGAAACGCAGGTTTTGTGCCAAAACTGAGCTAAAGCGGCGATTCTGTGCACGAAACGCACGTTTTGTGCCTAAACTGAGCAAAAGCGGCGATTCTGTGCACGAAACACAGGATTTGTGCCAAAACTAAGCAAAAGCGACGATTCTGTGCACGAAACGCACGTTTTGTGCCAAAACTGAGCAAAAGCGGCGATTCTGTGCACGAAACGCACGTTTTGTGCCAAAACTGAGCAAAAGCGGCGATTCTGTGCACGAAACGCACGTTTTGTGCCAAAACTGAGCAAAAGCGGCGACTCTATGCTCGAAACGCTCGTTTTGTGCCAAAACTGAGCAAAAGCGGCGATTCTGTGCACGCAACGCACGTTTTGTGCCAAAACTGAGCAAAAGCGGCGATTCAATGCTCGAAATGCACGTTTTGTGCCAAAACTGAGCATAACCGGCGATTCTCTGCACGAAACGCAGGTTTTTACCGAAAACTGAGCAAAAGCGGCGATTCTGTGCACGAAACGCACGTTTTATGCCAAGAGGAGCAATTCTGTGCACGAAACGCAGGTTTTGTGCCAAAACTGAGCTAAAGCGGCGATTCTGTGCACGAACCGCACGTTTTGTGCCAAAACTGAGCAAAAGCGGCGATTCTATGCACGAAAAGCACGTTTTGTGCCAAACCTGAGCATAAGCGGCGATTCTCTGCACGAAACGCAGGTTTTTATCCAAAACTGAGCAAAAGCGGCGATTCTGTGCACGAACCGCACGTTTTGTGCCAAAACTGAGCAAAAGCGGCGATTCTATGCACGAAAAGCACGTTTTGTGCCAAACCTGAGCATAAGCGGCGATTCTCTGCACGAAACGCAGGTTTTTATCCAAAACTGAGCAAAAGCGGCGATTCTGTGCACGAACCGCACGTTATGTGCCAAAAGGAGAAATTCGGAGCGTAAAACGCACGTTTTGTGCCAAAACTGAGCAAAAGCGGCGATTCTGTGCACGAAACGCACGTTTTGTGCCTAAACTGAGCAAAAGCGGCGATTCTGTGCACGAAACACAGGATTTGTGCCAAAACTAAGCAAAATCGACGATTCTGTGCACGAAACGCACGTTTTGTGCCAAAACTGAGCAAAAGCGGCGATTCTGTGCACGAAACGCACGTTTTATGCCAAGAGGAGCAATTCGGTGCGTGGAACGCACGTTTTGTGCCAAAACTGGGCAAAAGCGGCGATTCTGTGCACGAAACGCACGTTTTGTGCCAAAACTGAGCAAAAGCGGCGATTCTGTGCACGAAACGCACGTTTTGTGCCAAAACTGAGCAAAAGCGGCGATTCTGTGCACGCAACGCACGTTTTGTGCCAAAACTGAGCAAAAGCGGCGATTCAATGCTCGAAATGCACGTTTTGTGCCAAAACTGAGCATAACCGGCGATTCTCTGCACGAAACGCAGGTTTTTACCGAAAACTGAGCAAAAGCGGCGATTCTGTGCACGAAACGCACGTTTTATGCCAAGAGGAGCAATTCGGTGCGTGGAACGCTCGTTTTGTGCCAAAACTGAGCAAAAGCGGCTATTCTGTGCACAAAACGCTCGTTTTGTGCCAAAACTGAGCAAAAGCGGCGATTCTGTGCACGAAACGCACGTATTGTGCCAAAACTGAGCATAAGCGGCGATTCTCTGCACGAAACGCAGGTTTTTATCCAAAACTGAGCAAAAGCGGCGATTCTGTGCACGAAGCGCACGTTATGTGCCAAAAGGAGAACTTCGGAGCGTAAAACGCACGTTTTGTGTCGAAACTGAGCAAAAGCGGCGATTTTATGAACGAAACGCACGTTTTGTGCCAAAACTGAGTAAAAGATGCGATTCTGTGCACGAAACGAAGGTTTTGTGCAAAAACTGAGCAAAAGCGGCGATTCTATGCACGAAACGCTCGTTTTGTGCCAAAACTGAGCAAAAGCGGCGATTCTGTGCACGAAACGCACGTATTGTGCCAAAACTGAGCAAAAGCGGCGATTCTATGCTCGAAATGCTCGTTTTGTGCCAAAACTGAGCAAAAGCGGCGATTCTGTGCTCGACATGCACGTTTTATGCCAAGAGGAGCAATTCGGTGCGTGGAACGTACGTTTTGTGCCAAAACTGAGCAAAAGCGGCGATTCTGTGCACGAAACGCACGTTTTGTGCCAAACCTAAGCAAATGCGGCGATTCTGTGCACGAAACGCACGTTTTGTGCCAAAACTGAGCAAAAGCGGCGATTCTATGCACGAAACGCTCGTTTTGTGCCAAAACTGAGCAAAAGCGGCGATTCTGTGCACGAAACGCACGTATTGTGCCAAAACTGAGCAAAAGCGGCGATTCTATGCTCGAAATGCACGTTTTGTGCCAAAACTGAGCAAAAGCGGCGATTCTGATCACGAAACGCACGTTATGTGCCAAAAGGAGAAATTCGGAGCGTAACACGCACGTTTTGTGCCAAAACTGAGTAAATGCGGCGATTCTATTCACGAAACGCTCGTTTTGTACCTAAACTGAGCAAAAGCGGCGATTCTGTGCACGAAACGCACGTATTGAGAAAAAACTGAGCAAAAGCGGCGATTCTGTGCACGAAACGCACGTATTGTGCCAAAACTGAGCAAAAGCGGCGATTCTATGCTCGAAATGCACGTTTTGTGCCAAAACTGAGCAAAAGCGGCGATTCTGATCACGAAACGCACGTTATGTGCCAAAAGGAGAAATTCGGAGCGTAACACGCACGTTTTGTGCCAAAACTGAGTAAAAGCGGCGATTCTATTCACGAAACGCTCGTTTTGTACCAAAACTGAGCAAAAGCGGCGATTCTGTGCACGAAACGCACGTATTGAGAAAAAACTGAGCAAAAGCGGCGATTCTATGCTCGAAATGCACGTTTTGTGCAAAACTGAGCAAAAGCAGCGATTCTGTGCACGAAACGCACGTATTGTGCCAAAACTGAGCAAAAGCGGCGACTCTATGAACGAAAAGCACGTTTTGTGCCAAAACTGAGCATAAGCGGCGATTCTCTGCACGAAACGCAGGTTTTTATCCAAAACTGAGCAAAAGCGGCGATTCTGTGCACGAAACGCACGTTTTATGCCAAGAGGAGCAATTCGGTGCGTGGAACGCACGTTTTGTGCCAAAACTGAGCAAAAGCGGCGATTCTGTGCACGAAACGCACGTTTTGTGCCAAAACAGAGCAAAAGCGGCGATTCTGTGCACGAAACGCAGGTTTCTATCCAAAACTGAGCAAAACCGGCGATTCTGAGCACGAAACGCACGTTTTATGCCATGAGGAGCAATTCGGTGCGTGGAACGCACGTTTTGTGCCAAAACTGAGCAAAAGCGGCGATTCTATGCACGAAACGCTCGTTTTGTGCCAAAACTGAGCAAAAGCGGCGGTTCTATGCTCGAAATGCACGTTTTCCCGCCAAAACTGAGTAAAAGCGGCGATTCTGTGCACGAAACGCACGTGTTGCGCCAAAACTGAACAAAAGCGGCGATTCTGTGCACGAAACGCACGTATTGTGCCAAAACTGAGCAAAAGCGGCGATTCTATGCTCGAAATGCACGTTTTGTGCCAAAACTGAGCAAAAGCGGCGATTCTGTGCACGAAACGCACGTTTTATGCCAAGAGGAGCAATTCGGTGCACGAAACGCACGTTTTTTTGCCAAAACTGAGCAAAAGCGGCGATTCTGTGCTCGAAGCGCACGTTATGTGCCAAAAGGAGAAATTCGGAGCGTAAAACGCAAGTTTTGTGCCAAAACAGGGCAAAAGCGGCGATTCTGTGCACGAAACACTGGATTTGTGCCAAAACTAAGCAAAAGCGACGATTCTGTGCACGACACGCACGTTTTATGCCAAGAGGAGCAATTCGGTGCGTGGAACGTACGTTTTGTGCCAAAACTGAGCAAAAGCGGCGATTCTGTGCACGAAACGCTCGTTTTGTGCCAAAACTGAGCAAAAGCGGCGATTCTGTGCACGAAACGCACGTATTGTGCCAAAACTGAGCAAAAGCGGCGATTCAATGCTCGAAATGCACGTTTTGTTCCAAAACTGAGCATAACCGGCGATTCTCTGCACGAAACGCAGGTTTTTACCGAAAACTGAGCAAAAGCGGCGATTCTGTGCACGAAACGCACGTTTTATGCCAAGAGGAGCAATTCTGTGCACGAAACGCAGGTTTTGTGCCAAAACTGAGCTAAAGCGGCGATTCTGTGCACGAACCGCACGTTTTGTGCCAAAACTGAGCAAAAGCGGCGATTCTATGCACGAAAAGCACGTTTTGTGCCAAACCTGAGCATAAGCGGCGATTCTCTGCACGAAACGCAGGTTTTTATCCAAAACTGAGCAAAAGCGGCGATTCTGTGCACGAACCGCACGTTATGTGCCAAAAGGAGAAATTCGGAGCGTAAAACGCACGTTTTGTGCCAAAACTGAGCAAAAGCGGCGATTCTGTGCACGAAACGCACGTTTTGTGCCAAAACTGAGCAAAAGCGGCGATTCTGTGCACGAAACGCACGTTTTGTGCCAAAACTGAGCAAAAGCGGCGATTCTATGCACGAAACGCTCGTTTTGTGCCAAAACTGAGCAAAAGCGGCGATTCTGTGCACGAAACGCACGTATTGTGCCAAAACTGAGCAAAAGCGGCGATTCTATGCTCGAAATGCACGTTTTGTGCCAAAACTGAGCAAAAGCGGCGATTCTGTGCACGACACGCACGTTTTATGCCAAGAGGAGCAATTCGGTGCGTGGAACGTACGTTTTGTGCCAAAACTGAACAAAAGCGGCGATTCAATTCTCGAAATGCACGTTTTGTGCCAAAACTGAGCATAACCGGCGATTCTCTGCACGAAACGCAGGTTTTTACCCAAAACTGAGCAAAAGCGGCGATTCTGTGCACGAAACGCACGTTTTGTGCCAACACTG
The DNA here is from genome assembly GCA_943735885.1 of Stelis phaeoptera. Classification (NCBI taxonomy): domain Eukaryota; kingdom Metazoa; phylum Arthropoda; class Insecta; order Hymenoptera; family Megachilidae; genus Stelis; species Stelis phaeoptera. The sequence goes on from CALSEM010000021.1 coordinate 245,707, forward strand.
AGCTAAAGCGGCGATTCTGTGCACGACACGCACGTTTTATGCCAAGAGGAGCAATTCGGTGCGAGGAACGTACGTTTTGTGCCAAAACTGAGCAAAAGCGGCGATTCTGTGCACGAAACGCACGTTTTGTGCCTAAACTGAGCAAAAGCGGCGATTCTGTGCACGAAACACAGGATTTGTGCCAAAACTAAGCAAAAGCGACGATTCTGTGCACGAAACGCACGTTTTGTGCCAAAACTGAACAAAAGCGGCGATTCTGTGCACGAAACGCACGTTTTGTGCCAAAACTGAGCAAAAGCGGCAATTCTGTGCACGAAACGCACGTTTTGTGCCAAAACTGAGCAAAAGCGGCGACTCTATGCACGAAACGCTCGTTTTGTGCCAAAACTGAGCAAAAGCGGCGATTCTGTGCACGAAACGCACGTATTGTGCAAAAACTGAGCAAAAGCGGCGATTCTATGCTCGAAATGTACGTTTTGTGCCAAAACTGAGCATAAGCGGCGATTCTCTGCACGAAACGCAGGTTTTTATCCAAAACTGAGCAAAACCGGCGATTCTGTGCACGAAACGCACGTTTTATGCCATGAGGAGCAATTCGGTGCGTGGAACGCACGTTTTGTGCCAAAACTGAGCAAAAGCGGCGATTCTATGCTCGAGAGGCACGTATTGTGCCAGAACTGAGCAAAAGCGGCGATTCTATGCTCGAAATACACGTTTTGTGCCAAAACTGAGCAAAAGCGGCGATTCTGAGCACGAAACGCACGTTTTGTGCCAAAACTGAGCATAAGCTGCGATTCTCTGCACGAAACGCAGGTTTTTATCCAAAACTGAGCAAAAGCGGCGATTCTGTGCACGAAACGCACGTTTTATGCCAAGAGTAGCAATTCGGTGGGTGGAACGCTCGTCTTGTGCCAAAACTGAGCAAAACCGGCGATTCTGTGCACGAAATGCACGTTTTCTGCCAAAACTGAGGAAAAGCGGCGCTTCTATGCACGAAAAGCACGTTTTGTGCCAAAACTGAGCAAAAGCGGCGATTCTGTGCACGACACGCACGTTTTATGCCAAGAGGAGCAATTCGGTGCGTGGAACGCACGGTTTGTACCAAAACTGAGCAAAAGCGGCGATTCTGTGCAAGAAACACAGGATTTGTGCAAAAACTGAGCAAAAGCGGCGATTCTATGCTCGAGATGCACGTATTGTGCCAAAACTGAGCAAAAGCGGCGATTCTATGCTCGAAATGCACGTTTTGTGCCAAAACTGAGCAAAAGCGGCGATTCTGATCACGAAACGCACGTTATGTGCCAAAAGGAGAAATTCGGAGCGTAACACGCACGTTTTGTGCCAAAACTGAGTAAAAGCGGCGATTCTATTCACGAAACGCTCGTTTTCTACCAAAACAGAGCAAAAGCGGCGATTCTGTGCACGAATCGCACGTATTGAGAAGAAACTGAGCAAAAGCGGCGATTCTATGCTCGAAATGCACGTTTTGTGCAAAACTGAGCAAAAGCGGCGATTCTGTGCACGAAACGCACGTATTGTGCCAAAACTGAGCAAAAGCGGCGATTCTGTGCACGAAACGCACGTTTTGTGCCAAAACAGAGCAAAAGCGGCGATTCTGTGCACGAAACGCACGTTTTGTGCCAAAACTGAGCAAAAGCGGCGATTCTGTGCACGAAACACAGGATTTGTGCCAAAACTATGCAAAAGCGACGATTCTGTGCACGAAACGCAGGTTTCTATCCAAAACTGAGCAAAACCGGCGATTCTGTGAACGAAACGCACGTTTTATGCCATGAGGAGCAATTCGGTGCGTGGAACGCACGTTTTGTGCCAAAACTGAGCAAAAGCGGCGATTCTGTGCACGAAACGCACGTATTGTGCCAAAGATGAACAAAAGCGGCGATTCTGTGCACGAAGCGCACGTTATGTGCCAAAAGGAGCAATTCGGAGCGTAAAACGCACGTATTGTGCCAAAACTGAGCAAAAGCCGCGATTCTGTGCACGAAACGCACGTTTTATGAAAAGAGGAGCAATTCGGTGCGTGGAACGCACGTTTTGTGCCAAAACTGAGCAAAAGCGGCGATTCTGTGCACGAAACGCACGTTTTGTGCCAAAACTGAGCAAAAGCGGCGATTCTGCGCACGAAACACGGGATTTGTGCCAAAACTGAGCAAAAGCGGCGATTCTGAGCACGAAACGCACGTTTTGTTCCAAAACTGAGCAAAAGCGGCGATTCTAAGCTCGAATCGCTCGTTTTGTGCCAAAACTGAGCAAAAGCGGCGATTCTGTGCAAGAAACACAGGATTTGTGCAAAAACTGAGCAAAAGCGGCGATTCTATGCTCGAGAGGCACGTATTGTGCCAGAACTGAGCAAAAGCGGCGATTCTATGCTCGAAATACACGTTTTGTGCCAAAACTGAGCAAAAGCGGCGATTCTGAGCACGAAACGCACGTTTTGTGCCAAAACTGAGCATAAGCTGCGATTCTCTGCACGAAACGCAGGTTTTTATCCAAAACTGAGCAAAAGCGGCGATTCTGTGCACGAAACGCACGTTTTATGCCAAGAGTAGCAATTCGGTGGGTGGAACGCTCGTCTTGTGCCAAAACTGAGCAAAACCGGCGATTCTGTGCACGAAATGCACGTTTTCTGCCAAAACTGAGGAAAAGCGGCGCTTCTATGCACGAAAAGCACGTTTTGTGCCAAAACTGAGCAAAAGCGGCGATTCTGTGCACGACACGCACGTTTTATGCCAAGAGGAGCAATTCGGTGCGTGGAACGCACGGTTTGTACCAAAACTGAGCAAAAGCGGCGATTCTGTGCAAGAAACACAGGATTTGTGCAAAAACTGAGCAAAAGCGGCGATTCTATGCTCGAGATGCACGTATTGTGCCAAAACTGAGCAAAAGCGGCGATTCTATGCTCGAAATGCACGTTTTGTGCCAAAACTGAGCAAAAGCGGCGATTCTGATCACGAAACGCACGTTATGTGCCAAAAGGAGAAATTCGGAGCGTAACACGCACGTTTTGTGCCAAAACTGAGTAAAAGCGGCGATTCTATTCACGAAACGCTCGTTTTCTACCAAAACAGAGCAAAAGCGGCGATTCTGTGCACGAATCGCACGTATTGAGAAGAAACTGAGCAAAAGCGGCGATTCTATGCTCGAAATGCACGTTTTGTGCAAAACTGAGCAAAAGCGGCGATTCTGTGCACGAAACGCACGTATTGTGCCAAAACTGAGCAAAAGCGGCGATTCTGTGCACGAAACGCACGTTTTGTGCCAAAACAGAGCAAAAGCGGCGATTCTGTGCACGAAACGCACGTTTTGTGCCAAAACTGAGCAAAAGCGGCGATTCTGTGCACGAAACACAGGATTTGTGCCAAAACTATGCAAAAGCGACGATTCTGTGCACGAAACGCAGGTTTCTATCCAAAACTGAGCAAAACCGGCGATTCTGTGAACGAAACGCACGTTTTATGCCATGAGGAGCAATTCGGTGCGTGGAACGCACGTTTTGTGCCAAAACTGAGCAAAAGCGGCGATTCTGTGCACGAAACGCACGTATTGTGCCAAAGATGAACAAAAGCGGCGATTCTGTGCACGAAGCGCACGTTATGTGCCAAAAGGAGCAATTCGGAGCGTAAAACGCACGTATTGTGCCAAAACTGAGCAAAAGCCGCGATTCTGTGCACGAAACGCACGTTTTATGAAAAGAGGAGCAATTCGGTGCGTGGAACGCACGTTTTGTGCCAAAACTGAGCAAAAGCGGCGATTCTGTGCACGAAACGCACGTTTTGTGCCAAAACTGAGCAAAAGCGGCGATTCTGCGCACGAAACACGGGATTTGTGCCAAAACTGAGCAAAAGCGGCGATTCTGAGCACGAAACGCACGTTTTGTTCCAAAACTGAGCAAAAGCGGCGATTCTAAGCTCGAATCGCTCGTTTTGTGCCAAAACTGAGCAAAAGCGGCGATTCTGTGCAAGAAACACAGGATTTGTGCAAAAACTGAGCAAAAGCGGCGATTCTATGCTCGAGATGCACGTATTGTGCCAAAACTGAGCAAAAGCGGCGATTCTATGCTCGAAATGCACGTTTTGTGCCAAAACTGAGCAAAAGCGGCGATTCTGAGCACGAAACGCAAGTTTTGTTCCAAACCTGAGCAAAAGCGACGATTCTGTGCACGAAACGCACGTTTTGTGCCGAAACTGAGCAAAAGCGGCGATTCTATGCTCGAGATGCACGTATTGTGCCAAAACTGAGCAAAAGCGGCGATTCTATGCTCGAAATGCACGTTTTGTGCCAAAACTGAGCAAAAACGGCGATTCTGAGCACGAAACGCACGTTTTGTTCCAAAACTGAGCAAAAGCGGCGATTCTATATACGAATCGCTCGTTTTGTGCCAAAACAGAGCAAAAGCGGCGATTCTGTGCACGAAACGCACGTTTTATGCCAAGAGGAGCAATTCAGTGCGTGGAACGCACGTTTTGTGCTAAAACTGAGCAAAAGCGGCGATTCTGTGCACGAAACACAGGATTTGTGCCAAAACTAAGCAAAAGCGACGATTCTGTGCACGAAACGCACGTTTTGTTGCAAAACTGAGCAAAAACGGCGATTCTGTGCACGAAACGCACGTTTTATGCCAAGAGTAGCAATTCGGTGCGTGGACCGCACGTCTTGTGCCAAAACTGAGCTAAAGCGGCGATTCTGTACACGAAACGCACGTTTTGTGCCAAAACTGAGCAAAAGCGGCGATTCTATGCACGAAAAGCACGTTTTGTTCCAAAACTGAGCAAAAGCGGCGATTCTATGCACGAATAGCTCGTTTTGTACCAAAACAGAGCAAAAGCGGCGATTCTGTGCACGAAACGCACGTATTGAGTAAAAACTGAGCAAAAGCGGCGATTCTATGCTCGAAACGCACGTTTTGTGCCAAAACAGAGCAAAAGCGGCGATTCTGTGCACGAAACGCACGTTTTGTGCCAAAACTGGGCAAAAGCGGCGATTCTGTGCACGAAACAAAGGATTTGTGCCAAAACTAAGCAAAAGCGACGATTCTGTGCACGAAACGCACGTTTTGTTGCAAAACTGAGCAAAAACGGCGATTCTGTGCACGAAACGCACGTTTTATGCCAAGAGTAGCAATTCGGTGCGTGGAACGCACGTCTTGTGCCAAAACTGAGCTAAAGCGGCGATTCTGTGCACGAAACGCAAGTTTTGTTCCAAACCTGAGCAAAAGCGACGATTCTGTGCACGAAACGCACGTTTTGTGCCGAAACTGAGCAAAAGCGGCGATTCTATGCTCGAGATGCACGTATTGTGCCAAAACTGAGCAAAAGCGGCGGTTCTATGCTCGAAATGCACGTTTTGTGCCAAAACTGAGCAAAAGCGGCGATTCTGAGCACGAAACGCACGTTTTGTTCCAAAACTGAGCAAAAGCGGCGATTCTATATACGAATCGCTCGTTTTGTGCCAAAACTGAGCAAAAGCGGCGATTCTGTGCACGAAACGCACGTTTTGTTGCGAAACTGAGCAAAAACGGCGATTCTGTGTACGAAACGCACGTTTTGATGCAAAACTGAGCAAAAGCGGCGATTCTGTGCACGAAACGCACGTATTGTGCCAAAACTGAACAAAAGCGGCGATTCTATGCTCGAATGCACGTTTTGTGCCAAAACTGAGCAAAAGCGGCGATTCTGATCACGAAACGCACGTTATGTGCCAAAAGGAGAAATTCGGAGCGTAACACGCACGTTTTGTGCCAAAACTGAGTAAAAGCGGCGATTCTATTCACGAAACGCTCGTTTTCTACCAAAACAGAGCAAAAGCGGCGATTCTGTGCACGAAACGCACGTATTGAGAAGAAACTGAGCAAAAGCGGCGATTCTATGCTCGAAATGCACGTTTTGTGCAAAACTGAGCAAAAGCGGCGATTCTGTGCACGAAACGCACGTATTGTGCCAAAACTGAGCAAAAGCGGCGATTCTGTGCACGAAACGCACGTTTTGTGCCAAAACAGAGCAAAAGCGGCGATTCTGTGCACGAAACGCACGTTTTGTGCCAAAACTGAGCAAAAGCGGCGATTCTGTGCACGAAACACAGGATTTGTGCCAAAACTATGCAAAAGCGACGATTCTGTGCACGAAACGCAGGTTTCTATCCAAAACTGAGTAAAACCGGCGATTCTGTGAACGAAACGCACGTTTTGTGCCAAAACAGAGCAAAAGCGGCGATTCTGTGCACGAAACGCACGTTTTATGAAAAGAGGAGCAATTCGGTGCGTGGAACGCACGTTTTGTGCCAAAACTGAGCAAAAGCGGCGATTCTGTGCACGAAACGCACGTTTTGTGCCAAAACTGAGCAAAAGCGGCGATTCTGCGCACGAAACACGGGATTTGTGCCAAAACTGAGCAAAAGCGGCGATTCTGAGCACGAAACGCACGTTTTGTTCCAAAACTGAGCAAAAGCGGCGATTCTAAGCTCGAATCGCTCGTTTTGTGCCAAAACTGAGCAAAAGCGGCGATTCTGTGCAAGAAACACAGGATTTGTGCAAAAACTGAGCAAAAGCGGCGATTCTATGCTCGAGATGCACGTATTGTGCCAAAACTGAGCAAAAGCGGCGATTCTATGCTCGAAATGCACGTTTTGTGCCAAAACTGAGCAAAAGCGGCGATTCTGAGCACGAAACGCAAGTTTTGTTCCAAACCTGAGCAAAAGCGACGATTCTGTGCACGAAACGCACGTTTTGTGCCGAAACTGAGCAAAAGCGGCGATTCTATGCTCGAGATGCACGTATTGTGCCAAAACTGAGCAAAAGCGGCGATTCTATGCTCGAAATGCACGTTTTGTGCCAAAACTGAGCAAAAACGGCGATTCTGAGCACGAAACGCACGTTTTGTTCCAAAACTGAGCAAAAGCGGCGATTCTATATACGAATCGCTCGTTTTGTGCCAAAACAGAGCAAAAGCGGCGATTCTGTGCACGAAACGCACGTTTTATGCCAAGAGGAGCAATTCAGTGCGTGGAACGCACGTTTTGTGCTAAAACTGAGCAAAAGCGGCGATTCTGTGCACGAAACACAGGATTTGTGCCAAAACTAAGCAAAAGCGACGATTCTGTGCACGAAACGCACGTTTTGTTGCAAAACTGAGCAAAAACGGCGATTCTGTGCACGAAACGCACGTTTTATGCCAAGAGTAGCAATTCGGTGCGTGGACCGCACGTCTTGTGCCAAAACTGAGCTAAAGCGGCGATTCTGTACACGAAACGCACGTTTTGTGCCAAAACTGAGCAAAAGCGGCGATTCTATGCACGAAAAGCACGTTTTGTTCCAAAACTGAGCAAAAGCGGCGATTCTATGCACGAATCGCTCGTTTTGTACCAAAACAGAGCAAAAGCGGCGATTCTGTGCACGAAACGCACGTATTGAGTAAAAACTGAGCAAAAGCGGCGATTCTATGCTCGAAACGCACGTTTTGTGCCAAAACAGAGCAAAAGCGGCGATTCTGTGCACGAAACGCACGTTTTGTGCCAAAACTGGGCAAAAGCGGCGATTCTGTGCACGAAACAAAGGATTTGTGCCAAAACTAAGCAAAAGCGACGATTCTGTACACGAAACGCACGTATTGTTGCAAAACTGAGCAAAAACGGCGATTCTGTGCACGAAACGCACGTTTTATGCCAAGAGTAGCAATTCGGTGCGTGGAACGCACGTCTTGTGCCAAAACTGAGCTAAAGCGGCGATTCTGTGCACGAAACGCACGTTTTGTGCCAAAACTGAGCAAAAGCGGCGATTCTATGCACGAAAAGCACGTTTTGTGCCAAAACCGAGCATAAGGGGAGATTCTCTGCACGAAACGCAGGTTTTTATCCAAAACTGAGCAAAAGCGGCGATTCTGTGCACGAAACGAACGTATTGTGCCAAAACTGAGCAAAAGCGGCGATTATATGCTCGAAATGCACGTTTTGTGCCAAAACTGAGCAAATGCGGCGATTCTGTGCACGAAACGCACGTGTTGCGGAAAAATTGAACAAAAGCGGCGATTCTGTGCAAGAAACGCACGTATTGTGCCAAAACTGAGCAAAAGCGGCGATTCTATACTCGAAATGCAAGTTTTGTGCCAAAACTGAGCATAAGCGACGATTCTCTGCACGAAACGCAGGTTTTTATCAAAAACTGAGGAAAAGCGGCGATTCTGCGCACGAAACACGGGATTTGTGCCAAAACTAAGCAAAAGCGGCGATTCTGAGCACGAAACGCACGTTTTGTTCCAAAACTGAGCAAAAGCGGCGATTCTATGCACGAATCGCTCGTTTTGTGCCAAAACTGAGCAAAAGCGGCGATTCTGTGCACGAAACGCACGTTTTATGCCAAGAGGAGCAATTCGGTGAGTGGAACGCACGTTTTGTACCAAAACTGAGCAAAAGCGGCGATTCTGTGCACGAAACGCACGTTTTGTGCTTAAACTGAGGAAAAGCGGCGATTCTGCGCACGAAACACGGGATTTGTTCCAAAACTGAGCAAAAGCGGCGATTCTGAGCACGAAACGCACGTTTTGTTCCAAAACTGAGCAAAAGCGGCGATTCTATGCACGAATCGCTCGTTTTGTGCCAAAACTGAGCAAAAGCGGCGATTCTGTGCACGAAACGCCCGTATTGAGAAAAAACTGAGCAAAAGCGGCGATTCTATGCTCGAAATGCACGTTTTGTGCAAAACTGAGTTAAAGCGGCGATTCTGTGCACGAAACGCACGTATTGTGCCAAAACTGAGCAAAAGCGGCGATTCTGTGCACGAAACGCACGTTTTATGCCAAGAGGAGCAATTCGGTGAGTGGAACGCACGTTTTGTACCAAAACTGAGCAAAAGCGGCGATTCTATGCACGCAACGCACGTTTTGTGCCAAAACTGTTCAAAAGCGGCGATTCTGTGCACGAAACACAGGATTTGTGCCAAAACTATGCAAAAGCGACGATTCTGTGCACGAAACGCACGATTTGTGCCAAAACTGAGCAGAAGCGGCGATTCTGTGCACGAAACGCACGTTTTGTGCCAAAACTGAGCAAAAGCGGCGATTCTGTGCACAAAGCGCACGTATTGTGCCAAAACTGAGCAAAAGCCGCGATTCTGTGCACGAAACGCACGTTTTATGAAAAGAGGAGCAATTCGGTGCGTGGAACGCACGTTTTGTGCCAAAACTGAGCAAAAGCGGCGATTCTGTGCACGAAACGCACGTTTTGTGCCAAAACTGAGCAAAAGCGGCGATTCTGTGCACGAAACGCACGTTTTGTGCCAAAACTGAGCAAAAGCGGCGATTCTATGCACGAAACGCTCGTTTTGTGCCAAAACTGAGCAAAAGCGGCGATTCTGTGCACAAAGCGCACGTATTGTGCTAAAACTGAGCAAAAGCCGCGATTCTGTGCACGAAACGGTCGTCTTATGAAAAGAGGAGCAATTCGGTGCGTGGAACGCACGTATTGTGCCAAAACTGAGCAAAAGCGGCGATTCTGAGCACGAAACGCAGGATTTGTTCCAAAACTGAGCAAAAGCGGCGATTCTATGCACGAATCGCTCGTTTTGTGCCAAAACTGAGCAAAAGCGGCGATTCTGTGCAAGAAACACAGGATTTGTGCCAAAACTGAGCAAAAGCGGCGATTCTGTGCACGAAACGCACGTTTTGTTCCAAAACTGAGCAAAAGCGGCGATTCTATGCACGAATCGCTCGTTTTGTTCCAAAACTGAGCAAAAGCGGCGATTCTGTGCAAGAAACACAGGATTTGTGCAAAAACTGAGCAAAAGCGGCGATTCTATGCTCGAGATGCACGTATTGTGCCAAAACTGAGCAAAAGCGGCGATTCTATGCTCGAAATGCACGTTTTGTGCCAAAACTGAGCAAAAGCGGCGATTCTGAGCACGAAACGCAAGTTTTGTTCCAAACCTGAGAAAAAGCGACGATTCTGTGCACGAAACGCACGTTTTGTGCCGAAACTGAGCAAAAGCGGCGATTCTATGCTCGAGATGCACGTATTGTGCCAAAACTGAGCAAAAGCGGCGATTCTATGCTCGAAATGCACGTTTTGTGCCAAAACTGAGCAAAAACGGCGATTCTGAGCACGAAACGCACGTTTTGTTCCAAAACTGAGCAAAAGCGGCGATTCTATATACGAATCGCTCGTTTTGTGCCAAAACAGAGCAAAAGCGGCGATTCTGTGCACGAAACGCACGTTTTATGCCAAGAGGAGCAATTCAGTGCGTGGAACGCACGTTTTGTGCTAAAACTGAGCAAAAGCGGCGATTCTGTGCACGAAACACAGGATTTGTGCCAAAACTAAGCAAAAGCGACGATTCTGTGCACGAAACGCACGTTTTGTTGCAAAACTGAGCAAAAACGGCGATTCTGTGCACGAAACGCACGTTTTATGCCAAGAGTAGCAATTCGGTGCGTGGACCGCACGTCTTGTGCCAAAACTGAGCTAAAGCGGCGATTCTGTACACGAAACGCACGTTTTGTGCCAAAACTGAGCAAAAGCGGCGATTCTATGCACGAAAAGCACGTTTTGTTCCAAAACTGAGCAAAAGCGGCGATTCTATGCACGAATCGCTCGTTTTGTACCAAAACAGAGCAAAAGCGGCGATTCTGTGCACGAAACGCACGTATTGAGTAAAAACTGAGCAAAAGCGGCGATTCTATGCTCGAAACGCACGTTTTGTGCCAAAACAGAGCAAAAGCGGCGATTCTGTGCACGAAACGCACGTTTTGTGCCAAAACTGGGCAAAAGCGGCGATTCTGTGCACGAAACAAAGGATTTGTGCCAAAACTAAGCAAAAGCGACGATTCTGTGCACGAAACGCACGTATTGTTGCAAAACTGAGCAAAAACGGCGATTCTGTGCACGAAACGCACGTTTTATGCCAAGAGTAGCAATTCGGTGCGTGGAACGCACGTCTTGTGCCAAAACTGAGCTAAAGCGGCGATTCTGTGCACGAAACGCACGTTTTGTGCCAAAACTGAGCAAAAGCGGCGATTCTATGCACGAAAAGCACGTTTTGTGCCAAAACCGAGCATAAGGGGAGATTCTCTGCACGAAACGCAGGTTTTTATGCAAAACTGAGCAAAAGCGGCGATTCTGTGCACGAAACGAACGTATTGTGCCAAAACTGAGCAAAAGCGGCGATTCTGTGCTCGAAATGCACGTTTTGTGCCAAAACTGAGCAAATGCGGCGATTCTGTGCACGAAACGCACGTGTTGCGGAAAAATTGAACAAAAGCGGCGATTCTGTGCAAGAAACGCACGTATTGTGCCAAAACTGAGCAAAAGCGGCGATTCTATACTCGAAATGCAAGTTTTGTGCCAAAACTGAGCATAAGCGACGATTCTCTGCACGAAACGCAGGTTTTTATCAAAAACTGAGGAAAAGCGGCGATTCTATGCACGAAACGCTCGTTTTGTGCCAAAACTGAGCAAAAGCGGCGATTCTGTGCACGAAACGCACGTTTTGTTCCAAAACTGAGCAAAAGCGGCGATTCTATGCACGAATCGCTCGTTTTGTTCCAAAACTGAGCAAAAGCGGCGATTCTGTGCAAGAAACACAGGATTTGTGCCAAAACTGAGCAAAAGCGGCGATTCTGTGCACGAAGCGCACGTTTTGTGCCAAAAGGAGAAATTCGGAGCGCAAAGCGCACGTTTTGTGCCAAAACTGGTCAAAAGCTGCGATTCTGTGCACGAAACACAGGATTTGTGCCAAACCTAAGCAAAAGCGACGATTCTGTGCACGAAACGCACGTTTTGTGCCGTAACTGAGCAAAAGCGGCGATTCTATGCTCGAGATGCACGTATTGTGCCAAAACTGAGCAAAAGCGGCGATTCTATGCTCGAAATGCACGTTTTGTGCCAAAACTGAGCAAAAGCGGCGATTCTGAGCACGAAACGCACGTTTTGTTCCAAAACTGAGCAAAAGCGGCGATTCTATATACGAATCGCTCGTTTTGTGCCAAAACTGAGCAAAAGCGGCGATTCTGTGCACGAAGCGCACGTTTTGTTGCGAAACTGAGCAAAAACGGCGATTCTGTGCACGAAACGCACGTATTGTGCCAAAACTGAACAAAAGCGGCGATTCTATGCTCGAATGCACGCTTTGTGCCAAAACTGAGCAAAAGCGGCGATTCTGATCACGAAACGCACGTTATGTGCCAAAAGGAGAAATTCGGAGCGCAACACGCACGTTTTGCGCCAAAACTGAGTATAAGCGGCGATTCTGTGCAATAAACGCATGTATTGAGAAAAAACTGAGCAAAAGCGGCGATTCTATGCTCGAAACGCACGTATTGAGAAAAAACTGAGCAAAAGCGGCGATTCTATGCTCAAAATGCACGTTTTGTGCAAAACTGAGCAAAAGCGACGATTCTGTGCACGAAACGCAGGTTTCTATCCAAAACTGAGAAAACCGGCGATTCTGTGCACGAAACGCACCTTTTATGCCATGAGGAGCACTTCGGTGCGTGGAACGCACGTTTTGTGCCAAAACTGAGCAAAAGCGGCGATTCTATGCACGAAAAGCACGTTTTGTGCCAAAACCGAGCATAAGGGGAGATTCTCTGCACGAAACGCAGGTTTTTATGCAAAACTGAGCAAAAGCGGCGATTCTGTGCACGAAAAGCACGTTTTGTTCCAAAACTGAGCAAAAGCGGCGATTCTATGCACGAATCGCTCGTTTTGTACCAAAACAGAGCAAAAGCGGCGATTCTGTGCACGAAACGCACGTATTGAGTAAAAACTGAGCAAAAGCGGCGATTCTATGCTCGAAACGCACGTTTTGTGCCAAAACAGAGCAAAAGCGGCGATTCTGTGCACGAAACGCACGTTTTGTGCCAAAACTGGGCAAAAGCGGCGATTCTGTGCACGAAACAAAGGATTTGTGCCAAAACTAAGCAAAAGCGACGATTCTGTGCACGAAACGCACGTATTGTTGCAAAACTGAGCAAAAACGGCGATTCTGTGCACGAAACGCACGTTTTATGCCAAGAGTAGCAATTCGGTGCGTGGAACGCACGTCTTGTGCCAAAACTGAGCTAAAGCGGCGATTCTGTGCACGAAACGCACGTTTTGTGCCAAAACTGAGCAAAAGCGGCGATTCTATGCACGAAAAGCACGTTTTGTGCCAAAACCGAGCATAAGGGGAGATTCTCTGCACGAAACGCAGGTTTTTATGCAAAACTGAGCAAAAGCGGCGATTCTGTGCACGAAACGAACGTATTGTGCCAAAACTGAGCAAAAGCGGCGATTCTGTGCTCGAAATGCACGTTTTGTGCCAAAACTGAGCAAATGCGGCGATTCTGTGCACGAAACGCACGTGTTGCGGAAAAATTGAACAAAAGCGGCGATTCTGTGCAAGAAACGCACGTATTGTGCCAAAACTGAGCAAAAGCGGCGATTCTATACTCGAAATGCAAGTTTTGTGCCAAAACTGAGCATAAGCGACGATTCTCTGCACGAAACGCAGGTTTTTATCAAAAACTGAGGAAAAGCGGCGATTCTATGCACGAAACGCTCGTTTTGTGCCAAAACTGAGCAAAAGCGGCGATTCTGTGCACGAAACGCACGTTTTGTTCCAAAACTGAGCAAAAGCGGCGATTCTATGCACGAATCGCTCGTTTTGTTCCAAAACTGAGCAAAAGCGGCGATTCTGTGCAAGAAACACAGGATTTGTGCCAAAACTGAGCAAAAGCGGCGATTCTGTGCACGAAGCGCACGTTTTGTGCCAAAAGGAGAAATTCGGAGCGCAAAGCGCACGTTTTGTGCCAAAACTGGTCAAAAGCTGCGATTCTGTGCACGAAACACAGGATTTGTGCCAAAACTAAGCAAAAGCGACGATTCTGTGCACGAAACGCACGTTTTGTGCCGTAACTGAGCAAAAGCGGCGATTCTATGCTCGAGATGCACGTATTGTGCCAAAACTGAGCAAAAGCGGCGATTCTATGCTCGAAATGCACGTTTTGTGCCAAAACTGAGCAAAAGCGGCGATTCTGAGCACGAAACGCACGTTTTGTTCCAAAACTGAGCAAAAGCGGCGATTCTATATACGAATCGCTCGTTTTGTGCCAAAACTGAGCAAAAGCGGCGATTCTGTGCACGAAGCGCACGTTTTGTTGCGAAACTGAGCAAAAACGGCGATTCTGTGCACGAAACGCACGTATTGTGCCAAAACTGAACAAAAGCGGCGATTCTATGCTCGAATGCACGCTTTGTGCCAAAACTGAGCAAAAGCGGCGATTCTGATCACGAAACGCACGTTATGTGCCAAAAGGAGAAATTCGGAGCGCAACACGCACGTTTTGCGCCAAAACTGAGTATAAGCGGCGATTCTGTGCAATAAACGCATGTATTGAGAAAAAACTGAGCAAAAGCGGCGATTCTATGCTCGAAACGCACGTATTGAGAAAAAACTGAGCAAAAGCGGCGATTCTATGCTCAAAATGCACGTTTTGTGCAAAACTGAGCAAAAGCGACGATTCTGTGCACGAAACGCAGGTTTCTATCCAAAACTGAGAAAACCGGCGATTCTGTGCACGAAACGCACCTTTTATGCCATGAGGAGCACTTCGGTGCGTGGAACGCACGTTTTGTGCCAAAACTGAGCAAAAGCGGCGATTCTATGCACGAAAAGCACGTTTTGTGCCAAAACCGAGCATAAGGGGAGATTCTCTGCACGAAACGCAGGTTTTTATGCAAAACTGAGCAAAAGCGGCGATTCTGTGCACGAAACGAACGTATTGTGCCAAAACTGAGCAAAAGCGGCGATTCTATGCTCGAAATGCACGTTTTGTGCCAAAACTGAGCAAATGCGGCGATTCTGTGCACGAAACGCACGTGTTGCGGAAAAATTGAACAAAAGCGGCGATTCTGTGCAAGAAACGCACGTATTGTGCCAAAACTGAGCAAAAGCGGCGATTCTATACTCGAAATGCAAGTTTTGTGCCAAAACTGAGCATAAGCGACGATTCTCTGCACGAAACGCAGGTTTTTATCAAAAACTGAGGAAAAGCGGCGATTCTATGCACGAAACGCTCGTTTTGTGCCAAAACTGAGCAAAAGCGGCGATTCTGTGCACAAAGCGCACGTATTGTGCTAAAACTGAGCAAAAGCCGCGATTCTGTGCACGAAACGGTCGTCTTATGAATAGAGGAGCAATTCGGTGCGTGGAACGCACGTATTGTGCCAAAACTGAGCAAAAGCGGCGATTCTGAGCACGAAACGCAGGATTTGTTCCAAAACTGAGCAAAAGCGGCGATTCTATGCACGAATCGCTCGTTTTGTGCCAAAACTGAGCAAAAGCGGCGATTCTGTGCAAGAAACACAGGATTTGTGCCAAAACTGAGCAAAAGCGGCGATTCTGTGCACGAAACGCACGTTTTGTTCCAAAACTGAGCAAAAGCGGCGATTCTATGCACGAATCGCTCGTTTTGTTCCAAAACTGAGCAAAAGCGGCGATTCTGTGCAAGAAACACAGGATTTGTGCCAAAACTGAGCAAAAGCGGCGATTCTGTGCACGAAGCGCACGTTTTGTGCCAAAAGGAGAAATTCGGAGCGCAAAGCGCACGTTTTGTGCCAAAACTGGTCAAAAGCTGCGATTCTGTGCACGAAACACAGGATTTGTGCCAAAACTAAGCAAAAGCGACGATTCTGTGCACGAAACGCACGTTTTGTGCCGTAACTGAGCAAAAGCGGCGATTCTATGCTCGAGATGCACGTATTGTGCCAAAACTGAGCAAAAGCGGCGATTCTATGCTCGAAATGCACGTTTTGTGCCAAAACTGAGCAAAAGCGGCGATTCTGAGCACGAAACGCACGTTTTGTTCCAAAACTGAGCAAAAGCGGCGATTCTATATACGAATCGCTCGTTTTGTGCCAAAACTGAGCAAAAGCGGCGATTCTGTGCACGAAGCGCACGTTTTGTTGCGAAACTGAGCAAAAACGGCGATTCTGTGCACGAAACGCACGTATTGTGCCAAAACTGAACAAAAGCGGCGATTCTATGCTCGAATGCACGCTTTGTGCCAAAACTGAGCAAAAGCGGCGATTCTGATCACGAAACGCACGTTATGTGCCAAAAGGAGAAATTCGGAGCGCAACACGCACGTTTTGCGCCAAAACTGAGTATAAGCGGCGATTCTGTGCAATAAACGCATGTATTGAGAAAAAACTGAGCAAAAGCGGCGATTCTATGCTCGAAACGCACGTATTGAGAAAAAACTGAGCAAAAGCGGCGATTCTATGCTCAAAATGCACGTTTTGTGCAAAACTGAGCAAAAGCGACGATTCTGTGCACGAAACGCAGGTTTCTATCCAAAACTGAGAAAACCGGCGATTCTGTGCACGAAACGCACCTTTTATGCCATGAGGAGCACTTCGGTGCGTGGAACGCACGTTTTGTGCCAAAACTGAGCAAAAGCGGCGATTCTGTGCACGAAACGCACGTATTGTGCCAAAGATGAGCAAAAGCGGCGATTCTGTGCACGAAGCGCACGTTAGGTGCCAAAAGGAGAAATTCGGAGCGTAAAACGCACGTTTTGTGCCAAAACTGGGCAAAAGCGGCGATTATGTGCACGAAACACAGGATTTGTGCCAAACCTAAGCAAAAGCGACGATTCTGTGCACGAAACGCACGTTTTATGCCAAGAGTAGCAATTCGGTGCGTGGAACGCACGTCTTGTGCCAAAACTGAGCGAAAGCGGCGATTCTGTGCACGAAACGCACGTTTTGTGCCAAAACTGAGCAAAAGCGGCGATTCTATGCACGAAGCGCACGTTAGGTGCCAAAAGGAGAAATTCGGAGCGTAAAACGCATGTTTTGTGCCAAAACTGGGCAAAAGCGGCGATTATGTGCACGAAACACAGGATTTGTGCCAAACCTAAGCAAAAGCGACGATTCTGTGCACGAAACGCACGTTTTATGCCAAGAGTAGCAATTCGGTGCGTGGAACGCACGTCTTGTGCCAAAACTGAGCAAAAGCGGCGATTCTGTGCACGAAACGCACGTTTTGTGCCAAAACTGAGCAAAAGCGGCGATTCTATGCACGAAGCGCACGTTAGGTGCCAAAAGGAGAAATTCGGAGCGTAAAACGCATGTTTTGTGCCAAAACTGGGCAAAAGCGGCGATTATGTGCACGAAACACAGGATTTGTGCCAAACCTAAGCAAAAGCGACGATTCTGTGCACGAAACGCACGTTTTGTGCCAAAACTGAGCAAAAGCGGCGATTCTGTGCACGAAACGCACGTTTTGTCGCAAAACTGAGCAAAAGCGGCTATTCTGTGCACGAAACGCACGTATTGTGCCAAAACTGAGCAAAAGCGGCGATTCTATGCTCGAAATGCACGTTTTGTGCCAAAACTGAGCAAATGCGGCGATTCTGTGCACGAAACGCACGTGTTGCGCCAAAACTGAACAAAAGCCGCGATTCTGTGCACGAAACGGTCGTCTTATGAAAAGAGGAGCAATTCGGTGCGTGGGACGCACGTATTGTGCCAAAACTGAGCAAAAGCGGCGATTCTCTGCACGAAACGCAGGTTTTTATCCAAAACTGAGCAAAAGCGGCGATTCTGTGCACGAAACGCACGTTTTATGCCAAGAGGAGCAATTCGGTGCGTGGAACGCACGTTTTGTACCAAAACTGAGCAAAAGCGGCGATTCTGTGCACGAAACGAACATATTGTGCCAAAACTGAGCAAAAGCGGCGATTCTATGCTCGAAATGCTCGTTTTGTGCCAAAACTGAGCAAATGCGGCGATTCTGTGCACGAAACGCACGTGTTGCGGAAAAAATGAACAAAAGCGGCGATTCTGTGCACGAAACGCAC
The DNA here is from genome assembly GCA_943735885.1 of Stelis phaeoptera. Taxonomy (NCBI): domain Eukaryota; kingdom Metazoa; phylum Arthropoda; class Insecta; order Hymenoptera; family Megachilidae; genus Stelis; species Stelis phaeoptera. Next base: position 263,556 of record CALSEM010000021.1, read on the forward strand.
GTTTTGTGCCAAAACTGAGCTAAAGCGGCGATTCTGTGCACGAAGCGCACGTTTTGTGCCAAAACTGAGCAAAAGCGGCGATTCTATGCACGAAATGCACGTTTTGTGCCAAAACTGAGCATAAGGGGCGATTCTCTGCACGAAACGCAGGTTTTTATCCAAAACTGAGCAAAAGCGGCGATTCTGTGCACGAAACGAACATATTGTGCCAAAACTGAGCAAAAGCGGCGATTCTATGCTCGAAATGCTCGTTTTGTGCCAAAACTGAGCAAATGCGGCGATTCTGTGCACGAAACGCACGTGTTGCGGAAAAAATGAACAAAAGCGGCGATTCTGTGCAAGAAACGCACGTATTGTGCCAAAACTGAGCAAAAGCGGCGATTCTATACTCGAAATGCACGTTTTGGGACAAAACTGAGCATTAGCGGCGATTCTCTGCACGTAACGCAGGTTTTTATCAAAAACTGAGGAAAAGCGGCGATTCTGCGCACGAAACACGGGATTTGTGCCAAAACTAAGCAAAAGCGGCGATTCTGAGCACGAAACGCACGTTTTGTTCCAAAACTGAGCAAAAGCGGCGATTCTATGCACGAATCGCTCGTTTTGTGCCAAAACTGAGCAAAAGCGGCGATTCTGTGCACGAAACGCACGTTTTATGCCAAGAGGAGCAATTCAGTGCGTGGAACGCACGTTTTGTGCTAAAACTGAGCAAAAGCGGCGATTCTGTGCACGAAACACAGGATTTGTGCCAAAACTAAGCAAAAGCGACGATTCTGTGCACGAAACGCACGTTTTGTTGCAAAACTGAGCAAAAACGGCGATTCTGTGCACGAAACGCACGTTTTATGCCAAGAGTAGCAATTCGGTGCGTGGACCGCACGTCTTGTGCCAAAACTGAGCTAAAGCGGCGATTCTGTACATGAAACGCACGTTTTGTGCCAAAACTGAGCAAAAGCGGCGATTCTATGCACGAAACGCACGTTTTATGCCAAGAGGAGCAATTCAGTGCGTGGAACGCACGTTTTGTGCTAAAACTGAGCAAAAGCGGCGATTCTGTGCACGAAACACAGGATTTGTGCCAAAACTAAGCAAAAGCGACGATTCTGTGCACGAAACGCACGTTTTGTTGCAAAACTGAGCAAAAACGGCGATTCTGTGCACGAAACGCACGTTTTATGCCAAGAGTAGCAATTCGGTGCGTGGACCGCACGTCTTGTGCCAAAACTGAGCTAAAGCGGCGATTCTGTACACGAAACGCACGTTTTGTGCCAAAACTGAGCAAAAGCGGCGATTCTATGCACGAAAAGCACGTTTTGTTCCAAAACTGAGCAAAAGCGGCGATTCTATGCACGAATCGCTCGTTTTGTACCAAAACAGAGCAAAAGCGGCGATTCTGTGCACGAAACGCACGTATTGAGTAAAAACTGAGCAAAAGCGGCGATTCTATGCTCGAAACGCACGTTTTGTTCCAAAACAGAGCAAAAGCGGCGATTCTGTGCACGAAACGCACGTTTTGTGCCAAAACTGGGCAAAAGCGGCGATTCTGTGCACGAAACAAAGGATTTGTGCCAAAACTAAGCAAAAGCGACGATTCTGTGCACGAAACGCACGTTTTGTTGCAAAACTGAGCAAAAACGGCGATTCTGTGCACGAAACGCACGTTTTATGCCAAGAGTAGCAATTCGGTGCGTGGAACGCACGTCTTGTGCCAAAACTGACCTAAAGCGGCGATTCTGTGCACGAAACGCACGTTTTGTGCCAAAACTGAGCAAAAGCGGCGATTCTATGCACGAAGCGCACGTTAGGTGCCAAAAGGAGAAATTCGGAGCGCAAAGCGCACGTTTTGTGCCAAAACTGGTCAAAAGCTGCGATTCTGTGCACGAAACACAGGATTTGTGCCAAAACTAAGCAAAAGCGACGATTCTGTGCACGAAACGCACGTTTTGTGCCGTAACTGAGCAAAAGCGGCGATTCTATGCTCGAGATGCACGTATTGTGCCAAAACTGAGCAAAAGCGGCGATTCTATGCACGAAACGCACGTTTTGTGCCAAAACTGAGCAAAAGCGGCGATTCTATGCACGAAGCGCACGTTAGGTGCCAAAAGGAGAAATTCGGAGCGTAAAACGCACGTTTTGTGCCAAAACTGGGCAAAAGCGGCGATTATGTGCACGGAACACAGGATTTGTGCCAAACCTAAGCAAAAGCGACGATTCTGTGCACGAAACGCACGTTTTGTGCCAAAACTGAGCAAAAGCGGCGATTCTGTGCACGAAACGCACGTTTTGTTGCAAAACTGAGCAAAGGCGGCTATTCTGTGCACGAAACGCACGTATTGTGCCAAAACTGAGCAAAAGCGGCGATTCTATGCTCGAAATGCACGTTTTGTGCCAAAACTGGTCAAAAGCTGCGATTCTGTGCACGAAACACAGGATTTGTGCCAAAACTAAGCAAAAGCGACGATTCTGTGCACGAAACGCACGTTTTGTGCCAAAACTGAGCAAAAGCGGCGATTCTATGCTCGAGATGCACGTATTGTGCCAAAACTGAGCAAAAGCGGCGATTCTGTGCACGAAACGCACGTATTGCCGCCAAAACTGAGCAAAGGCGGCGATTCTGTGCACGAAAGGCACGTATTGTGCAAAAGCTGAGCAAAAGCGGCGATTCTATGCACGAAACGCTCGTTTTGTGCCAAAACTGAGCAAAAGCGGCGATTCTATGCTCGAAATGCACATTTTGTGCCAAAACTGAGCAAAAGCGGCGATTCTATGCACGAAATGCACGTTTTGCCGCCAAAACTGAGCAAAAGCGGCGATTCTGTGCACGAAAGGCACGTATTGTGCAAAAGCTGAGCAAAAGCGGCGATTCTGTGCACGAAGCGCACGTTATGTGCCAAAAGGAGAAATTCGGAGCGTAAAACGAACGTTTTGTGCAAAACTGTTCAAAAGCGGCGATTCTGTGCACGAAACACAGGATTTGTGACAAAACTAAGCAAAAGCGACGATTTTATGCACGAAACGCACGTTTTGTGCCAAAACTGAGCAAAAGCGGCGATTCTGTGCACGAAACGCACGTTTTGTGCCAAAACTGAGCAAAAGCGGCGATTCTATGCACGAAACGCTCGTTTTGTGCCAATACTGAGCAAAAGCGGCGATTCTGTGCACATAGCGCACGTATTGTGCCAAAACTGAGCAAAAGCCGCGATTCTGTGCACGAAACGCTCGTTTTATGAAAAGAGGAGCAATTCGGTGCGTGGAACGCACGTTTTGTGACAAAACTGAGCATAAGCGGCGATTCTGTGCACGAAACGCACGTTTTGTGCCAAAACTGAGCATAACCGGCGATTCTCTGCACGAAACGCAGGTTTTTACCGAAAACTGAGCAAAAGCGGCGATTCTGTGCACGAAACGCACGTTTTATGCCAAGAGGAGCAATTCTGTGCACGATTCAATGCTCGAAATGCACGTTTTGTGCCAAAACTGAGCATAACCGGCGATTCTCTGCACGAAACGCAGGTTTTTACCGAAAACTGAGCAAAAGCGGCGATTCTATGCACGAAAAGCACGTTTTGTGCCAAACCTGAGCATAAGCGGCGATTCTCTGCACGAAACGCAGGTTTTTATCCAAAACTGAGCAAAAGCGGCGATTCTGTGCACGAACCGCACGTTTTGTGCCAAAACTGAGCAAAAGCGGCGATTCTATGCACGAAAAGCACGTTTTGTGCCAAACCTGAGCATAAGCGGCGATTCTCTGCACGAAACGCAGGTTTTTATCCAAAACTGAGCAAAAGCGGCGATTCTGTGCACGAACCGCACGTTATGTGCCAAAAGGAGAAATTCGGAGCGTAAAACGCACGTTTTGTGCCAAAACTGAGCAAAAGCGGCGATTCTGTGCACGAAACGCACGTTTTGTGCCTAAACTGAGCAAAAGCGGCGATTCTGTGCACGAAACACAGGATTTGTGCCAAAACTAAGCAAAATCGACGATTCTGTGCACGAAACGCACGTTTTGTGCCAAAACTGAGCAAAAGCGGCGATTCTGTGCACGAAACGCACGTTTTATGCCAAGAGGAGCAATTCGGTGCGTGGAACGCACGTTTTGTGCCAAAACTGGGCAAAAGCGGCGATTCTGTGCACGAAACGCACGTTTTGTGCCAAAACTGAGCAAAAGCGGCGATTCTGTGCACGAAACGCACGTTTTGTGCCAAAACTGAGCAAAAGCGGCGATTCTGTGCACGCAACGCACGTTTTGTGCCAAAACTGAGCAAAAGCGGCGATTCAATGCTCGAAATGCACGTTTTGTGCCAAAACTGAGCATAACCGGCGATTCTCTGCACGAAACGCAGGTTTTTACCGAAAACTGAGCAAAAGCGGCGATTCTGTGCACGAAACGCACGTTTTATGCCAAGAGGAGCAATTCGGTGCGTGGAACGCTCGTTTTGTGCCAAAACTGAGCAAAAGCGGCTATTCTGTGCACAAAACGCTCGTTTTGTGCCAAAACTGAGCAAAAGCGGCGATTCTGTGCACGAAACGCACGTATTGTGCCAAAACTGAGCATAAGCGGCGATTCTCTGCACGAAACGCAGGTTTTTATCCAAAACTGAGCAAAAGCGGCGATTCTGTGCACGAAGCGCACGTTATGTGCCAAAAGGAGAACTTCGGAGCGTAAAACGCACGTTTTGTGTCGAAACTGAGCAAAAGCGGCGATTTTATGAACGAAACGCACGTTCTGTGCCAAAACTGAGTAAAAGATGCGATTCTGTGCACGAAACGAAGGTTTTGTGCCAAAACTGAGCAAAAGCGGCGATTCTATGCTCGAAATGCTCGTTTTGTGCCAAAACTGAGCAAAAGCGGCGATTCTGTGCACGACATGCACGTTTTATGCCAAGAGGAGCAATTCGGTGCGTGGAACGTACGTTTTGTGCCAAAACTGAGCAAAAGCGGCGATTCTGTGCACGAAACGCACGTTTTGTGCCAAACCTAAGCAAATGCGGCGATTCTGTGCACGAAACGCACGTTTTGTGCCAAAACTGAGCAAAAGCGGCGATTCTATGCACGAAACGCTCGTTTTGTGCCAAAACTGAGCAAAAGCGGCGATTCTGTGCACGAAACGCACGTATTGTGCCAAAACTGAGCAAAAGCGGCGATTCTATGCTCGAAATGCACGTTTTGTGCCAAAACTGAGCAAAAGCGGCGATTCTGATCACGAAACGCACGTTATGTGCCAAAAGGAGAAATTCGGAGCGTAACACGCACGTTTTGTGCCAAAACTGAGTAAATGCGGCGATTCTATTCACGAAACGCTCGTTTTGTACCTAAACTGAGCAAAAGCGGCGATTCTGTGCACGAAACGCACGTATTGAGAAAAAACTGAGCAAAAGCGGCGATTCTGTGCACGAAACGCACGTATTGTGCCAAAACTGAGCAAAAGCGGCGATTCTATGCTCGAAATGCACGTTTTGTGCCAAAACTGAGCAAAAGCGGCGATTCTGATCACGAAACGCACGTTATGTGCCAAAAGGAGAAATTCGGAGCGTAACACGCACGTTTTGTGCCCAAACTGAGCATAAGCGGCGATTCTCTGCACGAAACGCAGGTTTTTATCCAAAACTGAGCAAAAGCGGCGATTCTGTGCACGAAACGCACGTTTTATGCCAAGAGGAGCAATTCGGTGCGTGGAACGCACGTTTTGTGCCAAAACTGAGCAAAAGCGGCGATTCTGTGCACGAAACGCACGTTTTGTGCCAAAACAGAGCAAAAGCGGCGATTCTATGCTCGAAATGCACGTTTTGTGCAAAACTGAGCAAAAGCAGCGATTCTGTGCACGAAACGCACGTATTGTGCCAAAACTGAGCAAAAGCGGCGACTCTATGCACGAAAAGCACGTTTTGTGCCAAAACTGAGCATAAGCGGCGATTCTCTGCACGAAACGCAGGTTTTTATCCAAAACTGAGCAAAAGCGGCGATTCTGTGCACGAAACGCACGTTTTATGCCAAGAGGAGCAATTCGGTGCGTGGAACGCACGTTTTGTGCCAAAACTGAGCAAAAGCGGCGATTCTGTGCACGAAACGCACGTTTTGTGCCAAAACAGAGCAAAAGCGGCGATTCTGTGCACGAAACGCAGGTTTCTATCCAAAACTGAGCAAAACCGGCGATTCTGAGCACGAAACGCACGTTTTATGCCATGAGGAGCAATTCGGTGCGTGGAACGCACGTTTTGTGCCAAAACTGAGCAAAAGCGGCGATTCTATGCACGAAACGCTCGTTTTGTGCCAAAACTGAGCAAAAGCGGCGGTTCTATGCTCGAAATGCACGTTTTCCCGCCAAAACTGAGTAAAAGCGGCGATTCTGTGCACGAAACGCACGTTTTATGCCAAGAGGAGCAATTCGGTGCACGAAACGCACGTTTTTTTTGCCAAAACTGAGCAAAAGCGGCGATTCTGTGCTCGAAGCGCACGTTATGTGCCAAAAGGAGAAATTCGGAGCGTAAAACGCAAGTTTTGTGCCAAAACAGGGCAAAAGCGGCGATTCTGTGCACGAAACACTGGATTTGTGCCAAAACTAAGCAAAAGCGACGATTCTGTGCACGACACGCACGTTTTATGCCAAGAGGAGCAATTCGGTGCGTGGAACGTACGTTTTGTGCCAAAACTGAGCAAAAGCGGCGATTCTGTGCACGAAACGCTCGTTTTGTGCCAAAACTGAGCAAAAGCGGCGATTCTGTGCACGAAACGCACGTATTGTGCCAAAACTGAGCAAAAGCGGCGATTCAATGCTCGAAATGCACGTTTTGTGCCAAAACTGAGCATAACCGGCGATTCTCTGCACGAAACGCAGGTTTTTACCGAAAACTGAGCAAAAGCGGCGATTCTGTGCACGAAACGCACGTTTTATGCCAAGAGGAGCAATTCTGTGCACGAAACGCAGGTTTTGTGCCAAAACTGAGCTAAAGCGGCGATTCTATGCACGAAAAGCACGTTTTGTGCCAAACCTGAGCATAAGCGGCGATTCTCTGCACGAAACGCAGGTTTTTATCCAAAACTGAGCAAAAGCGGCGATTCTGTGCACGAACCGCACGTTATGTGCCAAAAGGAGAAATTCGGAGCGTAAAACGCACGTTTTGTGCCAAAACTGAGCAAAAGCGGCGATTCTGTGCACGAAACGCACGTTTTGTGCCAAAACTGAGCAAAAGCGGCGATTCTGTGCACGAAACGCACGTTTTGTGCCAAAACTGAGCAAAAGCGGCGATTCTATGCACGAAACGCTCGTTTTGTGCCAAAACTGAGCAAAAGCGGCGATTCTGTGCACGAAACGCACGTATTGTGCCAAAACTGAGCAAAAGCGGCGATTCTATGCTCGAAATGCACGTTTTGTGCCAAAACTGAGCAAAAGCGGCGATTCTGTGCACGACACGCACGTTTTATGCCAAGAGGAGCAATTCGGTGCGTGGAACGTACGTTTTGTGCCAAAACTGAACAAAAGCGGCGATTCAATTCTCGAAATGCACGTTTTGTGCCAAAACTGAGCATAACCGGCGATTCTCTGCACGAAACGCAGGTTTTTACCCAAAACTGAGCAAAAGCGGCGATTCTGTGCACGAAACGCACGTTTTGTGCCAAAACTGAGCTAAAGCGGCGATTCTGTGCACGATACGCACGTTTTATGCCAAGAGGAGCAATTCGGTGCGTGGAACGTACGTTTTGTGCCAAAACTGAACAAAAGCGGCGATTCAATTCTCGAAATGCACGTTTTGTGCCAAAACTGAGCATAACCGGCGATTCTCTGCACGAAACGCAGGTTTTTACCCAAAACTGAGCAAAAGCGGCGATTCTGTGCACGAAACGCACGTTTTGTGCCAACACTGAGCTAAAGCGGCGATTCTGTGCACGACACGCACGTTTTATGCCAAGAGGAGCAATTCGGTGCGTGGAACGTACGTTTTGTGCCAAAACTGAGCAAAAGCGGCGATTCTGTGCACGAAACGCACGTTTTGTGCCTAAACTGAGCAAAAGCGGCGATTCTGTGCACGAAACACAGGATTTGTGCCAAAACTAAGCAAAAGCGACGATTCTGTGCACGAAACGCACGTTTTGTGCCAAAACTGAACAAAAGCGGCGATTCTGTGCACGAAACGCACGTTTTGTGCCAAAACTGAGCAAAAGCGGCAATTCTGTGCACGAAACGCACGTTTTGTGCCAAAACTGAGCAAAAGCGGCGACTCTATGCACGAAACGCTCGTTTTGTGCCAAAACTGAGCAAAAGCGGCGATTCTGTGCACGAAACGCACGTATTGTGCAAAAACTGAGCAAAAGCGGCGATTCTATGCTCGAAATGCACGTTTTGTGCCAAAACTGAGCATAAGCGGCGATTCTCTGCACGAAACGCAGGTTTTTATCCAAAACTGAGCAAAACCGGCGATTCTGTGCACGAAACGCACGTTTTATGCCATGAGGAGCAATTCGGTGCGTGGAACGCACGTTTTGTGCCAAAACTGAGCAAAAGCGGCGATTCTATGCTCGAGAGGCACGTATTGTGCCAGAACTGAGCAAAAGCGGCGATTCTATGCTCGAAATACACGTTTTGTGCCAAAACTGAGCAAAAGCGGCGATTCTGAGCACGAAACGCACGTTTTGTGCCAAAACTGAGCATAAGCTGCGATTCTCTGCACGAAACGCAGGTTTTTATCCAAAACTGAGCAAAAGCGGCGATTCTGTGCACGAAACGCACGTTTTATGCCAAGAGTAGCAATTCGGTGGGTGGAACGCTCGTCTTGTGCCAAAACTGAGCAAAACCGGCGATTCTGTGCACGAAATGCACGTTTTCTGCCAAAACTGAGGAAAAGCGGCGCTTCTATGCACGAAAAGCACGTTTTGTGCCAAAACTGAGCAAAAGCGGCGATTCTGTGCACGACACGCACGTTTTATGCCAAGAGGAGCAATTCGGTGCGTGGAACGCACGGTTTGTACCAAAACTGAGCAAAAGCGGCGATTCTGTGCAAGAAACACAGGATTTGTGCAAAAACTGAGCAAAAGCGGCGATTCTATGCTCGAGATGCACGTATTGTGCCAAAACTGAGCAAAAGCGGCGATTCTATGCTCGAAATGCACGTTTTGTGCCAAAACTGAGCAAAAGCGGCGATTCTGAGCACGAAACGCAAGTTTTGTTCCAAACCTGAGCAAAAGCGACGATTCTGTGCACGAAACGCACGTTTTGTGCCGAAACTGAGCAAAAGCGGCGATTCTATGCTCGAGATGCACGTATTGTGCCAAAACTGAGCAAAAGCGGCGGTTCTATGCTCGAAATGCACGTTTTGTGCCAAAACTGAGCAAAAGCGGCGATTCTGAGCACGAAACGCACGTTTTGTTCCAAAACTGAGCAAAAGCGGCGATTCTATATACGAATCGCTCGTTTTGTGCCAAAACTGAGCAAAAGCGGCGATTCTGTGCACGAAACGCACGTTTTGTTGCGAAACTGAGCAAAAACGGCGATTCTGTGTACGAAACGCACGTTTTGATGCAAAACTGAGCAAAAGCGGCGATTCTGTGCACGAAACGCACGTATTGTGCCAAAACTGAACAAAAGCGGCGATTCTATGCTCGAATGCACGTTTTGTGCCAAAACTGAGCAAAAGCGGCGATTCTGATCACGAAACGCACGTTATGTGCCAAAACTGAGCAAAAGCGGCGATTCTGTGCACGAAACGCACGTTTTGTGCCAAAACAGAGCAAAAGCGGCGATTCTGTGCACGAAACGCACGTTTTGTGCCAAAACTGAGCAAAAGCGGCGATTCTGTGCACGAAACACAGGATTTGTGCCAAAACTATGCAAAAGCGACGATTCTGTGCACGAAACGCAGGTTTCTATCCAAAACTGAGCAAAACCGGCGATTCTGTGAACGAAACGCACGTTTTGTGCCAAAACAGAGCAAAAGCGGCGATTCTGTTCACGAAACGCACGTTTTATGAAAAGAGGAGCAATTCGGTGCGTGGAACGCACGTTTTGTGCCAAAACTGAGCAAAAGCGGCGATTCTGTGCACGAAACGCACGTTTTGTGCCAAAACTGAGCAAAAGCGGCGATTCTGCGCACGAAACACGGGATTTGTGCCAAAACTGAGCAAAAGCGGCGATTCTGAGCACGAAACGCACGTTTTGTTCCAAAACTGAGCAAAAGCGGCGATTCTAAGCTCGAATCGCTCGTTTTGTGCCAAAACTGAGCAAAAGCGGCGATTCTGTGCAAGAAACACAGGATTTGTGCAAAAACTGAGCAAAAGCGGCGATTCTATGCTCGAGATGCACGTATTGTGCCAAAACTGAGAAAAAGCGGCGATTCTATGCTCGAAATGCACGTTTTGTGCCAAAACTGAGCAAAAGCGGCGACTCTGAGCACGAAACGCAAGTTTTGTTCCAAACCTGAGCAAAAGCGACGATTCTGTGCACGAAACGCACGTTTTGTGCCGAAACTGAGCAAAAGCGGCGATTCTATGCTCGAGATGCACGTATTGTGCCAAAACTGAGCAAAAGCGGCGATTCTATGCTCGAAATGCACGTTTTGTGCCAAAACTGAGCAAAAACGGCGATTCTGAGCACGAAACGCACGTTTTGTTCCAAAACTGAGCAAAAGCGGCGATTCTATATACGAATCGCTCGTTTTGTGCCAAAACTGAGCAAAAGCGGCGATTCTGTGCACGAAACGCACGTTTTGTTGCGAAACTGAGCAAAAACGGCGATTCTGTGTACGAAACGCACGTTTTGATGCAAAACTGAGCAAAAGCGGCGATTCTGTGCACGAAACGCACGTATTGTGCCAAAACTGAACAAAAGCGGCGATTCTATGCTCGAAATGCACGTTTTGTGCCAAAACTGAGCAAAAGCGGCGATTCTGAGCACGAAACGCACGGTTTGTTCCAAAACTGAGCAAAAGCGGCGATTCTATATACGAATCGCTCGTTTTGTGCCAAAACTGAGCAAAAGCGGCGATTCTGTGCACGAAACGCACGTTTTGTTGCGAAACTGAGCAAAAACGGCGATTCTGTGTACGAAACGCACGTTTTGTTGCTAAACTGAGCAAAAGCGGCGATTCTGTGCACGAAACGCACGTATTGTGCCAAAACTGAACAAAAGCGGCGATTCTATGCTCGAATGCACGTTTTGTGCCAAAACTGAGCAAAAGCGGCGATTCTGATCACGAAACGCACGTTATGTGCCAAAAGGAGAAATTCGGAGCGTAACACGCACGTTTTGTGCCAAAACTGAGTAAAAGCGGCGATTCTATTCACGAAACGCTCGTTTTCTACCAAAACAGAGCAAAAGCGGCGATTCTGTGCACGAATCGCACGTATTGAGAAGAAACTGAGCAAAAGCGGCGATTCTATGCTCGAAATGCACGTTTTGTGCAAAACTGAGCAAAAGCGGCGATTCTGTGCACGAAACGCACGTATTGTGCCAAAACTGAGCAAAAGCGGCGATTCTGTGCACGAAACGCACGTTTTGTGCCAAAACAGAGCAAAAGCGGCGATTCTGTGCACGAAACGCACGTTTTGTGCCAAAACTGAGCAAAAGCGGCGATTCTGTGCACGAAACACAGGATTTGTGCCAAAACTATGCAAAAGCGACGATTCTGTGCACGAAACGCAGGTTTCTATCCAAAACTGAGCAAAACCGGCGATTCTGTGAACGAAACGCACGTTTTATGCCATGAGGAGCAATTCGGTGCGTGGAACGCACGTTTTGTGCCAAAACTGAGCAAAAGCGGCGATTCTGTGCACGAAACGCACGTATTGTGCCAAAGATGAACAAAAGCGGCGACTCTGTGCACGAAGCGCACGTTATGTGCCAAAAGGAGCAATTCGGAGCGTAAAACGCACGTATTGTGCCAAAACTGAGCAAAAGCCGCGATTCTGTGCACGAAACGCACGTTTTATGAAAAGAGGAGCAATTCGGTGCGTGGAACGCACGTTTTGTGCCAAAACTGAGCAAAAGCGGCGATTCTGTGCACGAAACGCACGTTTTGTGCCAAAACTGAGCAAAAGCGGCGATTCTGCGCACGAAACACGGGATTTGTGCCAAAACTGAGCAAAAGCGGCGATTCTGAGCACGAAACGCACGTTTTGTTCCAAAACTGAGCAAAAGCGGCGATTCTAAGCTCGAATCGCTCGTTTTGTGCCAAAACTGAGCAAAAGCGGCGATTCTGTGCAAGAAACACAGGATTTGTGCAAAAACTGAGCAAAAGCGGCGATTCTATGCTCGAGATGCACGTATTGTGCCAAAACTGAGCAAAAGCGGCGATTCTATGCTCGAAATGCACGTTTTGTGCCAAAACTGAGCAAAAGCGGCGATTCTGAGCACGAAACGCAAGTTTTGTTCCAAACCTGAGCAAAAGCGACGATTCTGTGCACGAAACGCACGTTTTGTGCCGAAACTGAGCAAAAGCGGCGATTCTATGCTCGAGATGCACGTATTGTGCCAAAACTGAGCAAAAGCGGCGATTCTATGCTCGAAATGCACGTTTTGTGCCAAAACTGAGCAAAAACGGCGATTCTGAGCACGAAACGCACGTTTTGTTCCAAAACTGAGCAAAAGCGGCGATTCTATATACGAATCGCTCGTTTTGTGCCAAAACAGAGCAAAAGCGGCGATTCTGTGCACGAAACGCACGTTTTATGCCAAGAGGAGCAATTCAGTGCGTGGAACGCACGTTTTGTGCTAAAACTGAGCAAAAGCGGCGATTCTGTGCACGAAACACAGGATTTGTGCCAAAACTAAGCAAAAGCGACGATTCTGTGCACGAAACGCACGTTTTGTTGCAAAACTGAGCAAAAACGGCGATTCTGTGCACGAAACGCACGTTTTATGCCAAGAGTAGCAATTCGGTGCGTGGACCGCACGTCTTGTGCCAAAACTGAGCTAAAGCGGCGATTCTGTACACGAAACGCACGTTTTGTGCCAAAACTGAGCAAAAGCGGCGATTCTATGCACGAAAAGCACGTTTTGTTCCAAAACTGAGCAAAAGCGGCGATTCTATGCACGAATCGCTCGTTTTGTACCAAAACAGAGCAAAAGCGGCGATTCTGTGCACGAAACGCACGTATTGAGTAAAAACTGAGCAAAAGCGGCGATTCTATGCTCGAAACGCACGTTTTGTGCCAAAACAGAGCAAAAGCGGCGATTCTGTGCACGAAACGCACGTTTTGTGCCAAAACTGGGCAAAAGCGGCGATTCTGTGCACGAAACAAAGGATTTGTGCCAAAACTAAGCAAAAGCGACGATTCTGTGCACGAAACGCACGTTTTGTTGCAAAACTGAGCAAAAACGGCGATTCTGTGCACGAAACGCACGTTTTATGCCAAGAGTAGCAATTCGGTGCGTGGAACGCACGTCTTGTGCCAAAACTGAGCTAAAGCGGCGATTATGTGCACGAAACGCAAGTTTTGTTCCAAACCTGAGCAAAAGCGACGATTCTGTGCACGAAACGCACGTTTTGTGCCGAAACTGAGCAAAAGCGGCGATTCTATGCTCGAGATGCACGTATTGTGCCAAAACTGAGCAAAAGCGGCGGTTCTATGCTCGAAATGCACGTTTTGTGCCAAAACTGAGCAAAAGCGGCGATTCTGAGCACGAAACGCACGTTTTGTTCCAAAACTGAGCAAAAGCGGCGATTCTATATACGAATCGCTCGTTTTGTGCCAAAACTGAGCAAAAGCGGCGATTCTGTGCACGAAACGCACGTTTTGTTGCGAAACTGAGCAAAAACGGCGATTCTGTGTACGAAACGCACGTTTTGATGCAAAACTGAGCAAAAGCGGCGATTCTGTGCACGAAACGCACGTATTGTGCCAAAACTGAACAAAAGCGGCGATTCTATGCTCGAATGCACGTTTTGTGCCAAAACTGAGCAAAAGCGGCGATTCTGATCACGAAACGCACGTTATGTGCCAAAAGGAGAAATTCGGAGCGTAACACGCACGTTTTGTGCCAAAACTGAGTAAAAGCGGCGATTCTATTCACGAAACGCTCGTTTTCTACCAAAACAGAGCAAAAGCGGCGATTCTGTGCACGAAACGCACGTATTGAGAAGAAACTGAGCAAAAGCGGCGATTCTATGCTCGAAATGCACGTTTTGTGCAAAACTGAGCAAAAGCGGCGATTCTGTGCACGAAACGCACGTATTGTGCCAAAACTGAGCAAAAGCGGCGATTCTGTGCACGAAACGCACGTTTTGTGCCAAAACAGAGCAAAAGCGGCGATTCTGTGCACGAAACGCACGTTTTGTGCCAAAACTGAGCAAAAGCGGCGATTCTGTGCACGAAACACAGGATTTGTGCCAAAACTATGCAAAAGCGACGATTCTGTGCACGAAACGCAGGTTTCTATCCAAAACTGAGCAAAACCGGCGATTCTGTGAACGAAACGCACGTTTTGTGCCAAAACAGAGCAAAAGCGGCGATTCTGTGCACGAAACGCACGTTTTATGAAAAGAGGAGCAATTCGGTGCGTGGAACGCACGTTTTGTGCCAAAACTGAGCAAAAGCGGCGATTCTGTGCACGAAACGCACGTTTTGTGCCAAAACTGAGCAAAAGCGGCGATTCTGCGCACGAAACACGGGATTTGTGCCAAAACTGAGCAAAAGCGGCGATTCTGAGCACGAAACGCACGTTTTGTTCCAAAACTGAGCAAAAGCGGCGATTCTAAGCTCGAATCGCTCGTTTTGTGCCAAAACTGAGCAAAAGCGGCGATTCTGTGCAAGAAACACAGGATTTGTGCAAAAACTGAGCAAAAGCGGCGATTCTATGCTCGAGATGCACGTATTGTGCCAAAACTGAGCAAAAGCGGCGATTCTATGCTCGAAATGCACGTTTTGTGCCAAAACTGAGCAAAAGCGGCGATTCTGAGCACGAAACGCAAGTTTTGTTCCAAACCTGAGCAAAAGCGACGATTCTGTGCACGAAACGCACGTTTTGTGCCAAAACAGAGCAAAAGCGGCGATTCTGTGCACGAAACGCACGTTTTGTGCCAAAACTGAGCAAAAGCGGCGATTCTGTGCACGAAACACAGGATTTGTGCCAAAACTATGCAAAAGCGACGATTCTGTGCACGAAACGCAGGTTTCTATCCAAAACTGAGCAAAACCGGCGATTCTGTGAACGAAACGCACGTTTTATGCCATGAGGAGCAATTCGGTGCGTGGAACGCACGTTTTGTGCCAAAACTGAGCAAAAGCGGCGATTCTGTGCACGAAACGCACGTATTGTGCCAAAGATGAACAAAAGCGGCGATTCTGTGCACGAAGCGCACGTTATGTGCCAAAAGGAGCAATTCGGAGCGTAAAACGCACGTATTGTGCCAAAACTGAGCAAAAGCCGCGATTCTGTGCACGAAACGCACGTTTTATGAAAAGAGGAGCAATTCTGTGCGTGGAACGCACGTTTTGTGCCAAAACTGAGCAAAAGCGGCGATTCTGTGCACGAAACGCACGTTTTGTGCCAAAACTGAGCAAAAGCGGCGATTCTGCGCACGAAACACGGGATTTGTGCCAAAACTGAGCAAAAGCGGCGATTCTGAGCACGAAACGCACGTTTTGTTCCAAAACTGAGCAAAAGCGGCGATTCTAAGCTCGAATCGCTCGTTTTGTGCCAAAACTGAGCAAAAGCGGCGATTCTGTGCAAGAAACACAGGATTTGTGCAAAAACTGAGCAAAAGCGGCGATTCTATGCTCGAGATGCACGTATTGTGCCAAAACTGAGCAAAAGCGGCGATTCTATGCTCGAAATGCACGTTTTGTGCCAAAACTGAGCAAAAGCGGCGATTCTGAGCACGAAACGCAAGTTTTGTTCCTAACCTGAGCAAAAGCGACGATTCTGTGCACGAAACGCACGTTTTGTGCCGAAACTGAGCAAAAGCGGCGATTCTATGCTCGAGATGCACGTATTGTGCCAAAACTGAGCAAAAGCGGCGATTCTATGCTCGAAATGCACGTTTTGTGCCAAAACTGAGCAAAAACGGCGATTCTGAGCACGAAACGCACGTTTTGTTCCAAAACTGAGCAAAAGCGGCGATTCTATATACGAATCGCTCGTTTTGTGCCAAAACAGAGCAAAAGCGGCGATTCTGTGCACGAAACGCACGTTTTATGCCAAGAGGAGCAATTCAGTGCGTGGAACGCACGTTTTGTGCTAAAACTGAGCAAAAGCGGCGATTCTGTGCACGAAACACAGGATTTGTGCCAAAACTAAGCAAAAGCGACGATTCTGTGCACGAAACGCACGTTTTGTTGCAAAACTGAGCAAAAACGGCGATTCTGTGCACGAAACGCACGTTTTATGCCAAGAGTAGCAATTCGGTGCGTGGACCGCACGTCTTGTGCCAAAACTGAGCTAAAGCGGCGATTCTGTACACGAAACGCACGTTTTGTGCCAAAACTGAGCAAAAGCGGCGATTCTATGCACGAAAAGCACGTTTTGTTCCAAAACTGAGCAAAAGCGGCGATTCTATGCACGAATCGCTCGTTTTGTACCAAAACAGAGCAAAAGCGGCGATTCTGTGCACGAAACGCACGTATTGAGTAAAAACTGAGCAAAAGCGGCGATTCTATGCTCGAAACGCACGTTTTGTGCCAAAACAGAGCAAAAGCGGCGATTCTGTGCACGAAACGCACGTTTTGTGCCAAAACTGGGCAAAAGCGGCGATTCTGTGCACGAAACAAAGGATTTGTGCCAAAACTAAGCAAAAGCGACGATTCTGTGCACGAAACGCACGTTTTGTTGCAAAACTGAGCAAAAACGGCGATTCTGTGCACGAAACGCACGTTTTATGCCAAGAGTAGCAATTCGGTGCGTGGAACGCACGTCTTGTGCCAAAACTGAGCTAAAGCGGCGATTCTGTGCACGAAACGCACGTTTTGTGCCAAAACTGAGCAAAAGCGGCGATTCTATGCACGAAAAGCACGTTTTGTGCCAAAACCGAGCATAAGGGGAGATTCTCTGCACGAAACGCAGGTTTTTATCCAAAACTGAGCAAAAGCGGCGATTCTGTGCACGAAACGAACGTATTGTGCCAAAACTGAGCAAAAGCGGCGATTCTATGCTCGAAATGCACGTTTTGTGCCAAAACTGAGCAAATGCGGCGATTCTGTGCACGAAACGCACGTGTTGCGGAAAAATTGAACAAAAGCGGCGATTCTGTGCAAGAAACGCACGTATTGTGCCAAAACTGAGCAAAAGCGGCGATTCTATACTCGAAATGCAAGTTTTGTGCCAAAACTGAGCATAAGCGACGATTCTCTGCACGAAACGCAGGTTTTTATCAAAAACTGAGGAAAAGCGGCGATTCTGCGCACGAAACACGGGATTTGTGCCAAAACTAAGCAAAAGCGGCGATTCTGAGCACGAAACGCACGTTTTGTTCCAAAACTGAGCAAAAGCGGCGATTCTATGCACGAATCGCTCGTTTTGTGCCAAAACTGAGCAAAAGCGGCGATTCTGTGCACGAAACGCACGTTTTATGCCAAGAGGAGCAATTCGGTGAGTGGAACGCACGTTTTGTACCAAAACTGAGCAAAAGCGGCGATTCTGTGCACGAAACGCACGTTTTGTGCTTAAACTGAGGAAAAGCGGCGATTCTGCGCACGAAACACGGGATTTGTTCCAAAACTGAGCAAAAGCGGCGATTCTGAGCACGAAACGCACGTTTTGTTCCAAAACTGAGCAAAAGCGGCGATTCTATGCACGAATCGCTCGTTTTGTGCCAAAACTGAGCAAAAGCGGCGATTCTGTGCACGAAACGCCCGTATTGAGAAAAAACTGAGCAAAAGCGGCGATTCTATGCTCGAAATGCACGTTTTGTGCAAAACTGAGTTAAAGCGGCGATTCTGTGCACGAAACGCACGTATTGTGCCAAAACTGAGCAAAAGCCGCGATTCTGTGCACGAAACGCACGTTTTATGAAAAGAGGAGCAATTCTGTGCGTGGAACGCACGTTTTGTGCCAAAACTGAGCAAAAGCGGCGATTCTGTGCACGAAACGCACGTTTTGTGCCAAAACTGAGCAAAAGCGGCGATTCTGCGCACGAAACACGGGATTTGTGCCAAAACTGAGCAAAAGCGGCGATTCTGAGCACGAAACGCACGTTTTGTTCCAAAACTGAGCAAAAGCGGCGATTCTAAGCTCGAATCGCTCGTTTTGTGCCAAAACTGAGCAAAAGCGGCGATTCTGTGCAAGAAACACAGGATTTGTGCAAAAACTGAGCAAAAGCGGCGATTCTATGCTCGAGATGCACGTATTGTGCCAAAACTGAGCAAAAGCGGCGATTCTATGCTCGAAATGCACGTTTTGTGCCAAAACTGAGCAAAAGCGGCGATTCTGAGCACGAAACGCAAGTTTTGTTCCTAACCTGAGCAAAAGCGACGATTCTGTGCACGAAACGCACGTTTTGTGCCGAAACTGAGCAAAAGCGGCGATTCTATGCTCGAGATGCACGTATTGTGCCAAAACTGAGCAAAAGCGGCGATTCTATGCTCGAAATGCACGTTTTGTGCCAAAACTGAGCAAAAACGGCGATTCTGAGCACGAAACGCACGTTTTGTTCCAAAACTGAGCAAAAGCGGCGATTCTATATACGAATCGCTCGTTTTGTGCCAAAACAGAGCAAAAGCGGCGATTCTGTGCACGAAACGCACGTTTTATGCCAAGAGGAGCAATTCAGTGCGTGGAACGCACGTTTTGTGCTAAAACTGAGCAAAAGCGGCGATTCTGTGCACGAAACACAGGATTTGTGCCAAAACTAAGCAAAAGCGACGATTCTGTGCACGAAACGCACGTTTTGTTGCAAAACTGAGCAAAAACGGCGATTCTGTGCACGAAACGCACGTTTTATGCCAAGAGTAGCAATTCGGTGCGTGGACCGCACGTCTTGTGCCAAAACTGAGCTAAAGCGGCGATTCTGTACACGAAACGCACGTTTTGTGCCAAAACTGAGCAAAAGCGGCGATTCTATGCACGAAAAGCACGTTTTGTTCCAAAACTGAGCAAAAGCGGCGATTCTATGCACGAATCGCTCGTTTTGTACCAAAACAGAGCAAAAGCGGCGATTCTGTGCACGAAACGCACGTATTGAGTAAAAACTGAGCAAAAGCGGCGATTCTATGCTCGAAACGCACGTTTTGTGCCAAAACAGAGCAAAAGCGGCGATTCTGTGCACGAAACGCACGTTTTGTGCCAAAACTGGGCAAAAGCGGCGATTCTGTGCACGAAACAAAGGATTTGTGCCAAAACTAAGCAAAAGCGACGATTCTGTGCACGAAACGCACGTTTTGTTGCAAAACTGAGCAAAAACGGCGATTCTGTGCACGAAACGCACGTTTTATGCCAAGAGTAGCAATTCGGTGCGTGGAACGCACGTCTTGTGCCAAAACTGAGCTAAAGCGGCGATTCTGTGCACGAAACGCACGTTTTGTGCCAAAACTGAGCAAAAGCGGCGATTCTATGCACGAAAAGCACGTTTTGTGCCAAAACCGAGCATAAGGGGAGATTCTCTGCACGAAACGCAGGTTTTTATCCAAAACTGAGCAAAAGCGGCGATTCTGTGCACGAAACGAACGTATTGTGCCAAAACTGAGCAAAAGCGGCGATTCTATGCTCGAAATGCACGTTTTGTGCCAAAACTGAGCAAATGCGGCGATTCTGTGCACGAAACGCACGTGTTGCGGAAAAATTGAACAAAAGCGGCGATTCTGTGCAAGAAACGCACGTATTGTGCCAAAACTGAGCAAAAGCGGCGATTCTATACTCGAAATGCAAGTTTTGTGCCAAAACTGAGCATAAGCGACGATTCTCTGCACGAAACGCAGGTTTTTATCAAAAACTGAGGAAAAGCGGCGATTCTGCGCACGAAACACGGGATTTGTGCCAAAACTAAGCAAAAGCGGCGATTCTGAGCACGAAACGCACGTTTTGTTCCAAAACTGAGCAAAAGCGGCGATTCTATGCACGAATCGCTCGTTTTGTGCCAAAACTGAGCAAAAGCGGCGATTCTGTGCACGAAACGCACGTTTTATGCCAAGAGGAGCAATTCGGTGAGTGGAACGCACGTTTTGTACCAAAACTGAGCAAAAGCGGCGATTCTGTGCACGAAACGCACGTTTTGTGCTTAAACTGAGGAAAAGCGGCGATTCTGCGCACGAAACACGGGATTTGTTCCAAAACTGAGCAAAAGCGGCGATTCTGAGCACGAAACGCACGTTTTGTTCCAAAACTGAGCAAAAGCGGCGATTCTATGCACGAATCGCTCGTTTTGTGCCAAAACTGAGCAAAAGCGGCGATTCTGTGCACGAAACGCCCGTATTGAGAAAAAACTGAGCAAAAGCGGCGATTCTATGCTCGAAATGCACGTTTTGTGCAAAACTGAGTTAAAGCGGCGATTCTGTGCACGAAACGCACGTATTGTGCCAAAACTGAGCAAAAGCGGCGATTCTGTGCACGAAACGCACGTTTTATGCCAAGAGGAGCAATTCGGTGAGTGGAACGCACGTTTTGTACCAAAACTGAGCAAAAGCGGCGATTCTATGCACGCAACGCACGTTTTGTGCCAAAACTGTTCAAAAGCGGCGATTCTGTGCACGAAACACAGGATTTGTGCCAAAACTATGCAAAAGCGACGATTCTGTGCACGAAACGCACGATTTGTGCCAAAACTGAGCAGAAGCGGCGATTCTGTGCACGAAACGCACGTTTTGTGCCAAAACTGAGCAAAAGCGGCGATTCTGTGCACAAAGCGCACGTATTGTGCCAAAACTGAGCAAAAGCCGCGATTCTGTGCACGAAACGCACGTTTTGTTGCGAAACTGAGCAAAAACGGCGATTCTGTGTACGAAACGCACGTTTTGTTGCTAAACTGAGCAAAAGCGGCGATTCTGTGCACGAAACGCACGTATTGTGCCAAAACTGAACAAAAGCGGCGATTCTATGCTCGAATGCACGTTTTGTGCCAAAACTGAGCAAAAGCGGCGATTCTGATCACGAAACGCACGTTATGTGCCAAAAGGAGAAATTCGGAGCGTAACACGCACGTTTTGTGCCAAAACTGAGTAAAAGCGGCGATTCTATTCACGAAACGCTCGTTTTCTACCAAAACAGAGCAAAAGCGGCGATTCTGTGCACGAAACGCACGTATTGAGAAGAAACTGAGCAAAAGCGGCGATTCTATGCTCGAAATGCACGTTTTGTGCAAAACTGAGCAAAAGCGGCGATTCTGTGCACGAAACGCACGTATTGTGCCAAAACTGAGCAAAAGCGGCGATTCTGTGCACGAAACGCACGTTTTGTGCCAAAACAGAGCAAAAGCGGCGATTCTGTGCACGAAACGCACGTTTTGTGCCAAAACTGAGCAAAAGCGGCGATTCTGTGCACGAAACACAGGATTTGTGCCAAAACTATGCAAAAGCGACGATTCTGTGCACGAAACGCAGGTTTCTATCCAAAACTGAGCAAAACCGGCGATTCTGTGAACGAAACGCACGTTTTATGCCATGAGGAGCAATTCGGTGCGTGGAACGCACGTTTTGTGCCAAAACTGAGCAAAAGCGGCGATTCTGTGCACGAAACGCACGTATTGTGCCAAAGATGAACAAAAGCGGCGATTCTGTGCACGAAGCGCACGTTATGTGCCAAAAGGAGCAATTCGGAGCGTAAAACGCACGTATTGTGCCAAAACTGAGCAAAAGCCGCGATTCTGTGCACGAAACGCACGTTTTATGAAAAGAGGAGCAATTCTGTGCGTGGAACGCACGTTTTGTGCCAAAACTGAGCAAAAGCGGCGATTCTGTGCACGAAACGCACGTTTTGTGCCAAAACTGAGCAAAAGCGGCGATTCTGCGCACGAAACACGGGATTTGTGCCAAAACTGAGCAAAAGCGGCGATTCTGAGCACGAAACGCACGTTTTGTTCCAAAACTGAGCAAAAGCGGCGATTCTAAGCTCGAATCGCTCGTTTTGTGCCAAAACTGAGCAAAAGCGGCGATTCTGTGCAAGAAACACAGGATTTGTGCAAAAACTGAGCAAAAGCGGCGATTCTATGCTCGAGATGCACGTATTGTGCCAAAACTGAGCAAAAGCGGCGATTCTATGCTCGAAATGCACGTTTTGTGCCAAAACTGAGCAAAAGCGGCGATTCTGAGCACGAAACGCAAGTTTTGTTCCAAACCTGAGCAAAAGCGACGATTCTGTGCACGAAACGCACGTTTTGTGCCGAAACTGAGCAAAAGCGGCGATTCTATGCTCGAGATGCACGTATTGTGCCAAAACTGAGCAAAAGCGGCGATTCTATGCTCGAAATGCACGTTTTGTGCCAAAACTGAGCAAAAACGGCGATTCTGATCACGAAACGCACGTTTTGTTCCAAAACTGAGCAAAAGCGGCGATTCTATATACGAATCGCTCGTTTTGTGCCAAAACAGAGCAAAAGCGGCGATTCTGTGCACGAAACGCACGTTTTATGCCAAGAGGAGCAATTCAGTGCGTGGAACGCACGTTTTGTGCTAAAACTGAGCAAAAGCGGCGATTCTGTGCACGAAACACAGGATTTGTGCCAAAACTAAGCAAAAGCGACGATTCTGTGCACGAAACGCACGTTTTGTTGCAAAACTGAGCAAAAACGGCGATTCTGTGCACGAAACGCACGTATTGAGTAAAAACTGAGCAAAAGCGGCGATTCTATGCTCGAAACGCACGTTTTGTGCCAAAACAGAGCAAAAGCGGCGATTCTGTGCACGAAACGCACGTTTTGTGCCAAAACTGGGCAAAAGCGGCGATTCTGTGCACGAAACAAAGGATTTGTGCCAAAACTAAGCAAAAGCGACGATTCTGTGCACGAAACGCACGTTTTGTTGCAAAACTGAGCAAAAACGGCGATTCTGTGCACGAAACGCACGTTTTATGCCAAGAGTAGCAATTCGGTGCGTGGAACGCACGTCTTGTGCCAAAACTGAGCTAAAGCGGCGATTCTGTGCACGAAACGCACGTTTTGTGCCAAAACTGAGCAAAAGCGGCGATTCTATGCACGAAAAGCACGTTTTGTGCCAAAACCGAGCATAAGGGGAGATTCTCTGCACGAAACGCAGGTTTTTATCTAAAACTGAGCAAAAGCGGCGATTCTGTGCACGAAACGAACGTATTGTGCCAAAACTGAGCAAAAGCGGCGATTCTATGCTCGAAATGCACGTTTTGTGCCAAAACTGAGCAAATGCGGCGATTCTGTGCACGAAACGCACGTGTTGCGGAAAAATTGAACAAAAGCGGCGATTCTGTGCAAGAAACGCACGTATTGTGCCAAAACTGAGCAAAAGCGGCGATTCTATACTCGAAATGCAAGTTTTGTGCCAAAACTGAGCATAAGCGACGATTCTCTGCACGAAACGCAGGTTTTTATCAAAAACTGAGGAAAAGCGGCGATTCTGCGCACGAAACACGGGATTTGTGCCAAAACTAAGCAAAAGCGGCGATTCTGAGCACGAAACGCACGTTTTGTTCCAAAACTGAGCAAAAGCGGCGATTCTATGCACGAATCGCTCGTTTTGTGCCAAAACTGAGCAAAAGCGGCGATTCTGTGCACGAAACGCACGTTTTATGCCAAGAGGAGCAATTCGGTAAGTGGAACGCACGTTTTGTACCAAAACTGAGCAAAAGCGGCGATTCTGTGCACGAAACGCCCGTTTTGTGCTTAAACTGAGGAAAAGCGGCGATTCTGCGCACGAAACACGGGATTTGTTCCAAAACTGAGCAAAAGCGGCGATTCTGAGCACGAAACGCACGTTTTGTTCCAAAACTGAGCAAAAGCGGCGATTCTATGCACGAATCGCTCGTTTTGTGCCAAAACTGAGCAAAAGCGGCGATTCTGTGCACGAAACGCCCGTATTGAGAAAAAACTGAGCAAAAGCGGCGATTCTATGCTCGAAATGCACGTTTTGTGCAAAACTGAGTTAAAGCGGCGATTCTGTGCACGAAACGCACGTATTGTGCCAAAACTGAGCAAAAGCGGCGATTCTGTGCACGAAACGCACGTTTTATGCCAAGAGGAGCAATTCGGTGAGTGGAACGCACGTTTTGTACCAAAACTGAGCAAAAGCGGCGATTCTATGCACGCAACGCACGTTTTGTGCCAAAACTGTTCAAAAGCGGCGATTCTGTGCACGAAACACAGGATTTGTGCCAAAACTATGCAAAAGCGACGATTCTGTGCACGAAACGCACGATTTGTGCCAAAACTGAGCAGAAGCGGCGATTCTGTGCACGAAACGCACGTTTTGTGCCAAAACTGAGCAAAAGCGGCGATTCTGTGCACAAAGCGCACGTATTGTGCCAAAACTGAGCAAAAGCCGCGATTCTGTGCACGAAACGCACGTTTTATGAAAAGAGGAGCAATTCGGTGCGTGGAACGCACGTTTTGTGCCAAAACTGAGCAAAAGCGGCGATTCTGTGCACGAAACGCACGTTTTGTGCCAAAACTGAGCAAAAGCGGCGATTCTATGCACGAAACGCTCGTTTTGTGCCAAAACTGAGCAAAAGCGGCGATTCTGTGCACAAAGCGCACGTATTGTGCTAAAACTGAGCAAAAGCCGCGATTCTGTGCACGAAACGGTCGTCTTATGAAAAGAGGAGCAATTCGGTGCGTGGAACGCACGTATTGTGCCAAAACTGAGCAAAAGCGGCGATTCTGAGCACGAAACGCAGGATTTGTTCCAAAACTGAGCAAAAGCGGCGATTCTATGCACGAATCGCTCGTTTTGTGCCAAAACTGAGCAAAAGCGGCGATTCTGTGCAAGAAACACAGGATTTGTGCCAAAACTGAGCAAAAGCGGCGATTCTGTGCACGAAACGCACGTTTTGTTCCAAAACTGAGCAAAAGCGGCGATTCTATGCACGAATCGCTCGTTTTGTTCCAAAACTGAGCAAAAGCGGCGATTCTGTGCAAGAAACACAGGATTTGTGCCAAAACTGAGCAAAAGCGGCGATTCTGTGCACGAAGCGCACGTTTTGTGCCAAAAGGAGAAATTCGGAGCGCAAAGCGCACGTTTTGTGCCAAAACTGGTCAAAAGCTGCGATTCTGTGCACGAAACACAGGATTTGTGCCAAAACTAAGCAAAAGCGACGATTCTGTGCACGAAACGCACGTTTTGTGCCGTAACTGAGCAAAAGCGGCGATTCTATGCTCGAGATGCACGTATTGTGCCAAAACTGAGCAAAAGCGGCGATTCTATGCTCGAAATGCACGTTTTGTGCCAAAACTGAGCAAAAGCGGCGATTCTGAGCACGAAACGCACGTTTTGTTCCAAAACTGAGCAAAAGCGGCGATTCTATATACGAATCGCTCGTTTTGTGCCAAAACTGAGCAAAAGCGGCGATTCTGTGCACGAAGCGCACGTTTTGTTGCGAAACTGAGCAAAAACGGCGATTCTGTGCACGAAACGCACGTATTGTGCCAAAACTGAACAAAAGCGGCGATTCTATGCTCGAATGCACGCTTTGTGCCAAAACTGAGCAAAAGCGGCGATTCTGATCACGAAACGCACGTTATGTGCCAAAAGGAGAAATTCGGAGCGCAACACGCACGTTTTGTGCCAAAACTGAGTATAAGCGGCGATTCTGTGCAATAAACGCATGTATTGAGAAAAAACTGAGCAAAAGCGGCGATTCTATGCTCGAAACGCACGTATTGAGAAAAAACTGAGCAAAAGCGGCGATTCTATGCTCAAAATGCACGTTTTGTGCAAAACTGAGCAAAAGCGGCGATTCTGTGCACGAAACACAGGATTTGTGCCAAAACTATGCAAAAGCGACGATTCTGTGCACGAAACGCAGGTTTCTATCCAAAACTGAGAAAACCGGCGATTCTGTGCACGAAACGCACCTTTTATGCCATGAGGAGCACTTCGGTGCGTGGAACGCACGTCTTGTGCCAAAACTGAGCTAAAGCGGCGATTCTGTACACGAAACGCACGTTTTGTGCCAAAACTGAGCAAAAGCGGCGATTCTATGCACGAAACGCACGTTTTATGCCAAGAGGAGCAATTCAGTGCGTGGAACGCACGTTTTGTGCTAAAACTGAGCAAAAGCGGCGATTCTGTGCACGAAACACAGGATTTGTGCCAAAACTAAGCAAAAGCGACGATTCTGTGCACGAAACGCACGTTTTGTTGCAAAACTGAGCAAAAACGGCGATTCTGTGCACGAAACGCACGTTTTATGCCAAGAGTAGCAATTCGGTGCGTGGACCGCACGTCTTGTGCCAAAACTGAGCTAAAGCGGCGATTCTGTACACGAAACGCACGTTTTGTGCCAAAACTGAGCAAAAGCGGCGATTCTATGCACGAAAAGCACGTTTTGTTCCAAAACTGAGCAAAAGCGGCGATTCTATGCACGAATCGCTCGTTTTGTACCAAAACAGAGCAAAAGCGGCGATTCTGTGCACGAAACGCACGTATTGAGTAAAAACTGAGCAAAAGCGGCGATTCTATGCTCGAAACGCACGTTTTGTGCCAAAACAGAGCAAAAGCGGCGATTCTGTGCACGAAACGCACGTTTTGTGCCAAAACTGGGCAAAAGCGGCGATTCTGTGCACGAAACAAAGGATTTGTGCCAAAACTAAGCAAAAGCGACGATTCTGTGCACGAAATGCACGTTTTGTTGCAAAACTGAGCAAAAACGGCGATTCTGTGCACGAAACGCACGTTTTATGCCAAGAGTAGCAATTCGGTGCGTGGAACGCACGTCTTGTGCCAAAACTGACCTAAAGCGGCGATTCTGTGCACGAAACGCACGTTTTGTGCCAAAACTGAGCAAAAGCGGCGATTCTATGCACGAAGCGCACGTTAGGTGCCAAAAGGAGAAATTCGGAGCGCAAAGCGCACGTTTTGTGCCAAAACTGGTCAAAAGCTGCGATTCTGTGCACGAAACACAGGATTTGTGCCAAAACTAAGCAAAAGCGACGATTCTGTGCACGAAACGCACGTTTTGTGCCGTAACTGAGCAAAAGCGGCGATTCTATGCTCGAGATGCACGTATTGTGCCAAAACTGAGCAAAAGCGGCGATTCTGTGCACGAAACGCACGTTTTATGCCAAGAGGAGCAATTCGGTGAGTGGAACGCACGTTTTGTACCAAAACTGAGCAAAAGCGGCGATTCTATGCACGCAACGCACGTTTTGTGCCAAAACTGTTCAAAAGCGGCGATTCTGTGCACGAAACACAGGATTTGTGCCAAAACTATGCAAAAGCGACGATTCTGTGCACGAAACGCACGATTTGTGCCAAAACTGAGCAGAAGCGGCGATTCTGTGCACGAAACGCACGTTTTGTGCCAAAACTGAGCAAAAGCGGCGATTCTGTGCACAAAGCGCACGTATTGTGCCAAAACTGAGCAAAAGCCGCGATTCTGTGCACGAAACGCACGTTTTATGAAAAGAGGAGCAATTCGGTGCGTGGAACGCACGTTTTGTGCCAAAACTGAGCAAAAGCGGCGATTCTGTGCACGAAACGCACGTTTTGTGCCAAAACTGAGCAAAAGCGGCGATTCTATGCACGAAACGCTCGTTTTGTGCCAAAACTGAGCAAAAGCGGCGATTCTGTGCACAAAGCGCACGTATTGTGCTAAAACTGAGCAAAAGCCGCGATTCTGTGCACGAAACGGTCGTCTTATGAAAAGAGGAGCAATTCGGTGCGTGGAACGCACGTATTGTGCCAAAACTGAGCAAAAGCGGCGATTCTGAGCACGAAACGCAGGATTTGTTCCAAAACTGAGCAAAAGCGGCGATTCTATGCACGAATCGCTCGTTTTGTGCCAAAACTGAGCAAAAGCGGCGATTCTGTGCAAGAAACACAGGATTTGTGCCAAAACTGAGCAAAAGCGGCGATTCTGTGCACGAAACGCACGTTTTGTTCCAAAACTGAGCAAAAGCGGCGATTCTATGCACGAATCGCTCGTTTTGTTCCAAAACTGAGCAAAAGCGGCGATTCTGTGCAAGAAACACAGGATTTGTGCCAAAACTGAGCAAAAGCGGCGATTCTGTGCACGAAGCGCACGTTTTGTGCCAAAAGGAGAAATTCGGAGCGCAAAGCGCACGTTTTGTGCCAAAACTGGTCAAAAGCTGCGATTCTGTGCACGAAACACAGGATTTGTGCCAAAACTAAGCAAAAGCGACGATTCTGTGCACGAAACGCACGTTTTGTGCCGTAACTGAGCAAAAGCGGCGATTCTATGCTCGAGATGCACGTATTGTGCCAAAACTGAGCAAAAGCGGCGATTCTATGCTCGAAATGCACGTTTTGTGCCAAAACTGAGCAAAAGCGGCGATTCTGAGCACGAAACGCACGTTTTGTTCCAAAACTGAGCAAAAGCGGCGATTCTATATACGAATCGCTCGTTTTGTGCCAAAACTGAGCAAAAGCGGCGATTCTGTGCACGAAGCGCACGTTTTGTTGCGAAACTGAGCAAAAACGGCGATTCTGTGCACGAAACGCACGTATTGTGCCAAAACTGAACAAAAGCGGCGATTCTATGCTCGAATGCACGCTTTGTGCCAAAACTGAGCAAAAGCGGCGATTCTGATCACGAAACGCACGTTATGTGCCAAAAGGAGAAATTCGGAGCGCAACACGCACGTTTTGTGCCAAAACTGAGTATAAGCGGCGATTCTGTGCAATAAACGCATGTATTGAGAAAAAACTGAGCAAAAGCGGCGATTCTATGCTCGAAACGCACGTATTGAGAAAAAACTGAGCAAAAGCGGCGATTCTATGCTCAAAATGCACGTTTTGTGCAAAACTGAGCAAAAGCGGCGATTCTGTGCACGAAACACAGGATTTGTGCCAAAACTATGCAAAAGCGACGATTCTGTGCACGAAACGCAGGTTTCTATCCAAAACTGAGAAAACCGGCGATTCTGTGCACGAAACGCACCTTTTATGCCATGAGGAGCACTTCGGTGCGTGGAACGCACGTCTTGTGCCAAAACTGAGCTAAAGCGGCGATTCTGTACACGAAACGCACGTTTTGTGCCAAAACTGAGCAAAAGCGGCGATTCTATGCACGAAACGCACGTTTTATGCCAAGAGGAGCAATTCAGTGCGTGGAACGCACGTTTTGTGCTAAAACTGAGCAAAAGCGGCGATTCTGTGCACGAAACACAGGATTTGTGCCAAAACTAAGCAAAAGCGACGATTCTGTGCACGAAACGCACGTTTTGTTGCAAAACTGAGCAAAAACGGCGATTCTGTGCACGAAACGCACGTTTTATGCCAAGAGTAGCAATTCGGTGCGTGGACCGCACGTCTTGTGCCAAAACTGAGCTAAAGCGGCGATTCTGTACACGAAACGCACGTTTTGTGCCAAAACTGAGCAAAAGCGGCGATTCTATGCACGAAAAGCACGTTTTGTTCCAAAACTGAGCAAAAGCGGCGATTCTATGCACGAATCGCTCGTTTTGTACCAAAACAGAGCAAAAGCGGCGATTCTGTGCACGAAACGCACGTATTGAGTAAAAACTGAGCAAAAGCGGCGATTCTATGCTCGAAACGCACGTTTTGTGCCAAAACAGAGCAAAAGCGGCGATTCTGTGCACGAAACGCACGTTTTGTGCCAAAACTGGGCAAAAGCGGCGATTCTGTGCACGAAACAAAGGATTTGTGCCAAAACTAAGCAAAAGCGACGATTCTGTGCACGAAATGCACGTTTTGTTGCAAAACTGAGCAAAAACGGCGATTCTGTGCACGAAACGCACGTTTTATGCCAAGAGTAGCAATTCGGTGCGTGGAACGCACGTCTTGTGCCAAAACTGACCTAAAGCGGCGATTCTGTGCACGAAACGCACGTTTTGTGCCAAAACTGAGCAAAAGCGGCGATTCTATGCACGAAGCGCACGTTAGGTGCCAAAAGGAGAAATTCGGAGCGCAAAGCGCACGTTTTGTGCCAAAACTGGTCAAAAGCTGCGATTCTGTGCACGAAACACAGGATTTGTGCCAAAACTAAGCAAAAGCGACGATTCTGTGCACGAAACGCACGTTTTGTGCCGTAACTGAGCAAAAGCGGCGATTCTATGCTCGAGATGCACGTATTGTGCCAAAACTGAGCAAAAGCGGCGATTCTATGCACGAAACGCACGTTTTGTGCCAAAACTGAGCAAAAGCGGCGATTCTATGCACGAAGCGCACGTTAGGTGCCAAAAGGAGAAATTCGGAGCGTAAAACGCACGTTTTGTGCCAAAACTGGGCAAAAGCGGCGATTATGTGCACGAAACACAGGATTTGTGCCAAACCTAAGCAAAAGCGACGATTCTGTGCACGAAACGCACGTTTTGTGCCAAAACTGAGCAAAAGCGGCGATTCTGTGCACGAAACGCACGTTTTGTTGCAAAACTGAGCAAAGGCGGCTATTCTGTGCACGAAACGCACGTATTGTGCCAAAACTGAGCAAAAGCGGCGATTCTATGCTCGAAATGCACGTTTTGTGCCAAAACTGAGCAAATGCGGCGATTCTGTGCACGAAACGCACGTGTTGCGCCAAAACTGAACAAAAGCGGCGATTCTGTGCAAGAAACGCACGTATTGTGCCAAAACTGAGCAAAAGCGGCGATTCTATACTCGAAATGCACGTTTTGTGCCAAAACTGAGCATAAGCGGCGATTCTCTGCACGAAACGCAGGTTTTTATCAAAAACTGAGGAAAAGCGGCGATTCTGCGCACGAAACACGGGATTTGTGCCAAAACTGAGCAAAAGCGGCGATTCTGTGCACGAAACGCACGTTTTGTGCCAAAACTGAGCAAAAGCGGGGATTCTGTGCACAAAGCGCACGTATTGTGCCAAAACTGAGCAAAAGCCGCGATTCTGTGCACGAAACGCACGTTTTATGAAAAGAGGAGCAATTCGGTGCGTGGAACGCACGTTTTGTGCCAAAACTGAGCAAAAGCGGCGATTCTGTGCAAGAAACACAGGATTTGTGCCAAAACTGAGCAAAAGCGGCGATTCTGTGCTCGAAGCGCACGTTATGTGCCAAAAGGAGAAATTC
The DNA here is from genome assembly GCA_943735885.1 of Stelis phaeoptera. Taxonomy (NCBI): domain Eukaryota; kingdom Metazoa; phylum Arthropoda; class Insecta; order Hymenoptera; family Megachilidae; genus Stelis; species Stelis phaeoptera. The sequence continues at coordinate 294,599 of CALSEM010000021.1, forward strand.
GGAGCGCAAAACCCACGTTTTGTGCCAAAACTGGTCAAAAGCTGCGATTCTGTGCACGAAACACAGGATTTGTGCCAAAACTAAGCAAAAGCGACGATTCTGTGCACGAAACGCACGTTTTGTGCCAAAACTGAGCAAAAGCGGCGATTCTATGCTCGAGATGCACGTATTGTGCCAAAACTGAGCAAAAGCGGCGATTCTGTGCACGAAACGCACGTATTGCCGCCAAAACTGAGCAAAGGCGGCGATTCTGTGCACGAAAGGCACGTATTGTGCAAAAGCTGAGCAAAAGCGGCGATTCTATGCACGAAACGCTCGTTTTGTGCCCAAACTGAGCAAAAGCGGCGATTCTATGCTCGAAATGCACATTTTGTGCCAAAACTGAGCAAAAGCGGCGATTCTATGCACGAAATGCACGTTTTGCCGCCAAAACTGAGCAAAAGCGGCGATTCTGTGCACGAAAGGCACGTATTGTGCAAAAGCTGAGCAAAAGCGGCGATTCTGTGCACGAAGCGCACGTTATGTGCCAAAAGGAGAAATTCGGAGCGTAAAACGAACGTTTTGTGCAAAACTGTTCAAAAGCGGCGATTCTGTGCACGAAACACAGGATTTGTGACAAAACTAAGCAAAAGCGACGATTTTATGCACGAAACGCACGTTTTGTGCCAAAACTGAGCAAAAGCGGCGATTCTGTGCACGAAACGCACGTTTTGTGCCAAAACTGAGCAAAAGCGGCGATTCTATGCACGAAACGCTCGTTTTGTGCCAATACTGAGCAAAAGCGGCGATTCTGTGCACATAGCGCACGTATTGTGCCAAAACTGAGCAAAAGCCGCGATTCTGTGCACGAAACGCTCGTTTTATGAAAAGAGGAGCAATTCGGTGCGTGGAACGCACGTTTTGTGACAAAACTGAGCATAAGCGGCGATTCTGTGCACGAAACGCACGTTTTGTGCCAAAACTGAGCAAAAGTGACGATTCTGAGCACGAAACGGACGTTTTGATCCAAAACTGAGCAAAAGCGGCGATTCTATGCACAAATCGCTCGTTTTGTGTCAAAACTGAGCAAAAGTTGCGATTCTATGCAAGAAACACAGGATTTGTGCCAAAACTGAGCAAAAGCGGCGATTCTATGCTCGAGATGCACGTATTGTGCCAAAACTGAGCAAAAGCGGCGATTCTGTGCTCGAAATGCACGTTTTGTGCCAAAACTGAGCAAAAGCGGCGATTCTGAGCACGAAACGCACGTTTTGTTCCAAAACTGAGCAAAAGCGGCGATTCTATATACGAATCGCTCGTTTTGTGCCAAAACTGAGCAAAAGCGGCGATTCTGTGCACGAAACGCACGTTTTGTTGCGAAACTGAGCAAAAACGGCGATTCTGTGTACGAAACGCACGTTTTGTTGCTAAACTGAGCAAAAGCGGCGATTTTGTGCACGAAACGCACGTATTGTGCCAAAACTGAACAAAAGCGGCGATTCTATGCTCGAATGCACGTTTTGTGCCAAAACTGAGCAAAAGCGGCGATTCTGATCACGAAACGCACGTTATGTGCCAAAAGGAGAAATTCGGAGCGTAACACGCACGTTTTGTGCCAAAACTGAGTAAAAGCGGCGATTCTATTCACGAAACGCTCGTTTTGTACCAGAACTGAGCAAAAGCGGCGATTCTGTGCACGAAGCGCACGTTTTGTGCCAAAACTGAACAAAAGCGGCGATTCTGTGCACGAAACGCACGTATTGAGAAAAAACTGAGCAAAAGCGGCGATTCTATGCTCGAAATGCACGTTTTGTGCAAAACTGAGCAAAAGCGGCGATTCTGTGCACGAAACGCACGTATTGTGCCAGAACTGAGCAAAAGCGGCGATTCTGTGCACGAAACGCACGTTTTGTGCCAAACCTGAGCAAAAGCGGCGATTCTGTGCACGAAACGCACGTTTTGTGCCAAAACTGAGCAAAAGCGGCGATTCTATGCACGAAACGCTCGTTTTGTGCCAATACTGAGCAAAAGCGGCGATTCTGTGCACAAAGCGCACGTATTGTGCCAAAACTGAGCAAAAGCCGCGATTCTGTGCACGAAACGCTCGTTTTATGAAAAGAGGACCAATTCGGTGCGTGGAACGCACGTTTTGTGACAAAACTGAGCATAAGCGGCGATTCTGTGCACGAAACGCACGTTTTGTGCCAAAACTGAGCAAAAGTGACGATTCTGAGCACGAAACGCACGTTTTGTTCCAAAACTGAGCAAAAGCGGCGATTCTATGCACAAATCGCTCGTTTTGTGCCAAAACTGAGCAAAAGTTGCGATTCTGTGCAAGAAACACAGGATTTGTGCCAAAACTGAGCAAAAGCGGCGATTCTATGCTCGAGATGCACGTATTGTGCCAAAACTGAGCAAAAGCGGCGATTCTGTGCTCGAAATGCACGTTTTGTGCCAAAACTGAGCAAAAGCGGCGATTCTGAGCACGAAACGCACGTTTTGTTCCAAAACTGAGCAAAAGCGGCGATTCTATATACGAATCGCTCGTTTTGTGCCAAAACTGAGCAAAAGCGGCGATTCTGTGCACGAAACGCACGTTTTGTTGCGAAACTGAGCAAAAACGGCGATTCTGTGTACGAAACGCACGTTTTGTTGCTAAACTGAGCAAAAGCGGCGATTTTGTGCACGAAACGCACGTATTGTGCCAAAACTGAACAAAAGCGGCGATTCTATGCTCGAATGCACGTTTTGTGCCAAAACTGAGCAAAAGCGGCGATTCTGATCACGAAACGCACGTTATGTGCCAAAAGGAGAAATTCGGAGCGTAACACGCACGTTTTGTGCCAAAACTGAGTAAAAGCGGCGATTCTATTCACGAAACGCTCGTTTTGTACCAGAACTGAGCAAAAGCGGCGATTCTGTGCACGAAGCGCACGTTTTGTGCCAAAACTGAACAAAAGCGGCGATTCTGTGCACGAAACGCACGTATTGAGAAAAAACTGAGCAAACGCGGCGATTCTATGCTCGAAATGCACGTTTTGTGCAAAACTGAGCAAAAGCGGCGATTCTGTGCACGAAACGCACGTATTGTGCCAAAACTGAGCAAAAGCGGCGATTCTGTGCACGAAACGCACGTTTTGTGCCAAACCTGAGCAAAAGCGGCGATTCTGTGCACGAAACGCACGTTTTGTGCCAAAACTGAGCAAAAGCGGCGATTCTATGCACGAAACGCTCGTTTTGTGCCAATACTGAGCAAAAGCGGCGATTCTGTGCACAAAGCGCACGTATTGTGCCAAAACTGAGCAAAAGCCGCGATTCTGTGCACGAAACGCTCGTTTTATGAAAAGAGGAGCAATTCGGTGCGTGGAACGCACGTTTTGTGACAAAACTGAGCATAAGCGGCGATTCTGTGCACGAAACGCACGTTTTGTGCCAAAACTGAGCAAAAGTGACGATTCTGAGCACGAAACGCACGTTTTGTTCCAAAACTGAGCAAAAGCGGCGATTCTATGCACAAATCGCTCGTTTTGTGCCAAAACTGAGCAAAAGTTGCGATTCTGTGCAAGAAACACAGGATTTGTGCCAAAACTGAGCAAAAGCGGCGATTCTATGCTCGAGATGCACGTATTGTGCCAAAACTGAGCAAAAGCGGCGATTCTGTGCTCGAAATGCACGTTTTGTGCCAAAACTGAGCAAAAGCGGCGATTCTGAGCACGAAACGCACGTTTTGTTCCAAAACTGAGCAAAAGCGGCGATTCTATATACGAATCGCTCGTTTTGTGCCAAAACTGAGCAAAAGCGGCGATTCTGTGCACGAAACGCACGTTTTGTTGCGAAACTGAGCAAAAACGGCGATTCTGTGTACGAAACGCACGTTTTGTTGCTAAACTGAGCAAAAGCGGCGATTTTGTGCACGAAACGCACGTATTGTGCCAAAACTGAACAAAAGCGGCGATTCTATGCTCGAATGCACGTTTTGTGCCAAAACTGAGTAAAAGCGGCGATTCTATTCACGAAACGCTCGTTTTGTACCAGAACTGAGCAAAAGCGGCGATTCTGTGCACGAAGCGCACGTTTTGTGCCAAAACTGAACAAAAGCGGCGATTCTGTGCACGAAACGCACGTATTGAGAAAAAACTGAGCAAAAGCGGCGATTCTATGCTCGAAATGCACGTTTTGTGCAAAACTGAGCAAAAGCGGCGATTCTGTGCACGAAACGCACGTATTGTGCCAAAACTGAGCAAAAGCGGCGATTCTGTGCACGAAACGCACGTTTTGTGCCAAACCTGAGCAAAAGCGGCGATTCTGTGCACGAAACGCACGTTTTGTGCCAAAACTGGGCAAAAGCGGCGATTCTGTGCACGAAACCAAGGATTTGTGCCAAAACTAAGCAAAAGCGACGATTCTGTGCACGAAACGCACGTTTTGTTGCAAAACTGAGCAAAAACGGCGATTCTGTGCACGAAACGCACGTTTTATGCCAAGAGTAGCAATTCGGTGCGTGGAACGCACGTCTTGTGCCAAAACTGAGCTAAAGCGGCGATTCTGTGCACGAAACGCACGTTTTGTGCCAAAACTGAGCAAAAGCGGCGATTCTATGCACGAAAAGCACGTTTTGTGCCAAAACCGAGCATAAGGGGAGATTCTCTGCACGAAACGCAGGTTTTTATCCAAAACTGAGCAAAAGCGGCGATTCTGTGCACGAAACGAACGTATTGTGCCAAAACTGAGCAAAAGCGGCGATTCTATGCTCGAAATGCACGTTTTGTGCCAAAACTGAGCAAATGCGGCGATTCTGTGCACGAAACGCACGTGTTGCGGAAAAATTGAACAAAAGCGGCGATTCTGTGCAAGAAACGCACGTATTGTGCCAAAACTGAGCAAAAGCGGCGATTCTATACTCGAAATGCACGTTTTGTGCCAAAACTGAGCATAAGCGACGATTCTCTGCACGAAACGCAGGTTTTTATCAAAAACTGAGGAAAAGCGGCGATTCTGCGCACGAAACACGGGATTTGTGCCAAAACTAAGCAAAAGCGGCGATTCTGAGCACGAAACGCACGTTTTGTTCCAAAACTGAGCAAAAGCGGCGATTCTATGCACGAATCGCTCGTTTTGTGCCAAAACTGAGCAAAAGCGGCGATTCTGTGCACGAAACGCACGTTTTATGCCAAGAGGAGCAATTCGGTGAGTGGAACGCACGTTTTGTACCAAAACTGAGCAAAAGCGGCGATTCTGTGCACGAAACGCACGTTTTGTGCTTAAACTGAGGAAAAGCGGCGATTCTGCGCACGAAACACGGGATTTGTTCCAAAACTGAGCAAAAGCGGCGATTCTGAGCACGAAACGCACGTTTTGTTCCAAAACTGAGCAAAAGCGGCGATTCTGTGCACGAAACGCCCGTATTGAGAAAAAACTGAGCAAAAGCGGCGATTCTATGCTCAAAATGCACGTTTTGTGCAAAACTGAGTTAAAGCGGCGATTCTGTGCACGAAACGCACGTATTGTGCCAAAACTGAGCAAAAGCGGCGATTCTGTGCACGAAACGCACGTTTTATGCCAAGAGGAGCAATTCGGTGAGTGGAACGCACGTTTTGTACCAAAACTGAGCAAAAGCGGCGATTCTATGCACGCAACGCACGTTTTGTGCCAAAACTGTTCAAAAGCGGCGATTCTGTGCACGAAACACAGGATTTGTGCCAAAACTATGCAAAAGCGACGATTCTGTGCACGAAACGCACGATTTGTGCCAAAACTGAGCAGAAGCGGCGATTCTGTGCACGAAACGCACGTTTTGTGCCAAAAGGAGAAATTCGGAGCGTAAAACGCACGTTTTGTGCCAAAACTGGGCAAAAGCGGCGATTATGTGCACGAAACACAGGATTTGTGCCAAACCTAAGCAAAAGCGACGATTCTGTGCACGAAACGCACGTTTTATGCCAAGAGTAGCAATTCGGTGCGTGGAACGCACGTCTTGAGCCAAAACTGAGCAAAAGCGGCGATTCTGTGCACGAAACGCACGTTTTGTGCCAAAACTGAGCAAAAGCGGCGATTCTGTGCACGAAGCGCACGTTTTGTGCCAAAACTGAACAAAAGCGGCGATTCTGTGCACGAAACGCACGTATTGAGAAAAAACTGAGCAAACGCGGCGATTCTATGCTCGAAATGCACGTTTTGTGCAAAACTGAGCAAAAGCGGCGATTCTGTGCACGAAACGCACGTATTGTGCCAAAACTGAGCAAAAGCGGCGATTCTGTGCACGAAACGCACGTTTTGTGCCAAACCTGAGCAAAAGCGGCGATTCTGTGCACGAAACGCACGTTTTGTGCCAAAACTGAGCAAAAGCGGCGATTCTATGCACGAAACGCTCGTTTTGTGCCAATACTGAGCAAAAGCGGCGATTCTGTGCACAAAGCGCACGTATTGTGCCAAAACTGAGCAAAAGCGGCGATTCTGTGCACGAAGCGCACGTTTTGTGCCAAAACTGAACAAAAGCGGCGATTCTGTGCACGAAACGCACGTATTGAGAAAAAACTGAGCAAACGCGGCGATTCTATGCTCGAAACGCACGTTTTGTGCCAAAACTGAGCAAAAGCGGCGATTCTATACTCGAAATGCACGTTTTGGGCCAAAACTGAGCATTAGCGGCGATTCTCTGCACGTAACGCAGGTTTTTATCAAAAACTGAGGAAAAGCGGCGATTCTGCGCACGAAACACGGGATTTGTGCCAAAACTAAGCAAAAGCGGCGATTCTGAGCACGAAACGCACGTTTTGTTCCAAAACTGAGCAAAAGCGGCGATTCTATGCACGAATCGCTCGTTTTGTGCCAAAACTGAGCAAAAGCGGCGATTCTGTGCAAGAAACACAGGATTTGTGCCAAAACTGAGCAAAAGCGGCGATTCTGTGCTCGAAGCGCACGTTATGTGCCAAAAGGAGAAATTCGGAGCGCAAAACCCACGTTTTGTGCCAAAACTGGTCAAAAGCTGCGATTCTGTGCACGAAACACAGGATTTGTGCCAAAACTAAGCAAAAGCGACGATTCTGTGCACGAAACGCACGTTTTGTGCCAAAACTGAGCAAAAGCGGCGATTCTATGCTCGAGATGCACGTATTGTGCCAAAACTGAGCAAAAGCGGCGATTCTGTGCACGAAACGCACGTATTGCCGCCAAAACTGAGCAAAGGCGGCGATTCTGTGCACGAAAGGCACGTATTGTGCAAAAGCTGAGCAAAAGCGGCGATTCTATGCACGAAACGCTCGTTTTGTGCCAAAACTGAGCAAAAGCGGCGATTCTATGCTCGAAATGCACATTTTGTGCCAAAACTGAGCAAAAGCGGCGATTCTATGCACGAAATGCACGTTTTGCCGCCAAAACTGAGCAAAAGCGGCGATTCTGTGCACGAAAGGCACGTATTGTGCAAAAGCTGAGCAAAAGCGGCGATTCTGTGCACGAAGCGCACGTTATGTGCCAAAAGGAGAAATTCGGAGCGTAAAACGAACGTTTTGTGCAAAACTGTTCAAAAGCGGCGATTCTGTGCACGAAACACAGGATTTGTGACAAAACTAAGCAAAAGCGACGATTTTATGCACGAAACGCACGTTTTGTGCCAATACTGAGCAAAAGCGGCGATTCTGTGCACGAAACGCACGTTTTGTGCCAAAACTGAGCAAAAGCGGCGATTCTATGCACGAAACGCTCGTTTTGTGCCAATACTGAGCAAAAGCGGCGATTCTGTGCACGAAGCGCACGTTTTGTGCCAAAACTGAACAAAAGCGGCGATTCTGTGCACGAAACGCACGTATTGAGAAAAAACTGAGCAAACGCGGCGATTCTATGCTCGAAATGCACGTTTTGTGCAAAACTGAGCAAAAGCGGCGATTCTGTGCACGAAACGCACGTATTGTGCCAAAACTGAGCAAAAGCGGCGATTCTGTGCACGAAACGCACGTTTTGTGCCAAACCTGAGCAAAAGCGGCGATTCTGTGCACGAAACGCACGTTTTGTGCCAAAACTGAGCAAAAGCGGCGATTCTATGCACGAAACGCTCGTTTTGTGCCAATACTGAGCAAAAGCGGCGATTCTGTGCACAAAGCGCACGTATTGTGCCAAAACTGAGCAAAAGCGGCGATTCTATATACGAATCGCTCGTTTTGTGCCAAAACTGAGCAAAAGCGGCGATTCTGTGCACGAAACGCACGTTTTGTTGCGAAACTGAGCAAAAACGGCGATTCTGTGTACGAAACGCACGTTTTGTTGCTAAACTGAGCAAAAGCGGCGATTCTGTGCACGAAACGCACGTATTGTGCCAAAACTGAACAAAAGCGGCGATTCTATGCTCGAATGCACGTTTTGTGCCAAAACTGAGCAAAAGCGGCGATTCTGATCACGAAACGCACGTTATGTGCCAAAAGGAGAAATTCGGAGCGTAACACGCACGTTTTGTGCCAAAACTGAGTAAAAGCGGCGATTCTATTCACGAAACGCTCGTTTTGTCCCAGAACTGAGCAAAAGCGGCGATTCTGTGCACAAAGCGCACGTTTTGTGCCAAAACTGAGCAAAAGCGGCGATTCTGTGCACGAAACGCACGTATTGAGAAAAAACTGAGCAAAAGCGGCGATTCTATGCTCGAAATGCACGTTTTGTGCAAAACTGAGCAAAAGCGGCGATTCTGTGCACGAAACGCACGTATTGTGCCAAAACTGAGCAAAAGCGGCGATTCTGTGCACGAAACGCACGTTTTGTGCCAAAACTGAGCAAAAGCGGCGATTCTGTGCACAAAGCGCACGTATTGTGCCAAAACTGAGCAAAAGCCGCGATTCTGGGCACGAAACGCACGTTTTATGAAAAGAGGAGCGATTCGGTGCGTGGAACGCACGTTTTGTGCCAAAACTGAGCAAAAGCCGCGATTCTGTGCACGAAACGCACGTTTTGTGCCAAAACTGAGCAAAAGCGGCGATTCTGAGCACGAAACGCACGTTTTGTGCCAAAACTGAGCAAAAGCGGCGATTCTGTTCACGAAACGCACGTTTTGTTCCAAAACTGAGCAAAAGCGGCGATTCTATGCACGAATCGCTCGTTTTGTGCCAAAACTGAGCAAAAGCGGCGATTCTGTGCAAGAAACACAGGATTTGTGCCAAAACTGAGCAAAAGCGGCGATTCTGTGCACGAAGCGCACGTTATGTGCCAAAAGGAGAAATTCGGAGCGCAAAACGCACGTTTTGTGCCAAAACTAGTCAAAAGCTGCGATTCTGTGCACGAAACACAGGATTTGTGCCAAAACTAAGTAAAAGCGACGACTCTGTGCACGAAACGCACGTTTTGTGCCAAAACTGAGCAAAAGCGGCGATTCTATGCTCGAAATGCACGTTTTGTGCCAAAACTGAGCAAAAGCGGCGATTCTGTGCACGAAAGGCACGTATTGTGCAAAAGCTGAGCAAAAGCGGCGATTCTATGCACGAAACGCTCGTTTTGTGCCAAAACTGAGCAAAAGCGGCGATTCTATGCTCGAAATGCACATTTTGTGCCAAAACTGAGCAAAAGCGGCGATTCTATGCTCGAAATGCACGTTTTGCCGCCAAAACTGAGCAAAAGCGGCGATTCTGTGCACGAAAGGCACGTATTGTGCAAAAGCTGAGCAAAAGCGGCGATTCTGTGCACGAAGCGCACGTTATGTGCCAAAAGGAGAAATTCGGAGCGTAAAACGAACGTTTTGTGCAAAACTGTTCAAAAGCGGCGATTCTGTGCACGAAACACAGGATTTGTGACAAAACTAAGCAAAAGCGACGATTTTATGCACGAAACGCACGTTTTGTGCCAAAACTGAGCAAAAGCGGCGATTCTGTGCACGAAACGCACGTTTTGTGCCAAAACTGAGCAAAAGCGGCGATTCTATGCACGAAACGCTCGTTTTGTGCCAATACTGAGCAAAAGCGGCGATTCTGTGCACAAAGCGCACGTATTGTGCCAAAACTGAGCAAAAGCCGCGATTCTGTGCACGAAACGCTCGTTTTATGAAAAGAGGAGCAATTCGGTGCGTGGAACGCACGTTTTGTGACAAAACTGAGCATAAGCGGCGATTCTGTGCACGAAACGCACGTTTTGTGCCAAAACTGAGCAAAAGTGACGATTCTGAGCACGAAACGCACGTTTTGTTCCAAAACTGAGCAAAAGCGGCGATTCTATGCACAAATCGCTCGTTTTGTGCCAAAACTGAGCAAAAGTTGCGATTCTGTGCAAGAAACACAGGATTTGTGCCAAAACTGAGCAAAAGCGGCGATTCTATGCTCGAGATGCACGTATTGTGCCAAAACTGAGCAAAAGCGGCGATTCTATGCTCGAAATGCACGTTTTGTGCCAAAACTGAGCAAAAGCGGCGATTCTGAGCACGAAACGCACGTTTTGTTCCAAAACTGAGCAAAAGCGGCGATTCTATATACGAATCGCTCGTTTTGTGCCAAAACTGAGCAAAAGCGGCGATTCTGTGCACGAAACGCACGTTTTGTTGCGAAACTGAGCAAAAACGGCGATTCTGTGTACGAAACGCACGTTTTGTTGCTAAACTGAGCAAAAGCGGCGATTCTGTGCACGAAACGCACGTATTGTGCCAAAACTGAGCAAAAGCGGCGATTCTGTGCACGAAGCGCACGTTTTGTGCCAAAACTGAGCAAAAGCGGCGATTCTGTGCACAAAGCGCACGTATTGTGCCAAAACTGAGCAAAAGCCGCGATTCTGGACACGAAACGCACGTTTTATGAAAAGAGGAGCAATTCGGTGCGTGGAACGCACGTTTTGTGCCAAAACTGAGCAAAAGCGACGATTCTGTGCACGAAACGCACGTTTTGTTGCGAAACTGAGCAAAAACGGCGATTCTGTGTACGAAACGCACGTTTTGTTGCTAAGCTGAGCAAAAGCGGCGATTCTGTGCACGAAACGCACGTATTGTGCCAAAACTGAACAAAAGCGGCGATTCTGTGCACGAAACGCACGTATTGAGAAAAAACCGAGCAAAAGCGGCGATGCTATGCTCGAAATGCACGTTTTGTGCAAAACTGAGCAAAAGCGGCGATTCTGTGCACGAAACGCACGTATTGTGCCAAAACTGAGCAAAAGCGGCGATTCTGTGCACAAAGCGCACGTATTGTGCCAAAACTGAGCAAAAACGGCGATTCTGTGTACGAAACGCACGTTTTGTTGCAAAACTGAGCAAAAGCGGAGATCCTGTGCACGAAACGCACGTATTGTGCCAAAACTGAACAAAAGCGGCGATTCTATGCTCGAATGCACGTTTTGTGCCAAAACTAAGCAAAATCGGCGATTCTGATCACGAAACGCACGTTATGTGCAAAAAGGAGAAATTCGGAGCGTAATACGCACGTTTTGTGCCAAAACTGAGTAAAAGCGGCGAATCTGTGCACGAAGCGCACGTTATGTGCCAAAAGGAGAAATTCGGAGCGCAAAACGCACGTTTTGTGCCAAAACTGGGCAAAAGCTGCGATTCTGTTCACGAAACACACGATTTGTGCCAAAAATAAGCAAAAGCGACGATTCTGTGCACGAAACGCACGTTTTGTGCCAAAACTGAGCAAAAGCGGCGATTCTATGCTCGAGATGCACGTATTGTGCCAAAACTGAACAAAAGCGGCGATTCTATGCTCGAATGCACGTTTTGTGCCAAAACTGAGCAAAAGCGGCGATTCTGATCACGAAACGCACGTAATGTGCCAAAAGGAGAAATTCGGAGCGTAACACGCACGTTTTGTGCCGAAACTGAGTAAAAGCGGCGATTCTATTCACGAAACGCTCGTTTTGTACCAAAACTGAGCAAAAGCGGCGATTCTGTGCACGAAACGCACGTATTGTGCCAAAACTGAGCAAAAGCGGCGATTCTGTGCACGAAACGCACGTTTTATGAAAAGAGGAGCAATTCGGTGCGTGGAACGCACGTTTTGTGCCAAAACTGAGCAAAAGCGGCGATTCTGTGCACGAAACGCACGTATTGAGAAAAAACTGAGCAAAAGCGGCGATTCTATGCTCGAAATGCACGTTTTGTGCAAAACTGAGCAAAAGCGGCGATTCTGTGCACGAAACGCACGTATTGTGATAAAACTGAGCAAAAGCGGCGATTCTGTGCACGAAACGCACGCTTTGTGCCAAAACAGAGCAAAAGCGGCGATTCTGTGCACGAAACGCACGTTTTATGAAAAGAGGAGCAATACGGTGCGTGGAACGCACGTTTTGTGCCAAAACTGAGCAAAAGCGGCGATTCTGTGCACGAAACGCACGTTTTGTGCCAAAACTGAGCAAAAGCGGCGATTCTGAGCACGAAACGCACGTTTTGTTCCAAAACTGAGCAAAAGCGGCGATTCTGAGCACGAAACGCACGTTTTGTTCCAAAACTGAGCATAAGCGGCGATTCTCTGCACGAAACGCAGGTTTTATGAAAAGAGGAGCAATTCGGTGCGTGGAACGCACGTTTTGTGCCAAAACTGAGCAAAAGCGGCGATTCTGTGCACGAAACGCATGTATTGTGCCAAAACTGAGCATAAGCGGCGATTCTCTGCACGAAACGCAGGTTTTTATCCAAAACTGAGCAAAAGCGGCGATTCTGTGCACGAAACGCACGTTTTGTGCCAAAACTGAGCAAAAGCGGCGATTCTGAGCACGAAACGCACGTTTTGTTCCAAAACTGAGCATAAGCGGCGATTCTCTGCACGTAACGCAGGTTTTATGAAAAGAGGAGCAATTCGGTGCGTGGAACGCACGTTTTGTGCCAAAACTGAGCAAAAGCGGCGATTCTGTGCACGAAACGCATGTATTGTGCCAAAACTGAGCATAAGCGGCGATTCTCTGCACGAAACGCAGGTTTTTATCCAAAACTGAGCAAAAGCGGCGATTCTGTGCACGAAACGCACGTTCTATGCCAAGAGTAGCAATTCGGTGCGTGGAACGCACGTCTTGTGCCAAAACTGAGCAAAAGCGGCGATTCTGTGCACAAAACGCACGTTTTGTGCCAAAACTGAGCAAAAGCGGCGATTCTATGCACGAAAAGCACGTTTTGTGCCAAAACTGAGCATAAGGGGCGATTCTCTGCACGAAACGCAGGTTTTTATCCAAAACTGAGCAAAAGCGGCGATTCTGTGCACGAAACGCACGTTTTGTTGCGAAACTGAGCAAAAACGGCGATTCTGTGTACGAAACGCACGTTTTGTTGCTAAACTGAGCAAAAGCGGCGATTCTATGCTCGAATGCACGTTTTGTGCCAAAACTGAGCAAAAGCGGCGATTCTGATCACGAAACGCACGTTATGTGCCAAAAGGAGAAATTCGGAGCGTAACACGCACGTTTTGTGCCAAAACTGAGTAAAAGCGGCGATTCTATTCACGAAACGCTCGTTTTGTACCAGAACTGAGCAAAAGCGGCGATTCTGTGCACGAAGCGCACGTTTTGTGCCAAAACTGAACAAAAGCGGCGATTCTGTGCACGAAACGCACGTATTGAGAAAAAACTGAGCAAAAGCGGCGATTCTATGCTCGAAATGCACGTTTTGTGCAAAACTGAGCAAAAGCGGCGATTCTGTGCACGAAACGCACGTATTGTGCCAAAACTGAGCAAAAGCGGCGATTCTGTGCACGAAACGCACGTTTTGTGCCAAAACTGAGCAAAAGCGGCGATTCTGTGCACAAAGCGCACGTATTGTGCCAAAACTGAGCAACAGCGGCGATTCTGTGCACGCAACGCACGTTTTGTGCCAAAACTGAGCAAAAGCGGCGATTCTATGCTCGAGATGCACGTATTGTGCCAAAACTGAACAAAAGCGGCGATTCTATGCTCGAATGCACGTTTTGTGCCAAAACTGAGCAAAAGCGGCGATTCTGATCACGAAACGCACGTAATGTGCCAAAAGGAGAAATTCGGAGCGTAACACGCACGTTTTGTGCCGAAACTGAGTAAAAGCGGCGATTCTATTCACGAAACGCTCGTTTTGTACCAAAACTGAGCAAAAGCGGCGATTCTGTGCACGAAACGCACGTATTGTGCCAAAACTGAGCAAAAGCGGCGATTCTGTGCACGAAACGCACGTTTTATGAAAAGAGGAGCAATTCGGTGCGTGGAACGCACGTTTTGTGCCAAAACTGAGCAAAAGCGGCGATTCTGTGCACGAAACGCACGTATTGAGAAAAAACTGAGCAAAAGCGGCGATTCTATGCTCGAAATGCACGTTTTGTGCAAAACTGAGCAAAAGCGGCGATTCTGTGCACGAAACGCACGTATTGTGATAAAACTGAGCAAAAGCGGCGATTCTGTGCACGAAACGCACGCTTTGTGCCAAAACAGAGCAAAAGCGGCGATTCTGTGCACGAAACGCACGTTTTATGAAAAGAGGAGCAATACGGTGCGTGGAACGCACGTTTTGTGCCAAAACTGAGCAAAAGCGGCGATTCTGTGCACGAAACGCACGTTTTGTGCCAAAACTGAGCAAAAGCGGCGATTCTGAGCACGAAACGCACGTTTTGTTCCAAAACTGAGCAAAAGCGGCGATTCTGAGCACGAAACGCACGTTTTGTTCCAAAACTGAGCATAAGCGGCGATTCTCTGCACGAAACGCAGGTTTTATGAAAAGAGGAGCAATTCGGTGCGTGGAACGCACGTTTTGTGCCAAAACTGAGCAAAAGCGGCGATTCTGTGCACGAAACGCATGTATTGTGCCAAAACTGAGCATAAGCGGCGATTCTCTGCACGAAACGCAGGTTTTTATCCAAAACTGAGCAAAAGCGGCGATTCTGTGCACGAAACGCACGTTCTATGCCAAGAGTAGCAATTCGGTGCGTGGAACGCACGTCTTGTGCCAAAACTGAGCAAAAGCGGCGATTCTGTGCACAAAACGCACGTTTTGTGCCAAAACTGAGCAAAAGCGGCGATTCTATGCACGAAAAGCACGTTTTGTGCCAAAACTGAGCATAAGGGGCGATTCTCTGCACGAAACGCAGGTTTTTATCCAAAACTGAGCAAAAGCGGCGATTCTGTGCACGAAACGCACGTTTTGTTGCGAAACTGAGCAAAAACGGCGATTCTGTGTACGAAACGCACGTTTTGTTGCTAAACTGAGCAAAAGCGGCGATTCTGTGCACGAAACGCACGTATTGTGCCAAAACTGAACAAAAGCGGCGATTCTATGCTCGAATGCACGTTTTGTGCCAAAACTGAGCAAAAGCGGCGATTCTGAGCACGAAACGCTCGTTTTGTTCCAAAACTGAGCAAAAGCGGCGATTCTATGCACGAATCGCTCGTTTTGTGCCAAAACTGAGCAAAAGCGGCGATTCTGTGCAAGAAACACAGGATTTGTGCCAAAACTGATCAAAAGCGGCGATTTTGTGCACGAAGCGCACGTTATGTGCCAAAAGGAGAAATTCGGAGCGCAAACCGCACGTTTTGTGCCAAAACTGGGCAAAAGCTGCGATTCTGTGCACGAAACACAGGATTTGTGCCAAAACTAAGCAAAAGCGACGATTCTGTGCACGAAACGCGCGTTTTGTGCCAAAACTGAGCAAAAGCGGCGATTCTATGCTCGAAATGCACGTTTTGTGCCAAAACTGAGCAAAAGCGGCGATTCTGTGCACGAAACGCACGTTTTGTTGCGAAACTGAGCAAAAACGGCGATTCTGTGTACGAAACGCACGTTTTGTTGCAAAACTGAGCAAAAGCGGCGATCCTATGCACGAAACGCACGTATTGTGCCAAAACTGAACAAAAGCGGCGATTCTATGCTCGAATGCACGTTTTGTGCCAAAACTGAGCAAAAGCGGCGATTCTGATCACGAAACGCACGTTATGTGCCAAAAGGAGAAATTCGGAGCGTAACACGCACGTATTGTGCCAAAACTGAGCAAAAGCGGCGATTCTGTGCACGAAACGCACGTTTTGTGCCAAAACAGAGCAAAAGCGGCGATTCTGTGCACGAAACGCACGTTTTGTGCCAAAACTGAGCAAAAGCGGCGATTCTGTGCACGAAACACAGGATTTGTGCCAAAACTATGCAAAAGCGACGATTCTATGCACGAAACGCAGGTTTCTATCCAAAACTGAGCAAAACCGGCGATTCTGTGCACGAAACGCACGTTTTATGCCATGAGGAGCAATTCGGTGCGTGCAACGCACGTTTTGTGCCAAAACTGAGCAAAAGCGGCGATTCTATGCTCGAAATGCACATTTTGTGCCAAAACTGAGCAAAAGCGGCGATTCTATGCTCGAAATGCACGTTTTGCCGCCAAAACTGAGCAAAAGCGGCGATTCTGTGCACGAAACGCACGTGTTGCGCCAAAACTGAACAAAAGCGGCGATTCTGTGCACGAATCGCTCGTTTTGTGCCAAAACTGAGCAAAAGCGGCGATTCTGAGCACGAAACGCTCGTTTTGTTCCAAAACTGAGCAAAAGCGGCGATTCTATGCACGAATCGCTCGTTTTGTGCCAAAACTGAGCAAAAGCGGCGATTCTGTGCAAGAAACACAGGATTTGTGCCAAAACTGATCAAAAGCGGCGATTTTGTGCACGAAGCGCACGTTATGTGCCAAAAGGAGAAATTCGGAGCGCAAACCGCACGTTTTGTGCCAAAACTGGGCAAAAGCTGCGATTCTGTGCACGAAACACAGGATTTGTGCCAAAACTAAGCAAAAGCGACGATTCTGTGCACGAAACGCGCGTTTTGTGCCAAAACTGAGCAAAAGCGGCGATTCTATGCTCGAAATGCACGTTTTGTGCCAAAACTGAGCAAAAGCGGCGATTCTGTGCACGAAACGCACGTTTTGTTGCGAAACTGAGCAAAAACGGCGATTCTGTGTACGAAACGCACGTTTTGTTGCAAAACTGAGCAAAAGCGGCGATCCTATGCACGAAACGCACGTATTGTGCCAAAACTGAACAAAAGCGGCGATTCTATGCTCGAATGCACGTTTTGTGCCAAAACTGAGCAAAAGCGGCGATTCTGATCACGAAACGCACGTTATGTGCCAAAAGGAGAAATTCGGAGCGTAACACGCACGTATTGTGCCAAAACTGAGCAAAAGCGGCGATTCTGTGCACGAAACGCACGTTTTGTGCCAAAACAGAGCAAAAGCGGCGATTCTGTGCACGAAACGCACGTTTTGTGCCAAAACTGAGCAAAAGCGGCGATTCTGTGCACGAAACACAGGATTTGTGCCAAAACTATGCAAAAGCGACGATTCTATGCACGAAACGCAGGTTTCTATCCAAAACTGAGCAAAACCGGCGATTCTGTGCACGAAACGCACGTTTTATGCCATGAGGAGCAATTCGGTGCGTGGAACGCACGTTTTGTGCCAAAACTGAGCAAAAGCGGCGATTCTATGCTCGAAATGCACATTTTGTGCCAAAACTGAGCAAAAGCGGCGATTCTATACTCGAAATGCACGTTTTGCCGCCAAAACTGAGCAAAAGCGGCGATTCTGTGCACGAAACGCACGTGTTGCGCCAAAACTGAACAAAAGCGGCGATTCTGTGCACGAAACGCACGTTTTGTGCCAAAACTGAGCAAAAGCGGCGATTCTGTGCACGAAACGCACGTTTTGTGCCAAAACTGAGCAAAAGCGGCGATTCTGTTCACGAAACGCACGTCATGTGCCGAAAGGAGAATATCGGACCGTGACACGCACGTTTTGTGCAAAAACTGAGTAAAAGCGGCGATTTTATGTACGAAACGCACGTTTTATGCCAAGAGGAGCAATTCGGTGCGTGGAACGCACGTTTTGTGCCAAAACTGAGCAAAAGCGGCGATTCTGTCCACGAAGCGCACGTTATGTGCCAAAAGGAGAAATTCGGAGCGCAAAACGCACGTTTTGTGCCAAAACTGGGCAAAAGCTGCGATTCTGTGCACGAAACACAGGATTTGTGCCAAAACTAAGCAAAAGCGACGATTCTGTGCACGAAACGCACGTTTTGTGCCAAAACTGAGCAAAAGCGGCGATTCTGTGCACGAGACGCACGTTTTGTGCCAAAACTGAGCAAAAGCGGCGATTCTGTGCACGAAACGCACGTTTTGTGCCAAAACTGAGCAAAAGCGGCGATTCTGTGCACGAAACGCACGTTTTGTGTCAAAACTGAGTAAAAGCGGCGATTCTATGCACGAAACGCTCGTTTTGTGCCAAAACTGAGCAAAAGCGGCGATTCTGTGCACAAAGCGCACGTATTGTGCCAAAACTGAGCAAAAGCCGCGATTCTGTGCACGAATCGCTCGTTTTATGAAAAGAGGAGCAATTCGGTGCGTGGAACGCACGTTTTGTGCCAAAACTGAGCAAAAGCGGCGATTCTGTGCACGAAACGCACGTATTGAGAAAAAACTGAGCAAAAGCGGCGATTCTATGCTCGAAATGCACGTTTTGTGCAAAACTGAGCAAAAGCGGCGATTCTGTGCACGAAACGCACGTATTGTGCCAAAACTGAGCAAAAGCGGCGATTCTGTGCACGAAACGCACGTTTTGTGCCAAAACAGAGCAAAAGCGGCGATTCTGTGCACGAAACGCACGTTTTGTGCCAAAACTGAGCAACAGCGGCGATTCTGTGCACGCAACGCACGTTTTGTGCCAAAACTGAGCAAAAGCGGCGATTCTGTGCACGAAACACAGGATTTGTGCCAAAACTATGCAAAAGCGACGATTCTGTGCACGAAACGCACGTTTTGTGCCAAAACTGAGCAAAAGCGGCGATTCTGTGCACGAAACGCACGTTTTGTGCCAAAACTGAGCAAAAGCGGCGATTCTGTGCACAAAGCGCACGTATTGTGCCAATACTGAGCAAAAGCCGCGATTCTGTGCACGAAACGCACGTTTTATGAGAAGAGGAGCAATTCGGTGCGTGGAACGCACGTTTTGTGTCAAAACTGAGCAAAAGCGGCGATTCTGTGCACGAAACGCACGTTTTGTGCCAAAACTGAGCAAAAGCGGCGATTCTATGCACGAAACGCTCGTTCTGTGCCAAAACTGAGCAAAAGCGGCGATTCTGTGCACAAAGCGCACGTATTGTGCCAAACTGAGCAAAAGCCGCGATTCTGTGCACGAAACGCACGTTTTATGAAGAGAGGAGCAATTCGGTGCGTGGAACGCACGTTTTGTGCCAAAGCTGAGCAAAAGCGGCGATTCTGTGCACGAAACGCACGTATTGTGCCAAAACTGAGCATAAGCGGCGATTCTCTGCACGAAACGAAGGTTTTTATCCAAAACTGAGCAAAAGCGGCGATTCTGTGCACGAAACGCACGTTCTATGCCAAGAGTAGCAATTCGGTGCGTGGAACGCACGTCTTGTGCCAAAACTGAGCAAAAGCGGCGATTCTGTGCACAAAACGCACGTTTTGTGCCAAAACTGAGCAAAAGCGGCGATTCTATGCACGAAAAGCACGTTTTGTGCCAAAACTGAGCATAAGGGGCGATTCTCCGCACGAAACGCAGGTTTTTATCCAAAACTGAGCAAAAGCGGCGATTCTGTGCACGAAACACACGTTTTATGCCAAGAGGAGCAATTCGGTGCGTGGAACGCACGTTTTGTACCAAAACTGAGCAAAAGCGGCGATTCTGTGCTCGAAACGCACGTTTTGTGCTAAAACTGAGGAAAAGCGGCGATTCTGTGCAAGAAACACAGGATTTGTGCCAAAACTGATCAAAAGCGGCGATTTTGTGCACGAAGCGCACGTTTCGTGCCAAAACTGAGCAAAAGCGGCGATTCTGTGCAAGAAACACAGGATTTGTGCCAAAACTGATCAAAAGCGGCGATTTTGTGCACGAAGCGCACGTTATGTGCCAAAAGGAGAAATTCGGAGCGCAAACCGCACGTTTTGTGCCAAAACTGGGCAAAAGCTGCGATTCTGTGCACGAAACACAGGATTTGTGCCAAAACTAAGCAAAAGCGACGATTCTGTGCACGAAACGCGCGTTTTGTGCCAAAACTGAGCAAAAGCGGCGATTCTATGCTCGAGATGCACGTATTGTGCCAAAACTGAGCAATAGCGGCGATTCTATGCTCGAAATGCACGTTTTGTGCCAAAACTGAGCAAAAGCGGCGATTCTGTGCACGAAACGCACGTTTTGTTGCGAAACTGAGCAAAAACGGCGATTCTGTGTACGAAACGCACATTTTGTTGCAAAACTGAGCAAAAGCAACGATCCTATGCACGAAACGCACGTATTGTGCCAAAACTGAACAAAAGCGGCGATTCTATGCTCGAATGCACGTTTTGTGCCAAAACTGAGCAAAAGCGGCGATTCTGATCACGAAACGCACGTTATGTGCCAAAAGGAGAAATTCGGAGCGTAACACGCACGTATTGTGCCAAAACTGAGCAAAAGCGGCGATTCTGTGCACGAAACGCACGTTTTGTGCCAAAACAGAGCAAAAGCGGCGATTCTGTGCACGAAACGCACGTTTTGTGCCAAAACAGAGCAAAAGCGGCGATTCTGTGCACGAAACGCACGTTTTGTGCCAAAACTGAGTAAAAGCGGCGATTTTATGTACGAAACGCACGTTTTATGCCAAGAGGAGCAATTCGGTGCGTGGAACGCACGTTTTGTGCCAAAACTGAGCAAAAGCGGCGATTCTGTCCACAAAGCGCACGTTATGTGCCAAAAGGAGAAATTCGGAGCGCAAAACGCACGTATTGTGCCAAAACTGGTCAAAAGCTGCGATTCTGTGCACGAAACACAGGATTTGTGCCAAAACTAAGCAAAAGCGACGACTCTGTGCTCGAAACGCACGTTTTGTGCCAAAACTGAGCAAAAGCGGCGATTCTATGCTCGAGATGCACGTATTGTGCCAAAACTGAGCAAAAGCGGCGATTCTGATCACGAAACGCACGTTATGTGCAAAACGGAGAAATTCGGAGCGTAATACGCACGTTTTGTGCCAAAACTGAGTAAAAGCGGCGATTCTGTTCACGAAACGCTCGTTTTCTACCAAAACTGAGCAAAAGCGGCGATTCTGTGCACGAAACGCACGTTTTGTGCCAAAACTGAGCAAAAGCGGCGATTCTGTGCACGAAACGCACGTTTTGTTGCGAAACTGAGCAAAAACGGCGATTCTGTGTACGAAACGCACGTTTTGTTGCTAAACTGAGCAAAAGCGGCGATTCTGTGCACGAAACGCACGTATTGTGCCAAAACTGAACAAAAGCGGCGATTCTATGCTCGAATGCACGTTTTGTGCCAAAACTGAGCAAAAGCGGCGATTCTGATCACGAAACGCACGTTATGTGCCAAAAGGAGAAATTCGGAGCGTAACACGCACGTTTTGTGCCAAAACTGAGTAAAAGCGGCGATTCTATTCACGAAACGCTCGTTTTGTACCAGAACTGAGCAAAAGCGGCGATTCTGTGCACGAAGCGCACGTTTTGTGCCAAAACTGAGCAAAAGCGGCGATTCTGTGCACGAAACGCACGTATTGAGAAAAAACTGAGCAAAAGCGGCGATTCTATGCTCGAAATGCACGTTTCGTGCAAAACTGAGCAAAAGCGGCGATTCTGGGCACGAAACGCACGTATTGTGCCGAAACTGAGCAAAAGTGCGAATTCTGTGCACGAAACGCACGTTTTGTGCCAAAACAGAGCAAAAGCGGCGATTCTGTGCACGAAACGCACGTTTTGTGCCAAAACTGAGCAACAGCGGCGATTCTGTGCACGCAACGCACGTTTTGTGCCAAAACTGAGCAAAAGCGGCGATTCTGTGCACGAAACACAGGATTTGTGCCAAAACTATGCAAAAGCGACGATTCTGTGCACGAAACGCACGTTTTGTGCCAAAACAGAGCAAAAGCGGCGATTCTGTGCACGAAACGCACGTTTTGTGCCAAAACTGAGCAAAAGCGGCGATTCTGTGCACAAAGCGCACGTATTGTGCCAAAACTGAGCAAAAGCCGCGATTCTGTGCACGAAACGCACGTTTTATGAGAAGAGGAGCAATTCGGTGCGTGGAACGCACGTTTTGTGCCAAAACTGGTCAAAAGATGCGATTCTGTGCACGAAACACAGGATTTGTGCCAAAACTAAGCAAAAGCGACGACTCTGTGCACGAAACGCACGTTTTGTGCCAAAACTGAGCAAAAGCGGCGATTCTATGCTCGAGATGCACGTATTGTGCCAAAACTGAGCAAAAGCGGCGATTCTGATCACGAAACGCACGTTTTGTGCCAAAACTGAGCAAAAGCGGCGATTCTATGCACGAAACGCTCGTTTTGTGCCAATACTGAGCAAAAGCGGCGATTCTGTGCACAAAGCGCACGTATTGTGCCAAAACTGAGCAAAAGCCGCGATTCTGTGCACGAAACGCTCGTTTTATGAAAAGAGGAGCAATTCGGTGCGTGGAACGCACGTTTTGTGACAAAACTGAGCATAAGCGGCGAATCTGTGCACGAAACGCACGTTTTGTGCCAAAACTGAGCAAAAGTGGCGATTCTGAGCACGAAACGCACGTTTTGTTCCAAAACTGAGCAAAAGCGGCGATTCTATGCACGAATTGCTCGCTTTGTGCCAAAACTGAGCAAAAGTTGCGATTCTGTGCAAGAAACACAGGATTTGTGCCAAAACTGAGCAAAAGCGGCGATTCTATGCTCGAGATGCACGTATTGTGCCAAAACTGAGCAAAAGCGGCGATTCTGTGCACGAAACGCACGTTTTGTGCCAAAACTGAGCAAAAGCGGCGATTCTGTTCACGAAACGCACGTCATGTGCCAAAAGGAGAATATCGGACCGTAACACGCACGTTTTGTGCCAAAACTGAGTAAAAGCGGCGATTTTATGTACGAAACGCACGTTTTATGCCAAGAGGAGCAATTCGGTGCGTGGAACGCACGTTTTGTGCCAAAACTGAGCAAAAGCGGCGATTCTGTCCACGAAGCGCACGTTATGTGCCAAAAGGAGAAATTCGGAGCGCAAAACGCACGTTTTGTGCCAAAACTGGGCAAAAGCTGCGATTCTGTGCACGAAACACAGGATTTGTGCCAAAACTAAGCAAAAGCGACGATTCTGTGCACGAAACGCACGTTTTGTGCCAAAACTGAGCAAAAGCGGCGATTCTGTGCACGAAACGCACGTTTTGTGCCAAAACTGAGCAAAAGCGGCGATTCTGTGCACGAAACGCACGTTTTGTGACAAAACTGAGCAAAAGCGGCGATTCTGTTCACGAAACGCACGTTTTGTTCCAAAACTGAGCAAAAGCGGCGATTCCATGCACGAATCGCTCGTTTTGTGCCAAAACTGAGCAAAAGCGGCGATTCTGTGCTAGAAACACAGGATTTGTGCCAAAACTGAGCAAAAGCGGCGATTCTGTGCACGAAGCGCACGTTATGTGCCAAAAGGAGAAATTCGGAGTGCAAAACGCACGTATTGTGCCAAAACTGGTCAAAAGCTGCGATTCTGTGCACGAAACACAGGATTTGTGCCAAAACTAAGCAAAAGCGACGACTCTGTGCACGAAACGCACGTTTTGTGCCAAAACTGAGCAAAAGCGGCGATTCTATGCTCGAGATGCACGTATTGTGCAAAAACTGAGCAAAAGCGGCGATTCTGATCACGAAACGCACGTTATGTGCAAAACGGAGAAATTCGGAGCGTAATACGCACGTTTTGTGCCAAAACTGAGTAAAAGCGGCGATTCTGTTCACGAAACGCTCGTTTTCTACCAAAACTGAGCAAAAGCGGCGATTCTGTGCACGAAACGCACGTTTTGTGCCAAAACTGAGCAAAAGCGGCGATTCTGTTCACGAAACGCACGTCATGTGCCAAAAGGAGAATATCGGACCGTAACACGCACGTTTTGTGCCAAAACTGGGTAAAAGCGGCGATTTTATGTACGAAACGCACGTTTTATGCCAAGAGGAGCGATTCGGTGCGTGGAACGCACGTTTTGTGCCAAAACTGAGCAAAAGCGGCGATTCTGTCCACGAAGCGCACGTTATGTGCCAAAAGGAGAAATTCGGAGCGCAAAACGCACGTTTTGTGCCAAAACTGGGCAAAAGCTGCGATTCTGTGCACGAAACACAGGATTTGTGCCAAAACTAAGCAAAAGCGACGATTCTGTGCACGAAACGCACGTTTTGTGCCAAAACAGAGCAAAAGCGGCGATTCTGGGCACGAAACGCACGTATTGTGCCGAAACTGAGCAAAAGTGCGAATTCTGTGCACGAAACGCACGTTTTGTGCCAAAACAGAGCAAAAGCGGCGATTCTGTGCACGAAACGCACGTTTTGTGCCAAAACTGAGCAACAGCGGCGATTCTGTGCACGCAACGCACGTTTTGTGCCAAAACTGAGCAAAAGCTGCGATTCTGTGCACGAAACACAGGATTTGTGCCAAAACTAAGCAAAAGCGACGACTCTGTGCACGAAACGCACGTTTTGTGCCAAAACTGAGCAAAAGCGGCGATTCTATGCTCGAGATGCACGTATTGTGCCAAAACTGAGCAAAAGCGGCGATTCTGATCACGAAACGCACGTTTTGTTCCAAAACTGAGCAAAAGCGGCGATTCTATGCACGAAACGCACGTTTTGTGCCAAAACTGAGCAAAAGTGGCGATTCTGTGCACAAAGCGCACGTATTGTGCCAAAACTGAGCAAAAGCCGCGATTCTGTGCACGAAACGCTCGTTTTATGAAAAGTGGAGCAATTCGGTGCGTGGAACGCACGTTTTGTGACAAAACTGAGCATAAGCCGCGAATCTGTGCACGAAACGCACGTTTTGTGCCAAAACTGAGCAAAAGTGGCGATTCTGAGCACGAAACGCACGTTTTGTTCCAAAACTGAGCAAAAGCGGCGATTCTATGCACGAATTGCTCGTTTTGTGCCAAAACTGAGCAAAAGTTGCGATTCTGTGCAAGAAACACAGGATTTGTGCCAAAACTGAGCAAAAGCGGCGATTCTATGCTCGAGATGCACGTATTGTGCCAAAACTGAGCAAAAGCGGCGATTCTGTGCACGAAACGCACGTTTTGTGCCAAAACTGAGCAAAAGCGGCGATTCTGTTCACGAAACGCACGTCATGTGCCAAAAGGAGAATATCGGACCGTAACACGCACGTTTTGTGCCAAAACTGAGTAAAAGCGGCGATTTTATGTACGAAACGCACGTTTTATGCCAAGAGGAGCAATTCGGTGCGTGGAACGCACGTTTTGTGCCAAAACTGAGCAAAAGCGGCGATTCTGTCCACGAAGCGCACGTTATGTGCCAAAAGGAGAAATTCGGAGCGCAAAACGCACGTTTTGTGCCAAAACTGGGCAAAAGCTGCGATTCTGTGCACGAAACACAGGATTTGTGCCAAAACTAAGCAAAAGCGACGATTCTGTGCACGAAACGCACGTTTTGTGCCAAAACTGAGCAAAAGCGGCGATTCTGTGCACGAAACGCACGTTTTGTGCCAAAACTGAGCAAAAGCGGCGATTCTGTGCACGCAACGCACGTTTTGTGCCAAAACTGAGCAAAAGCGGCGATTCTGTGCACGAAACACAGGATTTGTGCCAAAACTATGCAAAAGCGACGATTCTGTGCACGAAACGCACGTTTTGTGCCAAAACAGAGCAAAAGCGGCGATTCTGTGCACGAAACGCACGTTTTGTGCCAAAACTGAGCAAAAGCGGCGATTCTGTGCACAAAGCGCACGTATTGTGCCAAAACTGAGCAAAAGCCGCGATTCTGTGCACGAAACGCACGTTTTATGAGAAGAGGAGCAATTCGGTGCGTGGAACGCACGTTTTGTGCCAAAACTGGTCAAAAGCTGCGATTCTGTGCACGAAACACAGGATTTGTGCCAAAACTAAGCAAAAGCGACGACTCTGTGCACGAAACGCACGTTTTGTGCCAAAACTGAGCAAAAGCGGCGATTCTATGCTCGAGATGCACGTATTGTGCCAAAACTGAGCAAAAGCGGCGATTCTGATCACGAAACGCACGTTTTGTTCCAAAACTGAGCAAAAGCGGCGATTCTATGCACGAAACGCTCGTTTTGTGCCAATACTGAGCAAAAGCGGCGATTCTGTGCACAAAGCGCACGTATTGTGCCAAAACTGAGCAAAAGCCGCGATTCTGTGCACGAAACGCTCGTTTTATGAAAAGTGGAGCAATTCGGTGCGTGGAACGCACGTTTTGTGACAAAACTGAGCATAAGCGGCGAATCTGTGCACGAAACGCACGTTTTGTGCCAAAACTGAGCAAAAGTGGCGATTCTGAGCACGAAACGCACGTTTTGTTCCAAAACTGAGCAAAAGCGGCGATTCTATGCACGAATTGCTCGTTTTGTGCCAAAACTGAGCAAAAGTTGCGATTCTGTGCAAGAAACACAGGATTTGTGCCAAAACTGAGCAAAAGCGGCGATTCTATGCTCGAGATGCACGTATTGTGCCAAAACTGAGCAAAAGCGGCGATTCTGTGCACGAAACGCACGTTTTGTGCCAAAACTGAGCAAAAGCGGCGATTCTGTTCACGAAACGCACGTCATGTGCCAAAAGGAGAATATCGGACCGTAACACGCACGTTTTGTGCCAAAACTGAGTAAAAGCGGCGATTTTATGTACGAAACGCACGTTTTATGCCAAGAGGAGCAATTCGGTGCGTGGAACGCACGTTTTGTGCCAAAACTGAGCAAAAGCGGCGATTCTGTCCACGAAGCGCACGTTATGTGCCAAAAGGAGAAATTCGGAGCGCAAAACGCACGTTTTGTGCCAAAACTGGGCAAAAGCTGCGATTCTGTGCACGAAACACAGGATTTGTGCCAAAACTAAGCAAAAGCGACGATTCTGTGCACGAAACGCACGTTTTGTGCCAAAACTGAGCAAAAGCGGCGATTCTGTGCACGAAACGCACGTTTTGTGCCAAAACTGAGCAAAAGCGGCGATTCTGTGCACGAAACGCACGTTTTGTGCCAAAACTGAGCAAAAGCGGCGATTCTGTTCACGAAACGCACGTTTTGTTCCAAAACTGAGCAAAAGCGGCGATTCCATGCACGAATCGCTCGTTTTGTGCCAAAACTGAGCAAAAGCGGCGATTCTGTGCTAGAAACACAGGATTTGTGCCAAAACTGAGCAAAAGCGGCGATTCTGTGCACGAAGCGCACGTTATGTGCCAAAAGGAGAAATTCGGAGTGCAAAACGCACGTATTGTGCCAAAACTGGTCAAAAGCTGCGATTCTGTGCACGAAACACAGGATTTGTGCCAAAACTAAGCAAAAGCGACGACTCTGTGCACGAAACGCACGTTTTGTGCCAAAACTGAGCAAAAGCGGCGATTCTATGCTCGAGATGCACGTATTGTGCAAAAACTGAGCAAAAGCGGCGATTCTGATCACGAAACGCACGTTATGTGCAAAACGGAGAAATTCGGAGCGTAATACGCACGTTTTGTGCCAAAACTGAGTAAAAGCGGCGATTCTGTTCACGAAACGCTCGTTTTCTACCAAAACTGAGCAAAAGCGGCGATTCTGTGCACGAAACGCACGTTTTGTGCCAAAACTGAGCAAAAGCGGCGATTCTGTTCACGAAACGCACGTCATGTGCCAAAAGGAGAATATCGGACCGTAACACGCACGTTTTGTGCCAAAACTGGGTAAAAGCGGCGATTTTATGTACGAAACGCACGTTTTATGCCAAGAGGAGCAATTCGGTGCGTGGAACGCACGTTTTGTGCCAAAACTGAGCAAAAGCGGCGATTCTGTCCACGAAGCGCACGTTATGTGCCAAAAGGAGAAATTCGGAGCGCAAAACGCACGTTTTGTGCCAAAACTGGGCAAAAGCTGCGATTCTGTGCACGAAACACAGGATTTGTGCCAAAACTAAGCAAAAGCGACGATTCTGTGCACGACACGCACGTTTTGTGCCAAAACAGAGCAAAAGCGGCGTTTCTGTGCACGAAACGCACGTTTTGTGCCAAAACTGAGCAAAAGCCGCGATTCTGTGCACGAAACGCACGTTTTGTTGCGAAACTGAGCAAAAGCGGCGATTCTGAGCACGAAACGCACGTTTTGTTCCAAAACTGAGCAAAAGCGGCGATTCTATATACGAATCGCTCGTTTTGTGCCAAAACTGAGTAAAAGCGGCGATTCTGTGCACGAAACGCACGTTTTGTTGCGAAACTGAGCAAAAACGGCGATTCTGTGTACGAAACACACGTTTTGTTGCTAAACTGAGCAAAAGCGGCGATTCTGTGCACGAAACGCACGTATTGTGCCAAAACTGAACAAAAGTGGCGATTCTATGCTCGAATGCACGGTTTGTGCCAAAACTGAGCAAAAGCGGCGATTCTGATCACGAAACGCACGTTATGTGCCAAAAGGAGAAATTCGGAGCGTAACACGCACGTTTTGTGCCAAAACTGAGTAAAAGCGGCGATTCTATTCACGAAATGCTCGTTTTGTGCCATACTGAGCAAAAGCGGCGATTCTGTGCACAAAGCGCACGTATTGTGCCAAAACTGAGCAAAAAAGCGATTCTGTGCACGAAACGCACGTTTTATGCCAAGAGGAGCAATTCGGTGCGTGGAACGCACGTTTTGTACCAAAACTGAGCAAAAGCGGCGATTCTGTGCACGAAACGCACGTTTTGTGCTAAAACTGAGGAAAAGCGGCGATTCTGGGCACGAAACACGGGATTTGTGCCAAAACTGAGCAAAAGCGGCGATTCTGAGCACGAAACGCACGTTTTGTTCCAAAACTGAGCAAAAGCGGCGATTCTATGCACGAATCGCTCGTTTTGTGCCAAAACTGAGCAAAAGCGGCGATTCTGTGCAAGAAACACAGGATTTGTGCCAAAACTGAGCAAAAGCGGCGATTTTGTGCACGAAGCGCACGTTATGTGCCAAAAGGAGAAATTCGGAGCGCAAACCGCACGTTTTGTGCCAAAACTGGGCAAAAGCTGCGATTCTGTGCACGAATCACAGGATTTGTGCCAAAACTAAGCAAAAGCGACGATTCTGTGCACGAAACGCGCGTTTTGTGCCAAAACTGAGCAAAAGCGGCGATTCTATGCTCGAGATGCACGTATTGTGCCAAAACTGAGCAATAGCGGCGATTCTATGCTCGAAATGCACGTTTTGTGCCAAAACTGAGCAAAAGCGGCGATTCTGTGCACGAAACGCACGTTATGTGCCAAAAGGAGAAATTCGGAGCGTAACACGCTCGTATTGTGCCAAAACTGAGCAAAAGCGGCGATTCTGTGCACGAAACGCACGTTTTGTGCCAAAACAGAGCAAAAGCGGCGATTCTGTGCACGAAACGCACGTTTTGTGCCAAAACTGAGCAAAAGCGGCGATTCTGTGCACGAAACACAGGATTTGTGCCAAAACTATGCAAAAGAGACGATTCTGTGCACGAAACGCAGGTTTCTATCCAAAACTGAGCAAAACCGGTGATTCTGTGCACGAAACGCACGTTTTATGCCATGAGGAGCAATTCGGTGCGTGGAACGCACGTTTTGTGCCAAAACTGAGCAAAAGCGGCGATTCTATGCATGAAACGCTCGTTTTGTGCCAAAAATGAGCAAAAGCGGCGATTCTATGCTCGAAATGCACATTTTGTGCCAAAACTGAGCAAAAGCGGCGATTCTATGCTCGAAATGCACGTTTTGCCGCCAAAACTGAGCAAAAGCGGCGAATCTGTGCACGAAACGCACGTGTTGCGCCAAAACTGAACAAAAGCGGCGATTCTGTGCACGAAACGCACGTATTGTGCCAAAACTGAGCAAAAGCCGCGATTCTATGCTCGAAATGCACGTTTTGTGCCAAAACTGAGCATAAGCGGCGAAACTCTGCACGAAACGCAGGTTTTTATCCAAAACTGGGCAAAAGCGGCGAATCTGTGCACGAAACGCACGTTTTATGCCAAGAGGAGCAATTCGGAGCGTGGAACGCACGTTTTGTGCCAAAACTGAGCAAAAGCGGCGATTCTGTGCACGAAACGCACGTATTGTGCCAAAACTGAACAAAAGCGGCGATTCTATGCTCGAATGCACGGTTTGTGCCAAAACTGAGCAAAAGCGGCGATTCTGATCACGAAACGCACGTTATGTGCCAAAAGGAGAAATTCGGAGCGTAACACGCACGTTTTGTGCCAAAACTGAGTAAAAGCGGCGATTCTATTCACGAAATGCTCGTTTTGTGCCATACTGAGCAAAAGCGGCGATTCTGTGCACAAAGCGCACGTATTGTGCCAAAACTGAGCAAAAAAGCGATTCTGTGCACGAAACGCACGTTTTATGAAAAGAGGAGCAATTCGGTGCATGGAACGCACGTTTTGTGCCAAAACTGAGCAAAAGCGGCGATTCTGTGCACGAAACGCACGTATTGTGCCAAAACTGAGCATAAGCGGCGATTCTCTGCACGAAACGCAGGTTTTTATCCAAAACTGAGCAAAAGCGGCGATTCTGTGCACAAAACGCACGTTTTGTGCCAAAACTGAGCAAAAGCGGCGATTCTATGCACGAAAAGCACGTTTTGTGCCAAAACTGAGCATAAGGGGCGATTCTCTGCACGAAACGCAGGTTTTTATCCATAACTGAGCAAAAGCGGCGATTCTGTGCACGAAACGCACGTTTTATGCCAGGAGGAGCAATTCGGTGCGTGGAACGCACGTTTTGTACCAATACTGAGCAAAAGCGGCGATTCTGTGCACGAAACGCACGTTTTGTGCTAAAACTGAGGAAAAGCGGCGATTCTGCGCACGAAACACGGGATTTGTGCCAAAACTGAGCAAAAGCGGCGATTCTGAGCACGAAACGCACGTTTTGTTCCAAAACTGAGCAAAAGCGGCGATTCTATGCACGAATCGCTCGTTTTGTGCCAAAACTGAGCAAAAGCGGCGATTCTGTGCAAGAAACACAGGATTTGTGCCAAAACTGAGCAAAAGCGGCGATTCTGTGCACGAAGCGCACGTTATGTGCCAAAAGGAGAAATTCGGAGCGCAAAACGCACGTTTTGTGCCAAAACTGAGCAAAAGCGGCGATTCTGAGCACGAAACGCACGTTTTGTTCCAAAACTGAGCAAAAGCGGCGATTCTGTGCACGAAACGCACGTTTTGTTGCGAAACTGAGCAAAAACGGCGATTCTGTGTACGAAACGCACGTTTTGTTGCAAAACTGAGCAAAAGCGGCGATCCTGTGCACGAAACGCACGTATTGTGCCAAAACTGAACAAAAGCGGCGATTCTATGCTCGGATGCACGTTTTGTGCCAAAACTGAGCAAAAGCGGCGATTCTTTGCTCGAAATGCACGTTTTGCCGCCAAAACTGAGCAAAAGCGGCGATTCTGTGCACGAAACGCACGTGTTGCGCCAAAACTGAACAAACGCGGCGATTCTGTGCACGAAACGCACGTATTGTGCCAAAACTGAGCAAAAGCGGCGATTCTATGCTCGAAATGGACGTTTTGTGCCAAAACTGAGCATAAGCGGCGATTCTCTGCACGAAACGCAGGTTTTTATACAAAACTGGGCAAAAGCGGCGATTCTGTGCACGAAACGCACGTTTTGTGCCAAAACTGAGCAAAAGCGGCGATTCTGTGCTCGAAACGCACGTTTTGTGCCAAATCTGACCAGAAGCGGCGATTCTGTGCACGAAACGCACGTTTTGTGCCAAAGCTGAGCAAAAGCGGCGATTCTGTGCACGAAGCGCACGTTATGTGCCAAAAGGAGAAATTCGGAGCGTAAAACTCACGTTTTGTGCCAAAACTGGGCAAAAGCGGCGATTCTGTGCACGAAACACAGGATTTGTGCCAAAACTAAGCAAAAGCGACGATTCTGTGCACGAAACGCACGTATTGTGCCAAAACTGAGCAAAAGCGGCGATTCTATGCACGAAACGCCCGTATTGTGCCAAAACTGAGCAAAAGCGGCGATTCTATGCTCGAAATGCACGTTTTGTGCCAAAACTGAGCATAAGCGGCGATTCTCTGCACGAAACGCAGGTTTTTATCCAAAACTGGGCAAAAGCGGCGATTCTGTGCACGAAACGCACGTTTTATGGAAAGAGGAGCAGTTCGGTGCGTGGAACGCACGTTTTGTGCCAAAACTGAGCAAAAGCGGCGATTCTGTGCACGAAACGCACGTTTTGTGCCAAAACTGAGCAAAAGCGGCGATTCTATGCACGAAATGCTCGTTTTGTGCCAAAACTGAGCAAAAGCGGCGATTCTATGGTCGAGATGCACGTATTGTGCCAAAACTGTCCAATAGCGGCGATTCTATGCTCGAAATGCACGTTTTGTGCCAAAACTGAGCAAAAGCGGCGATTCTGAGCACGAAACACACGTTTTGTTCCAAAACTGAGCAAAAGCGGCGATTCTATATACGAATCGCTCGTTTTGTGCCAAAACTGAGCAAAAGCGGCGATTCTGTGCACGAAACGCACGTTTTGTTGCGAAACTGAGCAAAAACGGCGATTCTGTGTACGAAACGCACGTTTTGTTGCAAAACTGAGCAAAAGCGGCGATCCTGTGCACGAAACGCACGTATTGTGCCAAAACTGAACAAAAGCGGCGATTCTATGCTCGGATGCACGTTTTGTGCCAAAACTGAGCAAAAGCGGCGATGCTATGCTCGAAATGCACGTTTTGCCGCCAAAACTGAGCAAAAGCGGCGATTCTGTGCACGAAACGCACGTGTTGCGCCAAAACTGAACAAACGCGGCGATTCTGTGCACGAAACGCACGTATTGTACCAAAACTGAGCAAAAGCGGCGATTCTATGCTCGAAATGCACGTTTTGTGCCAAAACTGAGCATAAGCGGCGATTCTCTGCACGAAACGCAGGTTTTTATCCAAAACTGGGCAAAAGCGGCGATTCTGTGTACGAAACGCACGTTTTATGCCAAGAGGAGCAATTCGGAGCGTGGAACGCACGTTTTGTGCCAAAACTGAGCAAAAGCGGCGATTCTGTGCACGAAACGCACGTTTTGTGCCAAAACTGAGCAAAAGCGGCGATTCTGTGCACGAAACGCACGTATTGTGCCAAAGCTGAGCAAAAGCGGCGATTCTGTGCACGAAGCGCACGTTATGTGCCAAAAGGAGAAATTCGGAGCGTAAAACTCACGTTTTGTGCCAAAACTGGGCAAAAGCGGCGATTCTGTGCACGAAACACAGGATTTGTGCCAAAACTAAGCAAAAGCGACGATTCTGTGCACGAAACGCACGTTTTGTGCCAACACTGAGCAAAAGCGGCGATTCTGGGCTCGAAACGAACGTTTTGTGCCAAAACTGACCAAAAGCGGCGATTCTGTGCACGAAACACAGGATTTGTGCCAAAACTAAGCAAAAGCGACGATTCTGTGCACGAAACGCACGTATTGTGCCAAAACTGAGCAAAAGCGGCGATTCTATGCACGAAACGCTCGTTTTGTGCCAAAACTGAGCAAAAGCGGCGATTCTGTGCACAAAGCGCACGTATTGTGCCAAAACTGAGCAAAAGCCGCGATTCTGTGCACGAAACGCACGTTTTGTGCCAAAACTGAGCAAAAGCGGCGATTCTATGCACGAAAAGCACGTTTTGTGCCAAAACTGAGCATAAGGGGCGATTCTGTGCACGAAACGCACGTTTTATGAAAAGAGGAGCAATTCGGTGCGTGGAACGCACGTTTTGTGCCAAAACTGAGCAAAAGCGGCGATTCTGTGCACGAAGCGCACGTAATGTGCCAAAAGGAGAAATTCGGAGCGTAAAACTCACGTTTTGTGCCAAAACTGACCAAAAGCGGCGATTCTGTGCACGAAACGCACGTTTTGTGCCAAAACTGAGCAAAAGTGGCGATTCTGTGCACGAAACGCACGTATTGTGCCAAAGCTGAGCAAAAGCGGCGATTCTGTGCACGAAGCGCACGTTATGTGCCAAAAGGAGAAATTCGGAGCGTAAAACGCACGTTTTGTGCAAAAACTGAGCAAAAGCGGCGATTCTGTGCAAGAAACACAGGATTTGTGCCAAAACTAAGCAAAAGCGACGATTCTGTGCACGAAGCGCACGTTATGTGCCAAAAGGAGAAATTCGGAACGTAAAACGCACGTTTTGTGCAAAAACTGGGAAAAAGCGGCGATTCTGTGCACGAAACACAGGATTTGTGCCAAAACTAAGCAAAAGCGACGATTCTGTGCACGAAACGCACGTATTGTGCCAAAACTGAGCAAAAGCGGCGATTCTATGCACGAAACGCTCGTTTTGTGCCAAAACTGAGCAAAAGCGGCGACTCTGTGCACAAAGCGCCCGTATTGTGCCAAAACTGAGCAAAAGCCGCGATTCTGTGCACGAAACGCAGGTTTTAATCCAAAACTTAGCAAAAGCGGCGATTCTGTGCACGAAACACACGTTTTATGAAACGAGGAGCAATTCGGTGCGTGGAACGCACGTTTTGTGCCAAAACTGAGCAAAAGCGGCGATTCTGTGCACGAAACGCACGTTTTGTGCCAAAACTGAGCAAAAGCGGCGATTCTATGCACGAAAAGCACGTTTTGTGCCAAAACTGAGCATAAGGGGCGATTCTGTGCACGAAACGCACGTTTTATGAAAAGAGGAGCAATTCGGTGCGTGGAACGCACGTTTTGTGCCAAAACTGAGCAAAAGCGGCGATTCTGTGCACGAAACGCACGTTTTGTGCCAAAACTGAGCAAAAGCGGCGATTCTATGCACGAAATGCTCGTTTTGTGCCAAAACTGAGCAAAAGCGGCGATTCTGTGCACGAAACGCACGTTTTATGCCAAGAGGAGCAATTCGGTGCGTGGAACGCACGTTTTGTACCGAAACTGAGCAAAAGCGGCGATTCTGTGCACGAAACGCACGTTTTGTGCTAAAACTCAGGAAAAGCGGCGATTCTGCGCACGAAACACGGGATTTGGGCCAAAACTGAGCAAAAGCGGCGATTCTGAGCACGAAACGCACGTTTTGTTGAAAAACTGAGCAAAAGCGGCGATTCTATGCACGAAAAGCACGTTTTGTGCCAAAACTGAGCATAAGGGGCGATTCTGTGCACGAATCGCACGTTTTATGAAAAGAGGAGCAATTCGGTGCGTGGAACGCACGTTTTGTGCCAAAACTGAGCAAAAGCGGCGATTCTGTGCACGAAACGCACGTTTTGTGCCAAAACTGAGCAAAAGTGGCGATTCTGTGCACGAAACGCACGTATTGTGCCAAAGCTGCGCAAAAGCGGCGATTCTGTGCACGAAGCGCACGTTATGTGCCAAAAGGAGAAATTCGGAGCGTAAAACGCACGTTTTGTGCCAAAACTGGGAAAAAGCGGCGATTCTGTGCACGAAACGCACGTTTTGTGCAAAAACTGAGC
Organism: Stelis phaeoptera; assembly: GCA_943735885.1. NCBI lineage: Eukaryota > Metazoa > Arthropoda > Insecta > Hymenoptera > Megachilidae > Stelis > Stelis phaeoptera. The sequence continues at coordinate 329,857 of CALSEM010000021.1, forward strand.
AAAAGCGGCGATTCTGTGCAAGAAACACAGGATTTGTGCCAAAACTAAGCAAAAGCGACGATTCTGTGCACGAAGCGCACGTTATGTGCCAAAAGGAGAAATTCGGAACGTAAAACGCACGTTTTGTGCAAAAACTGGGAAAAAGCGGCGATTCTGTGCACGAAACACAGGATTTGTGCCAAAACTAAGCAAAAGCGACGATTCTGTGCACGAAACGCACGTATTGTGCCAAAACTGAGCAAAAGCGGCGATTCTATGCACGAAACGCTCGTTTTGTGCCAAAACTGAGCAAAAGCGGCGACTCTGTGCACAAAGCGCCCGTATTGTGCCAAAACTGAGCAAAAGCCGCGATTCTGTGCACGAAACGCAGGTTTTAATCCAAAACTTAGCAAAAGCGGCGATTCTGTGCACGAAACACACGTTTTATGAAACGAGGAGCAATTCGGTGCGTGGAACGCACGTTTTGTGCCAAAACTGAGCAAAAGCGGCGATTCTGTGCACGAAACGCACGTTTTGTGCCAAAACTGAGCAAAAGCGGCGATTCTATGCACGAAAAGCACGTTTTGTGCCAAAACTGAGCATAAGGGGCGATTCTGTGCACGAAACGCACGTTTTATGAAAAGAGGAGCAATTCGGTGCGTGGAACGCACGTTTTGTGCCAAAACTGAGCAAAAGCGGCGATTCTGTGCACGAAACGCACGTTTTGTGCCAAAACTGAGCAAAAGCGGCGATTCTATGCACGAAATGCTCGTTTTGTGCCAAAACTGAGCAAAAGCGGCGATTCTGTGCACGAAACGCACGTTTTATGCCAAGAGGAGCAATTCGGTGCGTGGAACGCACGTTTTGTACCGAAACTGAGCAAAAGCGGCGATTCTGTGCACGAAACGCACGTTTTGTGGTAAAACTCAGGAAAAGCGGCGATTCTGCGCACGAAACACGGGATTTGGGCCAAAACTGAGCAAAAGCGGCGATTCTGAGCACGAAACGCACGTTTTGTTGAAAAACTGAGCAAAAGCGGCGATTCTATGCACGAAAAGCACGTTTTGTGCCAAAACTGAGCATAAGGGGCGATTCTGTGCACGAATCGCACGTTTTATGAAAAGAGGAGCAATTCGGTGCGTGGAACGCACGTTTTGTGCCAAAACTGAGCAAAAGCGGCGATTCTGTGCACGAAGCGCACGTAATGTGCCAAAAGGAGAAATTCGGAGCGTAAAACTCACGTTTTGTGCCAAAACTGACCAAAAGCGGCGATTCTGTGCACGAAACGCACGTTTTGTGCCAAAACTGAGCAAAAGTGGCGATTCTGTGCACGAAACGCACGTATTGTGCCAAAGCTGAGCAAAAGCGGCGATTCTGTGCACGAAGCGCACGTTATGTGCCAAAAGGAGAAATTCGGAGCGTAAAACGCACGTTTTGTGCAAAAACTGAGCAAAAGCGGCGATTCTGTGCAAGAAACACAGGATTTGTGCCAAAACTAAGCAAAAGCGACGATTCTGTGCACGAAGCGCACGTTATGTGCCAAAAGGAGAAATTCGGAACGTAAAACGCACGTTTTGTGCAAAAACTGGGAAAAAGCGGCGATTCTGTGCACGAAACACAGGATTTGTGCCAAAACTAAGCAAAAGCGACGATTCTGTGCACGAAACGCACGTATTGTGCCAAAACTGAGCAAAAGCGGCGATTCTATGCACGAAACGCTCGTTTTGTGCCAAAACTGAGCAAAAGCGGCGACTCTGTGCACAAAGCGCCCGTATTGTGCCAAAACTGAGCAAAAGCCGCGATTCTGTGCACGAAACGCAGGTTTTAATCCAAAACTTAGCAAAAGCGGCGATTCTGTGCACGAAACGCACGTTTTATGAAACGAGGAGCAATTCGGTGCGTGGAACGCACGTTTTGTGCCAAAACTGAGCAAAAGCGGCGATTCTGTGCACGAAACGCACGTTTTGTGCCAAAACTGAGCAAAAGCGGCGATTCTATGCACGAAAAGCACGTTTTGTGCCAAAACTGAGCATAAGGGGCCATTCTGTGCACGAAACGCACGTTTTATGAAAAGAGGAGCAATTCGGTGCGTGGAACGCACGTTTTGTGCCAAAACTGAGCAAAAGCGGCGATTCTGTGCACGAAACGCACGTTTTGTGCCAAAACTGAGCAAAAGCGGCGATTCTATGCACGAAATGCTCGTTTTGTGCCAAAACTGAGCAAAAGCGGCGATTCTGTGCACGAAACGCACGTTTTATGCCAAGAGGAGCAATTCGGTGCGTGGAACGCACGTTTTGTACCGAAACTGAGCAAAAGCGGCGATTCTGTGCACGAAACGCACGTTTTGTGCTAAAACTGAGGAAAAGCGGCGATTCTGCGCACGAAACACGGGATTTGGGCCAAAACTGAGCAAAAGCGGCGATTCTGAGCACGAAACGCACGTTTTGTTGAAAAACTGAGCAAAAGCGGCGATTCTATGCACGAATCGCTCGTTTTGTGCCAAAACTGAGCAAAAGCGGCGATTCTGTGCAAGAAACACAGGATTTGTGCCAAAACTGAGCAAAAGCGGCGATTCTGTGCAAGAAGCGCACGTTATGTGCCAAAAGGAGAAATTCGGAGCGCAAAACGCACGTTTTGTGCCAAAACTGGTCAAAAGCTGCGATTCTGTGCACGAAACACAGGATTTGTGCCAAAACTAAGCAAAAGCGACGATTCTGTGCACGAAACGCACGTTTTGAGCCAAAACTGAGCAAAAGCGGCGATTCTATGCTCGAGATGCCAGTATTGTGCCAAAACTGAGCAAAAGCGGCGATTCTATGTACGAAAAGCACGTTTTGTGCCAAAACTGAGCATAAGGGGCGATTCTCTGCACGAAACGCAGGTTTTTATCCAAAACTGAGCAAAAGCGGCGATTCTGTGCACGAAACGCACGTTTTATGCCAAGAGGAGCAATTCGGTGCGTGGAACGCACGTTTTGTACCAAAACTGAGCAAAAGCGGCGATTCTGTGCACGAAACGCACGTTTTGTGCTAAAGCTGAGGAAAAGCGGCGATTCTGCGCACGAAACACGGGATTTGTGCCAAAACTGAGCAAAAGCGGCGATTCTGAGCACGAAACGCACGTTTTGTTCCAAAACTGAGCAAAAGCGGCGATTCTATGCACGAATCGCTCGTTTTGTGCCAAAACTGAGCAAAAGCGGCGATTCTATGCACGAAACGCTCGTTTTGTGTCAAAACTGAGCAAAAGCGGCGATTCTGTGCACGAAACGCACGTGTTGCTCCAAAACTGAACAAACGCGGCGATTCTGTGCACGAAACGCACGTTTTGTGCCAAAACTGAGCAAAAGCGGCGATTCTATGCACGAAACGCTCGTTTTGTGCCAAAACTGAGCAAAAGCGGCGATTCTGTGCACGAAACGCACGTTTTGTTGCAAAACTGAGCAAGAGCGGCGATTCTGTGCACGAAACGCCCGTATTGTGCCAAAACTGAGCAAAAGCGGCGATTCTATGCTCGAAATGCACGTTTTGTGCCAAAACTGAGCATAAGCGGTGATTCTCTGCACGAAACGCAGGTTTTTATCCAAAGCTGGGCAAAAGCGGCGATTCTGTGCACGAAACGCACGTTTTGTGCCAAAACTGAGCATAAGCGGCGATTCTCTGCACGAAACGCAGGTTTTAATCCAAAACTGAGCAAAAGCGGCGATTCTGTGCACGAAACGCACGTTTTGTGCCAAAACTGAGCAAAAGCGGCGATTCTATGCACGAAAAGCACGTTTTGCGCCAAAACTGAGCATAAGGGGCGATTCTGTGCACGAAACGCACGTTTTATGAAAAGAGGAGCAATTCGGTGCGTGGAACGCACGTTTTGTACCGAAACTGAGCAAAAGCGGCGATTCTGTGCACGAAACGCACGTTTTGTGCTAAAACTGAGGAAAAGCGGCGATTCTGCGCACGAAACACGGGATTTGGGCCAAAACTGAGCAAAAGCGGCGATTCTGTGCGAGAAGCGCACGTTATGTGCCAAAAGGAGAAATTCGGAGCGCAAAACGCACGTTTTGTGCCAAAACTGGTCAAAAGCTGCGATTCTGTGCACGAACCACAGGATTTGTGCCAAAACTAAGCAAAAGCGACGATTCTGTGCACGAAACGCACGTTTTGTGCCAAAACTGAGCAAAAGCGGCGATTCGATGCTCGAGATGCCAGTATTGTGCCAAAACTGAGCAAAAGCGGCGATTCTATGTACGAAAAGCACGTTTTGTGCCAAAACTGAGCATAAGGGGCGATTCTCTGCACGAAACGCAGGTTTTTATCCAAAACTGAGCAAAAGCGGCGATTCTGTGCACGAAACGCACGTTTTATGCCAAGAGGAGCAATTCGGTGCGTGGAACGCACGTTTTGTACCAAAACTGAGCAAAAGCGGCGATTCTGTGCACGAAACGCACGTTTTGTGCTAAAGCTGAGGAAAAGCGGCGATTCTGCGCACGAAACACGGGATTTGTGCCAAAACTGAGCAAAAGCGGCGATTCTGAGCACGAAACACACGTTTTGTTCCAAAACTGAGCAAAAGCGGCGATTCTATGCACGAATCGCTCGTTTTGTGCCAAAACTGAGCAAAAGCGGCGATTCTATGCACGAAACGCTCGTTTTGTGTCAAAACTGAGCAAAAGCGGCGATTCTGTGCACGAAACGCACGTTTTGTTGCAAAACTGAGCAAAAACGGCGATTCTGTGCACGAAAAGCACGTATTGTGCCAAAACTGAGCATAAGCGGCGACTCTCTGCACGAAACGCAGGTTGTTTGCGAATGAGCGTGGGCTGAGAGGACGGAATAAAATCGAGACACGGCACACTTGTGGACAGTCACTAGATAATTATATTTACAGCTTATCATACACTTAAAAGTACACCGCGGCTTATAATTACTGTTAAAACTACACGTGGTCGTTAACTCTAACTTTTATGCTAAATTAAACAATAATTAATCATCTATGGCACATGAAATTGTCCTCACTACAAAGCGAGCACTGCGGTCACTGCGTGGGCAAGTTTAGATGAACGCGTGAGCAATTTAAGATACAAAATGACAAGAAAATACGGACTGCGAGCAACACGTGGTTGCGCGTGAACAGCGTGAACGATAATGGCGGTAATGGCGTCGAACCGGCACCGCGTGGCCGGTGCACGAGTACCGGTTTCTTCATCGTGATGGCGCGATCGTGGCCATGCGTGTCCGGGAGGTGCTGCCGCTATCGGTAACGACGCACCAGCGAACTACTTTCGCTGCGAACACTAATGGCCGCGCGCGTTCAAAGGAGGATTCGCCAACATTCCCCCCGGCCATCAGCGACTGGTCGATGATGAAGTCTGCGTGTCCGCGTCGTCGTGAGAGGGCTGATGAAGCAGAGCCAGCTTGACGATAGGCCGCGTGAGCGTCGTGGTGGCCGTCTTGAGCTCGACGACCCTGGTCAGTCCATCCTTCCCTGGTAGGAGCCTGAGAACCCTGGCCATGGGCCATTTGCCTGGGGGCAAACGTTCGTCAGTGATAAGAACAAGAGAGCCTACCTTGATCTTGTTGGTCGGATGGTGCCATTTAGAGATCGCCTGGAGTCGTTGTAGATATTGCGTGGACCAGAGCTTCCAAAATTGTTGGAGCCGCTGTTGAATGAACTGCCACCTTGACAGTCGGCTGGCTGCGACATCAAGCAATGCGGGTTCTGGTACTGCGTTCAGCTGCGTTCCGACGAGAAAATGGCCTGGTGACAGGGCTGAAACGTCGTCTGGATCGTCGCTGAGTGGTTCCAATGGTCGTGAATTGAGGATGGCTTCGATCTGCGCGAGCAATGTTACTGATTCCTCGTACGTCAGCAAAGCATCTCCAACCGCCCTCTTGAGGTGAAATTTGAGCGACTTGACCGCGGCCTCCCATTTTCCGCCCATGTGCGGAGCGGCAGGCGGGTTGAAATTCCACTGCGTACCATCCTTGGCGAGTGAAGCTGCGATGGTTTGATTTTCACGTGTACTTTCGATGAATTGTTTCCGAAGTTGTGCGTCTGCTCCTTGGAAGTTGGTACCGCAATCTGAGTAGAGGCATGCTGCGATACCTCTGCGGGACGTGAATCTGCGATAGGCTGCGATGAAAGCGTCTGTAGAGTAATCTGAAACAACTTCCAAGTGAACAGCTGAGGTTGCGAAACAGACGAATACGCAAATCCACCCTTTATGCGTTTTCGCTCCGCGTCCTTTCCAGGTCTTGAGCGTGAGTGGTCCTGCGTAGTCCACGCCTGTGTGCGTGAACGGGCGCGATGGAGTGACCCGACAAAGAGGTAGTTGGCCCATCAGTTGATGGGCACGGATCCCCCTCTGCCGAGCACACTTCACGCACCTGAGGATGTGAGTCTTCACCGGAGCTCTACCACCGATGATCCAATAGCGTTGTCTGAGGAAGGCGAGGGTGTCTTGCGTACCTCCGTGCATCGTTTGCTGATGTGCGTGGTCGATGAGAAGCGCTGAGAGCCGTGAGTCACGAGGCAAAATTACCGGGTGTTTGCCTTCGTACGACAGCTCTGAGTGTTGCAGCCGTCCTCCTACCCTGGCGATCCCTTGATGGTCGAGGTAAGCGGTCAGCCGTGTAAACGGATGTGTCGATGAAAGCGAAGTCCCTTTGGCGAGTGCTGCGAGTTCGTCTTTGAAGTAAAGCGACTGCGTGGCCTGAATCCAGTAGATCCTGGCCTTTTCTATGTCAGCTGCGGAGATCATTGGCGTGGGCGATGCGTTGTATCGTTTCAACAGTTTGTCCACGAATTTGAGGCATAGAGACGTGATTCTGAACAACCTGTTAACAGAAGAATATTGATAGATTAAATTCCATGAATATTCCTTGACTGCGTTCAACGTGTGGAGTGAGACGACAGAGCGAGCTTCTGGAGCTCCTAGCTCGTCTGCGTCACCACTGGTCTGCTTGGGCCATGCGTTCTGCGTTTTCTTGAGCCACGGTGGTCCCGTCCACCACAGAGTGTGCTGATGTAACTGCTCCGTCGAAATGCCTCTCGACGCGCAGTCTGCAGGATTTGATGTACCTGGCGTATGTCTCCAATGATATTGCTGCGTGATCTCTTGAATTTGAATTACCCTGTTGCGTACGTAATCCTTCCATTTAGAGGGGTGCGTCTTGATCCAGGCAAGCGTAACTTCTGAGTCCGTCCACAAAAATGTCTGCGTAACGGTCATGTTCAAAGTAGCGTGAACATGCCTTACCAGTTTGGAAAGTAGCAGCGCTGCTGTTAATTCTAACCTCGGGATGATTAGGCGTTTGAGTGGAGCCACTCGCGTTTTCGAGCAAACGAGAGAAATTTGGGTACCCGTGGACGGTGAGCGGACGACGAGGTAGACGACAGCTGCCATCGCGAAGACTGACGCATCAGAGAATCCGTGTAGTTCAACGGTCGACGTGGGCGTTGTGTTGAACCATCGTGGGATGGAAAGCTTGGCCAAGCTGGTTAAATCTTCCCTGATGTGAAGCCAACGGCGAGTGATGTGAGGAGGCAGAATGTCGTCCCAACTGAGTTCCTGTAACCAAAGCTCTTGAATTAAGATTTTGGCTCGTATGACTACAGGTGCGACAAAACCGAGAGGATCGAAGACTTGTGCTACTTCTGATAGGATGAGGCGTTTGGAGAACTGCGTGCGTTTGGAAGAAGGTATAGTTGAGAAGTTGAAAGTATCTTGATGCGGGGTCCATTTGATTCCGAGAATTTTGGTCTCGCAGTCGTCGAATGAGATTGCTGAGTTTCCTTGGTTAGATGCGAAGACTTCAAGCAACGATTTACTGGTAGAGTGCCATTTTGCCAGAGGAAATCCACCCGCCTGGCAAAGTTGCGTCAGCTGCTGCGCCACTTCGAGGAGATGATCTGCTGTATCTGCGCCACCAAAAATATCGTCGACATACCTGCCATTCTTGATGGGATCCACGGCGAGGGGATATTTCGACCCTTCATCCTCTGCAAGTTGTAAAAGTGTGCGCACAGCGAGATATGGAGCAGCTTTCGTCCCGTACGTGACAGTGGTCAGCTGGTAATGCGTTTCCTTCTGCGTATCATCAAGCCAGAGTATGCGTTGCAAGTTCCAATCATCGGGATGTACCTTGATTTGTCGATACATCTTCGTGATGTCTGTTGCAAACAGATGTTTATACCTGCGTATCCAGATGAGGAGATCAGCGATGTTCAACATAAGATTGGGACCTGTATGCATAAGGTCGTTCAGCGAATATCCTGAGGAAGTTGAACTGGAGCCATTGAATACCACACGAAGAGCGGTGGTCGTGCTGCTCAACTTGAGGACGCCGTGATGTGGAAGATAATACTGCAACGAACTGATTATTGAGCTGTTGTTCAGTCTTACCATATGACCAAGCTGCTCATACTCGAGCATGAACTTGGTGTACAGCTGATTGTACTGGTCATCCTTGCTGAGGCGTCTGAGAATTCGCTGAAGACAGGCGTGTGCTGTTTGATAGGAATTGCCTAGTGCTCGAGGATGTAGTTTGAGCGGCAACCGCACGATGTATCTTCCTGTCGAGTCCCTTGAATGCGTGGTCTTGAAGTGTTCTTCATACTCCTGTTCGTCTGGCGTGAGCAACGGTGTCGTATCCTGTGGTGGCTCCTCTTGCGTCCAAAATCGGCTGAGTAACTCGTCCAGCTGGCGATTGGTATTATTGACCGTGACCTGATGAACGGTTCTGCGTGGCGTAGGAGGGCCTTCGATGGGGCCGATCACGAGCCAGCCAAAGATAGACAGTTGCGCGACCAGCTGCGTTGACGGATGACGAATGATGTTTGGCTTGATGATCTGTCCGTAAGCGTCAGCTCCAAGTATGATGTCCACTGGTCTGGAAACAAGAAACTGCGGATCTGCAAGATTCAGTTTCTCCAGATGCGAGGGCGGTGACGTGAGAGTTGGTGGCGTCGATGGTAGGCAAGTTGTCACCCGTGGAAGCACGTGAGCTTGAATGGTGACTGAGAGAGGCCGGTAATTGGAATGGAGGGTAATATTGACCACTCCGTTCGACTGCGAAGTCCTTGCTCCACCAACTCCGTGGACATCCAAGGTGTAGCGTGTTCGTTTCAATTGGAGCTGCGTTACTAGAGATTCTGAAACAAGTGAGATTTCAGAGCCTGAATCGACCAAGATTCTCACCTGCTGAACTGCGAGGTCGGTGTGCACTCGGGCGAGTGCTGTTGCTAGAAGTGTTGTCCGTGTTCTGCGTGGTCTCGTTGCGTGGTCCGTACGTTGCTTGAATGCGTGGGCGTCCGTGCGTGGTCTAGAAACGTGAGCTGCGTGAACTGTGCTGTCTTCGACGACTGCGCCGACTCTTCAATCGGCAGCGGATGGGCCGGGATGATGCGTGGTCGTGGTTGACGGCTGCGAAGGGCCCGACGTAGGCTGCGTGGGCGGTCGAGGACCCGGCACCACCACATGGCTCAAATCTGCCCCATGCAGCATCGAGTGGTGCAACTCGTTACAGAGTTTGCACCGTTGCGTGGTCCGGCAGCTGCGTAGATTGTGGTGCCCGAGACAATTGACACACAAGGAGTGCGCTTTCACCACGTTTGCGCGGTCAGCCGCGCTCAGCAGTCGGAACACGGGGCAGGCGGAGACATAATGCTGCTTGCTGCAGAATGCGCAGGGGTAGTGTGCCTGCCGAGGTTGCGTCGGTGCCACGGTTGATTGCTCGGGCTTTCGAGCTGGTGGTGCTACGTTGGTGGTGGCTGCGTGGGCTGTGGTCTTGGAGGCACTGACCCTGTGGTGCGTGGGCTGCAACGTCCGAGGCGGCGTCGGCTGCGTGGGCTGAGAGGCGCTGCGGGCGTCCGGTAGGCGCTCCAACTGTTCGAGCGTGCCAGCTCGAGAGAGTAGGAAGGATGTCAACTGGCTGATCGTCGGGAACTCCTTCTGGTCCGACAGGGACGATTCCCAGCGCTCCCGAGTGTCGTGGTCGAGTAATCGAACGAGGGAGGTCAGCAAGTAACAATTGTGCGGGTCCTCCAGCCTGAACGTTTTCAGCGCCTGCGTGGTCTCCCCGATGATGTTCACCATCTTCAGCAGTGAGGAGGCCTTCCGCAGCTTCATCGGCTTGAGCGCATAGAGCCGATCCATGTATGCCTGGACGTTCAAGCGCTCATTCTCGAAGCGCTCGTTGAGGAGTCTCCAGGCCTGCTCGAATGCCTCGTCGTTGGTCGGGAGGTGGCTGATCAGCTGAGCTGCGCTTCCTGAGACAGCTCCCTGCAAATAGTGGAGCTTGTCTAGCGCTGCGAGGTCTGCGCGGTCCCTGATGACAGAGGCAAACGTCGCCTTGAACGCCGGCCACTGGCTGTACTCGCCGTCGAACTTCGGGATCGGGACCTCGGGAAGACGTGCCCGACGATGGTCGGGCTGCGCGGCCTGCGTGGTCGGCGCGGTCTGCGTGGCGGGCTGATTGGTTGCCCATCGGCGCTCGAGGCGCGCGATGAGCTGTCGCGCATTCAACACAACCCGCTCTTCCTGCGTGGCCACCTTTTCCTTATAGTAGCCGTGGTCGAGTTGCGAGACCGGCCACAGGCGGCTGAGAGCTGCGTGTTCTTGCTGGAACAAGGTGTGCCTTTCCAGCAGAGTCTCCTTCCAGATTTCAAGCTCCTCCAGGCCGAGTTGGAGCGGTTCTGTCGTGGCCGCCGCCTCTAAGTCGGAGACCATGGAGGCCATCGACCCAAGTCGTTCCTCTTGAACGGAGGCACGAACCTGCAACTCCGAGGAGAGCCGTGCCGGAGAGCGGGCGCGGGTTCCTGTCGCGGGCTGCGTTTTCTCCTTGGGAACCGTGAGAGCTGGAGGCACGGACGTGTCATCCTCGCGTACCCCGCTTGGCGGCGGCGATTCAGCGCGCGGTGGCGGCGATGACTCACGTGACTTCGACATCGCTCTTTTGACGAAACGGACACTTAACGCAATAGGAGTCACTGAGTTCACAACAAAATGCGGCAAGAGTTAACTGTAAAAGAGTCACAAGGCTCGGAAAACAACACAAACACGATCGGGAGTCACTGAGTTCACCACCGTAGACACGACACTCGCGGATGACGTCACGCAAGATGTCGGTTACACTCGTAACGGCGTATTTCAAATTGTCGCGACAAGGGCGTGTCTCGATCCGGCTCGAAGGACCAAAATGTTTGCGAATGAGCGTGGGCTGAGAGGACGGAATAAAATCGAGACACGGCACACTTGTGGACAGTCACTAGATAATTATATTTACAGCTTATCATACACTTAAAAGTACACCGCGGCTTATAATTACTGTTAAAACTACACGTGGTCGTTAACTCTAACTTTTATGCTAAATTAAACAATAATTAATCATCTATGGCACATGAAATTGTCCTCACTACAAAGCGAGCACTGCGGTCACTGCGTGGGCAAGTTTAGATGAACGCGTGAGCAATTTAAGATACAAAATGACAAGAAAATACGGACTGCGAGCAACACGTGGTTGCGCGTGAACAGCGTGAACGATAATGGCGGTAATGGCGTCGAACCGGCACCGCGTGGCCGGTGCACGAGTACCGGTTTCTTCATCGTGATGGCGCGATCGTGGCCATGCGTGTCCGGGAGGTGCTGCCGCTATCGGTAACGACGCACCAGCGAACTACTTTCGCTGCGAACACTAATGGCCGCGCGCGTTCAAAGGAGGATTCGCCAACACAGGTTTTTATCCAAAACTGAGCAAAAGCGGCGATTCTGTGCACGAAACGCACGTTTTGTGCCAAAATTGAGCAAAGGCGGCGATTCTGCGCACGAAACACGGGATTTGTGCCAGAACTGAGCAAAAGCGGCGATTCTATGCACGAAAAGCACGTTTTGTGCCAAAACTGAGCATAAGGGGCGATTCTGTGCACGAAACGCACGTTTTGTGCCAAAACTGAGCAAAAGCGGCGATTCTGTGCACGAAACGCACGTTTTGTTGCAAAACTGAGCAAAAGCGGCGATTCTGTGCACGAAACGCCCGTATTGTGCCAAAACTGAGCAAAAGCGGCGATTCTATGCTCGAAATGCACGTTTTGTGCCAAAACTGAGCATAAGCGGTGATTCTCTGCACGAAACGCAGGTTTTTATCCAAAGCTGGGCAAAAGCGGCGATTCTGTGCACGAAACGCACGTTTTGTGCCAAAACTGAGCATAAGCGGCGATTCTCTGCACGAAACGCAGGTTTTAATCCACAACTGAGCAAAAGCGGCGATTCTGTGCACGAAACGCACGTTTTGTGCCAAAACTGAGCAAAAGCGGCGATTCTATGCACGAAAAGCACGTTTTGCGCCAAAACTGAGCATAAGGGGCGATTCTGTGCACGAAACGCACGTTTTATGAAAAGAGGAGCAATTCGGTGCGTGGAACGCACGTTTTGTGCCAAAACTAAGCAAAAGCGGCGATTCTGTGCACGAAAAGCACGTTTTGTGCCAAAACTGAGCATAAGGGGCGATTCTGTGCACGAAACGCACGTTTTATGAAAAGAGGAGCAATTCGGTGCGTGGAACGCACGTTTTGTGCCAAAACTGAGCAAAAGCGGCGATTCTGTGCACGAAACGCACGTTTTGTGCCAAAACTGAGCAAAAGCGGCGATTCTATGCACGAAATGCTCGTTTTGTGCCAAAACTGAGCAAAAGCGGCGATTCTGTGCACGAAACGCACGTTTTATGCCAAGAGGAGCAATTCGGTGCGTGGAACGCACGTTTTGTACCGAAACTGAGCAAAAGCGGCGATTCTGTGCACGAAACGCACGTTTTGTGCTAAAACTGAGGAAAAGCGGCGATTCTGCGCACGAAACACGGGATTTGGGCCAAAACTGAGCAAAAGCGGCGATTCTGAGTACGAAACGCACGTTTTGTTGAAAAACTGAGCAAAAGCGGCGATTCTATGCACGAATCGCTCGTTTTGTGCCAAAACTGAGCAAAAGCGGCGATTCTGTGCAAGAAACACAGGATTTGTGAAAAAACTGAGCAAATAAGGCGATTCTGTGCGAGAAGCGCACGTTATGTGCCAAAAGGAGAAATTCGGAGCGCAAAACGCACGTTTTGTGCCAAAACTGGTCAAAAGCTGCGATTCTGTGCACGAAACACAGGATTTGTGCCAAAACTAAGCAAAAGCGACGATTCTGTGCACGAAACGCACGTTTTGTGCCAAAACTGAGCAAAAGCGGCGATTCGATGCTCGAGATGCCAGTATTGTGCCAAAACTGAGCAAAAGCGGCGATTCTATGTACGAAAAGCACGTTTTGTGCCAAAACTGAGCATAAGGGGCGATTCTCTGCACGAAACGCAGGTTTTTATCCAAAACTGAGCAAAAGCGGCGATTCTGTGCACGAAACGCACGTTTTATGCCAAGAGGAGCAATTCGGTGCGTGGAACGCACGTTTTGTACCAAAACTGAGCAAGAGCGGCGATTCTGTGCACGAAACGCACGTTTTGTGCTAAAGCTGAGGAAAAGCGGCGATTCTGCGCACGAAACACGGGATTTGTGCCAAAACTGAGCAAAAGCGGCGATTCTGAGCACGAAACGCACGTTTTGTTCCAAAACTGAGCAAAAGCGGCGATTCTATGCACGAATCGCTCGTTTTGTGCCAAAACTGAGCAAAAGCGGCGATTCTATGCACGAAACGCTCGTTTTGTGTCAAAACTGAGCAAAAGCGGCGATTCTGTGCACGAAACGCACGTTTTGTTGCAAAACTGAGCAAAAACGGCGATTCTGTGCACGAAAAGCACGTTTTGTTCCAAAACTGAGCAAAAGCGGCGATTCTATGCACGAATCGCTCGTTTTGTGCCAAAACTGAGCATAAGGGGCGATTCTGTGCACGAAACGCACGTTTTGTGCTAAAGCTGAGGAAAAGCGGCGATTCCGCGCACGAAACAAGGGATTTGTGCCAAAACTGAGCAAAAGCGGCGATTCTGAGCACGAAACGCACGTTTTGTTCCAAAACTGAGCAAAAGCGGCGATTCTATATACGAATCGCTCCTTTTGTGCCAAAACTGAGCAAAAGCGGCGATTCTGTGCACGAAACGCACGTTTTGCCGCCAAATCTGAGCAAAAGCGGCGATTCTGTGCACGAAACGCACGTGTTGCTCCAAAACTGAACAAACGCGGCGATTCTGTGCACGAAACGCACGTATTGTGCCAAAACTGAGCAAAAGCGGCGATTCTGAGCACGAAATGCTCGTTTTGTGCCAAAACTGAGCAAAAGCGGCGATTATGTGCACAAAGCGCACGTATTGTGCGAAAACTGAGCAAAAGCCGCGATTCTCTGCACGAAACGCACGTTTTATGAAAAGAGGAGCAATTCGGTGCGTGGAACGCACGTCTTGTGCCAAAACTGAGCAAAAGCGGCGATTCTGTGCACGAAACGAACGTTTTATGCCAAAACTGAGCAAAAGCGGCGATTCTATGCACGAAACGCTCGTTTTGTGCCAAAACTGAGCAAAAGCGGCGATTCTGTGCACGAAACGCACGTTTTGTGCCAAAACTGAGCAAAAGCGGCGATTCTATGCACGAAACGCTCGTTTTGTGCCAAAACTGAGCAAAAGCGGCGATTCTGTGCACGAAACGCACGTTTTGTTGCAAAACTGAGCAAAAACGGCGATTCTGTGCACGAAAAGCACGTTTTGTGCCAAAACTGAGCATAAGCGGCGATTCTCTGCACGAAACGCAGGTTTTAATCCAAAACTGAGCAAAAGCGGCGATTCTGTGCACGAAACGCACGTTTTGTGCCAAAACTGAGCAAAAGCGGCGATTCTATGCACGAAAAGCACGTTTTGCGCCAAAACTGAGCATAAGGGGCGATTCTGTGCACGAAACGCACGTTTTATGAAAAGAGGAGCAATTCGGTGGGTGGAACGCACCTTTTGTGCCAAAACTAAGCAAAAGCGGCGATTCTGTGCACGAAAAGCACGTTTTGTGCCAAAACTGAGCATAAGGGGCGATTCTGTGCACGAAACGCACGTTTTATGAAAAGAGGAGCAATTCGGTGCGTGGAACGCACGTTTTGTGCCAAAACTGAGCAAAAGCGGCGATTCTGTGCACGAAACGCACGTTTTGTGCCAAAACTGAGCAAAAGCGGCGATTCTATGCACGAAATGCTCGTTTTGTGCCAAAACAGAGCAAAAGCGGCGATTATGTGCACAAAGCGCACGTATTGTGCCAAAACTGAGCAAAAGCCGCGATTCTGTGCACGAAACGCACGTTTTATGAAAAGAGGAGCAATTCGGTGCGTGGAACGCACGTTTTGTGCCAAAACTGAGCAAAAGCGGCGATTCTGTGCACGAAACGCACGTTTTGTGCCAAAACTGAGCAAAAGCGGCGATTCTATGCACGAAACGCTCGTTTTGTGAAAAAACTGAGCAAAAGCGGCGATTCTGTGCACGAAACGCACGTTTTGTTGCAAAACTGAGCAAAAACGGCGATTCTGTGCACGAAAAGCACGTATTGTGCCAAAACTGAGCATAAGCGGCGACTCTCTGCACGAAACGCAGGTTTTTATCCAAAACTGAGCAAAAGCGGCGATTCTGTGCACGAAACGCACGTTTTGTGCCAAAATTGAGCAAAGGCGGCGATTCTGCGCACGAAACACGGGATTTGTGCCAGAACTGAGCAAAAGCGGCGATTCTATGCACGAAAAGCACGTTTTGTGCCAAAGCTGAGCATAAGGGGCGATTCTGTGCACGAAACGCACGTTTTATGAAAAGAGGAGCAATTCGGTGCGTGGAACGCACGTTTTGTGCCAAAACTAAGCAAAAGCGGCGATTCTGTGCACGAAAAGCACGTTTTGTGCCAAAACTGAACATAAGGGGCGATTCTATGCTCGAAATGCACGTTTTGTGCCAAAACTGAGCATAAGCGGCGATTCTCTGCACGAAACGCAGGTTTTTATCCAAAACTGGGAAAAAGCGGCGATTCTGTGCACGAAACGCACGTTTTATGAAACGAGGAGCAATTCGGTGCGTGGAACGCACGTTTTGTGCCAAAACTGGGCAAAAGCGGCGATTATGTGCACGAAGCGCACGTTATGTGCCAAAAGGAGAAATTCGGAGCGCAAAACGCACGTTTTGTGCCAAAACTGGTCAAAAGCTGCGATTCTGTGCACGAAACACAGGATTTGTGCCAAAACTAAGCAAAAGCGACGATTCTGTGCACGAAACGCACGTTTTGTGCCAAAACTGAGCAAAAGCGGCGATTCTATGCTCGAGATGCACGTATTGTGCCAAAACTGAACAAAAGCGGCGATTCTATGTACGAAAAGCACGTTTTGTGCCAAAACTGAGCATAAGCGGCGATACTCTGCACGAAACGCAGGTTGTTATCCAAAACTGTGCAAAAGCGGCGATTCTGTGCACGAAACGCACGTTTTATGCCAAGAGGAGCAATTCGGAGCGTGGAACGCACGTTTTGTGCCAAAACTGAGCAAAAGCGGCGATTCTGTGCACGAAACGCACGTATTGTGCAAAAGCTGAGCAAAAGCGGCGATTCTGTGCACGAAGCGCACGTTATGTGCCAAAAGGAGAAATTCGGAGCGTAAAACTCACGTTTTGTGCCAAAACTGGGCAAAAGCGGCGATTCTGTGCACGAAACACAGGATTTGTGCCAAAACTAAGCAAAAGCGGCGATTCTGTGCACGAAACGCACGTTTTGTGCCAAAACTGAGCAAAAGTGGCGATTCTGTGCACGAAACGCACGTATTGTGCCAAAGCTGAGCAAAAGCGGCGATTCTGTGCACGAAGCGCACGTTATGTGCCAAAAGGAGAAATTCGGAGCGTAAAACGCACGTGTTGTGCCAAAACTGAGCAAAAGCGGGGATTCTGTGCTCGAAACGCACGTTTTGTGCCAAAACTGACCAAAAGCGGCGATTCTGTGCACGAAACGCACGTTTTGTGCCAAAACTAAGCAAAAGTGGCGATTCTATATACGAATCGCTCGTTTTGTGCCAAAACTGAGCAAAAGCGGCGATTCTGTGCACGAAACGCACGTTTTGTTGCGAAACTGAGCAAAAACGGCGATTCTGTGTACGAAACGCACGTTTTGTTGCAAAACTGAGCAAAAGCGGCGATCCTGTGCACGAAACGCACGTATTGTGCCAAAACTGAACAAAAGCGGCGATTCTATGCTCGGATGCACGTTTTGTGCCAAAACTGAGCAAAAGCGGCGATTCTATGCTCGAAATGCACGTTTTGCCGCCAAAACTGAGCAAAAGCGGCGATTCTGTGCACGAAACACACGTGTTGCGCCAAAACTGAACAAACGCGGCGATTCTGTGCACGAAACGCACGTATTGTGCCAAAACTGAGAAAAGCGGCGATTCTATGCTCGAAATGCACGTTTTGTGCCAAAACTGAGCAAAAGCGGCGATTCTGTGCTCGAAACGCACGTTTTGTGCCAAAACTGACCAAAAGCGGCGATTCTGTGCACGAAACGCACGTTTTGTGCCAAAACTGAGCAAAAGTGGCGATTCTGTGCACGAAACGCACGTATTGTGCCAAAGCTGAGCAAAAGCGGCGATTCTGTGCACGAAGCGCACGTTATGTGCCAAAAGGAGAAATTCGGAGCGTAAAACGCACGTTTTGTGCAAAAACTGGGCAAAAGCGGCGATTCTGTGCACGAAACACAGGATTTGTGCCAAAACTAAGCAAAAGCGACGATTCTGAGCACGAAACGCACGTATTGTGCCAAAACTGAGCAAAAGCGGCGATTCTATGCACGAAACGCTCGTTTTGTGCCAAAACTGAGCAAAAGCGGCGATTCCATGCTCGAAATGCACATTTTGTGCCAAAACTGAGCAAAAGCGGCGAATCTATGCTCGAAATGCACGTTTTGCGGCCAAAACTGAGCAAAAGCGGCGATTCTGTGCACGAAACGCACGTGTTGCGCCAAAACTGAACAAAAGCGGCGATTCTGTGCACGAAACGCCCGTATTGTGCCAAAACTGAGCAAAAGCGGCGATTCAATGCTCGAAATGCACGTTTTGTGCCAAAACTGAGCATAAGCGGCGATTCTCTGCACGGAGCGCAGGTTTTTATCCAAAACTGGGTAAAAGCGGCGATTCTGTGCACGAAACGCACGTTTTATGAAAAGAGGAGCAATTCGGTGCGTGGAACGCACGTTTTGTGCCAAAACTGAGCAAAAGCGGCGATTCTGTGCACGAAACGCACGTTTTGTGCCAAACCTGAGCAAAAGCGGCGATTCTGTGCACGAAACGCACGTTTTGTTGCAAAACTGAGCAAAAACGGCGATTCTGTGCACGAAAAGCACGTATTGTGCCAAAACTGAGCATAAGCGGCGATTCTCTGCACGAAACGTAGGTTTTTATCCAAAACTGAGCAAAAGCGGCGATTCTGTGCACGAAACGCACGTTTTATGCCAAGAGGAGCAATTCGGTGCGTGGAACGCACGTTTTGTACCAAAACTGAGCAAAAGCGGCGATTCTGTGCACGAAACGCACGTTTTGTGCTAAAGCTGAGGAAAAGCGGCGATTCTGCGCACGAAACACGGGATTTGTGCCAAAACTGAGCAAAAGCGGCGATTCTAAGCACGAAACGCACGTTTTGTTCCAAAACTGAGCAAAAGCGGCGATTCTATGCACGAATCGCTCGTGTTGTGCCAAAACTGAGCAAAAGCGGCGATTCTGTGCAAGAAACACAGGATTTGTGCCAAAACTAAGCCAAAGCGACGATTCTGTGCACGAAACTCACGTATTGTGCCAAAACTGAGCAAAAGCGGCGATTCTATGCTCGAAATGCACGTTTTGTGCCAAAACTGAGCATAAGCGGCGATTCTCTGCACGAAACGCAGGTTTTTATCCAAAACTGGGCAAAAGCGGCGATTCTGTGCACGAAACTCACGTTTTATGCCAAGAGGAGCAATTCGGAGCGTGGAACGCACGTTTTGTGCCAAAACTGAGCAAAAGCGGCGATTCTGTGCACGAAACGCACGTATTGTGCCAAAGATGAGCAAAAGCGGCGATTCTGTGCACGAAACACAGGATTTGTGCCACACCTAAGCAAAAGCGTCGATTCTGTGCACGAAACGCACGTTTTGTGCCAAAACTGAGCAAAAGCGGCGATTCTGTGCACGAGACGCACGTTTTGTGCCAAAACTGAGCAAAAGCGGCGATTCTGTGCACAAAGCGCACGTATTGTGCCAAAACTGAGCAAAAGCCGCGATTCTGTGCACGAAACGCACGTTTTGTGCCAAAACTGAGCAAAAGCGGCGATTCTGTGCACGAAGCGCACGTTATGTGCCAAAAGGAGAAATTCGGAGCGTAACACGCACGTTTTTTGCCAAAACTGAGTAAAAGCGGCGATTCTAAGCACGAAACGCACGTTTTGTTCCAAAACTGAGCAAAAGCGGCGATTCTATGCACGAATCGCTCGTGTTGTGCCAAAACTGAGCAAAAGCGGCGATTCTGTGCAAGAAACACAGGATTTGTGCCAAAACTAAGCCAAAGCGACGATTCTGTGCACGAAACTCACGTATTGTGCCAAAACTGAGCAAAAGCGGCGATTCTATGCTCGAAATGCACGTTTTGTGCCAAAACTGAGCATAAGCGGCGATTCTCTGCACGAAACGCAGGTTTTTATCCAAAACTGGGCAAAAGCGGCGATTCTGTGCACGAAACGCACGTTTTATGCCAAGAGGAGCAATTCGGAGCGTGGAACGCACGTTTTGTGCCAAAACTGAGCAAAAGCGGCGATTCTGTGCACGAAACGCACGTTTTGTGCCAAAACGGAGCAAAAGCGGCGATTCTGTGCACGAAACGCACGTATTGTGCCAAAGCTGAGCAAAAGCGGCGATTCTGTGCACGAAGTGCACGTTATGTGCCAAAAGGAGAATATCGGACCGTAACACGCACGTTTTGTGCCAAAACTGAGTAAAAGCGGCGATTTTATGCCCGAAACGCACGTTTTATGCCAAGAGGAGCAATTCGGTGCGTGGAACGCACGTTTTGTGCCAAAACTGAGCAAAAGCGGCGATTCTGTGCACGAAACGCACGTACTGTGCCAAAGATGAGCAAAAGCGGCGATTCTGTGCACGAAACACAGGATTTGTGCCACACCTAAGCAAAAGCGTCGATTCTGTGCACGAAACGCACGTTTTGTGCCAAAACTGAGCAAAAGCGGCGATTCTGTGCACGAGACGCACGTTTTGTGCCAAAACTGAGCAAAAGCGGCGATTCTGTGCACAAAGCGCACGTATTGTGCCAAAACTGAGCAAAAGCCGCGATTCTGTGCACGAAACGCACGTTTTGTGCCAAAACTGAGCAAAAGCGGCGATTCTGTGCACGAAGCGCACGTTATGTGCCAAAAGGAGAAATTCGGAGCGTAACACGCACGTTTTGTGCCAAAACTGAGTAAAAGCGGCGATTCTATGCACGAAACGCTCGTTTTGTGCCAAAACTGAGCAAAAGCTGTGGTTCTATGCACGAAACGCTCGTTTTGTGCCAAAACTGAGCAGAAGCGGCTATTCTGTGCACGATACGCACGTATTGTGCCAAAACTGAGCAAAAGCGCCGATTCTATGCTCGAAATGCACGTTTTGTGCCAAAACTGAGCAAAAGCGGCGATTCTGATCACGAAACGCACGTTTTGTGCCAAAACTGAGCAAAAGTGGCGATTCTATGCTCGAAATGCACGTTTTGTGACAAAACTGAGCAAAAGCGGCGATTCTATGCACGAAAAGCAGGTTTTGTGCCAAAACTGAGCATAAGCGGCGATTCTCTACACGAAACGCAGGTTTTTATCCAAAACTGAGCAAAAGCGGCGATTCTGTGCACGAAACGCACGTATTGTGCCAAAACTGAGCAATAGCGGCGATTCTATGCTCGAAATGCACGTATTGTGCCAAAACTGAGCAAAAGCGGCGATTCTGTGCACGAAGTGCACGTATTGAGAATTAACTGAGCAAAAGCGGCGATTCTATTCTCGAAATGCACGTATTGTGCCAAAGCTGAGCAAAAGCGGCGATTCTGTGCACGAAGCGCACGTTATGTGCCAAAAGGAGAAATTCGGAGCGTAAAACGCACGTGTTGTGCCAAAACTGAGCAAAAGCGGCGATTCTGTGCTCGAAACGCACGTTTTGTGCCAAAACTGACCAAAAGCGGCGATTCTGTGCACGAAACGCACGTTTTGTGCCAAAACTAAGCAAAAGTGGCGATTCTGTGCACGAAACGCACGTATTGCGCCAAAGCTGAGCAAAAGCGGCGATTCTGTGCACGAAGCGCACGTTATGTGCCAAAAGGAGAAATTCGGAGCGTAAAACGCACGTTTTGTGCCAAAACTGAGCAAAAGCGGCGATTCTGTGCTCGAAACGCACGTTTTGTGCCAAAACTGACCAAAAGCGGCGATTCTGTGCACGAAACGCACGTTTTGTGCCAAAACTAAGCAAAAGCGGCGATTCTATGCACGAATCGCTCGTTTTGTGCCAAAACTGAGCAAAAGCGGCGATTCTGTGCAAGAAACACAGGATTTGTGCCAAAACTAAGCAAAAGCGACGATTCTGTGCACGAAACGCACGTTTTGTGCCAAAACTGAGCAAAAGCGGCG
Organism: Stelis phaeoptera; assembly: GCA_943735885.1. Lineage (NCBI taxonomy): Eukaryota > Metazoa > Arthropoda > Insecta > Hymenoptera > Megachilidae > Stelis > Stelis phaeoptera. The sequence goes on from CALSEM010000021.1 coordinate 351,435, forward strand.
ATTCTATGCTCGAGATGCACGTATTGTGCCAAAACTGTCCAATAGCCGCGATTCTATGCTCGAAATGCACGTTTTGTGCCAAAACTGAGCAAAAGCGGCGATTCTGAGCACGAAACACACGTTTTGATCCAAAACTGAGCAAAAGCGGCGATTCTATATACGAATCGCTCGTTTTGTGCCAAAACTGAGCAAAAGCGGCGATTCTGTGCACGAAACGCACGTTTTGTTGCGAAACTGAGCAAAAACGGCGATTCTGTGTACGAAACGCACGTTTTGTTGCAAAACTGAGCAAAAGCGGCGATCCTGTGCACGAAACGCACGTATTGTGCCAAAACTGAACAAAAGCGGCGATTCTATGCTCGGATGCACGTTTTGTGCCAAAACTGAGCAAAAGCGGCGATTCTATGCTCGAAATGCACGTTTTGCCGCCAAAACTGAGCAAAAGCGGCGATTCTGTGCACGAAACGCACGTGTTGCGCCAAAACTGAACAAATGCGGCGATTCTGTGCACGAAACGCACGTATTGTGCCAAAACTGAGCAAAAGCGGCGATTCTATGCTCGAAATGCACGTTTTGTGCCAAAACTGAGCAAAAGCGGCGATTCTGTGCTCGAAACGCACGTTTTGTGCCAAAACTGACCAAAAGCGGCGATTCTGTGCACGAAACGCACGTTTTGTGCCAAAACTGAGCAAAAGTGGCGATTCTGTGCACGAAACGCACGTATTGTGCCAAAGCTGAGCAAAAGCGGCGATTCTGTGCACGAGACGCACGTTTTGTGCCAAAACTGAGCAAAAGCGGCGATTCTGTGCACAAAGCGCACGTATTGTGCCAAAACTGAGCAAAAGCCGCGATTCTGTGCACGAAACGCACGTTTTGTGCCAAAACTGAGTAAAAGCGGCGATTTTATGCCCGAAACGCACGTTTTATGCCAAGAGGAGCAATTCGGTGCGTGGAACGCACGTTTTGTGCCAAAACTGAGCAAAAGCGGCGATTCTGTGCACGAAACGCACGTATTGTGCCAAAGATGAGCAAAAGCGGCGATTCTGTGCACGAAACACAGGATTTATGCCACACCTAAGCAAAAGCGTCGATTCTGTGCACGAAACGCACGTTTTGTGCCAAAACTGAGCAAAAGCGGCGATTCTGTGCACGAGACGCACGTTTTGTGCCAAAACTGAGCAAAAGCGGCGATTCTGTGCACAAAGCGCACGTATTGTGCCAAAACTGAGCAAAAGCCGCGATTCTGTGCACGAAACGCACGTTTTGTGCCAAAACTGAGCAAAAGCGGCGATTCTGTGCACGAAGCGCACGTTATGTGCCAAAAGGAGAAATTCGGAGCGTAACACGCACGTTTTGTGCCAAAACTGAGTAAAAGCGGCGATTCTATGCACGAAACGCTCGTTTTGTGCCAAAACTGAGCAAAAGCTGTGATTCTATGCACGAAACGCTCGTTTTGTGCCAAAACTGAGCAGAAGCGGCTATTCTGTGCACGAAACGCACGTATTGTGCCAAAACTGAGCAAAAGCGCCGATTCTATGCTCGAAATGCACGTTTTGTGCCAAAACTGAGCAAAAGCGGCGATTCTGATCACGAAACGCACGTTTTGTGCCAAAACTGAGCAAAAGTGGCGATTCTATGCTCGAAATGCACGTTTTGTGCCAAAACTGAGCAAAAGCTGTGATTCTATGCACGAAACGCTCGTTTTGTGCCAAAACTAAGCAGATGCGGCTATTCTGTGCACGAAACGCACGTATTGTGCCAAAACTGAGCAAAAGCGGCGATTCTATGCTCGAAATGCACGTTTTGTGCCAAAACTGAGCAAAAGCGGAGATTCTGTGCACGAAACGCACGTGTTGCGCAAAAACTAAACAAAAGCGGCGATTCTGTGCACGAAACGCACGTTTTGTTGCAAAACTGAGTAAAAACGGCGATTCTGTGCACGAAACGCACGTTTTGTTGCAAAACTGAGCAAAAGCGGCTATTCTGTGCACGAAACGCACGTATTGTGCCAAAACTGAGCAAAAGCGGCGATTCTATGCTCCAAATGCACGTCTTGTTCCAAAACTGAGCAAAAGCGGCTATTCTGTTCACGAAACGCACGTATTGTGCCAAAACTGAGCAAAAGCGGCGATTCTATGCTCGAAATGCACGTTTTGTGCCAAAACTGAGCAAAAGCGGCGATTCTGTGCACGAAACGCACGTTTTATGAAAAGAGGAGCAATACGGTGCGTGGAACGCACGTTTTGTGCCAAAACTGAGCAAAAGCGGCGATTCTGTGCACGAAACGCACGTTTTGTGCCAAAACTGAGCAAAAGCGGCGATTCTGAGCACGAAACGCACGTTTTGTTCCAAAACTGAGCAAAAGCGGCGATTCTGAGCACGAAACGCACGTTTTTGTTCCAAAACTGAGCATAAGCGGCGATTCTCTGCACGAAACGCAGGTTTTATGAAAAGAGGAGCAATTCGGTGCGTGGAACGCACGTTTTGTGCCAAAACTGAGCAAAGCGGCGATTCTGTGCACGAAACGCATGTATTGTGCCAAAACTGAGCATAAGCGGCGATTCTCTGCACGAAACGCAGGATTTATGCCACACCTAAGCAAAAGCGTCGATTCTGTGCACGAAACGCACGTTTTGTGCCAAAACTGAGCAAAAGCGGCGATTCTGTGCACGAGACGCACGTTTTGTGCCAAAACTGAGCAAAAGCGGCGATTCTGTGCACGAAACGCACGTATTGTGCCAAAGCTGAGCAAAAGCGGCGATTCTGTGCACGAGACGCACGTTTTGTGCCAAAACTGAGCAAAAGCGGCGATTCTGTGCACAAAGCGCACGTATTGTGCCAAAACTGAGCAAAAGCCGCGATTCTGTGCACGAAACGCACGTTTTGTGCCAAAACTGAGTAAAAGCGGCGATTTTATGCCGAAACGCACGTTTTATGCCAAGAGGAGCAATTCGGTGCGTGGAACGCACGTTTTGTGCCAAAACTGAGCAAAAGCGGCGATTCTGTGCACGAAACGCACGTATTGTGCCAAAGATGAGCAAAAGCGGCGATTCTGTGCACGAAACACAGGATTTATGCCACACCTAAGCAAAAGCGTCGATTCTGTGCACGAAACGCACGTTTTGTGCCAAAACTGAGCAAAAGCGAGGCGATTCTGTGCACGAGACGCACGTTTTGTGCCAAAACTGAGCAAAAGCGGCGATTCTGTGCACAAAGCGCACGTATTGTGCCAAAACTGAGCAAAAGCCGCGATTCTGTGCACGAAACGCACGTTTTGTGCCAAAACTGAGCAAAAGCGGCGATTCTGTGCACGAAGCGCACGTTATGTGCCAAAAGGAGAAATTCGGAGCGTAACACGCACGTTTTGTGCCAAAACTGAGTAAAAGCGGCGATTCTATGCACGAAACGCTCGTTTTGTGCCAAAACTGAGCAAAAGCTGTGATTCTATGCACGAAACGCTCGTTTTGTGCCAAAACTGAGCAGAAGCGGCTATTCTGTGCACGAAACGCACGTATTGTGCCAAAACTGAGCAAAAGCGCCGATTCTATGCTCGAAATGCACGTTTTGTGCCAAAACTGAGCAAAAGCGGCGATTCTGATCACGAAACGCACGTTTTGTGCCAAAACTGAGCAAAAGTGGCGATTCTATGCTCGAAATGCACGTTTTGTGACAAAACTGAGCAAAAGCGGCGATTCTATGCACGAAACGCTCGTTTGTGCCAAAACTGAGCAAAAGCGGCTATTCAGTGCACGAAACTCACGTATTGTGCCAAAACTGAGCAAAAGCGGCGATTCTATGCTCGAAATGCACGTTTTGTGCCAAAACTGAGCAAAAGCGGAGATTCTGTGCACGAAACGCACATGTTGCGCCAAAACTAAACAAAAGCGGCGATTCTGTGCACGAAACGCACGTTTTGTTGCAAAACTGAGTAAAAACGGCGATTCTGTGCACGAAACGCACGTTTTGTTGCAAAACTGAGCAAAAGCGGCTATTCTGTGCACGAAACGCACGTATTGTGCCAAAACTGAGCAAAAGCGGCGATTCTATGCTCCAAATGCACGTCTTGTTCCAAAACTGAGCAAAAGCGGCGATTCTGATCACGAAACGCACGTTATGTGCCAAAAGGAGAAATTCGGAGCGTAACACGCACGTTTTGTGCCAAAAATGAGTAAAAGCGGCGATTCTATGCACGAAACGCTCGTTTTGTGCCAATACTGAGCAAAAGCGGTGATTCTATGCACGAAACGCACGTATTGTGCCAAAACTGAGCATAAGCGGCCAATCTCTGCACGAAACGCAGGTTTTTATCCAAAACTGAGCAAAAGCGGCGATTCTGTGCACGAAACGCACGTTTTGTGCCAAAACGGAGCAAAAGCGGCGATTCTGTGCACGAAACGCACGTGTTGTGCCAAAGCTGAGCAAAAGCGGCGATTCTATGCTCGAGATGCACGTATTGTGCCAAAACTGAGCAAAAGCGGCGATTCTGTGCACGCAACCCACGTTTTGTGCCAAAACGGAGCAAAAGCGGCGATTCTGTGCACGAATCGCTCGTTATGTGCCAAAACTGAGCAAAAGCGGCGATTCTGTGCAAGAAACACAGGATTTGTGCCAAAACTAAGCAAAAGCGACGATTCTGTGCACGAAACGCACGTTTTGTGCCAAAACTGAGCAAAAGCGGCGATTCTATGCTCGAGATGCACGTATTGTGCCAAAACTGTCCAATTTCCGCGATTCTATGCTCGAAATGCACGTTTTGTGCCAAAACTGAGCAAAAGCGGCGATTCTGAGCACGAAACACACGTTTTGATCCAAAACTGAGCAAAAGCGGCGATTCTGTGCTCGAAACGCACGTTTTGTGCCAAAACTGAGCAAAAGCGGCGATTCTATGCTCGAAATGCACGTTTTGTGCCAAAACTGAGCAAAAGCGGCGATTCTTTGCTCGAAACGCACGTTTTGTGCCAAAACTGACCAAAAGCGGCGATTCTGTGCACGAAACGCACGTTTTGTGCCAAAACTGAGCAAAAGTGGCGATTCTGTGCACGAAACGCACGTATTGTGCCAAAGCTGAGCAAAAGCGGCGATTCTGTGCACGAAGCGCACGTTATGTGCCAAAAGGAGAAATTCGGAGCGTAAAACGCACGTTTTGTGCAAAAACTGGGCAAAAGCGGCGATTCTGTGCACGAAACACAGGATTTGTGCCAAAACTAAGCAAAAGCGACGATTCTGAGCATGAAACGCACGTATTGTGCCAAAACTGAGCAAAAGCGGCGATTCTATGCACGAAACGCTCGTTTTGTGCCAAAACTGAGCAAAAGCGGCTATTCTGTGCACGAAACGCACGTATTGTGCCAAAACTGAGCAAAAGCGGCGATTCTGATCACGAAACGCACGTTTTGTGCCAAAACTGAGCAAAAGTGGCGATTCTATGCTCGAAATGCACGTTTTGTGACAAAACTGAGCAAAAGCGGCGATTCTATGCACGAAACGCTCGTTTTGTGCCAAAACTGAGCAAAAGCGGCTATTCTGTTCACGAAACGCACGTATTGTGCCAAAACTGAGCAAAAGCGGCGATTCTATGCTCGAAATGCACGTTTTGTGCCAAAACTGAGCAAAAGCGGCGATTCTGTGCACGAAACGCACGTATTGTGCCAAAACTGAGCATAAGCGGCGATTCTGTGCACGAAGCGCACGTTATGTGCCAAAAGGAGAAATTCGGAGCGTAAAACGCACGTTTTGTGTCAAAACTGGGCAAAAGCGGCGATTCTGTGCACGAAACACAGGATTTGTGCCAAAACTAAGCAAAAGCGACGATTCTGTGCACGAAACGCACGTTTTGTGCCAAAACTGAGCAAAAGCGGCGATTCTGTGCACGAAGCGCACGTTATGTGCCAAAAGGAGAAATTCGGAGCGTAACACGCACGTTTTGTGCCAAAACTGAGTAAAAGCGGCGATTCTATGCACGAAACGCTCGTTTTGTGCCTAAACTGAGCAAAAGCTGTGATTCTATGCACGAAACGCTCGTTTTGTGCCAAAACTAAGCAGATGCGGCTATTCTGTGCACGAAACGCACGTATTGTGCCAAAACTGAGCAAAAGCGGCGATTCTATGCTCGAAATGCACGTTTTGTGCCAAAACTGAGCAAAAGCGGAGATTCTGTGCACGAAACGCACGTGTTGCGCAAAAACTAAACAAAAGCGGCGATTCTGTGCACGAAACGCACGTTTTGTTGCAAAACTGAGTAAAAACGGCGATTCTGTGCACGAAACGCACGTTTTGTTGCAAAACTGAGCAAAAGCGGCTATTCTGTGCACGAAACGCACGTATTGTGCCAAAACTGAGCAAAAGCGGCGATTCTATGCTCCAAATGCACGTCTTGTTCCAAAACTGAGCAAAAGCGGCTATTCTGTTCACGAAACGCACGTATTGTGCCAAAACTGAGCAAAAGCGGCGATTCTATGCTCGAAATGCACGTTTTGTGCCAAAACTGAGCAAAAGCGGCGATTCTGTGCACGAAACGCACGTTTTATGAAAAGAGGAGCAATACGGTGCGTGGAACGCACGTTTTGTGCCAAAACTGAGCAAAAGCGGCGATTCTGTGCACGAAACGCACGTTTTGTGCCAAAACTGAGCAAAAGCGGCGATTCTGAGCACGAAACGCACGTTTTGTTCCAAAACTGAGCAAAAGCGGCGATTCTGAGCACGAAACGCACGTTTTGTTCCAAAACTGAGCATAAGCGGCGATTCTCTGCACGAAACGCAGGTTTTATGAAAAGAGGAGCAATTCGGTGCGTGGAACGCACGTTTTGTGCCAAAACTGAGCAAAAGCGGCGATTCTGTGCACGAAACGCATGTATTGTGCCAAAACTGAGCATAAGCGGCGATTCTCTGCACGAAACGCAGGTTTTTATCCAAAACTGAGCAAAAGCGGCGATTCTGTGCACGAAACGCACGTTTTGTGCCAAAACTGAGCAAAAGCGGCGATTCTGAGCACGAAACGCACGTTTTGTTCCAAAACTGAGCATAAGCGGCGATTCTCTGCACGAAACGCAGGTTTTATGAAAAGAGGAGCAATTCGGTGCGTGGAACGCACGTTTTGTGCCAAAACTGAGCAAAAGCGGCGATTCTGTGCACGAAACGCACGTTTTGTGCCAAAACTGAGCAAAAGCGGCGATTCTGTGCACGAGACGCACGTTTTGTGCCAAAACTGAGCAAAAGCGGCGATTCTGTGCACAAAGCGCACGTATTGTGCCAAAACTGAGCAAAAGCCGCGATTCTGTGCACGAAACGCACGTTTTGTGCCAAAACTGAGCAAAAGCGGCGATTCTGTGCACGAAGCGCACGTTATGTGCCAAAAGGAGAAATTCGGAGCGTAACACGCACGTTTTGTGCCAAAACTGAGTAAAAGCGGCGATTCTATGCACGAAACGCTCGTTTTGTGCCAAAACTGAGCAAAAGCTGTGGTTCTATGCACGAAACGCTCGTTTTGTGCCAAAACTGAGCAGAAGCGGCTATTCTGTGCACGATACGCACGTATTGTGCCAAAACTGAGCAAAAGCGCCGATTCTATGCTCGAAATGCACGTTTTGTGCCAAAACTGAGCAAAAGCGGCGATTCTGATCACGAAACGCACGTTTTGTGCCAAAACTGAGCAAAAGTGGCGATTCTATGCTCGAAATGCACGTTTTGTGACAAAACTGAGCAAAAGCGGCGATTCTATGCACGAAAAGCAGGTTTTGTGCCAAAACTGAGCATAAGCGGCGATTCTCTACACGAAACGCAGGTTTTTATCCAAAACTGAGCAAAAGCGGCGATTCTGTGCACGAAACGCACGTATTGTGCCAAAACTGAGCAATAGCGGCGATTCTATGCTCGAAATGCACGTATTGTGCCAAAACTGAGCAAAAGCGGCGATTCTGTGCACGAAGTGCACGTATTGAGAATTAACTGAGCAAAAGCGGCGATTCTATTCTCGAAATGCACGTATTGTGCCAAAGCTGAGCAAAAGCGGCGATTCTGTGCACGAAGCGCACGTTATGTGCCAAAAGGAGAAATTCGGAGCGTAAAACGCACGTGTTGTGCCAAAACTGAGCAAAAGCGGCGATTCTGTGCTCGAAACGCACGTTTTGTGCCAAAACTGACCAAAAGCGGCGATTCTGTGCACGAAACGCACGTTTTGTGCCAAAACTAAGCAAAAGTGGCGATTCTGTGCACGAAACGCACGTATTGCGCCAAAGCTGAGCAAAAGCGGCGATTCTGTGCACGAAGCGCACGTTATGTGCCAAAAGGAGAAATTCGGAGCGTAAAACGCACGTTTTGTGCCAAAACTGAGCAAAAGCGGCGATTCTGTGCTCGAAACGCACGTTTTGTGCCAAAACTGACCAAAAGCGGCGATTCTGTGCACGAAACGCACGTTTTGTGCCAAAACTAAGCAAAAGCGGCGATTCTATGCACGAATCGCTCGTTTTGTGCCAAAACTGAGCAAAAGCGGCGATTCTGTGCAAGAAACACAGGATTTGTGCCAAAACTAAGCAAAAGCGACGATTCTGTGCACGAAACGCACGTTTTGTGCCAAAACTGAGCAAAAGCGGCGATTCTATGCTCGAGATGCACGTATTGTGCCAAAACTGTCCAATAGCCGCGATTCTATGCTCGAAATGCACGTTTTGTGCCAAAACTGAGCAAAAGCGGCGATTCTGAGCACGAAACACACGTTTTGATCCAAAACTGAGCAAAAGCGGCGATTCTATATACGAATCGCTCGTTTTGTGCCAAAACTGAGCAAAAGCGGCGATTCTGTGCACGAAACGCACGTTTTGTTGCGAAACTGAGCAAAAACGGCGATTCTGTGTACGAAACGCACGTTTTGTTGCAAAACTGAGCAAAAGCGGCGATCCTGTGCACGAAACGCACGTATTGTGCCAAAACTGAACAAAAGCGGCGATTCTATGCTCGGATGCACGTTTTGTGCCAAAACTGAGCAAAAGCGGCGATTCTATGCTCGAAATGCACGTTTTGCCGCCAAAACTGAGCAAAAGCGGCGATTCTGTGCACGAAACGCACGTGTTGCGCCAAAACTGAACAAACGCGGCGATTCTGTGCACGAAACGCACGTATTGTGCCAAAACTGAGCAAAAGCGGCGATTCTATGCTCGAAATGCACGTTTTGTGCCAAAACTGAGCAAAAGCGGCGATTCTGTGCTCGAAACGCACGTTTTGTGCCAAAACTGACCAAAAGCGGCGATTCTGTGCACGAAACGCACGTTTTGTGCCAAAACTGAGCAAAAGTGGCGATTCTGTGCACGAAACGCACGTATTGTGCCAAAGCTGAGCAAAAGCGGCGATTCTGTGCACGAGACGCACGTTTTGTGCCAAAACTGAGCAAAAGCGGCGATTCTGTGCACAAAGCGCACGTATTGTGCCAAAACTGAGCAAAAGCCGCGATTCTGTGCACGAAACGCACGTTTTGTGCCAAAACTGAGTAAAAGCGGCGATTTTATGCCCGAAACGCACGTTTTATGCCAAGAGGAGCAATTCGGTGCGTGGAACGCACGTTTTGTGCCAAAACTGAGCAAAAGCGGCGATTCTGTGCACGAAACGCACGTATTGTGCCAAAGATGAGCAAAAGCGGCGATTCTGTGCACGAAACACAGGATTTATGCCACACCTAAGCAAAAGCGTCGATTCTGTGCACGAAACGCACGTTTTGTGCCAAAACTGAGCAAAAGCGGCGATTCTGTGCACGAGACGCACGTTTTGTGCCAAAACTGAGCAAAAGCGGCGATTCTGTGCACAAAGCGCACGTATTGTGCCAAAACTGAGCAAAAGCCGCGATTCTGTGCACGAAACGCACGTTTTGTGCCAAAACTGAGCAAAAGCGGCGATTCTGTGCACGAAGCGCACGTTATGTGCCAAAAGGAGAAATTCGGAGCGTAACACGCACGTTTTGTGCCAAAACTGAGTAAAAGCGGCGATTCTATGCACGAAACGCTCGTTTTGTGCCAAAACTGAGCAAAAGCTGTGATTCTATGCACGAAACGCTCGTTTTGTGCCAAAACTGAGCAGAAGCGGCTATTCTGTGCACGAAACGCACGTATTGTGCCAAAACTGAGCAAAAGCGCCGATTCTATGCTCGAAATGCACGTTTTGTGCCAAAACTGAGCAAAAGCGGCGATTCTGATCACGAAACGCACGTTTTGTGCCAAAACTGAGCAAAAGTGGCGATTCTATGCTCGAAATGCACGTTTTGTGACAAAACTGAGCAAAAGCGGCGATTCTATGCACGAAACGCTCGTTTTGTGCCAAAACTGAGCAAAAGCGGCTATTCAGTGCACGAAACTCACGTATTGTGCCAAAACTGAGCAAAAGCGGCGATTCTATGCTCGAAATGCACGTTTTGTGCCAAAACTGAGCAAAAGCGGAGATTCTGTGCACGAAACGCACATGTTGCGCCAAAACTAAACAAAAGCGGCGATTCTGTGCACGAAACGCACGTTTTGTTGCACAACTGAGTAAAAACGGCGATTCTGTGCACGAAACGCACGTTTTGTTGCAAAACTGAGCAAAAGCGGCTATTCTGTGCACGAAACGCACGTATTGTGCCAAAACTGAGCAAAAGCGGCGATTCTATGCTCCAAATGCACGTCTTGTTCCAAAACTGAGCAAAAGCGGCGATTCTGATCACGAAACGCACGTTATGTGCCAAAAGGAGAAATTCGGAGCGTAACACGCACGTTTTGTGCCAAAAATGAGTAAAAGCGGCGATTCTATGCACGAAACGCTCGTTTTGTGCCAAAACTGAGCAAAAGCGGTGATTCTATGCACGAAACGCACGTATTGTGCCAAAACTGAGCATAAGCGGCCAATCTCTGCACGAAACGCAGGTTTTTATCCAAAACTGAGCAAAAGCGGCGATTCTGTGCACGAAACGCACGTTTTGTGCCAAAACGGAGCAAAAGCGGCGATTCTGTGCACGAAACGCACGTGTTGTGCCAAAGCTGAGCAAAAGCGGCGATTCTATGCTCGCCATGCACGTATTGTGCCAAAACTGAGCAAAAGCGGCGATTCTGTGCACGCAACCCACGTTTTGTGCCAAAACGGAGCAAAAGCGGCGATTCTGTGCACGAATCGCTCGTTATGTGCCAAAACTGAGCAAAAGCGGCGATTCTGTGCAAGAAACACAGGATTTGTGCCAAAACTAAGCAAAAGCGACGATTCTGTGCACGAAACGCACGTTTTGTGCCAAAACTGAGCAAAAGCGGCGATTCTATGCTCGAGATGCACGTATTGTGCCAAAACTGTCCAATTTCCGCGATTCTATGCTCGAAATGCACGTTTTGTGCCAAAACTGAGCAAAAGCGGCGATTCTGAGCACGAAACACACGTTTTGATCCAAAACTGAGCAAAAGCGGCGATTCTGTGCTCGAAACGCACGTTTTGTGCCAAAACTGTGCAAAAGCGGCGATTCTATGCTCGAAATGCACGTTTTGTGCCAAAACTGAGCAAAAGCGGCGATTCTTTGCTCGAAACGCACGTTTTGTGCCAAAACTGACCAAAAGCGGCGATTCTGTGCACGAAACGCACGTTTTGTGCCAAAACTGAGCAAAAGTGGCGATTCTGTGCACGAAACGCACGTATTGTGCCAAAGCTGAGCAAAAGCGGCGATTCTGTGCACGAAGCGCACGTTATGTGCCAAAAGGAGAAATTCGGAGCGTAAAACGCACGTTTTGTGCAAAAACTGGGCAAAAGCGGCGATTCTGTGCACGAAACACAGGATTTGTGCCAAAACTAAGCAAAAGCGACGATTCTGAGCATGAAACGCACGTATTGTGCCAAAACTGAGCAAAAGCGGCGATTCTATGCACGAAACGCTCGTTTTGTGCCAAAACTGAGCAAAAGCGGCTATTCTGTGCACGAAACGCACGTATTGTGCCAAAACTGAGCAAAAGCGGCGATTCTGATCACGAAACGCACGTTTTGTGCCAAAACTGAGCAAAAGTGGCGATTCTATGCTCGAAATGCACGTTTTGTGACAAAACTGAGCAAAAGCGGCGATTCTATGCACGAAACGCTCGTTTTGTGCCAAAACTGAGCAAAAGCGGCTATTCTGTTCACGAAACGCACGTATTGTGCCAAAACTGAGCAAAAGCGGCGATTCTATGCTCGAAATGCACGTTTTGTGCCAAAACTGAGCAAAAGCGGCGATTCTGTGCACGAAACGCACGTATTGTGCCAAAACTGAGCATAAGCGGCGATTCTGTGCACGAAGCGCACGTTATGTGCCAAAAGGAGAAATTCGGAGCGTAAAACGCACGTTTTGTGTCAAAACTGGGCAAAAGCGGCGATTCTGTGCACGAAACACAGGATTTGTGCCAAAACTAAGCAAAAGCGACGATTCTGTGCACGAAACGCACGTTTTGTGCCAAAACTGAGCAAAAGCGGCGATTCTGTGCACGAAGCGCACGTTATGTGCCAAAAGGAGAAATTCGGAGCGTAACACGCACGTTTTGTGCCAAAACTGAGTAAAAGCGGCGATTCTATGCACGAAACGCTCGTTTTGTGCCAAAACTGAGCAAAAGCTGTGATTCTATGCACGAAACGCTCGTTTTGTGCCAAAACTAAGCAGATGCGGCTATTCTGTGCACGAAACGCACGTATTGTGCCAAAACTGAGCAAAAGCGGCGATTCTATGCTCGAAATGCACGTTTTGTGCCAAAACTGAGCAAAAGCGGAGATTCTGTGCACGAAACGCACGTGTTGCGCAAAAACTAAACAAAAGCGGCGATTCTGTGCACGAAACGCACGTTTTGTTGCAAAACTGAGTAAAAACGGCGATTCTGTGCACGAAACGCACGTTTTGTTGCAAAACTGAGCAAAAGCGGCTATTCTGTGCACGAAACGCACGTATTGTGCCAAAACTGAGCAAAAGCGGCGATTCTATGCTCCAAATGCACGTCTTGTTCCAAAACTGAGCAAAAGCGGCTATTCTGTTCACGAAACGCACGTATTGTGCCAAAACTGAGCAAAAGCGGCGATTCTATGCTCGAAATGCACGTTTTGTGCCAAAACTGAGCAAAAGCGGCGATTCTGTGCACGAAACGCACGTATTGTGCCAAAACTGAGCATAAGCGGCGATTCTGTGCACGAAGCGCACGTTATGTGCCAAAAGGAGAAATTCGGAGCGTAAAACGCACGTTTTGTGTCAAAACTGGGCAAAAGCGGCGATTCTGTGCACGAAACACAGGATTTGTGCCAAAACTAAGCAAAAGCGACGATTCTGTGCACGAAACTCACGTTTTGTGCCAAAACTGAGCAACAGCGGCGATTCTGTGCACGATCCGCACGTTTTGTGCCAAAACTGAGCAAAAGCGGCGATTCTATGCACGAAAAGCAGGTTTTGTGCCAAAACTGAGCATAAGCGGCGATTCTGTGCACAAAGCGCACGTATTGTGCCAAAACTGAGCAAAAGCCGCGATTCTGTGCACGAAACGCACGTTTTGTGCCAAAACTGAGCAAAAGCGGCGATTCTGTGCACGAAGCGCACGTTATGTGCCAAAAGGAGAAATTCGGAGCGTAACACGCACGTTTTGTGCCAAAACTGAGTAAAAGCGGCGATTCTATGCACGAAACGCTCGTTTTGTGCCAAAACTGAGCAAAAGCTGTGATTCTATGCACGAAACGCTCGTTTTGTGCCAAAACTGAGCAGATGCGGCTATTCTGTGCACGAAACGCACGTATTGTGCCAAAACTGAGCAAAAGCGGCGATTCTATGCTCGAAATGCACGTTTTGTGCCAAAACTGAGCAAAAGCGGAGATTCTGTGCACGAAACGCACGTGTTGCGCCAAAACTAAACAAAAGCGGCGATTCTGTGCACGAAACGCACGTTTTGTTGCAAAACTGAGTAAAAACGGCGATTCTGTGCACGAAACGCACGTTTTGTTGCAAAACTGAGCAAAAGCGGCTATTCTGTGCACGAAACGCACGTATTGTGCCAAAACTGAGCAAAAGCGGCGATTCTATGCTCCAAATGCACGTCTTGTTCCAAAACTGAGCAAAAGCGGCGATTCTGATCACGAAACGCACGTTATGTGCCAAAAGGAGAAATTCGGAGCGTAACACGCACGTTTTGTTCCAAAAATGAGTAAAAGCGGCGATTCTATGCACGAAAAGCTCGTTTTGTGCCAAAACTGAGCAAAAGCGGTGATTCTATGCACGAAACGCACGTATTGTGCCAAAACTGAGCAATAGCGGCGATTCTATGCTCGAAATGCACGTATTGTGCCAAAACTGAGCAAAAGCGGCGATTCTGATCTCGAAACGCACGTTATGTGCCAAAAGGAGAAATTCGGAGCGTAACACGCACGTTTTGTGCCAAAACTGAGTAAAAGCGGCGATTCTATTCACGAAACGCTCGTTTTGTACCAAAACTGAGCAAAAGCGGCGATTCTGTGCACGAAACGCACGTATTGAGAATTAACTGAGCAAAAGCGGCGATTCTATGCTCGAAATGCACGTTTTGTGCAGAACTGAGCAAAAGCGGCGATTCTGTGCACGAAACGCACGGATTGTGCCAAAACTGAGCAAAAGCGGCGATTCTATGCACGAAAAGCACGTTTTGTGCCAAAACTGAGCATAAGCGGCGAATCTCTGCACGAAACGCAGGTTTTTATCCAAAACTGAGCAAAAGCGGCGATTCTGTGCACGAAACGCACGTTTTGTGCCAAAACGGAGCAAAAGCGGCGATTCTGATCTCGAAACGCACGTATTGTGCAAAAACTGAGCAATAGCGGCGATTCTATGCTCGAAATGCACGTATTGTGCCAAAACTGAGCAAAAGCGGCGATTCTGATCTCGAAACGCACGTTTTGTGCCAAAGCTGAGCAAAAGCGGCGATTCTGTGCACGAAACGCACGTATTGTGCCTAAACTGAGCAAAAGCGGCGATTCTATGCTCCAAATGCACGTCTTGTTCCAAAACTGAGCAAAAGCGGCGATTCTGATCACGAAACGCACGTTATGTGCCAAAAGGAGAAATTCGGAGCGTAACACGCACGTTTTGTGCCAAAAATGAGTAAAAGCGGCGATTCTATGCACGAAACGCTCGTTTTGTGCCAAAACTGAGCAAAAGCGGTGATTCTATGCACGAAACGCACGTTTTGTGCCAAAACTGAGTAAAAGCGGCGATTATATTCACGAAACGCTCGTTTTGTACCAAAACTGAGCAAAAGCGGCGATTCTGTGCACGAAACGCACGTATTGAGAATTAACTGAGCAAAAGCGGCGATTCTATGCTCGAAATGCACGTTTTGTGCAGAACTGAGCAAAAGCGGCGATTCTGTGCACGAAACGCACGGATTGTGCCAAAACTGAGCAAAAGCGGCGATTCTATGCACGAAAAGCACGTTTTGTGCCAAAACTGAGCATAAGCGGCGAATCTCTGCACGAAACGCAGGTTTTTATCCAAAACTGAGCAAAAGCGGCGATTCTGTGCACGAAACGCACGTTTTGTGCCAAAACGGAGCAAAAGCGGCGATTCTGTGCACGAAACGCACGTGTCGTGCCAAAGCTGAGCAAAAGCGGCGATTCTATGCTCGAGATGCACGTATTGTGCCAAAACTGAGCAAAAGCGGCGATTCTGTGCACGAAACGCACGTTTTGTGCCAAAACAGAGCAAAAGCGGCGATTCTGTGCACGAAACGCACGTTTTGTGCCAAAACTGAGCAAAAGCGGCGATTCTGTGCACGCAACCCACGTTTTGTGCCAAAGCGGAGCAAAAGCGGCGATTCTGTGCACGAAACACAGGATTTGTGCCAAAAACTATGCAAAAGCGACGATTCTGTGCACGAAACGCAGGTTTTTATCCAAAACTGAGCAAAAGCGGCGATTCTGTGCACGAAACGCACGTTTTGTGCCAAAACGGAGCAAAAGCGGCGATTCTGTGCACGAAACGCACGTGTTGTGCCAAAGCTGAGCAAAAGCGGCGATTCTATGCTCGAGATGCACGTATTGTGCCAAAACTGAGCAAAAGCGGCGATTCTATGCTCGAGATGCACGTATTGTGCCAAAACTGAGCAAAAGCGGCGATTCTATGCTCGAAATGCACGTTTTGTGCCAAAACTGAGCAAAAGCGGCGATTCTGAGCACGAAACGCACGTTTTGTTCCAAAACTGAGCAAAAACGGCGATTCTATATACGAATCGCTCGTTTTGTGCCAAAACTGAGCAAAAGCGGCGATTCTGTGCACGAAACGCACGTATTGTGCCAAAACTGAACAAAAGCGGCGATTCTATGCTCGAATGCACGTTTTGTGCCAAAACTGAGCAAAAGCGGCGATTCTGGTCACGAAACGCACGTTATGTGCCAAAAGGAGAAATTCGGAGCGTAACACGCACGTTTTGTGCCAAAACTGAGTAAAAGCGGCGATTCTATTCACGTAACGCCCGTTTTGTACCAAAACTGAGCAAAAGCGGCGATTCTGTGCACGAAACGCACGTATTGTGCCAAAACTGAGCAAAAGCGGCGATTCTGTGGACGAAACGCACGTATTGTGCCAAAACAGAGCATAAGCGGCGATTCTGTGCACGAAACGCACGTATTGTGCCAAAACTGAACAAAAGCGGCGATTCTATGCTCGAATGCACGTTTTGTGCCAAAACTGAGCAAAAGCGGCGATTCTGATCACGAAACGCACGTTATGTGCCAAAAGGAGAAATTCGGAGCGTAACACGCACGTTTTGTGCCAAAACTGAGTAAAAGCGGCGATTCTATTCACGTAACGCTCGTTTTGTACCAAAACTGAGCAAAAGCGGCGATTCTGTGCACGAAACGCACGTATTGTGCCAAAACGGAGCAAAAGCGGCGATTCTGTGCACGAAACACAGGATTTGTGCCAAAACTATGCAAAAGCGACGATTCTGTGCACGAAACGCAGGTTTCTATCCAAAACTGAGCAAAACCGGCGATTCTGTGCACGAAACGCACGTTTTATGCCATGAGGGGCAATTCGGTGTGTGGAACGCATGTCTTGTGCCAAAACTGAGCAAAAGCGGCGATTCTGTGCACGAAACGCACGTTTTGTGCCAAAACGGAGCAAAAGCGGAGATTCTGTGCACGGAACGCACGTATTGTGCCAAAGCTGAGCAAAAGCGGCGATTCTGTGCACGAAGTGCACGTTATGTGCCAAAAGGAGAATATCGGACCGTAACACGCACGTTTTGTGCCAAAACTGAGTAAAAGCGGCGATTTTATGCCCGAAACGCACGTTTTATGCCAAGAGGAGCAATTCGGTGCGTGGAACGCACGTTCTGCGCCAAAACTGAGCAAAAGCGGCGATTCTGTGCACGAAACGCACGTATTGTGCCAAAGATGAGCAAAAGCGGCGATTCTGTGCACGAAACACAGGATTTGTGCCACACCTAAGCAAAAGCGTCGATTCTGTGCACGAAACGCACGTTTTGTGCCAAAACTGAGCAAAAGCGGCGATTCTGTGCACGAGACGCACGTTTTGTGCCAAAACTGAGCAAAAGCGGCGATTCTATGCTCGAAATGCACGTTTTGTGCCAAAACTGAGCAAAAGCGGAGATTCTGTGCACGAAACGCACGTGTTGCGCCAAAACTAAACAAAAGCGGCGATTCTGTGCACGAAACGCACGTTTTGTTACAAAACTGAGTAAAAACGGCGATTCTGTGCACGAAACGCACGTTTTGTTGCAAAACTGAGCAAAAGCGGCTATTCTGTGCACGAAACGCACGCATTGTGCCTAAACTGAGCAAAAGCGGCGATTCTATGCTCCAAATGCACGTCTTGTTCCAAAACTGAGCAAAAGCGGCGATTCTGATCACGAAACGCACGTTATGTGCCAAAAGGAGAAATTCGGAGCGTAACACGCACGTTTTGTGCCAAAAATGAGTAAAAGCGGCGATTCTATGCACGAAACGCTCGTTTTGTGCCAAAACTGAGCAAAAGCGGTGATTCTATGCACGAAACGCACGTATCGTGCCAAAACTGAGCAATAGTGGCGATTCTATGCTCGAAATGCACGTATTGTGCCAAAACTGAGCAAAAGCGGCGATTCTGATCTCGAAACGCACGTTATGTGCCAAAAGGAGAAATTCGGAGCGTAACACGCACGTTTTGTGCCAAAACTGAGTAAAAGCGGCGATTATATTCACGAAACGCTCGTTTTGTTCCAAAACTGAGCAAAAGCGGCGATTCTGTGCACGAAACGCACGTATTGAGAATTAACTGAGCAAAAGCGGCGATTCTATGCTCGAAATGCACGTTTTGTGCAGAACTGAGCAAAAGCGGCGATTCTGTGCACGAAACGCACGGATTGTGCCAAAACTGAGCAAAAGCGGCGATTCTATGCACGAAAAGCACGTTTTGTGCCAAAACTGAGCATAAGCGGCGAATCTCTGCACGAAACGCAGGTTTTTATCCAAAACTGAGCAAAAGCGGCGATTCTGTGCACGAAACGCACGTTTTGTGCCAAAACGGAGCAAAAGCGGCGATTCTGTGCACGAAACGCACGTGTTGTGCCAAAGCTGAGCAAAAGCGGCGATTCTATGCTCGAGATGCACGTATTGTGCCAAAACTGAGCAAAAGCGGCGATTCTGTGCTCGAAACGCACGTTTTGTGCCAAAACAGAGCAAAAGCGGCGATTCTGTGCACGAAACGCACGTTTTGTGCCAAAATTGAGCAAAAGCGGCGATTCTGTGCACGCAACCCACGTTTTGTGCCAAAACGGAGCAAAAGCGGCGATTCTGTGCACGAAACACAGGATTTGTGCCAAAACTATGCAAAAGCGACGATTCTGTGCACGAAACGCAGGTTTTTATCCAAAACTGAGCAAAAGCGGCGATTCTGTGCACGAAACGCCCGTTTTGTGCCAAAACGGAGCAAAAGCGGCGATTCTGTGCACGAAACGCACGTGTTGTGCCAAAGCTGAGCAAAAGCGGCGATTCTATGCTCGAGATGCACGTATTGTGCCAAAACTGAGCAAAAGCGGCGATTCTATGCTCGAGATGCACGTATTGTGCCAAAACTGAGCAAAAGCGGCGATTCTATGCTCGAAATGCACGTTTTGTGCCAAAACTGAGCAAAAGCGGCGATTCTGAGCACGAAACGCACGTTTTGTTCCAAAACTGAGCAAAAACGGCGATTCTATATACGAATCGCTCGTTTTGTGCCAAAACTGAGCAAAAGCGGCGATTCTGTGCACGAAACGCACGTATTGTGCCAAAACTGAACAAAAGCGGCGATTCTATGCTCGAATGCACGTTTTGTGCCAAAACTGAGCAAAAGCGGCGATTCTGGTCACGAAACGCACGTTATGTGCCAAAAGGAGAAATTCGGAGCGTAACACGCACGTTTTGTGCCAAAACTGAGTAAAAGCGGCGATTCTATTCACGTAACGCTCGTTTTGTACCAAAACTGAGCAAAAGCGGCGATTCTGTGCACGAAACGCACGTATTGTGCCAAAACTGAGCAAAAGCGGCGATTCTGTGGACGAAACGCACGTATTGTGCCAAAACAGAGCATAAGCGGCGATTCTGTGCACGAAACGCACGTATTGTGCCAAAACTGAGCAAAAGCCTCGATTCTGTGCACGAAACGCACGTTTTATGAAAAGAGGAGCAATTCGATGCGTGGAACGCACGTTTTGTGCCAAAACTGAGCAAAAGCGGCGATTCAATGCTCGAAATGCACGTTTTGTGCCAAAACTGAGCATAAGCGGCGATTCTCTGCACGAAACGCAGGTTTTTATCCAAAACTGAGCAAAAGCGGCGATTCTGTGCACGAAACGCACGTTTTATGGCAAGAGGAGCAATTCGGTGCGTGGAACGCACGTTTTGTGCCAAAACTGAGCAAAAGCGGCGATTCTGTGCACGAAACGCACGTTTTGTGCCAAAACTGAGCAAAAGCGGCGATTCTGTGCACGAAACGCACGTTTTGTGCCAAAACTGAGCAAAAGCGGCGATTCTGTGCTCGAAATGCACGTTTTGCCGCCAAACCTGAGCAAAAGCGGCGATTCAATGCTCGAAATGCACGTTTTGTGACAAAACTGAGCATAAGCGGCGATTCTCTGCACGAAACGCAGGTTTTTATCCAAAACTGGGCAAAAGCGGCGATACTGTGCCCGAAACGCACGTTTTATGCCAAGAGGAGCAATTCGGTGCGTGGAACGCACGTCTTGTGCCAAAACTGAGCAAAAGCGGCCATTCTGTGCACGAAACACACATTTTGTGCCAAAACTGAGCAAAAGCGGCGATTCTGTGCACGAAAAGCACGTTTTGTGTCAAAACTGAGCAAAAGCGGCGATTCTGTGCACGAAACGCACGTTTTGTGCCACAACTGAGCAAAAGCGGCGATTCTGTGCACGAAACGCACGTTATATTCCAAAACTGAGCAAAAACGGCGATTCTGTGCTCGAAGCCCACGTATTGTGCCAGAACTGAGCAAAAGCGGCGATTCTGTGCACGAAGCGCACGTTATGTGCCAAAAGGAGAAATTCGGTGCGTAAAACGCACGTTTTGTGCCAAAACTGGACCAAAGCGGCGATTCTGTGCACGAAAAACAGGATTTGTGCCAAAACTAAGTAGAAGCGACGATTCTGTGCACGAAACGCACGTTTTGTGCCAAAACTGAGCAAAAGCGATTCTATACTCGAAATGAACGTATTGTGCCAAAACTGAGCAAAAGCGGCGATTCTATGTTCGAAATGCACGTTTTGTGCCAAAACTGAGCAAAAGCGGCGATTCTGTGCACGAAGCGCACGTTATGTGCCAAAAGGAGAAATTCGGAGCGTAAAACGCACGTTTTGTGCCAAAACTGGGCAAAAGCGGCGATTCTGTGCACGAAACACAGGATTTGTTCCAAAACTAAGCAAAAGCGACGATTCTGTGCACGAACCGCACGTTTTGTGCCAAAACTGAGCAAAAGTGGCGATTCTGTGCACGAAACGCACGTTTTGTGCCAAAACTGAGCAAAAGCGGCGATTCTGTGCACGAAAAGCACGTTTTGTGCCAAAACTGAGCATAAGCGGCGATTCTGTGCACGAAACGCACGTATTGAGAAAAAACTGAGCAAAAGCGGCGATTCTATGCTCGAAGTGCACGTGTTGCGCCAAAACTGAACAAAAGCGGCGATTCTGATCACGAAACGCACGTTATGTGCCAAAACTGAGCAAAAGCGGAGATTCTATGCTCCAAATGCACGTCTTGTTCCAAAACTGAGCAAAAGCGGCGATTCTGATCACGAAACGCACGTTATGTGCCAAAAGGAGAAATTCGGAGCGTAACACGCACGTTTTGTGCCAAAAATGAGTAAAAGCGGCGATTCTATGCACGAAACGCTCGTTTTGTGCCAAAACTGAGCAAAAGCGGTGATTCTATGCACGAAACGCTCGTTTTGTGCCAAAACTGAGCAGAAGCGGCTATTCTGTGCACGAAACGCACGTATTGTGCCAAAACTGAGCAAAAGCGCCGATTCTATGCTCGAAATGCACGTTTTGTGCCAAAACTGAGCAAAAGCGGCGATTCTGATCACGAAATGCACGTTTTGTGCCAAAACTGAGAAAAAGTGGCGATTCTGTGCACGAAACGCACGTGTTGCGCCAAAACTGAACAAAAGCGGCGATTCTGTGCACGAAACGCACGTATTGTGCCAAAACTGAGCAAAAGCGGCGATTCTATGCTCGAAATGCACGTTTTGTGCCAAAACTGAGCATAAGCGGCGATTCTTTGCACGAAACGCAGGTTTTTATCCAAAACTGAGCAAAAGCCGCGATTCTGTGCACGAAAGGCACGTTTTATGCCAAGAGCAGCAATTCGGTGCGTGGGACGCACGTCTTGTGCCAAAACTGAGCAAAAGCTGCGATTCTGTGCACGAAACGCACGTTTTGTGCCAAAACTGAGCAAAAGCGGCGATTCTGTGCACAAAACGCACGTATTGTGCCAAAACTGAGCAAAAGCCTCGATTCTGTGCACGAAACGCACGTTTTATGAAAAGAGGAGCAATTCGATGCGTGGAACGCACGTTTTGTGCCAAAACTGAGCAAAAGCGGCGATTCTGTGCACGAAACGCACGTTTTGTGCCAAAACTGAGCAAAAGCGGCGATTCTATGCACGAAACGCTCGTTTTGTGTCAAAACTGAGCAAAAGCGGCGATTCTGTGCACGAAACGCACGTTTTGTTGCAAAACTGCGTAAAAACGGCGATTCTGTGCACGAAACGCACGTTTTGTTGCAAAACTGAGCAAAAGCGGCTATTCTGTGCACGAAACGCACGTATTGCGCCAAAACTGAGCAAAAGCGGCGATTCTATGCTCCAAATGCACGTCTTGTTCCAAAACTGAGCAAAAGCGGCGATTCTGATCACGAAACGCACGTTATGTGCCAAAAGGAGAAATTCGGAGCGTAACACGCACGTTTTGTGCCAAAAATGAGTAAAAGCGGCGATTCTATGCACGAAACGCCCGTTTTGTGCCAAAACTGAGCAAAAGCGGTGATTCGATGCACGAAACGCTCGTTTTGTGCCAAAACTGAGCAGAAGCGGCGATTCTGTGCACGATCCGCACGTTTTGTGCCAAAACTGAGCAAAAGCGGCGATTCTATGCACGAAAAGCACGTTTTGTGCCAAAACTGAGCATAAGCGGCAATTCTCTACACGAAACGCAGGTTTTTATCCAAAACTGAGCAAAAGCGGCGATTCTGTGCACGAAACGCACGTATTGTGCCAAAACTGAGCAATAGCGGCGATTCTATGCTCGAAATGCACGTATTGTGCCAAAACTGAGCAAAAGCGGCGATTCTGATCTCGAAACGCACGTTATGTGCCAAAAGGAGAAATTCGGAGCGTAACACGCACGTTTAGTGCCAAAACTGAGTAAAGGCGGCGATTCTATTCACGAAACGCTCGTTTTGTACCAAAACTGAGCAAAAGCGGCGATTCTGTGCACGAAACGCACGTATTGAGAATCAACTGAGCAAAAACGGCGATTCTATGCTCGAAATGCACGTTTTGTGCAGAACTGAGCAAAAGCGGCGATTCTGTGCACGAAACGCACGTTTTTGTGCCAAAACGGAGCAAAAGCGGCTATTCTGTGCACGAAACGCACGTATTGTGCCAAAACTGAGCAAAAGCGCCGATTCTATGCTCGAAATGCACGTTTTGTGCCAAAACTGAGCAAAAGCGGCGATTCTGATCACGAAACGCACGTTTTGTGCCAAAACTGAGCAAAAGTGGCGATTCTATGCTCGAAATGCACGTTTTGTGACAAAACTGAGCAAAAGAGGCGATTCTATGCACGAAACGCTCGTTTTGTGCCAAAACTGAGCAAAAGCGGCGATTCTGTGCACGAAACGCACGTATTGTGCCAAAACTGAGCAAAAGCGGCGATTCTGTGCACAAAACGCTCGTTTTGAGCCAAAACTGAGCAAAAGCGGCGATTGTGTGCACGAAACGCTCGCTTTGACCCAAAACTGAGTAAAAGCAGCTATTCTGTGCACGAAACGCACGTTTTGTGCCACAACTGAACAAAAGCGGTGATTCTGTGCACGAAACGCACGTTTTGTGCCAAAACTGAGTTAAAGCGGCCATTCTGTGCACGAAACGCACGTTTTGAGGCATAGCTGAGCAAAAGCAGCTATTCTGTGCACGGAACGCACGTTTTGTGCCACAACTGAGCAAAAGCGGCGATTCTGTGCACGAAACGCACGTTTTGTGCCAAAACTGAGCAAAAGCGGCGATTTTGTGCACGAAACGCACGTTTTGTGCCAAAACTGAGCAAAAGTAGTGATTCTGTGCACGAAACACACGTTCTGTGCCATAACTGTGCAAAAGCGGCGATCCTGAGCACGAAACGCCCGTTTTGCGCCAAAAGGAGCAATTCGGTGCGTGAAACGCACGTTTTGTGCCAGAACTGAGCAAAAGCGGCGATTCTGTGCACGAAACGCTCGTTTTGAGCCAATACTGAGCAAAAGCGGCGATTTTGTGCACGAAACGCACGTTTTGTTGTAAAACTGTGCAAAAGCGGCGATTCAGTGCACGAAACGCTCATTTTAAGCCATAACTGAGCAAAAGCGGCGTTTCTGTGCACGAACCGCACGTCTTGTGCCAAAACTGAGCAAAAGCGGCGATTCTGTGCACGAAACGCTCGTTTTGAGCCAATACTGAGCAAAAGCGGCGATTCTGTGCACGAAACGCACGTTTTGTGCCAAAACTGAGTAAAAGCGGCCATTCTGTGCACGAAACGCGCGTTTAGTGCCAAACTGAGCAAATGCGGCGATTCTGTGCACGAAACGCACGTTTTGTGCCAAAACTGAGCAAAAGCGGCGATTCTGTGCCCGAAACGCACGCTCTGTGCAAAAAGGAGCAATTCGGTCCGTGAAACGCACGTTTTGTGCCAAAACTGAGTAAAGTGGCAATTCTGTGCACGAAACGGACGTTTTTCGCCAGAACTGAGCAAAAGCGTCGATTCAGAGCACGAAACGCACGTTTTGTGCCAAATCTGAGCAAAAGCGGCGATTCTGTGCACGAAGCGCCCGTTTTGTTGCAAAACTGTGCAAAAGCGGCGATTCATTGCACGAAACGCACGTTTTGTGCCAAACTGAGCAAAAGCGGCGATTCTGTGCACGAAAAGCACGTTTTGTGCCAAAACTGAGCAAAAGCGGCGATTCTGTGCACGAAACGCACGTTTTGTGGCATAGCTGAGCAAAAGCAGCTATTCTGTGCACGAAACGCACGTTTTGTGCCAAAACTGAGCAAAAGCGGCGATTCTGTGCACGAAACGCCCGTTTTGCGCCAAAAGGAGCAGTTCGGTGCGTGAAACGCACGTTTTGTGCCAAAACTGAGCAATAGCGGCGATTCTGTGCACGAAACGCACGTTTTGTGCCAAAACTGAGCAAAAGCGGCGATTCTGCGCACGAAGTGCACGTTTTGTGCCATATCTGAGCAAAAGCGGTGATTCTGTGCACGAAAGGCTCGTTTTGAGCCAATACTGAGCAAAAGCGGCGATTCTGTGCGCGAAACGCTCGTTTTGATCCAAAACTGAGCAAAAGCGGCGATTCTGTGCACGAAACGCACGTTTTGTGAGAAAAGGAGCAATTCGGTGTGTGAAACGCACGTTTTGTGCCGAAACGAAGTAAAAGCGGCGATTCTGTGTGCGAAACGCTCGTTTTGATCCAAAACTGAGCAAAAGCGGCGATTCTGTGCACGAAACGCACGTTTTTCGCCATAACTGAGCAAAAGCGCCGATTCAGAGCAAGAAACGCACGTTTTGTGCCATAACTGTGCAAATGCGGCGATTCTGTGCACGAAACGCACGTTTTGTGCCTAAAGGAGCAATTCGGTGTGTGAAACGCACGTTTTGTGCCAAAACTGAGCAAAAGCGGCGATTCTTTGCACGAAACGCCCGTTTTGCGCCAAAAGGAGCAGTTCGGTGCGTGAAACGCACGTTTTGTGCCAAACTGAGCAAAAGCGATTCTATACTCGAAATGAACGTATTGTGCCAAAACTGAGCAAAAGCGGCGATTCTATGTTCGAAATGCACGTTTTGTGCCAAAACTGAGCAAAAGCGGCGATTCTGTGCACGAAGCGCACGTTATGTGCCAAAAGGAGAAATTCGGAGCGTAAAACGCACGTTTTGTGCCAAAACTGGGCAAAAGCGGCGATTCTGTGCACGAAACACAGGATTTGTTCCAAAACTAAGCAAAAGCGACGATTCTGTGCACGAACCGCACGTTTTGTGCCAAAACTGAGCAAAAGTGGCGATTCTGTGCACGAAACGCACGTTTTGTGCCAAAACTGAGCAAAAGCGGCGATTCTGTGCACGAAAAGCACGTTTTGTGCCAAAACTGAGCATAAGCGGCGATTCTGTGCACGAAACGCACGTATTGAGAAAAAACTGAGCAAAAGCGGCGATTCTATGCTCGAAGTGCACGTGTTGCGCCAAAACTGAACAAAAGCGGCGATTCTGATCACGAAACGCACGTTATGTGCCAAAACTGAGCAAAAGCGGAGATTCTATGCTCCAAATGCACGTCTTGTTCCAAAACTGAGCAAAAGCGGCGATTCTGATCACGAAACGCACGTTATGTGCCAAAAGGAGAAATTCGGAGCGTAACACGCACGTTTTGTGCCAAAAATGAGTAAAAGCGGCGATTCTATGCACGAAACGCTCGTTTTGTGCCAAAACTGAGCAAAAGCGGTGATTCTATGCACGAAACGCTCGTTTTGTGCCAAAACTGAGCAGAAGCGGCTATTCTGTGCACGAAACGCACGTATTGTGCCAAAACTGAGCAAAAGCGCCGATTCTATGCTCGAAATGCACGTTTTGTGCCAAAACTGAGCAAAAGCGGCGATTCTGATCACGAAATGCACGTTTTGTGCCAAAACTGAGAAAAAGTGGCGATTCTGTGCACGAAACGCACGTGTTGCGCCAAAACTGAACAAAAGCGGCGATTCTGTGCACGAAACGCACGTATTGTGCCAAAACTGAGCAAAAGCGGCGATTCTATGCTCGAAATGCACGTTTTGTGCCAAAACTGAGCATAAGCGGCGATTCTTTGCACGAAACGCAGGTTTTTATCCAAAACTGAGCAAAAGCCGCGATTCTGTGCACGAAAGGCACGTTTTATGCCAAGAGCAGCAATTCGGTGCGTGGGACGCACGTCTTGTGCCAAAACTGAGCAAAAGCTGCGATTCTGTGCACGAAACGCACGTTTTGTGCCAAAACTGAGCAAAAGCGGCGATTCTGTGCACAAAACGCACGTATTGTGCCAAAACTGAGCAAAAGCCTCGATTCTGTGCACGAAACGCACGTTTTATGAAAAGAGGAGCAATTCGATGCGTGGAACGCACGTTTTGTGCCAAAACTGAGCAAAAGCGGCGATTCTGTGCACGAAACGCACGTTTTGTGCCAAAACTGAGCAAAAGCGGCGATTCTATGCACGAAACGCTCGTTTTGTGTCAAAACTGAGCAAAAGCGGCGATTCTGTGCACGAAACGCACGTTTTGTTGCAAAACTGCGTAAAAACGGCGATTCTGTGCACGAAACGCACGTTTTGTTGCAAAACTGAGCAAAAGCGGCTATTCTGTGCACGAAACGCACGTATTGCGCCAAAACTGAGCAAAAGCGGCGATTCTATGCTCCAAATGCACGTCTTGTTCCAAAACTGAGCAAAAGCGGCGATTCTGATCACGAAACGCACGTTATGTGCCAAAAGGAGAAATTCGGAGCGTAACACGCACGTTTTGTGCCAAAAATGAGTAAAAGCGGCGATTCTATGCACGAAACGCCCGTTTTGTGCCAAAACTGAGCAAAAGCGGTGATTCGATGCACGAAACGCTCGTTTTGTGCCAAAACTGAGCAGAAGCGGCGATTCTGTGCACGATCCGCACGTTTTGTGCCAAAACTGAGCAAAAGCGGCGATTCTATGCACGAAAAGCACGTTTTGTGCCAAAACTGAGCATAAGCGGCAATTCTCTACACGAAACGCAGGTTTTTATCCAAAACTGAGCAAAAGCGGCGATTCTGTGCACGAAACGCACGTATTGTGCCAAAACTGAGCAATAGCGGCGATTCTATGCTCGAAATGCACGTATTGTGCCAAAACTGAGCAAAAGCGGCGATTCTGATCTCGAAACGCACGTTATGTGCCAAAAGGAGAAATTCGGAGCGTAACACGCACGTTTAGTGCCAAAACTGAGTAAAGGCGGCGATTCTATTCACGAAACGCTCGTTTTGTACCAAAACTGAGCAAAAGCGGCGATTCTGTGCACGAAACGCACGTATTGAGAATCAACTGAGCAAAAACGGCGATTCTATGCTCGAAATGCACGTTTTGTGCAGAACTGAGCAAAAGCGGCGATTCTGTGCACGAAACGCACGTTTTTGTGCCAAAACGGAGCAAAAGCGGCTATTCTGTGCACGAAACGCACGTATTGTGCCAAAACTGAGCAAAAGCGCCGATTCTATGCTCGAAATGCACGTTTTGTGCCAAAACTGAGCAAAAGCGGCGATTCTGATCACGAAACGCACGTTTTGTGCCAAAACTGAGCAAAAGTGGCGATTCTATGCTCGAAATGCACGTTTTGTGACAAAACTGAGCAAAAGAGGCGATTCTATGCACGAAACGCTCGTTTTGTGCCAAAACTGAGCAAAAGCGGCGATTCTGTGCACGAAACGCACGTATTGTGCCAAAACTGAGCAAAAGCGGCGATTCTGTGCACAAAACGCTCGTTTTGAGCCAAAACTGAGCAAAAGCGGCGATTGTGTGCACGAAACGCTCGCTTTGACCCAAAACTGAGTAAAAGCAGCTATTCTGTGCACGAAACGCACGTTTTGTGCCACAACTGAACAAAAGCGGTGATTCTGTGCACGAAACGCACGTTTTGTGCCAAAACTGAGTTAAAGCGGCCATTCTGTGCACGAAACGCACGTTTTGAGGCATAGCTGAGCAAAAGCAGCTATTCTGTGCACGGAACGCACGTTTTGTGCCACAACTGAGCAAAAGCGGCGATTCTGTGCACGAAACGCACGTTTTGTGCCAAAACTGAGCAAAAGCGGCGATTTTGTGCACGAAACGCACGTTTTGTGCCAAAACTGAGCAAAAGTAGTGATTCTGTGCACGAAACACACGTTCTGTGCCATAACTGTGCAAAAGCGGCGATCCTGAGCACGAAACGCCCGTTTTGCGCCAAAAGGAGCAATTCGGTGCGTGAAACGCACGTTTTGTGCCAGAACTGAGCAAAAGCGGCGATTCTGTGCACGAAACGCTCGTTTTGAGCCAATACTGAGCAAAAGCGGCGATTTTGTGCACGAAACGCACGTTTTGTTGTAAAACTGTGCAAAAGCGGCGATTCAGTGCACGAAACGCTCATTTTAAGCCATAACTGAGCAAAAGCGGCGTTTCTGTGCACGAACCGCACGTCTTGTGCCAAAACTGAGCAAAAGCGGCGATTCTGTGCACGAAACGCTCGTTTTGAGCCAATACTGAGCAAAAGCGGCGATTCTGTGCACGAAACGCACGTTTTGTGCCAAAACTGAGTAAAAGCGGCCATTCTGTGCACGAAACGCGCGTTTAGTGCCAAACTGAGCAAATGCGGCGATTCTGTGCACGAAACGCACGTTTTGTGCCAAAACTGAGCAAAAGCGGCGATTCTGTGCCCGAAACGCACGCTCTGTGCAAAAAGGAGCAATTCGGTCCGTGAAACGCACGTTTTGTGCCAAAACTGAGTAAAGTGGCAATTCTGTGCACGAAACGGACGTTTTTCGCCAGAACTGAGCAAAAGCGTCGATTCAGAGCACGAAACGCACGTTTTGTGCCAAATCTGAGCAAAAGCGGCGATTCTGTGCACGAAGCGCCCGTTTTGTTGCAAAACTGTGCAAAAGCGGCGATTCATTGCACGAAACGCACGTTTTGTGCCAAACTGAGCAAAAGCGGCGATTCTGTGCACGAAAAGCACGTTTTGTGCCAAAACTGAGCAAAAGCGGCGATTCTGTGCACGAAACGCACGTTTTGTGGCATAGCTGAGCAAAAGCAGCTATTCTGTGCACGAAACGCACGTTTTGTGCCAAAACTGAGCAAAAGCGGCGATTCTGTGCACGAAACGCCCGTTTTGCGCCAAAAGGAGCAGTTCGGTGCGTGAAACGCACGTTTTGTGCCAAAACTGAGCAATAGCGGCGATTCTGTGCACGAAACGCACGTTTTGTGCCAAAACTGAGCAAAAGCGGCGATTCTGCGCACGAAGTGCACGTTTTGTGCCATATCTGAGCAAAAGCGGTGATTCTGTGCACGAAAGGCTCGTTTTGAGCCAATACTGAGCAAAAGCGGCGATTCTGTGCGCGAAACGCTCGTTTTGATCCAAAACTGAGCAAAAGCGGCGATTCTGTGCACGAAACGCACGTTTTGTGAGAAAAGGAGCAATTCGGTGTGTGAAACGCACGTTTTGTGCCGAAACGAAGTAAAAGCGGCGATTCTGTGTGCGAAACGCTCGTTTTGATCCAAAACTGAGCAAAAGCGGCGATTCTGTGCACGAAACGCACGTTTTTCGCCATAACTGAGCAAAAGCGCCGATTCAGAGCAAGAAACGCACGTTTTGTGCCATAACTGTGCAAATGCGGCGATTCTGTGCACGAAACGCACGTTTTGTGCCTAAAGGAGCAATTCGGTGTGTGAAACGCACGTTTTGTGCCAAAACTGAGCAAAAGCGGCGATTCTTTGCACGAAACGCCCGTTTTGCGCCAAAAGGAGCAGTTCGGTGCGTGAAACGCACGTTTTGTGCCAAACTGAGCAAAAGCGGCGATTCTGTGCACGAAACGCAGCTTTTGTGCCAAAACTGAGCAAAAGCGGCGATTCTGCGCACGAAGTGCACGTTTTGTGCCATAGCTGAGCAAAAGCGGTGATTCTGTGCACGAAAGGCTCGTTTTGAGCCAATACTGAGCAAAAGCGGCGATTCTGTGCGCGAAACGCTCGTTTTGATCCAAAACTGAGCAAAAGCGGCGATTCTGTGCACGAAACGCACGTTTTGTGAGAAAAGGAGCAATTCGGTGTGTGAAACGCACGTTTTGTGCCGAAACGAAGTAAAAGCGGCGATTCTGTGTGCGAAACGCTCGTTTTGATCCAAAACTGAGCAAAAGCGGCGATTCTGTGCACGAAACGCACATTTTTCGCCATAACTGAGCAAAAGCGCCGATTCAGAGCACGAAACGCACGTTTTGTGCCATAACTGTGCAAAAGCGGCGATTCTGTGCACGAAACGCACGTTTTGTGCCTAAAGGAGCAATTCGGTGTGTGAAACGCACGTTTTGTGCCAAAACTGAGCAAAAGCGGCGATTCTTTGCACGAAACGCCCGTTTTGCGCCAAAAGGAGCAGTTCGGTGCGTGAAACGCACGTTTTGTGCCAAACTGAGCAAAAGCAGCGATTCTGTGCACGAAACGCACGTTTTGTGCCGAAAGGAGCAATTCGGTGTGTGAAACGCACGTTTTGTGCTAAAACGGAGCAAAAGCGGCGATTCTGGGCACGAAACGCACGTTTTGTGCCGAAGGGAGCAATTCGGTGCGTGAAACGCCCGTTTTGTGCCATAAGTGAGCAAAAGCGGCAGATCTGTGGACGAAGCGCACGTTTTCTGCCAAAACTGAGCAAGAGCGGCGATTCTGAGCTCGAAACGGACGTTTTGTGCCAAAACTAAGCAAAAGCGGCTATTCTGTTCACGAAACACACGTTTTGTGGCAAAAGGAGCAATTCGGTGCGTAGAACGCACGTTTTGTGCCAAAAGGAGCAATTCGGTGCGTGAAACGCCCATTTTGTGCGAAAACTAAGCAAAAGCATCGATTCTGTGCACGAAACGCACGTTTTGTGCCAAAACTGAGCAAAAGCGGCGATTCTGTGCACGGAACACACGTTCTGTGCCACAACTGAGCAAAAGCGGCGATTCTGTGCTCGAAACACACGTTCTGTGGCAAAATGGGCAATTCGGCGTGTGAAACGCACGTTTTGTGCCAAAACTGTGCAAAAGCGGCGATTCTGTGCACGAAACGCTCGTTTTGAGCCAATACTGAGCAAAAGCGGCGATTCTGTGCACGAAACGCACGTTTTGTGCCAAATGTGAGCAAAAGCGGCGATTCTGTGCCCGAAACGCGCGCTCTGTGCAAAAAGGAGCAATTCGGTGCGTGAAACGCACGTTTTGTGCCCAAACTGAGTAAAAGCGGCAATTCTGTGCACGAAACGCACGTTTTTCGCCAGAACTGAGCAAAAGCGTCGATTCTGTGCACGAAACGCACGTTTTGTGCAAAAACTGAGGAAAAGCTGCGATTTTGTGCACGAAACGCACGTTTTGTTGTAAAACTGTGCAAAAGCGGCGATTCAGTGCACGAAACGCTCATTTTAAGCCATAACTGAGCAAAAGCGGCGTTTCTGTGCACGAACCGCACGTCTTGTGCCAAAACTGAGCAAAAGCGGCGATTCTGTGCACGAAACGCTCGTTTTGAGCCGATACTGAGCAAAAGCGGCGATTCTGTGCACGAAACGCACGTTTTGTGCCAAAACTGAGTAAAAGCGGCGATTCTGTGCACGAAACACACGTTCTGTGGCGAAAGGAGCAATTCGGAGTGTGAAACGCACGTTTTGTGCCAAAACTGAGCAAAAGCGGTGGTTCTGTGCACGAAACGCAAGTTTTGTGCGAAAACTGAGCAAAAGCATCGAATCTGTGCACGAAACGCACGTTTTGTGGCATAGCTGAGCAAAAGCAGCTATTCTGTGCACGAAACGCACGTTTTGTGCCAAAACTGAGCAAAAGCGGCGATTCTGTGCACGAAGTGCACGTTTTGTGCCATAGCTGAGCAAAAGCGGCGATTCTGTGCATGAAGTGCACGTTTTGTGCCAAAGCTGAGCAAAAGCGGCGATTCTGTGCACGAAACGCACGTTTTGTGCCAAAAGGAGCAATTCGGTGTGTGAAACGCACGTTTTGAGCCGAAACTGAGCAAAAGCGGCGATTCTGTGCACGAAACGCACGTTTTGTGCCAAAACTGAGCAAAAGCGGCGATTATGTGCACGAAACACACGCTTTGTGCCAAAACTGAGCAAAAGAGGCGATTCTGTGCACGAAACGCACGTTTTGTGCCAAAACTGAGCAAAAGCGGCGAGTCTGTGCACGAAACGCACGTTTTGTGCTGAAACCGAGCAAAAGCGGCGATTCTGTGCACGAAACTCTCGCTTTGAGCCAAAAGTGAGCAAAAGCGGCGATTCTGTGCATGAAAGGCACGTTTTGTGCCAAAACTGAGCAAAACCGGCGATTCTGTGCACAAAACACACGTTCTGTGCCACAACTGAGCAAAAGCGGCGATTCTGTGCACGAAACACACGTTCTGTGCCACAACTGTGCAAAAGCGGCCATTCTGTGCACGAAACGCGCGTTTAGTGCCAAACTGGGCAAATGCGGCGATTCTGTGCACGAAACGCACGTTTTGAGCCAAAACTGAGCAAAAGCGGCGATTCTGTGCACGAAACGCACGTTTTGTGCCACAGCTGAGCAAAAGCGGCGATCCTGTGCACGAAACGCGCGTTTAGTGCCAAACTGGGCAAAAGCGGCGATTCTGTGCACGAAACGCACGTTTTGTGATAAAACTGAGCAAAACCAACGATTCTGTGCATGACACCCACGTTTTATGCCAAAACTGGGCAAAAGCGGCGATTCTGTGCATGAAAGGCACGTTTTTTGGCTGAGGGAGCAGTTCTGTGCACGTAACGCTCGTTTTGAGCCAAAACTGAGCAAAAGCGGCGATTCTGTGCACGAATAACACGTTTTGTGCCACAACTGAGCAAAAGCGGCGATTCTGTGCACGAAACACTCGCTCTGTGGCAAAAGGAGCAATTCGGTGTGTGAAACGCACGTTTTGTGCCAAAACTGAGCAAAAGCGGCGATTCTGTGCACGAAACGCACGTTTTGTGCCAAAACTGAGCAAAAGCAGCGATTCTGTGCACGAAACACACGTTCTGTGCCACAACTGAGCAAAAGCGGCGATTCTGTGCACGAAACACACGCTCCGTGGCAAAAGGAGCAATTCGGTGTGTGAAACGCACGTTTTGTGCCAAAACTGTGCAAAAGCGGCGATTCTGTGCACGAAACGCACGTTTTGTGCCAAAACTGATCAGAAGCAGTGATTCTGTGCACGAAACACACGTCCTGTGCCATAACTGAGCAAAAGCGGCGATTCTGTGCACGAAACGCACGTTTTGTGCCAAAAGGAGCAATTCGGTGTGTGAAACGCACGTTTTGTGCCATAACGGAATAAAGGCGGCGATTCTGTGCGCGAAACGCTCGTTTTGATCCAAAACTGAGCAAAAGCGGCGATTCTGTGCACGAAACGCACGTTTTGTGCCACAGCTGAGCAAAAGCGGCGATCCTGTGCACGAAACGCGCGTTTAGTGCCAAACTGGGCAAAAGCGGCGATTCTGTGCACGAAACGCACGTTTTGTGATAAAACTGAGCAAAACCAACGATTCTGTGCATGACACCCACGTTTTATGCCAAAACTGGGCAAAAGCGGCGATTCTGTGC
Source organism: Stelis phaeoptera (assembly GCA_943735885.1). NCBI lineage: Eukaryota > Metazoa > Arthropoda > Insecta > Hymenoptera > Megachilidae > Stelis > Stelis phaeoptera. The sequence goes on from CALSEM010000021.1 coordinate 385,492, forward strand.
ATGAAAGGCACGTTTTTTGGCTGAGGGAGCAGTTCTGTGCACGTAACGCTCGTTTTGAGCCAAAACTGAGCAAAAGCGGCGATTCTGTGCACGAATAACACGTTTTGTGCCACAACTGAGCAAAAGCGGCGATTCTGTGCACGAAACACTCGCTCTGTGGCAAAAGGAGCAATTCGGTGTGTGAAACGCACGTTTTGTGCCAAAACTGAGCAAAAGCGGCGATTCTGTGCACGAAACGCACGTTTTGTGCCAAAACTGAGCAAAAGCAGCGATTCTGTGCACGAAACACACGTTCTGTGCCACAACTGAGCAAAAGCGGCGATTCTGTGCACGAAACACACGCTCTGTGGCAAAAGGAGCAATTCGGTGTGTGAAACGCACGTTTTGTGCCAAAACTGTGCAAAAGCGGCGATTCTGTGCACGAAACGCACGTTTTGTGCCAAAACTGATCAGAAGCAGTGATTCTGTGCACAAAACACACGTCCTGTGCCATAACTGAGCAAAAGCGGCGATTCTGTGCACGAAACGCACGTTTTGTGCCAAAAGGAGCAATTCGGTGTGTGAAACGCACGTTTTGTGCCATAACGGAATAAAGGCGGCGATTCTGTGCGCGAAACGCTCGTTTTGATCCAAAACTGAGCAAAAGCGGCGATTCTGTGCACGAAACGCTCGCTTTGATCCAAAAGTGAGCAAAAGCGGCGATTCTGTGCACGAAACGCACGTTTTGTGCCAAAAGGAGCAATTCGGTGTGTGAAACGCACGTTTTGTGCCATAACGGAATAAAGGCGGCGATTCTGTGCGCGAAACGCTCGTTTTGATCCAAAACTGAGCAAAAGCGGCGATTCTGTGCACGAAACGCTCGCTTTGATCCAAAAGTGAGCAAAAGCGGCGATTCTGTGCACGAAACGCACGTTTTGTGATAAAACTGAGCAAAACCAACGATTCTGTGCATGACACGCACATTTTATGCCAAAACTGAGCACAAGCGGCGATTCTGTGCACGAAACGCACGTTTTGTGCCAAAAGGAGCAATTCGGTTTGTGAAACGCACGTTTTGTGCCAAAACGGAGTAAAAGCGGCGATTCTGTGCGCGAAACGCTCGTTTTGATCCAAAACTGAGCAAAAGCGGCAATTCTGTGCACGTAACGCTCGCTTTGAGCCAAAAGTGAGCAAAAGCGGCGATTCTGTGCACGAAACGCTCGCTTTGATCCAAAAGTGAGCAAAAGCGGCGATTCTGTGCACGAAACGCACGTTTTGTGATAAAACTGAGCAAATCCAACGATTCTGTGCATGACACGCACATTTTATGCCAAAACTGAGCACAAGCGGCGATTCTGTGCACGAAACGCACGTTTTGTGCCAAAAGGAGCAATTCGGTTTGTGAAACGCACGTTTTGTGCCAAAACGGAGTAAAAGCGGCGATTCTGTGCGCGAAACGCTCGTTTTGATCCAAAACTGAGCAAAAGCGGCAATTCTGTGCACGTAACGCTCGCTTTGAGCCAAAAGTGAGCAAAAGCGGCGATTCTGTGCACGAAACGCACGTTTTGTGATAAAACTGAGCAAAACCAACGATTCTGTGCATGAAACGCACGTTTTATGCCAAAACTGAGCAAAAGCGGCGATTCTGTGCATGAAAGGCACGTTTTGTGGCTGAGGGAGCAGTTCTGTGCACGTAACGCTCGTTTTGAGCCAAAACTGAGCAAAAGCGGCGATTCTGTGCGCGAAACGCTCGTTTTGAGCCAAAACTGTGCAAAAGCGGTGATTCTGTGCATGAAACGCACGTTTTGTGGCAGAAGTTGCAGTTCTGTGCACGTAACGCTCGTTTTGTGCAATAACTGAGCAAAAGCGGCGATTCTGTGCGCGAAACGCCCGTTTTGAGCCAAAACCGAGCAAAAGCGGCGATTCTGAGCACGTAACGCTCGTTTTGAGCCAAAACTGAGCAAAATCGGCGATTATGCGCACGAAACGCACGTTTTGTGCCGAAACCGAGCAAAGGCCTCGATTCTGTGCACAAAATGCTCGTTTTGAGCCAAAACTGAGTAGAATCGGCGATTGTGTGCACGAAACGCTCGTTTTGACCCAAAACTGAGGAAAGGCGGCGATTCTGTGCACGAAACGCACGTTTTGTGCCAAAACTGAGCAAAAGCGGCGATTCTGTGCCCGAAACGCACGCTCTGTGCAAAAAGGAGCAATTCGGTGCGTGAAACGCACGTTTTGTGCCAAAACTGAGCAATAGCGGCGATTCTGTGCACGAAACGCACGTTTTGTGCCAAAACTGAGCAAAAGCGGCGATTCTGCGCACGAAGTGCACGTTTTGTGCCATATCTGAGCAAAAGCGGTGATTCTGTGCACGAAAGGCTCGTTTTGAGCCAATACTGAGCAAAAGCGGCGATTCTGTGCGCGAAACGCTCGTTTTGATCCAAAACTGAGCAAAAGCGGCGATTCTGTGCACGAAACGCACGTTTTGTGAGAAAAGGAGCAATTCGGTGTGTGAAACGCACGTTTTGTGCCGAAACGAAGTAAAAGCGGCGATTCTGTGTGCGAAACGCTCGTTTTGATCCAAAACTGAGCAAAAGCGGCGATTCTGTGCACGAAACGCACGTTTTTCGCCATAACTGAGCAAAAGCGCCGATTCAGAGCACGAAACGCACGTTTTGTGCCATAACTGTGCAAATGCGGCGATTCTGTGCACGAAACGCACGTTTTGTGCCTAAAGGAGCAATTCGGTGTGTGAAACGCACGTTTTGTGCCAAAACTGAGCAAAAGCGGCAATTCTTTGCACGAAACGCCCGTTTTGCGCCAAAAGGAGCAGTTCGGTGCGTGAAACGCACGTTTTGTGCCAAACTGAGCAAAAGCGGCGATTCTGTGCACGAAACGCAGCTTTTGTGCCAAAACTGAGCAAAAGCGGCGATTCTGCGCACGAAGTGCACGTTTTGTGCCATAGCTGAGCAAAAGCGGTGATTCTGTGCACGAAAGGCTCGTTTTGAGCCAATACTGAGCAAAAGCGGCGATTCTGTGCGCGAAACGCTCGTTTTGATCCAAAACTGAGCAAAAGCGGCGATTCTGTGCACGAAACGCTCGCTTTGAGCCAAAAGTGAGCAAAAGCGGCGATTCTGTGCACGAAACGCACGTTTTGTGATAAAACTGAGCAAAACCAACGATTCTGTGCATGACACCCACGTTTTGTGCCAAAACTGTGCAAAAGCGGCGATTCTGTGCACGAAACGCACGTTTTGTGCCAAAACTGATCAGAAGCAGTGATTCTGTGCACGAAACACACGTCCTGTGCCATAACTGAGCAAAAGCGGCGATTCTGTGCACGAAACGCACGTTTTGTGCCAAAAGGAGCAATTCGGTGTGTGAAACGCACGTTTTGTGCCATAACGGAATAAAGGCGGCGATTCTGTGCGCGAAACGCTCGTTTTGATCCAAAACTGAGCAAAAGCGGCGATTCTGTGCACGAAACGCTCGCTTTGATCCAAAAGTGAGCAAAAGCGGCGATTCTGTGCACGAAACGCACGTTTTGTGATAAAACTGAGCAAAACCAACGATTCTGTGCATGACACGCACATTTTATGCCAAAACTGAGCACAAGCGGCGATTCTGTGCACGAAACGCACGTTTTGTGCCAAAAGGAGCAATTCGGTTTGTGAAACGCACGTTTTGTGCCAAAACGGAGCAAAAGCGGCGATTCTGTGCGCGAAACGCTCGTTTTGATCCAAAACTGAGCAAAAGCGGCAATTCTGTGCACGTAACGCTCGCTTTGAGCCAAAAGTGAGCAAAAGCGGCGATTCTGTGCACGAAACGCACGTTTTGTGATAAAACTGAGCAAAACCAACGATTCTGTGCATGACACGCACGTTTTATGCCAAAACTGAGCAAAAGCGGCGATTCTGTGCATGAAAGGCACGTTTTGTGGCTGAGGGAGCAGTTCTGTGCACGTAACGCTCGTTTTGAGCCAAAACTGAGCAAAAGCGGCGATTCTGTGCGCGAAACGCTCGTTTTGAGCCAAAACTGTGCAAAAGCGGTGATTCTGTGCATGAAACGCACGTTTTGTGGCAGAAGTTGCAGTTCTGTGCACGTAACGCTCGTTTTGTGCAATAACTGAGCAAAAGCGGAGATTCTGTGCGCGAAACGCCCGTTTTGAGCCAAAACCGAGCAAAAGCGGCGATTCTGAGCACGTAACGCTCGTTTTGAGCCAAAACTGAGCAAAATCGGCGATTATGCGCACGAAACGCACGTTTTGTGCCGAAACCGAGCAAAGGCCTCGATTCTGTGCACAAAATGCTCGTTTTGAGCCAAAACTGAGTAGAATCGGCGATTGTGTGCACGAAACGCTCGTTTTGACCCAAAACTGAGGAAAGGCGGCGATTCTGTGCACGAAACGCACGTTTTGTGCCAAAACTGAGCAAAAGCGGCGATTCTGTGCCCGAAACGCACGCTCTGTGCAAAAAGGAGCAATTCGGTGCGTGAAACGCACGTTTTGTGCCAAAACTGAGCAATAGCAGCGATTCTGTGCACGAAACGCACGTTTTGTGCCAAAACTGAGCAAAAGCGGCGATTCTGCGCACGAAGTGCACGTTTTGTGCCATATCTGAGCAAAAGCGGTGATTCTGTGCACGAAAGGCTCGTTTTGAGCCAATACTGAGCAAAAGCGGCGATTCTGTGCGCGAAACGCTCGTTTTGATCCAAAACTGAGCAAAAGCGGCGATTCTGTGCACGAAACGCTCGCTTTGAGCCAAAAGTGAGCAAAAGCGGCGATTCTGTGCACGAAACGCACGTTTTGTGATAAAACTGAGCAAAACCAACGATTCTGTGCATGACACCCACGTTTTGTGCCAAAACTGTGCAAAAGCGGCGATTCTGTGCACGAAACGCACGTTTTGTGCCAAAACTGATCAGAAGCAGTGATTCTGTGCACGAAACACACGTCCTGTGCCATAACTGAGCAAAAGCGGCGATTCTGTGCACGAAACGCACGTTTTGTGCCAAAAGGAGCAATTCGGTGTGTGAAACGCACGTTTTGTGCCATAACGGAATAAAGGCGGCGATTCTGTGCGCGAAACGCTCGTTTTGATCCAAAACTGAGCAAAAGCGGCGATTCTGTGCACGAAACGCTCGCTTTGATCCAAAAGTGAGCAAAAGCGGCGATTCTGTGCACGAAACGCACGTTTTGTGATAAAACTGAGCAAAACCAACGATTCTGTGCATGACACGCACATTTTATGCCAAAACTGAGCACAAGCGGCGATTCTGTGCACGAAACGCACGTTTTGTGCCAAAAGGAGCAATTCGGTTTGTGAAACGCACGTTTTGTGCCAAAACGGAGCAAAAGCGGCGATTCTGTGCGCGAAACGCTCGTTTTGATCCAAAACTGAGCAAAAGCGGCAATTCTGTGCACGTAACGCTCGCTTTGAGCCAAAAGTGAGCAAAAGCGGCGATTCTGTGCACGAAACGCACGTTTTGTGATAAAACTGAGCAAAACCAACGATTCTGTGCATGACACGCACGTTTTATGCCAAAACTGAGCAAAAGCGGCGATTCTGTGCATGAAAGGCACGTTTTGTGGCTGAGGGAGCAGTTCTGTGCACGTAACGCTCGTTTTGAGCCAAAACTGAGCAAAAGCGGCGATTCTGTGCGCGAAACGCTCGTTTTGAGCCAAAACTGTGCAAAAGCGGTGATTCTGTGCATGAAACGCACGTTTTGTGGCAGAAGTTGCAGTTCTGTGCACGTAACGCTCGTTTTGTGCAATAACTGAGCAAAAGCGGAGATTCTGTGCGCGAAACGCCCGTTTTGAGCCAAAACCGAGCAAAAGCGGCGATTCTGAGCACGTAACGCTCGTTTTGAGCCAAAACTGAGCAAAATCGGCGATTATGCGCACGAAACGCACGTTTTGTGCCGAAACCGAGCAAAGGCCTCGATTCTGTGCACAAAATGCTCGTTTTGAGCCAAAACTGAGTAGAATCGGCGATTGTGTGCACGAAACGCTCGTTTTGACCCAAAACTGAGGAAAGGCGGCGATTCTGTGCACGAAACGCACGTTTTGTGCCAAAACTGAGCAAAAGCGGCGATTCTGTGCCCGAAACGCACGCTCTGTGCAAAAAGGAGCAATTCGGTGCGTGAAACGCACGTTTTGTGCCAAAACTGAGCAATAGCAGCGATTCTGTGCACGAAACGCACGTTTTGTGCCAAAACTGAGCAAAAGCGGCGATTCTGCGCACGAAGTGCACGTTTTGTGCCATATCTGAGCAAAAGCGGTGATTCTGTGCACGAAAGGCTCGTTTTGAGCCAATACTGAGCAAAAGCGGCGATTCTGTGCGCGAAACGCTCGTTTTGATCCAAAACTGAGCAAAAGCGGCGATTCTGTGCACGAAACGCACGTTTTGTGAGAAAAGGAGCAATTCGGTGTGTGAAACGCACGTTTTGTGCCGAAACGAAGTAAAAGCGGCGATTCTGTGTGCGAAACGCTCGTTTTGATCCAAAACTGAGCAAAAGCGGCGATTCTGTGCACGAAACGCACGTTTTTCGCCATAACTGAACAAAAGCGCCGATTCAGAGCACGAAACGCACGTTTTGTGCCATAACTGTGCAAATGCGGCGATTCTGTGCACGAAACGCACGTTTTGTGCCTAAAGGAGCAATTCGGTGTGTGAAACGCACGTTTTGTGCCAAAACTGAGCAAAAGCGGCGATTCTTTGCACGAAACGCCCGTTTTGCGCCAAAAGGAGCAGTTCGGTGCGTGAAACGCACGTTTTGTGCCAAACTGAGCAAAAGCAGCGATTCTGTGCACGAAACGCACGTTTTGTACCGAAAGGAGCAATTCGGTGTGTGAAACGCCCGTTTTGTGCCATAAGTGAGCAAAAGGGGCAGATCTGTGGACGAAGCGCACGTTTTCTGCCAAAACTGAGCAAGAGCGGCGATTCTGAGCTCGAAACGGACGTTTTGTGCCAAAACTAAGCAAAAGCGGCTATTCTGTGCACGAAACACACGTTTTGTGGCAAAAGGAGCAATTCGGTGCGTAGAACGCACGTTTTGTGCCAAAAGGAGCAATTCGGTGCGTGAAACGCCCATTTTGTGCGAAAACTAAGCAAAAGCATCGATTCTGTGCACGAAACGCACGTTTTGTGCCAAAACTGAGCAAAAGCGGCGATTCTGTGCACGAAACACACGTTCTGTGCCACAACTGAGCAAAAGCGGCGATTCTGTGCACGAAACACACGTTCTGTAGCAAAATGGGCAATTCGGCGTGTGAAACGCACGTTTTGTGCCAAAACTGTGCAAAAGCGGCGATTCTGTGCACGAAACGCTCGTTTTGAGCCAATACTGAGCAAAAGCGGCGATTCTGTGCACGAAACGCACGTTTTGTGCCAAATTTGAGCAAAAGCGGCGATTCTGTGCCCGAAACGCGCGCTCTGTGCAAAAAGGAGCAATTCGGTGCGTGAAACGCACGTTTTGTGCCCAAACTGAGTAAAAGCGGCAATTCTGTGCACGAAACGCACGTTTTTCGCCAGAACTGAGCAAAAGCGGCGTTTCTGTGCACGAAACACACGTTCTGTGTCGAAAGGAGCAATTCGGAGTGTGAAACGCACGTTCTGTGCCAAAACTGAGCAAAAGCGGTGGTTCTGTGCACGAAACGCAAGTTTTGTGCGAAAACTGAGCAAAAGCATCGAATCTGTGCACGAAACGCACGTTTTGTGGCATAGCTGAGCAAAAGCAGCTATTCTGTGCACGAAACGCACGTTTTGTGCCAAAACTGAGCAAAAGCGGCGGTTCTGTGCACGAAGTGCACGTTTTGTGCCATAGCTGAGCAAAAGCGGCGATTCTGTGCATGAAGTGCACGTTTTGTGCCAAAGCTGAGCAAAAGCGGCGAGTCTGTGCATGAAACGCACGTTTTGTGGCAGAAGGAGCAGTTCTGTGCACGTAACGCTCGTTTTGAGCCAAAACTGAGCCAAAGCGGCGATTCTGTGCGCGAAACGCTCGTTTTGAGAAAAAACCGAGCAAAAGCGGCGATTCTGTGCACGTAACGCTCGTTCTGAGCCAAAACTGAGCAAAATCGGCGATTCTGTGCACGAAACGCACGTTTTGTGCTGAAACCGAGCAAAAGCGGCGATTCTGTGCACGAAACGCTCGCTTTGATCCAAGAGTGAGCAAAAGCGGCGATTCTGTGCATGAAAGGCACGTTTTTTGGCTGAGGGAGTAGTTCTGTGCACGTAACGCACGTTTTGTGCCAAAACTGAGCAAAAGCGGCGATTATGTGCACGAATAACCCGTTTTGTGCCACACCTGAGCAAAAGCGGCGATTCTGTGCACGAAACGCACGTTTTGTGCCAAAACTGAGCAAAAGCGGCCATTCTGTTCACGAAACGCGCGTTAAGTGCCAAACTGGGCAAAGTCGGCGATTCTGTGCACGAAACGCACGTTTTGTGCCAAAACTGAGCAAAAGCGGCGATTCTGTGCGCGAAACGCACGTTTTGCGCCATAGTTGAGCAAAAGCAGCGATGTTGTGCACGAAACGCACGTTTTGTTCCAAAACTGAGCAAAAGCAGTGATTCTGTGCACGAAACAAACGTTCTGTGCCAAAACTAAGCAAAAGCGGCGATTCTGTGCACGAAAGGCCCGTTTTGCGCCAAAAGGAGCAATTCGGTGTGTGAAACGCACGTTTTGTTCCAAGCTGAGCAAAAGCAGCTATTCTGTGCACGAAACGCACGTTTTGTGCCAAAACTTAGCAAAAGCGGCGATTCTGTGCACAACACACACGTTCTGTGCCACAACTGAGCAAAAGCGGCGATTCTGTGCACGAAACACACGTTCTGTGGCAAAATGGGCAATTCGGTGTGTGAAACGCACGTTTTGTGCCAAAACTGAGCAATAGCAGCGATTCTGTGCACGAAACGCACGTTTTGTGCCAAAACTGAGCAAAAGTGGCGATTATGTGCACGAAACACACGTTTTGTGCCAAAACTGAGCAAAAGCGGCGATTCTGCGCCCGAAGTGCACGTTTTGTGCCATAGCTGAGCAAAAGCGGTGATTCTGTGCACGAAAGGCTCGTTTTGAGCCAATACTGAGCAAAAGCGGCGATTCTGTGCGCGAAACGCGCGTTTTGATCCAAAACTGAGCAAAAGCGGCGATTCTGTGCACGAATCGCACGTTATGTGAGAAAAGGAGCAATTCGGTGTGTGAAACGCACGTTTTGTGCCAAAACGGAGTAAAAGCGGCGATTCTGTGCGCGAAACGCTCGTTTGGATCCAAAACTGAGCAAAAGCGGCGATTCTGTGCACGAAACGCACGTTTTGTGAGAAAAGGAGCAATTCGGTGTGTGAAACGCACGTTTTGTGCCAAAACGGAGTAAAAGCGGCGATTCTGTGCGCGAAACGCTCGTTTGGATCCAAAACTGAGCAAAAGCGGCGATTCTGTGCACGAAACGCTCGCTTTGAGCCAAAAGTGAGCAAAAGCGGCGATTCTGTGCACGAAACGCACGTTTTGTGATAAAACTGAGCAAAACAAACGATTCTGTGCATGACACGCACGTTTTATGCCAAAACTGAGCAAAAGCGGCGATTCTGTGCATGAAAGGCACGTTTTTTGGCTGAGGGAGCAGTTCTGTGCACGTAACGCTCGTTTTGAGCCAAAACTGAGCAAAAGCGGCGATTCTGTGCGCGAAACGCTCGTTTTATGCCAAAACTGAGCAAAAGCGGCGATTCTGTGCACGAATAACACGTTTTGTGCCACAACTGAGCAAAAGCGGCGATTCTGTGCACGAAACACTCCCTCTGTGGCAAAAGGAGCAATTCGGTGTGTGAAACGCACGTTTTGTGCCAAAACTGAGCAAAAGCGGCGATTCTGTGCACGAAACGCATGTTTTGTGCCAAAACTGAGCAAAAGCAGCGATTCTGTGCACGAAACACGCGTTCTGTGCCACAACTGAGCAAAAGCGGCCATTCTGTGCACGAAACGCACGTTTTGTGCCAAAACTGAGCAAAAGCGGCGATTCTGTGCACGAAACGCACGTTTTGTGCCATAGTTGAGCAAAAGCAGCGATTTTGTTCACGAAACGCACGTTTTGTGCCAAAACTGAGCAAAAGAGGCGATTCTGTGCACGAAACGCACGTTTTGTGCCAAAACTGAACAAAAGCGGCCATCTTGTGCACGAAACGCACGTTTTGTGCCAAAACTGAGCAAAAGCAGTGATTCTGTGCACGAAACACACGTTTTGTGCCAAAACTGAGCAAAAGAGCCGATTCTGTGCACGAAACGCACGTTTTGTGCCAAAACTGAGCAAAAGCGGCGATTTTGTTCACGAAACGCACGTTTTGTGCCAAAACTGAGCAAAAGCAGTGATTCTGTGCACGAAACACACGTACTGTGCCATAACTGTGCAAAAGCGGCGATTCTGTGCACGAAACGCTCGCTTTGAGCCAAAAGTGACCAAAAGCGGCGATTCTGTTCACGAAACGCACGTTTTGTGATAAAACTGAGCAAAACCAACGATTCTGTGCATAACACGCACGTTTTATGCCAAAACTGAGCAAAAGCGGCGATTCGGTGCACGAAACGCACGTTTTGTGCCAAAAGGAGCAATTCGGTGTGTGAAACGCACGTTTTGTGCCATAACGGAATAAAATCGGCGATTCTGTGCACGAAACGCACGTTTTGTGCCATAGTTGAGCAAAAGCAGCGATTTTGTTCACGAAACGCACGTTTTGTGCCAAAACTGAGCAAAAGAGGCGATTCTGTGCACGAAACGCACGTTTTGTGCCAAAACTGAACAAAAGCGGCCATCTTGTGCACGAAACGCACGTTTTGTGCCAAAACTGAGCAAAAGCAGTGATTCTGTGCACGAAACACACGTTTTGTGCCAAAACTGAGCAAAAGCGGCGATTCTGTGCACGAAACGCACGTTTTGTGCCAAAAGGAGCAATTCGGTGTGTGAAACGCACGTTTTGTGCGATAACGGAATAAAAGCGGCGATTCTGTGCGCGAAACGCTCGTTTGGATCCAAAACTGAGCAAAAGCGGCGATTCTGTGCACGAAACGCACGTTTTGTGAGAAAAGGAGCAATTCGGTGTGTGAAACGCACGTTTTGTGCCAAAACTGAGCAAAAGCAGCGATTCTGTGCACGAAACACACGTTCTGTGCCACAACTGAGCAAAAGCGGCGATTCTGTGCACGAAACACACGCTCTGTGGCAAAAGGAGCAATTCGGTGTGTGAAACGCACGTTTTGTGCCAAAACTGTGCAAAAGCGGCGATTCTGTGCACGAAACGCACGTTTTGTGCCAAAACTGATCAGAAGCAGTGATTCTGTGCACGAAACACACGTCCTGTGCCATAACTGAGCAAAAGCGGCGATTCTGTGCACGAAACGCACGTTTTGTGCCAAAAGGAGCAATTCGGTGTGTGAAACGCACGTTTTGTGCCATAACGGAATAAAGGCGGCGATTCTGTGCGCGAAACGCTCGTTTTGATCCAAAACTGAGCAAAAGCGGCGATTCTGTGCACGAAACGCTCGCTTTGATCCAAAAGTGAGCAAAAGCGGCGATTCTGTGCACGAAACGCACGTTTTGTGATAAAACTGAGCAAAACCAACGATTCTGTGCATGACACGCACATTTTATGCCAAAACTGAGCACAAGCGGCGATTCTGTGCATGAAAGGCACGTTTTGTGGCTGAGGGAGCAGTTCTGTGCACGTAACGCTCGTTTTGAGCCAAAACTGAGCAAAAGCGGCGATTCAGTGCGCGAAACGCTCGTTTTGAGCCAAAACTGTGCAAAAGCGGTGATTCTGTGCACGAAACACACGTTTTGTGCCAAAACTGAGCAAAAGAGCCGATTCTGTGCACGAAACGCACGTTTTGTGCCAAAACTGAGCAAAAGCGGCGATTTTGTTCACGAAACGCACGTTTTGTGCCAAAACTGAGCAAAAGCAGTGATTCTGTGCACGAAACACACGTACTGTGCCATAACTGTGCAAAAGCGGCGATTCTGTGCACGAAACGCTCGCTTTGAGCCAAAAGTGACCAAAAGCGGCGATTCTGTTCACGAAACGCACGTTTTGTGATAAAACTGAGCAAAACCAACGATTCTGTGCATAACACGCACGTTTTATGCCAAAACTGAGCAAAAGCGGCGATTCGGTGCACGAAACGCACGTTTTGTGCCAAAAGGAGCAATTCGGTGTGTGAAACGCACGTTTTGTGCCATAACGGAATAAAAGCGGCGATTCTGTGCACGAAACGCACGTTTTGTGCCATAGTTGAGCAAAAGCAGCGATTTTGTTCACGAAACGCACGTTTTGTGCCAAAACTGAGCAAAAGAGGCGATACTGTGCACGAAACGCACGTTTTGTGCCAAAACTGAACAAAAGCGGCCATCTTGTGCACGAAACGCACGTTTTGTGCCAAAACTGAGCAAAAGCAGTGATTCTGTGCACGAAACACACGTTTTGTGCCAAAACTGAGCCAAAGCGGCGATTCTGTGCACGAAACGCACGTTTTGTGCCAAAAGGAGCAATTCGGTGTGTGAAACGCACGTTTTGTGCGATACCGGAATAAAAGCGGCGATTCTGTGCGCGAAACGCTCGTTTGGATCCAAAACTGAGCAAAAGCGGCGATTCTGTGCACGAAACGCACGTTTTGTGAGAAAAGGAGCAATTCGGTGTGTGAAACGCACGTTTTGTGCCAAAACGGAGTAAAAGCGGCGATTCTGTGCGCGAAACGCTCGTTTTGTGCCAAAACTGAGCAAAAGCAGCGATTCTGTGCACGAAACACACGTTCTGTGCCACAACTGAGCAAAAGCGGCGATTCTGTGCACGAAACACACGCTCTGTGGCAAAAGGAGCAATTCGGTGTGTGAAACGCACGTTTTGTGCCAAAACTGTGCAAAAGCGGCGATTCTGTGCACGAAACGCACGTTTTGTGCCAAAACTGATCAGAAGCAGTGATTCTGTGCACGAAACACACGTCCTGTGCCATAACTGAGCAAAAGCGGCGATTCTGTGCACGAAACGCACGTTTTGTGCCAAAAGGAGCAATTCGGTGTGTGAAACGCACGTTTTGTGCCATAACGGAATAAAGGCGGCGATTCTGTGCGCGAAACGCTCGTTTTGATCCAAAACTGAGCAAAAGCGGCGATTCTGTGCACGAAACGCTCGCTTTGATCCAAAAGTGAGCAAAAGCGGCGATTCTGTGCACGAAACGCACGTTTTGTGATAAAACTGAGCAAAACCAACGATTCTGTGCATGAGACGCACATTTTATGCCAAAACTGAGCACAAGCGGCGATTCTGTGCATGAAAGGCACGTTTTGTGGCTGAGGGAGCAGTTCTGTGCACGTAACGCTCGTTTTGAGCCAAAACTGAGCAAAAGCGGCAATTCAGTGCGCGAAACGCTCGTTTTGAGCCAAAACTGTGCAAAAGCGGTGATTCTGTGCATGAAACGCATGTTTTGTGGCAGAAGTAGCAGTTCTGTGCACGTAACGCTCGTTTTGTGCAATAACTGAGCAAAAGCGGCGATTCTGTGCGCGAAACGCCCGTTTTGAGCCAAAACCGAGCAAAAGCGGCGATTCTGAGCACGTAACGCTCGTTTTGAGCCAAAACTGAGCAAAATCGGCGATTCTGCGCACGAAACGCACGTTTTGTGCCGAAACCGAGCAAAGGCCTCGATTCTGTGCACAAAATGCTCGTTTTGAGCCAAAACTGAGTAGAATCGGCGATTGTGTGCACGAAACGCTCGTTTTGACCCAAAACTGAGGAAAGGCGGCGATTCTGTTCACGAAACGCACGTTTTGTGCCAAAACTGAGCAAAAGCGGCGATTCTGTGCCCGAAACGCACGCTCTGTGCAAAAAGGAGCAATTCGGTGCGTGAAACGCACGTTTTGTGCCAAAACTGAGCAATAGCGGCGATTCTGTGCACGAAACGCACGTTTTGTGCCAAAACTGAGCAAAAGCGGCGACTCTGCGCACGAAGTGCACGTTTTGTGCCATATCTGAGCAAAAGCGGTGATTCTGTGCACGAAAGGCTCGTTTTGAGCCAATACTGAGCAAAAGCGGCGATTCTGTGCGCGAAACGCTCGTTTTGATCCAAAACTGAGCAAAAGCGGCGATTCTGTGCACGAAACGCACGTTTTGTGAGAAAAGGAGCAATTCGGTGTGTGAAACGCACGTTTTGTGCCGAAACGAAGTAAAAGCGGCGATTCTGTGTGCGAAACGCTCGTTTTGATCCAAAACTGAGCAAAAGCGGCGATTCTGTGCACGAAACGCACGTTTTTCGCCATAACTGAGCAAAAGCGCCGATTCAGAGCACGAAACGCACGTTTTGTGCCATAACTGTGCAAAAGCGGCGATTCTGTGCACGAAACGCACGTTTTGTGCCTAAAGGAGCAATTCGGTGTGTGAAACGCACGTTTTGTGCCAAAACTGAGCAAAAGCGGCGATTCTTTGCACGAAACGCAGCTTTTGTGCCAAAACTGAGCAAAAGCGGCGATTCTGTGCACGAAACACACGTTCTGTGCCATAACTGTGCAAAAGCGGCGATCCTGAGCACGAAACGCACGTTTTGCGCCCAAAGGAGCAATTCGGTGTGTGAAACGCACGATTTGTGCCAAAACTGAGCAAAAGCGGAGATTTTGTGCACGAAAGGCCCGTTTTGCGCCAAAAGGAGCAATTCGGTGTGTGAAACGCACGTTTTGTGCCAAACTGAGCAAAAGCAGCGATTCTGTGCACGAAACGCACGTTTTGTGCCAAAACTGAGCAAAAACGGCGATTTTGTGCACGAAACGCACGTTTTGTGCCAAAACTGAGCAAAAGCAGTGATTCTGTGCACGAAACACACGTTCTGTGCCATAACTGTGCAAAAGCGGCGATTCTGTGCACGAAACGCACGTTTTGTGCCACAAGGAGCAATTCGGTGTGTGAAACGCACGTTTTGTGCCGAAGGGAGCAATTTGGTGCGTGAAACGCACGTTTTGTGCCAAACTGAGCAAAAGCGGCGATTCTGTGCACGAAACGCACCTTTTGTGCCAAAACTGAGCAAAAGCGGCGATTCTGTGCACGAAACACACGTTCTGTGGTGAAAGGAGCAATTCGGTGTGTGAAACGCACGATTTGTGCCAAAACTGAGCAAAAGCGGCGATTCTGTGCACGAAAGGCCCGTTTTGCGCCAAAAGCAGCAATTCGGTGTGTGAAACGCACGTTTTGTGCCAAACTGAGCAAAAGCTGCGGTTCTGTGCACGAAACGCACGTTTTGTGCCAAAACTGAGAAAAAGAGCCGATTCTGTGCACGAAACGCACGTTTTGTGCCAAAACTGAGCAAAAGCGGCGATTCTGTGCACGAAACGCACGTTTTGCGCCCAAAGGAGCAATTCGGTGTGTGAAACGCACGATTTGTGCCAAAACTGAGCAAAAGCGGAGATTCTGTGCACGAAAGGCCCGTTTTGCGCCAAAAGGAGCAATTCGGTGTGTGAAACGCACGTTTTGTGCCAAACTGAGCAAAAGCAGCGATTCTGTGCACGAAACGCACGTTTTGTGCCAAAACTGAGCAAACGAGCCGATTCTGTGCACGAAACGCACGTTTTGTGCCAAAACTGAGCAAAAACGGCGATTTTGTGCACGAAACGCACGTTTTGTGCCAAAACTGAGCAAAAGCAGTGATTCTGTGCACGAAACACACGTTCTGTGCCATAACTGTGCAAAAGCGGCGATTCTGTGCACGAAACGCACGTTTTGTGCCACAAGGAGCAATTCGGTGTGTGAAACGCACGTTTTGTGCCAAAGGGAGCAATTCGGTGCGTGAAACGCACGTTTTGTGCCAAACTGAGCAAAAGCGGCGATTCTGTGCACGAAACGCACCTTTTGTGCCAAAACTGAGCAAAAGCGGCGATTCTGTGCACGAAACACACGTTCTGTGGAGAAAGGAGCAATTCGGTGTGTGAAACGCACGATTTGTGCCAAAACTGAGCAAAAGCGGCGATTCTGTGCACGAAAGGCCCGTTTTGCGCCAAAAGGAGCAATTCGGTGTGTGAAACGCACGTTTTGTGCCAAACTGAGCAAAAGCTGCGGTTCTGTGCACGAAACGCACGTTTTGTGCCAAAACTGAGCAAAAGCGGCGATTCTATGCTCGAAATGCACGTTTTGCCGCCAAAACTGAGCAAAAGCCGCGATTCTGTGCACGAAACGCACGTTTTATGAAAAGAGGAGCAATTCGGTGCGTGGAACGCACGTTTTGTGCCAAAACTGAGCAAGAGCGGCGCTTCTGTGCACGAAACGCACGTTTTGTGCAAAAACTGAGCAAAAGCGGCGATTCTGTGCACGAAACGCACGTTTTGTTGCGAAACTGAGCAAAAACGGCGATTCTGTGTACGAAACGCACGTTTTGTTGCAAAACTGAGCAAAAGCGGCGATCCTGTGCACGAAACGCACGTATTGTGCCAAAACTGAACAAAAGCGGCGATTCTATGCTCGAATGCACGTTTTGTGCCAAAACTGAGCAAAAGCGGCGATTCTGATCACGAAACGCACGTTATGTGCAAAAAGGAGAAATTCGGAGCGTAATACGCACGTTTCGTGCCAAAACTGAGTAAAAGCGGCGATTCTGTTCACGAAACGCTCGTTTTCTACCAAAACTGAGCAAAAGCGGCGATTCTGTGTACGAAACGCACGTTTTGCGCCCAAAGGAGCAATTCGGTGTGTGAAACGCACGATTTGTGCCAAAACTGAGCAAAAGCGGAGATTTTGTGCACGAAAGGCCCGTTTTGCGCCAAAAGGAGCAATTCGGTGTGTGAAACGCACGTTTTGTGCCAAACTGAGCAAAAGCAGCGATTCTGTGCACGAAACGCACGTTTTGTGCCAAAACTGAGCAAAAACGGCGATTTTGTGCACGAAACGCACGTTTTGTGCCAAAACTGAGCAAAAGCAGTGATTCTGTGCACGAAACACACGTTCTGTGCCATAACTGTGCAAAAGCGGCGATTCTGTGCACGAAACGCACGTTTTGTGCCACAAGGAGCAATTCGGTGTGTGAAACGCACGTTTTGTGCCGAAGGGAGCAATTCGGTGCGTGAAACGCACGTTTTGTGCCAAACTGAGCAAAAGCGGCGATTCTGTGCACGAAACGCACCTTTTGTGCCAAAACTGAGCAAAAGCGGCGATTCTGTGCACGAAACACACGTTCTGTGGTGAAAGGAGCAATTCGGTGTGTGAAACGCACGATTTGTGCCAAAACTGAGCAAAAGCGGCGATTCTGTGCACGAAAGGCCCGTTTTGCGCCAAAAGCAGCAATTCGGTGTGTGAAACGCACGTTTTGTGAAAAACTGAGCAAAAGCTGCGGTTCTGTGCACGAAACGCACGTTTTGTGCCAAAACTGAGAAAAAGAGCCGATTCTGTGCACGAAACGCACGTTTTGTGCCAAAACTGAGCAAAAGCGGCGATTCTGTGCACGAAACGCACGTTTTGCGCCCAAAGGAGCAATTCGGTGTGTGAAACGCACGATTTGTGCCAAAACTGAGCAAAAGCGGAGATTCTGTGCACGAAAGGCCCGTTTTGCGCCAAAAGGAGCAATTCGGTGTGTGAAACGCACGTTTTGTGCCAAACTGAGCAAAAGCAGCGATTCTGTGCACGAAACGCACGTTTTGTGCCAAAACTGAGCAAACGAGCCGATTCTGTGCACGAAACGCACGTTTTGTGCCAAAACTGAGCAAAAACGGCGATTTTGTGCACGAAACGCACGTTTTGTGCCAAAACTGAGCAAAAGCAGTGATTCTGTGCACGAAACACACGTTCTGTGCCATAACTGTGCAAAAGCGGCGATTCTGTGCACGAAACGCACGTTTTGTGCCACAAGGAGCAATTCGGTGTGTGAAACGCACGTTTTGTGCCAAAGGGAGCAATTCGGTGCGTGAAACGCACGTTTTGTGCCAAACTGAGCAAAAGCGGCGATTCTGTGCACGAAACGCACCTTTTGTGCCAAAACTGAGCAAAAGCGGCGATTCTGTGCACGAAACACACGTTCTGTGGAGAAAGGAGCAATTCGGTGTGTGAAACGCACGATTTGTGCCAAAACTGAGCAAAAGCGGCGATTCTGTGCACGAAAGGCCCGTTTTGCGCCAAAAGGAGCAATTCGGTGTGTGAAACGCACGTTTTGTGCCAAACTGAGCAAAAGCTGCGGTTCTGTGCACGAAACGCACGTTTTGTGCCAAAACTGAGCAAAAGTGGCGATTCTATGCTCGAAATGCACGTTTTGCCGCCAAAACTGAGCAAAAGCCGCGATTCTGTGCACGAAACGCACGTTTTATGAAAAGAGGAGCAATTCGGTGCGTGGAACGCACGTTTTGTGCCAAAACTGAGCAAGAGCGGCGCTTCTGTGCACGAAACGCACGTTTTGTGCAAAAACTGAGCAAAAGCGGCGATTCTGTGCACGAAACGCACGTTTTGTTGCGAAACTGAGCAAAAACGGCGATTCTGTGTACGAAACGCACGTTTTGTTGCAAAACTGAGCAAAAGCGGCGATCCTGTGCACGAAACGCACGTATTGTGCCAAAACTGAACAAAAGCGGCGATTCTATGCTCGAATGCACGTTTTGTGCCAAAACTGAGCAAAAGCGGCGATTCTGATCACGAAACGCACGTTATGTGCAAAAAGGAGAAATTCGGAGCGTAATACGCACGTTTTGTGCCAAAACTGAGTAAAAGCGGCGATTCTGTTCACGAAACGCTCGTTTTCTACCAAAACTGAGCAAAAGCGGCGATTCTGTGTACGAAACGCACGTTTTATGCCATGAGGAGCAATTCAGTGCGTGGAACGCACGTTTTGTGCCAAAACTGAGCAAAAGCGGCGATTCTATGCACGAAACGCTCGTTTTGTGCCAAAACTGAGCAAAAGCGGCGATTCTATGCTCGAAATGCACATTTTGTGCCAAAACTGAGCAAAAGCGGCGATTCTATGCTCGAAATGCACGTTTTGCCGCCAAAACTGAGCAAAAGCGGCGATTCTGTGCACGAAACGCACGTGTTGCGCCAAAACTGAACAAAAGCGGCGATTCTGTGCACCAAACGCACGTATTGTGCCAATACTGAGCAAAAGCGGCGATTCTATGCTCGAAATGCACGTATTGTGCCAAAACTGAGCAATAGCGGCGATTCTATACTCGAAATGCACGTTTTGTGCCAAAACTGAGCATAAGCGGCGATTCTCTGCACGAAAAGCAGGTTTTTATCAAAAACTGAGGAAAATCGGCGATTCTGCGCACGAAACACGGGATTTGTGCCAAAACTGAGCAAAAGCGGCGATTCTGAGCACGAAACGCACGTTTTGTTCCAAAACTGAGCATAAGGGGCGATTCTCTGCACGAAACGCACGTTTTTATCCAAAACTGAGCAAATGCGGCGATTCTGTGCACGAAACGCACGTTTTATGCCAAGAGGAGCAATTCGGTGCGTGGAACGCACGTTTTGTACCAAAAGTGAGCAAAAGTGGCGATTCTGTGCACGAAACGCACGTTTTGTGCTAAAACTGAGGAAAAGCGGCGATTCTGCGCACGAAACACGGGATTTGTGCCAAAACTGAGCACAAGCGGCGATTCTGTGCACGAAACGCACGTTTTGTGCCAAAACTGAGCAAAAGCGGCGATTCTATGCTCGAGATGCACGTATTGTGAAAAAACTGAGCAAAAGCGGCGATTCTATGCTCGAAATGCACGTTTTGTGCAAAACTGAGCAAAAGCGGCGATTCTGTGCACGAAACGCACGTATTGTGCCAAAACTGAGCAAAAGCGGCGATTCTGTGCACGAAACGCACGCTTTGTGCCAAAACAGAGCAAAAGCGGCGATTCTGTGCACGAAACGCACGTTTTGTGCCAAAACTGAGCAACAGCGGCGATTCTGTGCACGCAACGCACGTTTTGTGCCAAAACTGAGCAAAAGCGGCGATTCTGTGCACAAAGCGCACGTATTGTGCCAAAACTGAGCAAAAGCGGCGATTCTGTGCACGAAACGCACGTTTCGTGCCAAAACTGAGCAAAAGCGGCGATTCTGTGCACGAAACGCACGTTTTGTGCCAAAACTGAGCAAAAGCGGCGATTCTATGCACGAAACGCTCGTTTTGTGCCAAAACTGAGCAAAAGCGGCGATTCTGTGCACAAAGCGCACGTATTGTGCCAAAACTGAGCAAAAGCCGCGATTCTGTGCACGAAACGCTCGTTTTATGAAAAGAGGAGCAATTCGGTGCGTGGAACGCACGTTTTGTGCCAAAACTGAACAAAAGCGGCGATTCTATGCTCGAATGCACGTTTTGTGCCAAAACTGAGCAAAAGCGGCGATTCTGATCACGAAACGCACGTTATGTGCAAAAAGGAGAAATTCGCAGCGTTATACGCACGTTTTGTGCCAAAACTGAGTAAAAGCGGCGATTCTGTTCACGAAACGCTCGTTTTCTACCAAAACTGAGCAAAAGCGGCGATTCTGTGCACGAAACGCACGTTTTGTGCCAAAACTGAGCAACAGCGGCGATTCTGTGCACGCAACGCACGTTTTGTGCCAAAACTGAGCAAAAGCGGCGATTCTGTACACGAAACGCACGTTTTGTGCCAAAACTGAGCAAAAGCGGCGATTCTGTGCACGAAACGCACGTATTGTGCCAAAACTGAGCATAAGCGGCGATTCTCTGCACGAATCGCAGGTTTTTATCCAAAACTGAGCAAAAGCGGCGATTCTGTGCACGAAACGCATGTATTGTGCCAAAACTGAGCATAAGCGGCGATTCTCAGCACGAAACGAAGGTTTTTATCCAAAACTGAGCAAAAGCGGCGATTCTGTGCACGAAACGCACGTTCTATGCCAAGAGTAGCAATTCGGTGCGTGGAACGCACGTCTTGTGCCAAAACTGAGCAAAAGCGGCGATTCTGTGCACAAAACGCACGTTTTGTGCCAAAACTGAGCAAAAGCGGCGATTCTATGCACGAAAAGCACGTTTTGTGCCAAAACTGAGCATAAGGGGCGATTCTCTGCACGAAACGCAGGTTTTTATCCAAAACTGAGCAAAAGCGGCGATTCTGTGCACGAAACGCACGTTTTATGCCAAGAGGAGCAATTCGGTGCGTGGAACGCACGTTTTGTGCCAAAACTGAGCAAAAGCGGCGATTCTGTGCACGAAACGCACGTTTTGTGCCAAAACTGAGCAACAGCGGCGATTCTGTGCACGCAACGCACGTTTTGTGCCAAAACTGAGCAAAGGCGGCGATTCTGTGCACCAAACGCACGTTTTGTGCCAAAACTGAGCAAAAGCGGCGATTCTGAGCACGAAACGCACGTTTTGTTCCAAAACTGAGCAAAAGCGGCGATTCTATGCACGAATCGCTCGTTTTGTGCCAAAACTGAGCAAAAGCGGCGATTCTGTGCACGAAACGCACGTTTTATGAAAAGAGGAGCAATTCGGTGCGTGGAACGCACGTTTTGTGCCAAAACTGAGCAAAAGCGGCGATTCTGTGCACGAAACGCACGTATTGAGAAAAAACTGAGCAAAAGCGGCGATTCTATGCTCGAAATGCACGTTTTGTGCAAAACTGAGCAAAAGCGGCGATTCTGTGCACGAAACGCACGTTTTGTGCCAAAACTGAGCAACAGCGGCGATTCTGTGCACGCAACGCACGTTTTGTGCCAAAACTGAGCAAAAGCGGCGATTCTGTACACGAAACGCACGTTTTGTGCCAAAACTGAGCAAAAGCGGCGATTCTGTGCACGAAACGCACGTATTGTGCCAAAACTGAGCATAAGCGGCGATTCTCTGCACGAATCGCAGGTTTTGATGCAAAACTGAGCAAAAGCGGCGATTCTGTGCACGAAACGCATGTATTGTGCCAAAACTGAGCATAAGCGGCGATTCTCAGCACGAAACGAAGGTTTTTATCCAAAACTGAGCAAAAGCGGCGATTCTGTGCACGAAACGCACGTTCTATGCCAAGAGTAGCAATTCGGTGCGTGGAACGCACGTCTTGTGCCAAAACTGAGCAAAAGCGGCGATTCTGTGCACAAAACGCACGTTTTGTGCCAAAACTGAGCAAAAGCGGCGATTCTATGCACGAAAAGCACGTTTTGTGCCAAAACTGAGCATAAGGGGCGATTCTCTGCACGAAACGCAGGTTTTTATCCAAAACTGAGCAAAAGCGGCGATTCTGTGCACGAAACGCACGTTTTATGCCAAGAGGAGCAATTCGGTGCGTGGAACGCACGTTTTGTGCCAAAACTGAGCAAAAGCGGCGATTCTGTGCACGAAACGCACGTTTTGTGCCAAAACTGAGCAACAGCGGCGATTCTGTGCACGCAACGCACGTTTTGTGCCAAAACTGAGCAAAGGCGGCGATTCTGTGCACCAAACGCACGTTTTGTGCCAAAACTGAGCAAAAGCGGCGATTCTGAGCACGAAACGCACGTTTTGTTCCAAAACTGAGCAAAAGCGGCGATTCTATGCACGAATCGCTCGTTTTGTGCCAAAACTGAGCAAAAGCGGCGATTCTGTGCACGAAACGCACGTTTTATGAAAAGAGGAGCAATTCGGTGCGTGGAACGCACGTTTTGTGCCAAAACTGAGCAAAAGCGGCGATTCTGTGCACGAAACGCACGTATTGAGAAAAAACTGAGCAAAAGCGGCGATTCTATGCTCGAAATGCACGTTTTGTGCAAAACTGAGCAAAAGCGGCGATTCTGTGCACGAAACGCACGTATTGTGCCAAAACTGAGCAACAGCGGCGATTCTGTGCACGCAACGCACGTTTTGTGCCAAAACTGAGCAAAAGCGGCGATTCTGTGCACGAAACACAGGATTTGTGCCAAAACTATGCAAAAGCGACGATTCTGTGCACAAAACGCACGTTTTGTGCCAAAACTGAGCAAAAGCGGCGATTCTGTGCACGAAACGCACGTTTTGTGCCAAAACTGAGCAAAAGCGGCGATTCTGTGCACAAAGCGCACGTATTGTGCCAAAACTGAGCAAAAGCCGCGATTCTGTGCACGAAACGCACGTTTTATGAGAAGAGGAGCAATTCGGTGCGTGGAACGCACGTTTTGTGCCAAAACTGAGCAAAAGCGGCGATTCTGTGCACGAAACGCACGTTTTGTGCCAAAACTGAGCAAAAGCGGCGATTCTATGCACGAAACGCCCGTTCTGTGCCAAAACTGAGCAAAAGCGGCGATTCTGTGCACAAAGCGCACGTCTTGTGCCAAAACTGAGCAAAAGCGGCGATTCTGTGCACAAAACGCACGTTTTGTGCCAAAACTGAGCAAAAGTGGCGATTCTATGCACGAAAAGCACGTTTTGTGCCAAAACTGAGCATAAGGAGCGATTCTCTGCACGAAACGCAGGTGTTTATCCAAAACTGAGCAAAAGCGGCGATTCTGTGCACGAAACGCACGTTTTATGCCAAGAGGAGCAATTCGGTGCCTGGAACGCACGTTTTGTACCAAAACTGAGCAAAAGCGGCGATTCTGTGCACGAAACGCACGTTTTGTGCTAAAACTGAGGAAAAGCGGCGATTCTGCGCACGAAACACGGGATTTGTGCCAAAACTGAGCAAAAGCGGCGATTCTGAGCACGAAACTCACGTTTTGTTCCAAAACTGAGCAAAAGCGGCGATTCTATGCACGAATCGCTCGTTTTGTGCCAAAACTGAGCAAAAGCGGCGATTCTGAGCACGAAACGCACGTTTTGTTCCAAAACTGAGCAAAAGCGGCGATTCTATGCACGAATCGCTCGTTTTGTGCCAAAACTGAGCAAAAGCGGCGATTCTGTGCAAGAAACACAGGATTTGTGCAAAAACTGATCAAAAGCGGCGATTTTGTGCACGAAGCGCACGTTATGTGCCAAAAGGAGAAATTCGGAGCGCAAACCGCACGTTTTGTGCCAAAACTGGGCAAAAGCTGCGATTCTGTGCACGAAACACAGGATTTGTGCCAAAACTAAGCAAAAGCGACGATTCATTGCACGAAACGCGCGTTTTGTGCCAAAACTGAGCAAAAGCGGCGATTCTATGCTCGAGATGCACGTATTGTGCCAAAACTGAGCAATAGCGGCGATTCTGTGCTCGAAATGCACGTTTTGTGCCAGAACTGAGCAAAAGCGGCGATTCTGTGCACGAAACGCACGTTTTGTTGCGAAACTGAGCAAAAACGGCGATTCTGTGCACGTAGCCCCCGTTTTGTTGCAAAACTGTGCAAAAGCGGCGATTCTGTGCACGAAACGCTCATTTTAAGCCAAAACTGAGCAAAAGCGGAATTTCCGTGCACGAACCGCACGTTTTGTGCCAAAACTGAGCAAAAGCAGTGATTCTGTGCACGAAACACACGTTTTGTGGCAGAAGGAGCAATTCGGTGCACGAAACGCGCGTTTTGTGCCAAAACTGAGCAAAAGCGGCGGTTCTGTGCACGAAACGCTCGCTTTGAGCCAAAAGTGAGCAAAAGCGGCGATTCTGTGCACGAAACGCACGTTTTGTGATAAAACTGAGCAGAACCAACGATTCTGTGCATGACACGCACATTTTATGCCAAAACTGAGCAAAAGCGGCGATTCTGTGCACGAAACGCACGTTTTGTGCCAAAAGGAGCAATTCGGTGTGTGAAACGCACGTTTTGTGCCAAAACGGAGTAAAAGCGGCGATTCTGTGCGCGAAACGCGCGTTTTGATCCAAAACTGAGCAAAAGCGGCAATTCTGTGCACGAAACGCTCGCTTTGAGCCAAAAGTGAGCAAAAGCGGCGATTCTGTGCACGAAACGCTCGTTTTGAGCCAAAACTGAGCAAAATCGGCGATTCTGCGCACGAAACGCACGTTTTGTGCCGAAACCGAGCAAAGGCGGCGATTCTGTGCACAAAATGCTCGTTTTGAGCCAAAACTGAGCAGAATCGGCGATTGTGTGCACGAAACGCTCGTTTTGACCCAAAACTGAGGAAAGGCGGCGATTCTGTGCACGAAACGCACGTTTTGTGCCAAAACTGGGCAAAAGCGGCGATTCTGTGCCCGAAACGCACGTTTTGTGCCAAAACTGAGCAAAAGCGGCGAGTCTGTGCATGAAACGCACGTTTTGTGGCAGAAGGAGCAGTTCTGTGCACGTAACGCTCGTTTTTAGCCAAAACTGAGCAAAAGCGGCGTTTCTGTGCACGAAACGCACGTTTTGTGCCAAAACTGAGCAAAAGCGGCGATTCTGTGGACGAAACGCACGTTTTGATCCAAAACTGAGCGAAAGCGGCGATTCTGTGCGCGAAACGCTCGTTTTGAGAAAAAACCGAGCAAAAGCGGCGATTCTGTGCACGTAACGCTCGTTCTGAGCCAAAACTGAGCAAAATCGGCGATTCTGTGCACGAAACGCACGTTTTGTGCTGAAACCGAGCAAAAGCGGCGATTCTGTGCACGAAACGCTCGCTTTGAGCCAGAAGTGAGCAAAATCGGCGATTCTGTGCACGAAACGCTCGTTTTGAGCCAATACTGAGCAAAAGCGGCGATTCGGTGGACGAAACGCACGTTTTGATCCAAAACTGAGCTAAAGCGGCGATTCTGTGCGCGAAACGCTCGTTTTGAGAAAAAACCGAGCAAAAGCGGCGATTCTGTGCACGTAACGCTCGTTCTGAGCCAAAACTGAGCAAAATCGGCGATTCTGTGCACGAAACGCACGTTTTGTGCTGAAACCGAGCAAAAGCGGCGATTCTGTGCACGAAACGCTCGCTTTGAGCCAAAAGTGAGCAAAATCGGCGATTCTGTGCACGAAACGCACGTTTTGATCCAAAACTGAGCAAAAGCGGCGATTCTGTGCATGAAACGCACGTTTTGTGGCAGAAGGAGCAGTTCTGTGCACGTAACGCTCGTTTTGAGCAATAACTGAGCAAAAGCGGCGATTCTGTGCGCGAAACGCTCGTTTTGATCCAAAACTGAGCAAAAGCGGCGATTCTGTGCACGAAACGCTCGCTTTGAGCCAAAAGTGAGCAAAATCGGCGATTCTGTGCACGAAACGCACGTTTTGTGCTGAAACCGAGCAAAAGCGGCGATTCTGTGCACGAAACGCTCGCTTTGAGCCAAAAGTGAGCAAAAGCGGCGATTCTGTGCATGAAACGCACGTTTTGTGGCAGAAGGAGCAGTTCTGTGCACGTAACGCACGTTTTGAGCAATAACTGAGCAAAAGCGGTGATTCTGTGCGCGAAACGCTCGTTTTGATCCAAAACTGAGCAAAAGCGGCGATTCTGTGCACGAAACGCACGTTTTGTGAGAAAAGGAGCAATTCGGTGTGTGAAACGCACGTTTTGTGCCAAAACGAAGTAAAAGCGGCGATTCTGTGCGCGAACCGCACGTTTTGTGCCAAAACTGAGCAAAAGCGGCGATTCTGTGCATGAAACGCACGTTTTGTGGCTGAAGGAGCAGTTCTGTGCACGTAACGCTCGTGTTGAGCAATAACTGAGCAAAAGCGGCGATTCTGTGCGCGAAACGCACGTTTTGTGCCAAAACTGAGCAAAAGCCGCGATTCTGTGCATGAAACGCACGTTTTGTGGCAGAAGGAGCAATTCGGTGCACGCAACGCACGTTTTGTGCCAAAACTGAGCAAAAGCGGCGATTCTGTGCACGAAACGCTCGATTTTAGCCAACACTGAGCAAAAGCGGCGATTCTGTGCACGAAACGCACGTTTTGATCCAAAACTGAGTAAAAGCGGCGATTCTGTGCGCGAAACGCTCGTTTTGATCCAAAACTGAGCAAAAGCGGCGGTTCTGTGCACGAAACGCTCGCTTTGAGCCAAAAGTGAGCAAAAGCGGCGATTCTGTGCACGAAACGCACGTTTTGTGATAAAACTGAGCAGAACCAACGATTCTGTGCATGACACGCACATTTTATGCCAAAACTGAGCACAAGCGGCGATTCTGTGCACGAAACGCACGTTTTGTGCCAAAAGGAGCAATTCGGTGTGTGAAACGCACGATTTGTGCCAAAACGGAGTAAAAGCGGCGATTCTGTGCGCGAAACGCTCGTTTTGATCCAAAACTGAGCAAAAGCGGCAATTCTGTTCACGAAACGCTCGCTTTGAGCCAAAAGTGAGCAAAAGCGGCGATTCTGTGCACGAAACGCACGTTTTGTGATAAAACTGAGCAAAACCAACGATTCTGTGCATGACACGCACGTTTTATGCCAAAACTGAGCAAAAGCGGCGATTCTGTGCATGAAAGGCACGTTTTGTGGCTGAGGCAGCAGTTCTGTGCACGTAACGATCGTTTTGAGCCAAAACTGAGCTAAAGCGGCGATTCTGTGCGCGAAACGCTCGTTTTGAGCCAAAACCGAGCAAAAGCGGCGATTCTGAGCACGTAACGCTCGTTTTGAGCCAAAACTGAGCAAAATCGGCGATTCTGCGCACGAAACGCACGTTTTGTGCCATAACTGTGCAAAAGCGGCGATTCTGTGCACGAAACGCTCGCTTTGAGCCAAAACTGAGCAAAAGCGGCGATTCTGTTCACGAAACGCACGTTTTGTGATAAAACTGAGCAAAACCAACGATTCTGTGCATAACACGCACGTTTTATGCCAAAACTGAGCAAAAGCGGCGATTCTGTGCACGAAACGCACGTTTTGTGCCAAAAGGAGCAATTCGGGGTGTGAAACGCACGTTTTGTGACATAACGGAATAAAAGCGGCGATTCTGTGCGCGAAACGCTCGTTTTGATCCAAAACTGAGCAAAAGCGGCGATTCTGTGCACGAAACGCTCGCTTTGAGCCAAAAGTGAGCAAAAGCGGCGATTCTGTGCACGAAACGCACGTTTTGTGATAAAACTGAGCAAAACCAACGATTCTGTGCATGACACCCACGTTTTATGCCAAAACTGAGCAAAAGCGGCGATTCTGTGCACGAAACACACGTTCTGTGCCATAACTGTGCAAAAGCGGCGATTCTGTGCACGAAACGCTCGCTTTGAGCCAAAACTGAGCAAAAGCGGCGATTCTGTTCACGAAACGCACGTTTTGTGATAAAACTGAGCAAAACCAACGATTCTGTGCATAACACGCACGTTTTATGCCAAAACTGAGCAAAAGCGGCGATTCTGTGCACGAAACGCACGTTTTGTGCCAAAAGGAGCAATTCGGGGTGTGAAACGCACGTTTTGTGCCATCACGGAATAAAAGCGGCGATTCTGTGCACGTACCGCTCGTTTTGAGCCAAAACTGAGCAAAAGCGGCGATTCTGTGCGCGAAACGCCCGTTTTGAGCCAAAGCCGAGCAAAAGCGGCGATTCTGATCACGTAACGCTCGTTTTGAGCCAAAACTGAGCAAAAGAGCCGATTCTGTGCACGAAACGCACGTTTTGTGCCAAAACTGAGCAAAAGCGGCGATTTTGTGCACGAAACGCATGTTTTGTGCCAAAACTGAGCAAAAGCAGTGATTCTGTGCACGAAACACACGTTCTGTGCCATAACTGTGCAAAAGCGGCGATTCTGTGCACGAAACGCTCGCTTTGAGCCAAAACTGAGCAAAAGCGGCGATTCTGTTCACGAAACGCACGTTTTGTGATAAAACTGAGCAAAACCAACGATTCTGGGCATAACACGCACGTTTTATGCCAGAACTGAGCAAAAGCGGCGATTCTGTGCACGAAACGCACGTTTTGTGCCAAAAGGAGCAATTCGGGGTGTGAAACGCACGTTTTGTGCCATCACGGAATAAAAGCGGCGATTCTGTGCGCGAAACGCTCGTTTTGATCCAAAACTGAGCAAAAGCGGCGATTCTGTGCACGAAACGCTCGCTTTGAGCCAAAAGTGAGCAAAAGCGGCGATTCTGTGCACGAAACGCACGTTTTGTGATAAAACTGAGCAAAACCAACGATTCTGTGCATGACACCCACGTTTTATGCCAAAACTGAGCAAAAGCGGCGATTCTGTGCATGAAAGGCACGTTTTGTGGCTGAGGGAGCAGTTCTGTGCACGTACCGCTCGTTTTGATCCAAAACTGAGCAAAAGCGGCGATTCTGTGCGCGAAACGCTCGTTTTGAGCCAAAGCCGAGCAAAAGCGGCGATTCTGAGCACGTAACGCTCGTTTTGAGCCAAAACTGAGCAAAATCGGCGATTCTGCGCACGAAACGCACGTTTTGTGCCGAAACCGAGCAAAGGCGGCGATTCTGTGCACAAAATGCTCGTTTTGAGCCAAAACTGAGCAGAATCGGCGATTGTGTGCACGAAACGCTCGTTTTGACCCAAAACTGAGGAAAGGCGGCGATTCTGTGCACGAAACGCACGTTTTGTGCCAAAACTGAGCAAAAGCGGCGATTCTGTGCCCGAAACGCACGTTTTGTGCCAGAACTGAGCAAAAGCGGCGAGTCTGTGCATGAAACGCACGTTTTGTGGCAGAAGGAGCAGTTCTGTGCACGTAACGCTCGTTTTGATCCAAAACTGAGCAAAAGCGGCGTTTCTGTGCACGAAACGCACGTTTTGTGCCAAAACTGAGCAAAAGCGGCAATTCTGTGGACGAAACGCACGTTTTGATCCAAAACTGAGCAAAAGCGGCGATTCTGTGCGCGAAACGCTCGTTTTGAGAAAAAACCGAGCAAAAGCGGCGATTCTGTGCACGTAACGCTCGTTCTGAGCCAAAACTGAGCAAAATCGGCGATTCTGTGCACGAAACGCACGTTTTGTGCTGAAACCGAGCAAAAGCGGCGATTCTGTGCACGAAACGCTCGCTTTGAGCCAAAAGTGAGCAAAATCGGCGATTCTGTGCACGAAACGCACGTTTTGTGCTGAAGCCGAGCAAAAGCGGCGATTCTGTGCACGAAACGCTAGCTTTGAGCCAAAAGTGAGCGAAAGCGGCGATTCTGTGCACGAAACGCACGTTTTGTGATAAAACTGAGCAAAACCAACGATTCTGTGCATGACACCCACGTTTTATGCCAAAACTGAGCAAAAGCGGCGATTCTGTGCATGAAAGGCAGGTTTTTTGGCTGAGGGAGTAGTTCTGTGCACGTAACGCACGTTTTGTGCCAAAACTGAGCAAAAGCGGCGATTACGTGCACGAATAACCCGTTTTGTGCCACAACTGAGCAAAAGCGGCGATCCTGAGCACGAAACGCACGTTTTGCGCCAAAAGGAGCAATTCGGTGTGTGAAACGCACGTTTTGTGCCAAAACTGAGCAAAAGCGGCGATTCTGTGCACGAAACGCAAGTTTTGTGCCGAAGGGAGCAATTCGGTGCGTGAAACGCACGTTTTGTGCCATAAGTGAGCAACAGCGGCGATTCTGTGGACGAAGCGCACGTTTTGTGCCAAAACTGAGCAAAAGCGGCGATTCTGAGCACGAAACGCACGTTTTGTGCCAAAACTAAGCAAAAGCGGCGATTCTGTGCACGAAAGGCCCGTTTTGCGCCAAAAGGAGCAATTCGGTGTGTGAAACGCACGTTTTGTGCCAAAACGGAGTAAAAGCGGCGATTCTGTGCGCGAAACGCTCGTTTTGATCCAAAACTGAGCAAAAGCGGCAATTCTGTGCACGTAACGCTCGCTTTGAGCCAAAAGTGAGCAAAAGCGGCGATTCTGTGCACGAAACGCACGTTTTGTGATAAAACTGAGCAAAACCAACGATTCTGTGCATGACACGCACGTTTTATGCCAAAACTGAGCAAAAGCGGCGATTCTGTGCATGAAAGGCACGTTTTGTGGCTGAGGGAGCAGTTCTGTGCACGTAACGCTCGTTTTGAGCCAAAACTGAGCAAAAGCGGCGATTCTGTCCGCGAAACGCTCGTTTTGAGCCAAAACCGAGCAAAAGCGGCGATTCTGTGCACGAAACGCACGTTTTGTGCTGAAACCGAGCAAAAGCGGCGATTCTGTGCACAAAACGCTCATTTTGAGCCAAAACTGAGCAGAAGCGGCGATTGTGTGCACGAAACGCTCGTTTTGTGCCAAAACTGAGCAAAAGCGGCGATTCTGTGCATGAAACGCACGTTTTGTGGCAGAAGGAGCAGTTCTGTGCACGTAACGCTCGTTTTGAGCAATAACTGAGCAAAAGCGGCGATTCTGTGCGCGAAACGCTCGTTTTGAGAAAAAACCGAGCAAAAGCGGCGATTCTATGCGCGAAACGCACGCTTTGTGCCAAAACTGAGCAAAAGCGTCGATTCTGTGCATGAAACGCACCTTTTGTGGCAGAAGGAGCAATTCGGTGCACGAAACGCACGTTTTGTGCCAAAACTGAGCAAAAGCGGCGATTCTGTGCACGAAACGCTCGTTTTGAGCCAATACTGAGCAAAAGCGGCGATTCTGTGCACGAAACGCACGTTTTGATACAAAACTGAGCAAAAGCGGCGATTCTGTGCGCGAAACGCTCGTTTTGATCCAAAACTGAGCAAAAGCGGCGATTCTGTGAACGAAACGCTCGTTTTGAGCCAATACTGAGCAAAAGCGGCGATTCTGTGCACGAAACGCACGTTTTGTGCCAAAACTGAGCAAAAGCGGCGATTTTATGCACGAAACGCACGTTTTGTGCCAAAACTGAGCAAAAGCGGCGATTCTGTGCACGAAACGCACGTTTTGTGCCAAAACTGAGCAAAAGCGGCGATTCTATGCACGAAACGCTCGTTTTGTGCCAAAACTGAGCAAAAGCGGCGATTCTGTGCACGAAACGCACGTTTTGTTGCAAAACTGAGCAAAAACGGCGATTCTGTGCACGAACCGCACGTTTTGTGCCAAAACTGAGCATAAGCGGCGATTCTATACGCACGAAAAGCACGTTTTGTGCCAAAACTGAGCATAAGCGGAGATTCTCTGCACGAAACGCAGGTTTTTATCCAAAACTGAGCAAAAGCGGCGATTCTGTGCACGAAACGCACGTTATGTGCCAAAAGGAGAAATTCGGAGTGTAAAACGCACGTTTTGTGCCAAAACTGAGCAAAAGCGGCGATTTTATGCACGAAACGCACGTTTTGTGCCAAAACTGAGCAGAAGCGGCGATTCTATGCACGAAACGCACGTTTTGTGCCAAAACTGAGCATAAGCGGCGATTTTATGCACGAAACGCACGTTTTGTGCCAAAACTGAGCAAAAGCGGCGATTCTGTGCACGAAACGCACGTTTTGGTGCAAAACTGAGCAAAAGCGGCGATTCTGATCACGAAACGCACGTTATGTGCCAAAAGGAGAATTTCGGAGCGTAACACGCACGTTTTGTGCCAAAACTGAGTAAAAGCGGCGATTCTATGCACGAAACGCTCGTTCTGTGCCAAAACTGAGCAAAAGCGGCGATTCTGTGCAGGAAACGCTCGTATTGTGCCAAAACTGAGCAAAAGCGGCGATTCTATGCTCGAAATGCACGTTTTGTGCCAAAACTGAGCAAAAGCGGCGATTCTATGCTCGAAATGCACGTTTTGTGCCAAAACTGAGCAAAAGCGGCGATTCTGATCACGAAACGCACGTTATGTGCCAAAACTGAGCAAAAGCGGCGATTCTATGCTCGAAATGCACGTATTGTGCCAAAACTGAGCAAAAGCGGCGATTCTGTGCACGAAACGCACGTTTTGTGCTGAAACCGAGCAAAAGCGGCGATTCTGTGCACAAAACGCTCATTTTGAGCCAAAACTGAGCAGAAGCGGCGATTGTGTGCACGAAACGCTCGTTTTGTGCCAAAACTGAGCAAAAGCGGCGATTCTGTGCATGAAACGCACGTTTTGTGGCAGAAGGAGCAGTTCTGTGCACGTAACGCTCGTTTTGAGCAATAACTGAGCAAAAGCGGCGATTCTGTGCGCGAAACGCTCGTTTTGAGAAAAAACCGAGCGAAAGCGGCGATTCTATGCGCGAAACGCACGCTTTGTGCCAAAACTGAGCAAAAGCGTCGATTCTGTGCATGAAACGCACCTTTTGTGGCAGAAGGAGCAATTCGGTGCACGAAACGCACGTTTTGTGCCAAAACTGAGCAAAAGCGGCGATTCTGTGCACGAAACGCTCGTTTTGAGCCAATACTGAGCAAAAGCGGCGATTCTGTGCACGAAACGCACGTTTTGATACAAAACTGAGCAAAAGCGGCGATTCTGTGCGCGAAACGCTCGTTTTGATCCAAAACTGAGCAAAAGCGGCGATTCTGTGAACGAAACGCTCGTTTTGAGCCAATACTGAGCAAAAGCGGCGATTCTGTGCACGAAACGCACGTTTTGTGCCAAAACTGAGCAAAAGCGGCGATTTTATGCACGAAACGCACGTTTTGTGCCAAAACTGAGCAAAAGCGGCGATTCTGTGCACGAAACGCACGTTTTGTGCCAAAACTGAGCAA
Organism: Stelis phaeoptera; assembly: GCA_943735885.1. Lineage (NCBI taxonomy): Eukaryota > Metazoa > Arthropoda > Insecta > Hymenoptera > Megachilidae > Stelis > Stelis phaeoptera. Next base: position 418,728 of record CALSEM010000021.1, read on the forward strand.
AAGCGGCGATTCTATGCACGAAACGCTCGTTTTGTGCCAAAACTGAGCAAAAGCGGCGATTCTGTGCACGAAACGCACGTTTTGTTGCAAAACTGAGCAAAAACGGCGATTCTGTGCACGAACCGCACGTTTTGTGCCAAAACTGAGCATAAGCGGCGATTCTATACGCACGAAAAGCACGTTTTGTGCCAAAACTGAGCATAAGCGGAGATTCTCTGCACGAAACGCAGGTTTTTATCCAAAACTGAGCAAAAGCGGCGATTCTGTGCACGAAACGCACGTTATGTGCCAAAAGGAGAAATTCGGAGTGTAAAACGCACGTTTTGTGCCAAAACTGAGCAAAAGCGGCGATTTTATGCACGAAACGCACGTTTTGTGCCAAAACTGAGCAGAAGCGGCGATTCTATGCACGAAACGCACGTTTTGTGCCAAAACTGAGCATAAGCGGCGATTTTATGCACGAAACGCACGTTTTGTGCCAAAACTGAGCAAAAGCGGCGATTCTGTGCACGAAACGCACGTTTTGGTGCAAAACTGAGCAAAAGCGGCGATTCTGATCACGAAACGCACGTTATGTGCCAAAAGGAGAATTTCGGAGCGTAACACGCACGTTTTGTGCCAAAACTGAGTAAAAGCGGCGATTCTATGCACGAAACGCTCGTTCTGTGCCAAAACTGAGCAAAAGCGGCGATTCTGTGCAGGAAACGCTCGTATTGTGCCAAAACTGAGCAAAAGCGGCGATTCTATGCTCGAAATGCACGTTTTGTGCCAAAACTGAGCAAAAGCGGCGATTCTATGCTCGAAATGCACGTTTTGTGCCAAAACTGAGCAAAAGCGGCGATTCTGATCACGAAACGCACGTTATGTGCCAAAACTGAGCAAAAGCGGCGATTCTATGCTCGAAATGCACGTATTGTGCCAAAACTGAGCAAAAGCGGCGATTCTGTGCACGAAAGGCACGTTTTGTGCAAAAACTGAGCAAAAGCGGCGATTCTGTGCACGAAAGGCACGTTTTATGCCAAAACTGAGCAAAAGCGGCGATTCTATGCTCGAAATGCACGTTTTGTGCCAAAACTGAGCAAAAGCGGCGATTCTGATCACGAAACGCACATTATGTGCCAAAACTGAGCAAAAGCGGCGATTCTATGCTCGAAATGCACGTATTGTGCCAAAACTGAGCAAAAGCGGCGATTCTGATCACGAAACGCACGTTATGTGCCAAAAGGAGAAATTCGGAGCGTAACACGCACATTTTGTGCCAAAACTGAGCAAAAGCGGCGATTCTGTGCACGAAACGCACGTTTTGTGAAAAAACTGAGCAAAAGCGGCTGTTCTGTGCACAAAACGCACGTATTGTGCCAAAACTGAGCAAAAGCGGCGATTCTGTGCACGAAACGCACGTGTTGCGCCAAAACTGAACAAAAGCGGCGAATCTGTGCACGAAACGCACGTATTGTGCCAAAACTGAGCAACAGCGGCGATTCTATGCTCGAAATGCACGTTTTGTGCCAAAACTGAGCAAAAGCGGCGATTCTGTGCACGAAACGCACGTTTTGTTGCAAAACTGAGCAAAAACGGCGATTCTGTGCTCGAAACGCACGTTTTGTTGCAAAACTGAGCAAAAACGGCTATTCTGTGCACGAAACGCACGTATTGTGCCAAAACTGAGCAAAAGCGGCGATTCTATGCTCGAAATGCACGTTTTGTGCCAAAACTGAGCAAAAGCGGCGATTCTGTGCACGAAACGCACGTGTTGCGCCAAAACTGAACAAAAGCGGCGATTCTGTTCACGAAACGCACGTTTTGTTGCAAAACTGAGCAAAAACGGCGATTCTGTGCACGAAACGCACGTTTTTTTGCAAAACTGAGCAAAAGCAGCGATTCTGAACACGAAACGCACGTTATGTGCCAAAAGGAGAAATTCGGAGCGTAACACGCACATTTTGTGCCAAAACTGAGTAAAAGCGGCGATTCTATGCACGAAACGCTCGTTTTGTGCCAAAACTGAGCAAAAGCGGCGATTCTATGCTCGAAATGCACGTTGTGTGCAAAAACTGAGCGATTCTCTGCACGAAACGCAGGTTTTTATCCAAAACTGAGCAAAAGCGGCGATTCTATGCACGAAACGCTCGTTTTGTGCCAAAACTGAGCAAAAGCGGCGATTCTGTTCACGAAACGCACGTTTTGTTGCAAAACTGAGCATAAGCGGCGATTCTGTGCACGAAACGCGCGTTTTTTTGCAAAACTGAGCAAAAGCGGCGATTCTGAACACGAAACGCACGTTATGTTCCAAAAGGAGAAATTCGGAGCGTAACACGCACATTTTGTGCCAAAACTGAGTAAAAGCGGCGATTCTATGCACGAAACGCACGTTTTGTGCCAAAACTGAGCAAAAGCGGCGATTTTATGCACGAAACGCACGTTTTGTGCCAAAACTGAGCAAAAGCGGCGATTCTGTGCACGAACCGCACGTTTTGTGCCAAAACTGAGCAAAAGCGGCGATTCTATGCACGAAAAGCACGTTTTGGGCCAAAACTGAGCATAAGCGGCGATTCTCTGCACGAAACGCAGATTTTTATCCAAAACTGAGCAAAAGCGGCGATTCTGTGCACGAAACGCACGTTATGTGCCAAAAGGAGAAATTCGGAGCGTAAAACGCACGTTTTGTGCCAAAACTGAGCAAATGCGGCGATTTTATGCACGAAACGCACGTTTTGTGCCAAAACTGAGCAAAAGCGGCGATTCTGTGCACGAAACGCACGTTTTGTGCCATAACTGAGCAAAAGCGGCTATTCTGTGCACGAAACACACGTATTGTGCCAAAACTGAGCAAAAGCGGCGATTCTATGCTCGAAATGCACGTTTTGTGCAAAAACTGAGCAAAAGCGACGATTCTGTGCACGAAACGCACGTTTTGTGCCAAAACTGAGCAAAAGCGGCTATTCTGTGCACGAAACGCACGTAGTGTGCCAAAACTGAGCAAAAGCGGCGATTCTATGCTCGAAATGCACGTTTTGTGCCAAAACTGAGCAAAAGCGGCGATTCTGATCACGAAACGCACGTTATGTGCCAAAAGGAGAAATTCGGAGCGTAACACGCACGTTTTGTGCCAAAACTGAGTAAAAGCGGCGATTCTATGCACCAAACGCTCGTTTTGTGCCAAAACTGAGCAAAAGCGGCGTTTCTATGCACGAAAAGCACGTTTTGTGCCAAAACTGAGCATAAGCGGCGATTCTCTGCACGAAACGCGGGTTTTTATCCAAAACTGAGCAAAAGCGGCGATCCTGTGCACGAAAAGCACGTTTTATGCCAAGAGGAGCAATTCGGTGCGTGGAACGCACGTTTTGTGTCAAAACTGAGCAAAAGCGGCGATTCTATGCACGAAACGCACGTGTTGCGCCAAAACTGAACAAAAGCGGCGATTCTGTGCACGAAACGCACGTATTGTGCCAAAGCTGAGCAAAAGCGGCGATTCTGTGCACGAAGCGCACGTTATGTGCCAAAAGGAGAAATTCGGAGCGTAAAACGCACGTTTTGTGCAAAAACTGAGCAAAAGCGGCGATTCTGTGCAAGAAACACTGGATTTGTGCCAAAACTAAGCAAAAGCGACGATTCTGTGCACGAAGCGCACGTTATGTGCCAAAAGGAGAAATTCGGAACGTAAAACGCACGTTTTGTGCAAAAACTGGAAAAAAGCGGCGATTCTGTGCACGAAACACAGGATTGGTGCCAAAACTAAGCAAAAGCGACGATTCTGTGCACGAAACGCACGTATTGCGCCAAAACTGAGCAAAAGCGGCGATTCTATGCACGAAACGCTCGTTTTGTGCCAAAACTGAGCAAAAGCGGCGATTCTGTGCACAAAGCGCACGTATTGTGCCAAAACTGAGCAAAAGCCGCGATTCTGTGCACGAAACGCAGGTTTTAATCCAAAACTTGGCAAAAGCGGCGATTCTGTGCACGAAACGCACGTTTTATGAAACGAGGAGCAATTCGGTGCGTGGAACGCACGTTTTGTGCCAAAACTGAGCAAAAGCGGCGATTCTGTGCACGAAACGCACGTTTTGTGCCAAAACTGAGCAAAAGCGGCGATTCTATGCACGAAAAGCACGTTTTGTGCCAAAACTGAGCATAAGGGGCGATTCTGTGCACGAAACGCACGTTTTATGGAAAGAGGAGCAATTCGGTGCGTGGAACGCACGTTTTGTGCCAAAACTGAGCAAAAGCGGCGATTCTGTGCACGAAGCGCACGTTATGTGCCAAAAGGAGAAATTCGGAGCGTAAAACTCACGTTTTGTGCCAAAACTGGGCAAATGCGGCGATTCTGTGCACGAAACACAGGATTTGTGCCAAAACTAAGCAAAAGCGACGATTCTGTGCACGAAACGCACGTTTTGTGCCAAAACTGAGCAAAAGCGGCGATTCTGGGCTCGAAACGAACGTTTTGTGCCAAAACTGACCAGAAGCGGCGATTCTGTGCACGAAACGCACGTTTTGTGCCAAAACTGAGCAAAAGTGGCGATTCTGTGCACGAAACGCACGTATTGTGCCAAAGCTGAGCAAAAGCGGCGATTCTGTGCACGAAGCGCACGTTATGTGCCAAAAGGAGAAATTCGGAGCGTAAAACGCACGTTTTGTGCAAAAACTGAGCAAAAGCGGCGATTCTGTGCAAGAAACACTGGATTTGTGCCAAAACTAAGCAAAAGCGACGATTCTGTGCACGAAGCGCACGTTATGTGCCAAAAGGAGAAATTCGGAACGTAAAACGCACGTTTTGTGCAAAAACTGGAAAAAAGCGGCGGTTCTGTGCACGAAACACAGGATTTGTGCCAAAACTAAGCAAAAGCGACGATTCTGTGCACGAAACGCACGTATTGCGCCAAAACTGAGCAAAAGCGGCGATTCTATGCACGAAACGCTCGTTTTGTGCCAAAACTGAGCAAAAGCGGCGATTCTGTGCACAAAGCGCACGTATTGTGCCAAAACTGAGCAAAAGCCGCGATTCTGTGCACGAAACGCAGGTTTTAATCCAAAACTTAGCAAAAGCGGCGATTCTGTGCACGAAACGCACGTTTTATGAAACGAGGAGCAATTCGGTGCGTGGAACGCACGTTTTGTGCCAAAACTGAGCAAAAGCGGCGATTCTGTGCACGAAACGCACGTTTTGTGCCAAAACTGAGCAAAAGCGGCGATTCTATGCACGAAAACCACGTTTTGTGCCAAAAGGAGAAATTCGGAGCGTAAAACTCACGTTTTGTGCCAAAACTGGGCAAAAGCGGCGATTCTGTGCACGAAACACAGGATTTGTGCCAAAACTAAGCAAAAGCGACGATTCTGTGCACGAAACGCACGTTTTGTGCCAAAACTGAGCAAAAGCGGCGATTCTGGGCTCGAAACGAACGTTTTGTGCCAAAACTGACCAAAAGCGGCGATTCTGTGCACGAAACGCACGTTTTGTGCCAAAACTGAGCAAAAGTGGCGATTCTGTGCACGAAACGCACGTATTGTGCCAAAGCTGAGCAAAAGCGGCGATTCTGTGCACGAAGCGCACGTTATGTGCCAAAAGGAGAAATTCGGAGCGTAAAACGCACGTTTTGTGCAAATACTGAGCAAAAGCGGCGATTCTGTGCAAGAAACACAGGATTTGTGCCAAAACTAAGCAAAAGCGACGATTCTGTGCACGAAGCGCACGTTATGTGCCAAAAGGAGAAATTCGGAACGTAAAACGCACGTTTTGTGCAAAAACTGGGAAAAAGCGGCGATTCTGTGCACGAAAGGCACGTTTTATGCCAAGAGCAGCAATTCGGTGCGTGGAACGCACGTCTTGTGCCAAAACTGAGCAAAAGCGGCGATTCTGTGCACGAAACGCACGTTTTGTGCCAAAACTGAGCATAAGCGGCGATTCTCTGCACGAAACGCAGGTTTTTATCAAAAACTGAGCAAAAGCGGCGATTCTGTGCTCGAAACGCACGTTATGTGCCAAAAGGAGAAATTCGGAGCGTAAAACGCACGTTTTGTGCCAAAACTGAGCAAAAGCGGCGATTTTATGCACGAAACGCACGTTTTGTGCCAAAACTGAGCAAAAGCGGCGATTCTCTGCACGAAACGCACGTTTTGTTCCAAAACTGAGCAAAAGCGGCGATTCTGTGCACGAAACGCACGTTTTGTTCCAAAACTGAGCAAAAGCGGCGATTCTGTGCACGAAACGCACGTTTTGTTGCGAAACTGAGCAAAAACGGCGATTCTGTGTACGAAACGCACGTTTTGTTGCAAAACTGAGCAAAAGCGGCGATCCTGTGCACGAAACGCACGTATTGTGCCAAAACTGAACAAAAGCGGCGATTCTATGCTCGGATGCACGTTTTGTGCCAAAACTGAGCAAAAGCGGCGATGCTATGCTCGAAATGCACGTTTTGCCGCCAAAACTGAGCAAAAGCGGCGATTCTGTGCACGGAACGCACGTGTTGCGCCAAAACTGAACAAACGCGGCGATTCTATGCTCGAAATGCACGTTTTGTGCCAAAACTGAGCATAAGCGGCGATTCTCTGCACGAAACGCAGGTTTTTATCCAAAACTGGGCAAAAGCGGCGATTCTGTGCACGAAACGCACGTTTATTGCCAAGAGGAGCAATTCGGAGCGTGGAACGCACGTTTTGTGCCAAAACTGAGCAAAAGCGGCGATTCTGTGCACGAAACGCACGTATTGTGCCAAAGCTGAGCAAAAGCGGCGATTCTGTGCACGAAGCGCACGTTATGTGCCAAAAGGAGAAATTCGGAGCGTAAAACGCACGTTTTGTGCAAAAACTGAGCAAAAGCGGCGATTCTGTGCAAGAAACACTGGATTTGTGCCAAAACTAAGCAAAAGCGACGATTCTGTGCACGAAGCGCACGTTATGTGCCAAAAGGAGAAATTCGGAACGTAAAACGCACGTTTTGTGCAAAAACAGGGAAAAAGCGGCGATTCTGTGCACGAAACACAGGATTTGTGCCAAAACTAAGCAAAAGCGACGATTCTGTGCACGAAACGCACGTATTGTGCCAAAACTGAGCAAAAGCGGCGATTCTATGCACGAAACGCTCGTTTTGTGCCAAAACTGAGCAAAAGCGGCGATTCTGTGCACAAAGCGCACGTATTGTGCCAAAACTGAGCAAAAGCCGCGATTCTGTGCACGAAACGCAGGTTTTAATCCAAAACTTAGCAAAAGCGGCGATTCTGTGCACGAAACGCACGTTTTATGAAACGAGGAGCAATTCGGTGCGTGGAACGCACGTTTTGTGCCAAAACTGAGCAAAAGCGGCGATTCTGTGCACGAAGCGCACGTTATGTGACAAAAGGAGAAATTCGGAGCGTAAAACTCACGTTTTGTGCCAAAACTGGGCAAAAGCGGCGATTCTGTGCACGAAACGCAGGATTTGTGCCAAAACTAAGCAAAAGCGACGATTCTGTGCACGAAACGCACGTTTTGTGCCAAAACTGAGCAAAAGCGGCGATTCTGGGCTCGAAACGAACGTTTTGTGCCAAAACTGACCAAAAGCGGCGATTCTGTGCACGAAACGCACGTTTTGTGCCAAAACTGAGCAAAAGTGGCGATTCTGTGCACGAAACGCACGTATTGTGCCAAAGCTGAGCAAAAGCGGCGATTCTGTGCACGAAGCGCACGTTATGTGCCAAAAGGAGAAATTCGGAGCGTAAAACGCACGTTTTGTGCAAAAACTGAGCAAAAGCGGCGATTCTATGCACGAAACGCTCGTTTTGTGCCAAAACTGAGCAAAAGCGGCGATTCTGTGCACAAAGCGCACGTATTGTGCCAAAACTGAGCAAAAGCCGCGATTCTGTGCACGAAGCGCACGTTATGTGCCAAAAGGAGAAATTCGGAGCGTAAAACGCACGTTTTGTGCAAAAACTGAGCAAAAGCGGCGATTCTGTGCAAGGAACACTGGATTTGTGCCAAAACTAAGCAAAAGCGACGATTCTGTGCACGAAGCGCACGTTATGTGCCAAAAGGAGAAATTCGGAACGTAAAACGCACGTTTTGTGCAAAAACTGGGAAAAAGCGGCGATTCTGTGCACGAAACACAGGATTTGTGCCAAAACTAAGCAAAAGCGACGATTCTGTGCACGAAACGCACGTATTGTGCCAAAACTGAGCAAAAGCGGCGATTCTATGCACGAAACGCTCGTTTTGTGCCAAAACTGAGCAAAAGCGGCGATTCTGTGCACAAAGCGCACGTATTGTGCCAAAACTGAGCAAAAGCCGCGATTCTGTGCACGAAACGCAGGTTTTAATCCAAAACTGAGCAAAAGCGGCGATTCTGGGCTCGAAACGAACGTTTTGTGCCAAAACTGACCAAAAGCGGCGATTCTGTGCACGAAACGCACGTTTTGTGCCAAAACTGAGCAAAAGTGGCGATTCTGTGCACGAAACGCACGTATTGTGCCAAAGCTGAGCAAAAGCGGCGATTCTGTGCACGAAGCGCACGTTATGTGCCAAAAGGAGAAATTCGGAGCGTAAAACGCACGTTTTGTGCAAAAACTGAGCAAAAGCGGCGATTCTGTGCAAGAAACACAGGATTTGTGCCAAAACTAAGCAAAAGCGACGATTCTGTGCACGAAGCGCACGTTATGTGCCAAAAGGAGAAATTCGGAACGTAAAACGCACGTTTTGTGCAAAAACTGGGAAAAAGCGGCGATTCTGTGCACGAAACACAGGATTTGTGCCAAAACTAAGCATAAGCGACGATTCTGTGCACGAAACGCACGTATTGTGCCAAAACTGAGCAAAAGCGGCGATTCTATGCACGAAACGCTCGTTTTGTGCCAAAACTGAGCAAAAGCGGCGATTCTGTGCACAAAGCGCACGTATTGTGCCAAAACTGAGCAAAAGCCGCGATTCTGTGCACGAAACGCAGGTTTTAATCCAAAACTTAGCAAAAGCGGCGATTCTGTGCACGAAACGCACGTTTTATGAAACGAGGAGCAATTCGGTGCGTGGAACGCACGTTTTGTGCCAAAACTGAGCAAAAGCGGCGATTCTGTGCACGAAACGCGCGTTTTGTGCCAAAACTGAGCAAAAGCGGCGATTCTATGCACGAAATGCTCGTTTTGTGCCAAAACTGAGCAAAAGCGGCGATTCTGTGCACGAAACGCACGTTTTATGCCAAGAGGAGCAATTCGGTGCGTGGAACGCACGTTTTGTACCGAAACTGAGCAAAAGCGGCGATTCTGTGCACGAAACGCACGTTTTGTGCTAAAACTGAGGATAAGCGGCGATTCTGTGCAAGAAACACAGGATTTGTGCCAAAACTGAGCAAAAGCGGCGATTCTGTGCACGAAGCGCACGTTATGTGCCAAAAGGAGAAATTCGGAGCGCAAAACGCACGTTTTGTGCCAAAACTGGTAAAAAGCTGCGATTCTGTGCACGAAACACAGGATTTGTGCCAAAACTAAGCAAAAGCGACGATTCTGTGCACGAAACGCACGTTTTGTGCCAAAACTGAGCAAAAGCGGCGATTCTATGCTCGAGATGCCAGTATTGTGCCAAAACTGAGCAAAAGCGGCGATTCTATGTACGAAAAGCACGTTTTGTGCCAAAACTGAGCATAAGGGGCGATTCTCTGAACGAAACGCAGGTTTTTATCCAAAACTGAGCAAAAGCGGCGATTCTGTGCACGAAACGCACGTTTTATGCCAAGAGGAGCAATTCGGTGCGTGGAACGCACGTTTTGTACCAAAACTGAGCAAAAGCGGCGATTCTGTGCACGAAACGCACGTTTTGTGCTAAAGCTGAGGAAAAGCGGCGATTCTGCGCACGAAACACGGGATTTGTGCCAAAACTGAGCAAAAGCGGCGATTCTGAGCACGAAACGCACGTTTTGTTCCAAAACTGAGCAAAAGCGGCGATTCTATGCACGAATCGCTCGTTTTGTGCCAAAACTGAGCAAAAGCGGCGATTCTATGCACGAAACGCTCGTTTTGTGTCAAAACTGAGCAAAAGCGGCGATTCTGTGCACGAAACGCACGTTTTGTTGCAAAACTGAGCAAAAACGGCGATTCTGTGCACGAAAAGCACGTTTTGTTCCAAAACTTAGCAAAAGCGGCGATTCTATGCACGAATCGCTCGTTTTGTGCCAAAACTGAGCATAAGGGGCGATTCTGAGCACGAAACGCACGTTTTGTGCTAAAGCTGAGGAAAAGCGGCGATTCCGCGCACGAAACACGGGATTTGTGCCAAAACTGAGCAAAAGCGGCGATTCTGAGCACGAAACGCACGTTTTGTTCCAAAACTGAGCAAAAGCGGCGATTCTATATACGAATCGCTCCTTTTGTGCCAAAACTGAGCAAAAGCGGCGATTCTGTGCACGAAACGCACGTTTTGCCGCCAAAACTGAGCAAAAGCGGCGATTCTGTGCACGAAACGCACGTGTTGCGCCAAAACTGAACAAACGCGGCGATTCTGTGCACGAAACACACGTATTGTGCCAAAACTGAGCAAAAGCGGCGATTCTATGCTCGAAATGCACGTTTTGTGCCAAAACTGAGCAAAAGCGGCGATTCTGTGCACGAAACGCACGTTTTGTGCCAAAACTGAGCAAAAGCGGCGATTCTATGCACGAAATGCTCGTTTTGTGCCAAAACTGAGCAAAAGCGGCGATTATGTGCACAAAGCGCACGTATTGTGCCAAAACTGAGCAAAAGCCGCGATTCTCTGCACGAAACGCACGTTTTATGAAAAGAGGAGCAATTCGGTGCGTGGAACGCACGTCTTGTGCCAAAACTGAGCAAAAGCGGCGATTCTGTGCACGAAACGCACGTTTTGTGCCAAAACTGAGCAAAAGCGGCGATTCTATGCACGAAACGCTCGTTTTGTGCCAAAACTGAGCAAAAGCGGCGATTCTGTGCACGATACGCACGTTTTGTTGCAAAACTGAGCAAAAGCGGCGATTCTGTGCACGAAACGCCCGTATTGTGCCAAAACTGAGCAAAAGCGGCGATTCTATGCTCGAAATGCACGTTTTGTGCCAAAACTGAGCATAAGCGGTGATTCTCTGCACGAAACGCAGGTTTTTATCCAAAGCTGGGCAAAAGCGGCGATTCTGTGCACGAAACGCACGTTTTATGAAAAGAGGAGCAATTCGGTGCGTGGAACGCACGTTTTGTGCCAAAACTGAGCAAAAGCGGCGATTCTGTGCACGAAACGCACGTTTTATGCCAAAACTGAGCAAAAGCGGCGATTCTATGCACGAAACGCTCGTTTTGTGCCAAAACTGAGCAAAAGCGGCGATTCTGTGCACGAAACGTACGTTTTGTGCCAAAACTGAGCAAAAGCGGCGATTCTATGCACGAAACGCTCGTTTTGTGCCAAAACTGAGCAAAAGCGGCGATTCTGAGCACGAAACGCACGTTTTGTTCCAAAACTGAGCAAAAGCGGCGATTCTGTGCAAGAAACACAGGATTTGTGCCAAAACTAAGCAAAAGCGGCGATTCTATGCACGAAACGCTCGTTTTGTGCCAAAACTGAGCAAAAGCGGCGATTCTGTGCACAAAGCGCACGTATTGTGCCAAAACTGAGCAAAAGCCGCGATTCTGTGCACGAAACGCAGGTTTTAATCCAAAACTTAGCAAAAGCGGCGATTCTGTGCACGAAACGCACGTTTTATGAAACGAGGAGCAATTCGGTGCGTGGAACGCACGTTTTGTGCCAAAACTGAGCAAAAGCGGCGATTCTGTGCACGAAACGCACGTTTTGTGCCAAAACTGAGCAAAAGCGGCGATTCTATGCACGAAAAGCACGTTTTGTGCCAAAACTGAGCATAAGGGGCGATTCTGTGCACGAAACGCACGTTTTATGAAAAGAGGAGCAATTCGGTGCGTGGAACGCACGTTTTGTGCCAAAACTGAGCAAAAGCGGCGATTCTGTGCACGAAGCGCACGTTATGTGACAAAAGGAGAAATTCGGAGCGTAAAACTCACGTTTTGTGCCAAAACTGGGCAAAAGCGGCGATTCTGTGCACGAAACGCAGGATTTGTGCCAAAACTAAGCAAAAGCGACGATACTGTGCACGAAACGCACGTTTTGTGCCAAAACTGAGCAAAAGCGGCGATTCTGGGCTCGAAACGAACGTTTTGTGCCAAAACTGACCAAAAGCGGCGATTCTGTGCACGAAACGCACGTTTTGTGCCAAAACTGAGCAAAAGTGGCGATTCTGTGCACGAAACGCACGTATTGTGCCAAAGCTGAGCAAAAGCGGCGATTCTGTGCACGAAGCGCACGTTATGTGCCAAAAGGAGAAATTCGGAGCGTAAAACGCACGTTTTGTGCTAAAACTGAGCAAAAGCGGCGATTCTGTGCAAGAAACACAGGATTTGTGCCAAAACTAAGCAAAAGCGACGATTCTGTGCACGAAGCGCACGTTATGTGCCAAAAGGAGAAATTCGGAACGTAAAACGCACGTTTTGTGCAAAAACTGGGAAAAAGCGGCGATTCTGTGCACGAAACACAGGATTTGTGCCAAAACTAAGCATAAGCGACGATTCTGTGCACGAAACGCACGTATTGTGCCAAAACTGAGCAAAAGCGGCGATTCTATGCACGAAACGCTCGTTTTGTGCCAAAACTGAGCAAAAGCGGCGATTCTGTGCACAAAGCGCACGTATTGTGCCAAAACTGAGCAAAAGCCGCGATTATGTGCACGAAACGCAGGTTTTAATCCAAAACTTAGCAAAAGCGGCGATTCTGTGCACGAAACGCACGTTTTATGAAACGAGGAGCAATTCGGTGCGTGGAACGCACGTTTTGTGCCAAAACTGAGCAAAAGCGGCGATTCTGTGCACGAAACGCGCGTTTTGTGCCAAAACTGAGCAAAAGCGGCGATTCTATGCACGAAATGCTCGTTTTGTGCCAAAACTGAGCAAAAGCGGCGATTCTGTGCACGAAACGCACGTTTTATGCCAAGAGGAGCAATTCGGTGCGTGGAACGCACGTTTTGTACCGAAACTGAGCAAAAGCGGCGATTCTGTGCACGAAACGCACGTTTTGTGCTAAAACTGAGGATAAGCGGCGATTCTGTGCAAGAAACACAGGATTTGTGCCAAAACTGAGCAAAAGCGGCGATTCTGTGCACGAAGCGCACGTTATGTGCCAAAAGGAGAAATTCGGAGCGCAAAACGCACGTTTTGTGCCAAAACTGGTAAAAAGCTGCGATTCTGTGCACGAAACACAGGATTTGTGCCAAAACTAAGCAAAAGCGACGATTCTGTGCACGAAACGCACGTTTTGTGCCAAAACTGAGCAAAAGCGGCGATTCTATGCTCGAGATGCCAGTATTGTGCCAAAACTGAGCAAAAGCGGCGATTCTATGTACGAAAAGCACGTTTTGTGCCAAAACTGAGCATAAGGGGCGATTCTCTGAACGAAACGCAGGTTTTTATCCAAAACTGAGCAAAAGCGGCGATTCTGTGCACGAAACGCACGTTTTATGCCAAGAGGAGCAATTCGGTGCGTGGAACGCACGTTTTGTACCAAAACTGAGCAAAAGCGGCGATTCTGTGCACGAAACGCACGTTTTGTGCTAAAGCTGAGGAAAAGCGGCGATTCTGCGCACGAAACACGGGATTTGTGCCAAAACTGAGCAAAAGCGGCGATTCTGAGCACGAAACGCACGTTTTGTTCCAAAACTGAGCAAAAGCGGCGATTCTATGCACGAATCGCTCGTTTTGTGCCAAAACTGAGCAAAAGCGGCGATTCTATGCACGAAACGCTCGTTTTGTGTCAAAACTGAGCAAAAGCGGCGATTCTGTGCACGAAACGCACGTTTTGTTGCAAAACTGAGCAAAAACGGCGATTCTGTGCACGAAAAGCACGTTTTGTTCCAAAACTTAGCAAAAGCGGCGATTCTATGCACGAATCGCTCGTTTTGTGCCAAAACTGAGCATAAGGGGCGATTCTGAGCACGAAACGCACGTTTTGTGCTAAAGCTGAGGAAAAGCGGCGATTCCGCGCACGAAACACGGGATTTGTGCCAAAACTGAGCAAAAGCGGCGATTCTGAGCACGAAACGCACGTTTTGTTCCAAAACTGAGCAAAAGCGGCGATTCTATATACGAATCGCTCCTTTTGTGCCAAAACTGAGCAAAAGCGGCGATTCTGTGCACGAAACGCACGTTTTGCCGCCAAAACTGAGCAAAAGCGGCGATTCTGTGCACGAAACGCACGTGTTGCGCCAAAACTGAACAAACGCGGCGATTCTGTGCACGAAACACACGTATTGTGCCAAAACTGAGCAAAAGCGGCGATTCTATGCTCGAAATGCACGTTTTGTGCCAAAACTGAGCAAAAGCGGCGATTCTGTGCACGAAACGCACGTTTTGTGCCAAAACTGAGCAAAAGCGGCGATTCTATGCACGAAATGCTCGTTTTGTGCCAAAACTGAGCAAAAGCGGCGATTATGTGCACAAAGCGCACGTATTGTGCCAAAACTGAGCAAAAGCCGCGATTCTCTGCACGAAACGCACGTTTTATGAAAAGAGGAGCAATTCGGTGCGTGGAACGCACGTCTTGTGCCAAAACTGAGCAAAAGCGGCGATTCTGTGCACGAAACGCACGTTTTGTGCCAAAACTGAGCAAAAGCGGCGATTCTATGCACGAAACGCTCGTTTTGTGCCAAAACTGAGCAAAAGCGGCGATTCTGTGCACGATACGCACGTTTTGTTGCAAAACTGAGCAAAAGCGGCGATTCTGTGCACGAAACGCCCGTATTGTGCCAAAACTGAGCAAAAGCGGCGATTCTATGCTCGAAATGCACGTTTTGTGCCAAAACTGAGCATAAGCGGTGATTCTCTGCACGAAACGCAGGTTTTTATCCAAAGCTGGGCAAAAGCGGCGATTCTGTGCACGAAACGCACGTTTTATGAAAAGAGGAGCAATTCGGTGCGTGGAACGCACGTTTTGTGCCAAAACTGAGCAAAAGCGGCGATTCTGTGCACGAAACGCACGTTTTATGCCAAAACTGAGCAAAAGCGGCGATTCTATGCACGAAACGCTCGTTTTGTGCCAAAACTGAGCAAAAGCGGCGATTCTGTGCACGAAACGTACGTTTTGTGCCAAAACTGAGCAAAAGCGGCGATTCTATGCACGAAACGCTCGTTTTGTGCCAAAACTGAGCAAAAGCGGCGATTCTGAGCACGAAACGCACGTTTTGTTCCAAAACTGAGCAAAAGCGGCGATTCTGTGCAAGAAACACAGGATTTGTGCCAAAACTAAGCAAAAGCGGCGATTCTATGCACGAAACGCTCGTTTTGTGCCAAAACTGAGCAAAAGCGGCGATTCTGTGCACAAAGCGCACGTATTGTGCCAAAACTGAGCAAAAGCCGCGATTCTGTGCACGAAACGCAGGTTTTAATCCAAAACTTAGCAAAAGCGGCGATTCTGTGCACGAAACGCACGTTTTATGAAACGAGGAGCAATTCGGTGCGTGGAACGCACGTTTTGTGCCAAAACTGAGCAAAAGCGGCGATTCTGTGCACGAAACGCACGTTTTGTGCCAAAACTGAGCAAAAGCGGCGATTCTATGCACGAAAAGCACGTTTTGTGCCAAAACTGAGCATAAGGGGCGATTCTGTGCACGAAACGCACGTTTTATGAAAAGAGGAGCAATTCGGTGCGTGGAACGCACGTTTTGTGCCAAAACTGAGCAAAAGCGGCGATTCTGTGCACGAAGCGCACGTTATGTGACAAAAGGAGAAATTCGGAGCGTAAAACTCACGTTTTGTGCCAAAACTGGGCAAAAGCGGCGATTCTGTGCACGAAACGCAGGATTTGTGCCAAAACTAAGCAAAAGCGACGATACTGTGCACGAAACGCACGTTTTGTGCCAAAACTGAGCAAAAGCGGCGATTCTGGGCTCGAAACGAACGTTTTGTGCCAAAACTGACCAAAAGCGGCGATTCTGTGCACGAAACGCACGTTTTGTGCCAAAACTGAGCAAAAGTGGCGATTCTGTGCACGAAACGCACGTATTGTGCCAAAGCTGAGCAAAAGCGGCGATTCTGTGCACGAAGCGCACGTTATGTGCCAAAAGGAGAAATTCGGAGCGTAAAACGCACGTTTTGTGCTAAAACTGAGCAAAAGCGGCGATTCTGTGCAAGAAACACAGGATTTGTGCCAAAACTAAGCAAAAGCGACGATTCTGTGCACGAAGCGCACGTTATGTGCCAAAAGGAGAAATTCGGAACGTAAAACGCACGTTTTGTGCAAAAACTGGGAAAAAGCGGCGATTCTGTGCACGAAACACAGGATTTGTGCCAAAACTAAGCATAAGCGACGATTCTGTGCACGAAACGCACGTATTGTGCCAAAACTGAGCAAAAGCGGCGATTCTATGCACGAAACGCTCGTTTTGTGCCAAAACTGAGCAAAAGCGGCGATTCTGTGCACAAAGCGCACGTATTGTGCCAAAACTGAGCAAAAGCCGCGATTATGTGCACGAAACGCAGGTTTTAATCCAAAACTTAGCAAAAGCGGCGATTCTGTGCACGAAACGCACGTTTTATGAAACGAGGAGCAATTCGGTGCGTGGAACGCACGTTTTGTGCCAAAACTGAGCAAAAGCGGCGATTCTGTGCACGAAACGCGCGTTTTGTGCCAAAACTGAGCAAAAGCGGCGATTCTATGCACGAAATGCTCGTTTTGTGCCAAAACTGAGCAAAAGCGGCGATTCTGTGCACGAAACGCACGTTTTATGCCAAGAGGAGCAATTCGGTGCGTGGAACGCACGTTTTGTACCGAAACTGAGCAAAAGCGGCGATTCTATGCACGAATCGCTCGTTTTGTGCCAAAACTGAGCATAAGGGGCGATTCTGAGCACGAAACGCACGTTTTGTGCTAAAGCTGAGGAAAAGCGGCGATTCCGCGCACGAAACACGGGATTTGTGCCAAAACTGAGCAAAAGCGGCGATTCTGAGCACGAAACGCACGTTTTGTTCCAAAACTGAGCAAAAGCGGCGATTCTATATACGAATCGCTCCTTTTGTGCCAAAACTGAGCAAAAGCGGCGATTCTGTGCACGAAACGCACGTTTTGCCGCCAAAACTGAGCAAAAGCGGCGATTCTGTGCACGAAACGCACGTGTTGCGCCAAAACTGAACAAACGCGGCGATTCTGTGCACGAAACACACGTATTGTGCCAAAACTGAGCAAAAGCGGCGATTCTATGCTCGAAATGCACGTTTTGTGCCAAAACTGAGCAAAAGCGGCGATTCTGTGCACGAAACGCACGTTTTGTGCCAAAACTGAGCAAAAGCGGCGATTCTATGCACGAAATGCTCGTTTTGTGCCAAAACTGAGCAAAAGCGGCGATTATGTGCACAAAGCGCACGTATTGTGCCAAAACTGAGCAAAAGCCGCGATTCTCTGCACGAAACGCACGTTTTATGAAAAGAGGAGCAATTCGGTGCGTGGAACGCACGTCTTGTGCCAAAACTGAGCAAAAGCGGCGATTCTGTGCACGAAACGCACGTTTTATGCCAAAACTGAGCAAAAGCGGCGATTCTATGCACGAAACGCTCGTTTTGTGCCAAAACTGAGCAAAAGCGGCGATTCTGTGCACGAAACGTACGTTTTGTGCCAAAACTGAGCAAAAGCGGCGATTCTATGCACGAAACGCTCGTTTTGTGCCAAAACTGAGCAAAAGCGGCGATTCTGAGCACGAAACGCACGTTTTGTTCCAAAACTGAGCAAAAGCGGCGATTCTGTGCAAGAAACACAGGATTTGTGCCAAAACTAAGCAAAAGCGGCGATTCTATGCACGAAACGCTCGTTTTGTGCCAAAACTGAGCAAAAGCGGCGATTCTGTGCACAAAGCGCACGTATTGTGCCAAAACTGAGCAAAAGCCGCGATTCTGTGCACGAAACGCAGGTTTTAATCCAAAACTTAGCAAAAGCGGCGATTCTGTGCACGAAACGCACGTTTTATGAAACGAGGAGCAATTCGGTGCGTGGAACGCACGTTTTGTGCCAAAACTGAGCAAAAGCGGCGATTCTGTGCACGAAACGCACGTTTTGTGCCAAAACTGAGCAAAAGCGGCGATTCTATGCACGAAAAGCACGTTTTGTGCCAAAACTGAGCATAAGGGGCGATTCTGTGCACGAAACGCACGTTTTATGAAAAGAGGAGCAATTCGGTGCGTGGAACGCACGTTTTGTGCCAAAACTGAGCAAAAGCGGCGATTCTGTGCACGAAGCGCACGTTATGTGACAAAAGGAGAAATTCGGAGCGTAAAACTCACGTTTTGTGCCAAAACTGGGCAAAAGCGGCGATTCTGTGCACGAAACGCAGGATTTGTGCCAAAACTAAGCAAAAGCGACGATACTGTGCACGAAACGCACGTTTTGTGCCAAAACTGAGCAAAAGCGGCGATTCTGGGCTCGAAACGAACGTTTTGTGCCAAAACTGACCAAAAGCGGCGATTCTGTGCACGAAACGCACGTTTTGTGCCAAAACTGAGCAAAAGTGGCGATTCTGTGCACGAAATGCTCGTTTTGTGCCAAAACTGAGCAAAAGCGGCGATTATGTGCACAAAGCGCACGTATTGTGCCAAAACTGAGCAAAAGCCGCGATTCTCTGCACGAAACGCACGTTTTATGAAAAGAGGAGCAATTCGGTGCGTGGAACGCACGTCTTGTGCCAAAACTGAGCAAAAGCGGCGATTCTGTGCACGAAACGCACGTTTTGTGCCAAAACTGAGCAAAAGCGGCGATTTTATGCACGAAACGCTCGTTTTGTGCCAAAACTGAGCAAAAGCGGCGATTCTGTGCACGATACGCACGTTTTGTTGCAAAACTGAGCAAAAGCGGCGATTCTGTGCACGAAACGCCCGTATTGTGCCAAAACTGAGCAAAAGCGGCGATTCTATGCTCGAAATGCACGTTTTGTGCCAAAACTGAGCATAAGCGGTGATTCTCTGCACGAAACGCAGGTTTTTATCCAAAGCTGGGCAAAAGCGGCGATTCTGTGCACGAAACGCACGTTTTATGAAAAGAGGAGCAATTCGGTGCGTGGAACGCACGTTTTGTGCCAAAACTGAGCAAAAGCGGCGATTCTGTGCACGAAACGCACGTTTTATGCCAAAACTGAGCAAAAGCGGCGATTCTATGCACGAAACGCTCGTTTTGTGCCAAAACTGAGCAAAAGCGGCGATTCTGTGCACGAAACGTACGTTTTGTGCCAAAACTGAGCAAAAGCGGCGATTCTATGCACGAAACGCTCGTTTTGTGCCAAAACTGAGCAAAAGCGGCGATTCTGAGCACGAAACGCACGTTTTGTTCCAAAACTGAGCAAAAGCGGCGATTCTGTGCAAGAAACACAGGATTTGTGCCAAAACTAAGCAAAAGCGGCGATTCTATGCACGAAACGCTCGTTTTGTGCCAAAACTGAGCAAAAGCGGCGATTCTGTGCACAAAGCGCACGTATTGTGCCAAAACTGAGCAAAAGCCGCGATTCTGTGCACGAAACGCAGGTTTTAATCCAAAACTTAGCAAAAGCGGCGATTCTGTGCACGAAACGCACGTTTTATGAAACGAGGAGCAATTCGGTGCGTGGAACGCACGTTTTGTGCCAAAACTGAGCAAAAGCGGCGATTCTGTGCACGAAACGCACGTTTTGTGCCAAAACTGAGCAAAAGCGGCGATTCTATGCACGAAAAGCACGTTTTGTGCCAAAACTGAGCATAAGGGGCGATTCTGTGCACGAAACGCACGTTTTATGAAAAGAGGAGCAATTCGGTGCGTGGAACGCACGTTTTGTGCCAAAACTGAGCAAAAGCGGCGATTCTGTGCACGAAGCGCACGTTATGTGACAAAAGGAGAAATTCGGAGCGTAAAACTCACGTTTTGTGCCAAAACTGGGCAAAAGCGGCGATTCTGTGCACGAAACGCAGGATTTGTGCCAAAACTAAGCAAAAGCGACGATACTGTGCACGAAACGCACGTTTTGTGCCAAAACTGAGCAAAAGCGGCGATTCTGGGCTCGAAACGAACGTTTTGTGCCAAAACTGACCAAAAGCGGCGATTCTGTGCACGAAACGCACGTTTTGTGCCAAAACTGAGCAAAAGTGGCGATTCTGTGCACGAAACGCACGTATTGTGCCAAAGCTGAGCAAAAGCGGCGATTCTGTGCACGAAGCGCACGTTATGTGCCAAAAGGAGAAATTCGGAGCGTAAAACGCACGTTTTGTGCAAAAACTGAGCAAAAGCGGCGATTCTGTGCAAGAAACACAGGATTTGTGCCAAAACTAAGCAAAAGCGACGATTCTGTGCACGAAGCGCACGTTATGTGCCAAAAGGAGAAATTCGGAACGTAAAACGCACGTTTTGTGCAAAAACTGGGAAAAAGCGGCGATTCTGTGCACGAAACACAGGATTTGTGCCAAAACTAAGCATAAGCGACGATTCTGTGCACGAAACGCACGTATTGTGCCAAAACTGAGCAAAAGCGGCGATTCTATGCACGAAACGCTCGTTTTGTGCCAAAACTGAGCAAAAGCGGCGATTCTGTGCACAAAGCGCACGTATTGTGCCAAAACTGAGCAAAAGCGGCGATTCTGTGCACGAAACGTACGTTTTGTGCCAAAACTGAGCAAAAGCGGCGATTCTATGCACGAATCGCTCGTTTTGTGCCAAAACTGAGCATAAGGGGCGATTCTGAGCACGAAACGCACGTTTTGTGCTAAAGCTGAGGAAAAGCGGCGATTCCGCGCACGAAACACGGGATTTGTGCCAAAACTGAGCAAAAGCGGCGATTCTGAGCACGAAACGCACGTTTTGTTCCAAAACTGAGCAAAAGCGGCGATTCTATATACGAATCGCTCCTTTTGTGCCAAAACTGAGCAAAAGCGGCGATTCTGTGCACGAAACGCACGTTTTGCCGCCAAAACTGAGCAAAAGCGGCGATTCTGTGCACGAAACGCACGTGTTGCGCCAAAACTGAACAAACGCGGCGATTCTGTGCACGAAACACACGTATTGTGCCAAAACTGAGCAAAAGCGGCGATTCTATGCTCGAAATGCACGTTTTGTGCCAAAACTGAGCAAAAGCGGCGATTCTGTGCACGAAACGCACGTTTTGTGCCAAAACTGAGCAAAAGCGGCGATTCTATGCACGAAATGCTCGTTTTGTGCCAAAACTGAGCAAAAGCGGCGATTATGTGCACAAAGCGCACGTATTGTGCCAAAACTGAGCAAAAGCCGCGATTCTCTGCACGAAACGCACGTTTTATGAAAAGAGGAGCAATTCGGTGCGTGGAACGCACGTCTTGTGCCAAAACTGAGCAAAAGCGGCGATTCTGTGCACGAAACGCACGTTTTGTGCCAAAACTGAGCAAAAGCGGCGATTCTATGCACGAAACGCTCGTTTTGTGCCAAAACTGAGCAAAAGCGGCGATTCTGTGCACGATACGCACGTTTTGTTCCAAAACTGAGCAAAAGCGGCGATTCTGTGCAAGAAACACAGGATTTGTGCCAAAACTAAGCAAAAGCGGCGATTCTATGCACGAAACGCTCGTTTTGTGCCAAAACTGAGCAAAAGCGGCGATTCTGTGCACAAAGCGCACGTATTGTGCCAAAACTGAGCAAAAGCCGCGATTCTGTGCACGAAACGCAGGTTTTAATCCAAAACTTAGCAAAAGCGGCGATTCTGTGCACGAAACGCACGTTTTATGAAACGAGGAGCAATTCGGTGCGTGGAACGCACGTTTTGTGCCAAAACTGAGCAAAAGCGGCGATTCTGTGCACGAAACGCACGTTTTGTGCCAAAACTGAGCAAAAGCGGCGATTCTATGCACGAAAAGCACGTTTTGTGCCAAAACTGAGCATAAGGGGCGATTCTGTGCACGAAACGCACGTTTTATGAAAAGAGGAGCAATTCGGTGCGTGGAACGCACGTTTTGTGCCAAAACTGAGCAAAAGCGGCGATTCTGTGCACGAAGCGCACGTTATGTGACAAAAGGAGAAATTCGGAGCGTAAAACTCACGTTTTGTGCCAAAACTGGGCAAAAGCGGCGATTCTGTGCACGAAACGCAGGATTTGTGCCAAAACTAAGCAAAAGCGACGATACTGTGCACGAAACGCACGTTTTGTGCCAAAACTGAGCAAAAGCGGCGATTCTGGGCTCGAAACGAACGTTTTGTGCCAAAACTGACCAAAAGCGGCGATTCTGTGCACGAAACGCACGTTTTGTGCCAAAACTGAGCAAAAGTGGCGATTCTGTGCACGAAACGCACGTATTGTGCCAAAGCTGAGCAAAAGCGGCGATTCTGTGCACGAAGCGCACGTTATGTGCCAAAAGGAGAAATTCGGAGCGTAAAACGCACGTTTTGTGCTAAAACTGAGCAAAAGCGGCGATTCTGTGCAAGAAACACAGGATTTGTGCCAAAACTAAGCAAAAGCGACGATTCTGTGCACGAAGCGCACGTTATGTGCCAAAAGGAGAAATTCGGAACGTAAAACGCACGTTTTGTGCAAAAACTGGGAAAAAGCGGCGATTCTGTGCACGAAACACAGGATTTGTGCCAAAACTAAGCATAAGCGACGATTCTGTGCACGAAACGCACGTATTGTGCCAAAACTGAGCAAAAGCGGCGATTCTATGCACGAAACGCTCGTCTTGTGCCAAAACTGAGCAAAAGCGGCGATTCTGTGCACAAAGCGCACGTATTGTGCCAAAACTGAGCAAAAGCCGCGATTCTGTGCACGAAACGCAGGTTTTAATCCAAAACTTAGCAAAAGCGGCGATTCTGTGCACGAAACGCACGTTTTATGAAACGAGGAGCAATTCGGTGCGTGGAACGCACGTTTTGTGCCAAAACTGAGCAAAAGCGGCGATTCTGTGCACGAAACGCGCGTTTTGTGCCAAAACTGAGCAAAAGCGGCGATTCTATGCACGAAATGCTCGTTTTGTGCCAAAACTGAGCAAAAGCGGCGATTCTGTGCACGAAACGCACGTTTTATGCCAAGAGGAGCAATTCGGTGCGTGGAACGCACGTTTTGTACCGAAACTGAGCAAAAGCGGCGATTCTATGCACGAATCGCTCGTTTTGTGCCAAAACTGAGCATAAGGGGCGATTCTGAGCACGAAACGCACGTTTTGTGCTAAAGCTGAGGAAAAGCGGCGATTCCGCGCACGAAACACGGGATTTGTGCCAAAACTGAGCAAAAGCGGCGATTCTGAGCACGAAACGCACGTTTTGTTCCAAAACTGAGCAAAAGCGGCGATTCTATATACGAATCGCTCCTTTTGTGCCAAAACTGAGCAAAAGCGGCGATTCTGTGCACGAAACGCACGTTTTGCCGCCAAAACTGAGCAAAAGCGGCGATTCTGTGCACGAAACGCACGTGTTGCGCCAAAACTGAACAAACGCGGCGATTCTGTGCACGAAACACACGTATTGTGCCAAAACTGAGCAAAAGCGGCGATTCTATGCTCGAAATGCACGTTTTGTGCCAAAACTGAGCAAAAGCGGCGATTCTGTGCACGAAACGCACGTTTTGTGCCAAAACTGAGCAAAAGCGGCGATTCTATGCACGAAATGCTCGTTTTGTGCCAAAACTGAGCAAAAGCGGCGATTATGTGCACAAAGCGCACGTATTGTGCCAAAACTGAGCAAAAGCCGCGATTCTCTGCACGAAACGCACGTTTTATGAAAAGAGGAGCAATTCGGTGCGTGGAACGCACGTCTTGTGCCAAAACTGAGCAAAAGCGGCGATTCTGTGCACGAAACGCACGTTTTGTGCCAAAACTGAGCAAAAGCGGCGATTCTATGCACGAAACGCTCGTTTTGTGCCAAAACTGAGCAAAAGCGGCGATTCTGTGCACGATACGCACGTTTTGTTGCAAAACTGAGCAAAAGCGGCGATTCTGTGCACGAAACGCCCGTATTGTGCCAAAACTGAGCAAAAGCGGCGATTCTATGCTCGAAATGCACGTTTTGTGCCAAAACTGAGCATAAGCGGTGATTCTCTGCACGAAACGCAGGTTTTTATCCAAAGCTGGGCAAAAGCGGCGATTCTGTGCACGAAACGCACGTTTTATGAAAAGAGGAGCAATTCGGTGCGTGGAACGCACGTTTTGTGCCAAAACTGAGCAAAAGCGGCGATTCTGTGCACGAAACGCACGTTTTATGCCAAAACTGAGCAAAAGCGGCGATTCTATGCACGAAACGCTCGTTTTGTGCCAAAACTGAGCAAAAGCGGCGATTCTGTGCACGAAACGTACGTTTTGTGCCAAAACTGAGCAAAAGCGGCGATTCTATGCACGAAACGCTCGTTTTGTGCCAAAACTGAGCAAAAGCGGCGATTCTGAGCACGAAACGCACGTTTTGTTCCAAAACTGAGCAAAAGCGGCGATTCTGTGCAAGAAACACAGGATTTGTGCCAAAACTAAGCAAAAGCGGCGATTCTATGCACGAAACGCTCGTTTTGTGCCAAAACTGAGCAAAAGCGGCGATTCTGTGCACAAAGCGCACGTATTGTGCCAAAACTGAGCAAAAGCCGCGATTCTGTGCACGAAACGCAGGTTTTAATCCAAAACTTAGCAAAAGCGGCGATTCTGTGCACGAAACGCACGTTTTATGAAACGAGGAGCAATTCGGTGCGTGGAACGCACGTTTTGTGCCAAAACTGAGCAAAAGCGGCGATTCTGTGCACGAAACGCACGTTTTGTGCCAAAACTGAGCAAAAGCGGCGATTCTATGCACGAAAAGCACGTTTTGTGCCAAAACTGAGCATAAGGGGCGATTCTGTGCACGAAACGCACGTTTTATGAAAAGAGGAGCAATTCGGTGCGTGGAACGCACGTTTTGTGCCAAAACTGAGCAAAAGCGGCGATTCTGTGCACGAAGCGCACGTTATGTGACAAAAGGAGAAATTCGGAGCGTAAAACTCACGTTTTGTGCCAAAACTGGGCAAAAGCGGCGATTCTGTGCACGAAACGCAGGATTTGTGCCAAAACTAAGCAAAAGCGACGATACTGTGCACGAAACGCACGTTTTGTGCCAAAACTGAGCAAAAGCGGCGATTCTGGGCTCGAAACGAACGTTTTGTGCCAAAACTGACCAAAAGCGGCGATTCTGTGCACGAAACGCACGTTTTGTGCCAAAACTGAGCAAAAGTGGCGATTCTGTGCACGAAATGCTCGTTTTGTGCCAAAACTGAGCAAAAGCGGCGATTATGTGCACAAAGCGCACGTATTGTGCCAAAACTGAGCAAAAGCCGCGATTCTCTGCACGAAACGCACGTTTTATGAAAAGAGGAGCAATTCGGTGCGTGGAACGCACGTCTTGTGCCAAAACTGAGCAAAAGCGGCGATTCTGTGCACGAAACGCACGTTTTGTGCCAAAACTGAGCAAAAGCGGCGATTTTATGCACGAAACGCTCGTTTTGTGCCAAAACTGAGCAAAAGCGGCGATTCTGTGCACGATACGCACGTTTTGTTGCAAAACTGAGCAAAAGCGGCGATTCTGTGCACGAAACGCCCGTATTGTGCCAAAACTGAGCAAAAGCGGCGATTCTATGCTCGAAATGCACGTTTTGTGCCAAAACTGAGCATAAGCGGTGATTCTCTGCACGAAACGCAGGTTTTTATCCAAAGCTGGGCAAAAGCGGCGATTCTGTGCACGAAACGCACGTTTTATGAAAAGAGGAGCAATTCGGTGCGTGGAACGCACGTTTTGTGCCAAAACTGAGCAAAAGCGGCGATTCTGTGCACGAAACGCACGTTTTATGCCAAAACTGAGCAAAAGCGGCGATTCTATGCACGAAACGCTCGTTTTGTGCCAAAACTGAGCAAAAGCGGCGATTCTGTGCACGAAACGTACGTTTTGTGCCAAAACTGAGCAAAAGCGGCGATTCTATGCACGAAACGCTCGTTTTGTGCCAAAACTGAGCAAAAGCGGCGATTCTGAGCACGAAACGCACGTTTTGTTCCAAAACTGAGCAAAAGCGGCGATTCTGTGCAAGAAACACAGGATTTGTGCCAAAACTAAGCAAAAGCGGCGATTCTATGCACGAAACGCTCGTTTTGTGCCAAAACTGAGCAAAAGCGGCGATTCTGTGCACAAAGCGCACGTATTGTGCCAAAACTGAGCAAAAGCCGCGATTCTGTGCACGAAACGCAGGTTTTAATCCAAAACTTAGCAAAAGCGGCGATTCTGTGCACGAAACGCACGTTTTATGAAACGAGGAGCAATTCGGTGCGTGGAACGCACGTTTTGTGCCAAAACTGAGCAAAAGCGGCGATTCTGTGCACGAAACGCACGTTTTGTGCCAAAACTGAGCAAAAGCGGCGATTCTATGCACGAAAAGCACGTTTTGTGCCAAAACTGAGCATAAGGGGCGATTCTGTGCACGAAACGCACGTTTTATGAAAAGAGGAGCAATTCGGTGCGTGGAACGCACGTTTTGTGCCAAAACTGAGCAAAAGCGGCGATTCTGTGCACGAAGCGCACGTTATGTGACAAAAGGAGAAATTCGGAGCGTAAAACTCACGTTTTGTGCCAAAACTGGGCAAAAGCGGCGATTCTGTGCACGAAACGCAGGATTTGTGCCAAAACTAAGCAAAAGCGACGATACTGTGCACGAAACG
The DNA here is from genome assembly GCA_943735885.1 of Stelis phaeoptera. Classification (NCBI taxonomy): domain Eukaryota; kingdom Metazoa; phylum Arthropoda; class Insecta; order Hymenoptera; family Megachilidae; genus Stelis; species Stelis phaeoptera. The sequence goes on from CALSEM010000021.1 coordinate 445,361, forward strand.
CACGTTTTGTGCCAAAACTGAGCAAAAGCGGCGATTCTGGGCTCGAAACGAACGTTTTGTGCCAAAACTGACCAAAAGCGGCGATTCTGTGCACGAAACGCACGTTTTGTGCCAAAACTGAGCAAAAGTGGCGATTCTGTGCACGAAATGCTCGTTTTGTGCCAAAACTGAGCAAAAGCGGCGATTATGTGCACAAAGCGCACGTATTGTACCAAAACTGAGCAAAAGCGGCGATTCTGTGCACGAAACGCACGTATTGAGAAAAAACTGAGCAAAAGCGGCGATTCTATGCTCGAAATGCACGTTTTGTGCAAAACTGAGCAAAAGCAGCGATTCTGTGCACGAAACGCACGTATTGTGCCAAAACTGAGCAAAAGCGGCGACTCTATGCACGAAAAGCACGTTTTGTGCCAAAACTGAGCATAAGCGGCGATTCTCTGCACGAAACGCAGGTTTTTATCCAAAACTGAGCAAAAGCGGCGATTCTGTGCACGAAACGCACGTTTTATGCCAAGAGGAGCAATTCGGTGCGTGGAACGCACGTTTTGTGCCAAAACTGAGCAAAAGCGGCGATTCTGTGCACGAAACGCACGTTTTGTGCCAAAACAGAGCAAAAGCGGCGATTCTGTGCACGAAACGCAGGTTTCTATCCAAAACTGAGCAAAACCGGCGATTCTGAGCACGAAACGCACGTTTTATGCCATGAGGAGCAATTCGGTGCGTGGAACGCACGTTTTGTGCCAAAACTGAGCAAAAGCGGCGATTCTATGCACGAAACGCTCGTTTTGTGCCAAAACTGAGCAAAAGCGGCGGTTCTATGCTCGAAATGCACGTTTTCCCGCCAAAACTGAGTAAAAGCGGCGATTCTGTGCACGAAACGCACGTGTTGCGCCAAAACTGAACAAAAGCGACGATTCTGTGCACGAAACGCACGTATTGTGCCAAAACTGAGCAAAAGCGGCGATTCTATGCTCGAAATGCACGTTTTGTGCCAAAACTGAGCAAAAGCGGCGATTCTGTGCACGAAACGCACGTTTTATGCCAAGAGGAGCAATTCGGTGCACGAAACGCACGTTTTTTTTGCCAAAACTGAGCAAAAGCGGCGATTCTGTGCTCGAAGCGCACGTTATGTGCCAAAAGGAGAAATTCGGAGCGTAAAACGCAAGTTTTGTGCCAAAACAGGGCAAAAGCGGCGATTCTGTGCACGAAACACTGGATTTGTGCCAAAACTAAGCAAAAGCGACGATTCTGTGCACGACACGCACGTTTTATGCCAAGAGGAGCAATTCGGTGCGTGGAACGTACGTTTTGTGCCAAAACTGAGCAAAAGCGGCGATTCTGTGCACGAAACGCTCGTTTTGTGCCAAAACTGAGCAAAAGCGGCGATTCTGTGCACGAAACGCACGTTTTATGCCAAGAGGAGCAATTCTGTGCACGAAACGCAGGTTTTGTGCCAAAACTGAGCTAAAGCGGCGATTCTGTGCACGAACCGCACGTTTTGTGCCAAAACTGAGCAAAAGCGGCGATTCTATGCACGAAAAGCACGTTTTGTGCCAAACCTGAGCATAAGCGGCGATTCTCTGCACGAAACGCAGGTTTTTATCCAAAACTGAGCAAAAGCGGCGATTCTGTGCACGAACCGCACGTTATGTGCCAAAAGGAGAAATTCGGAGCGTAAAACGCACGTTTTGTGCCAAAACTGAGCAAAAGCGGCGATTCTGTGCACGAAACGCACGTTTTGTGCCAAAACTGAGCAAAAGCGGCGATTCTGTGCACGAAACGCACGTTTTGTGCCAAAACTGAGCAAAAGCGGCGATTCTATGCACGAAACGCTCGTTTTGTGCCAAAACTGAGCAAAAGCGGCGATTCTGTGCACGAAACGCACGTATTGTGCCAAAACTGAGCAAAAGCGGCGATTCTATGCTCGAAATGCACGTTTTGTGCCAAAACTGAGCAAAAGCGGCGATTCTGTGCACGACACGCACGTTTTATGCCAAGAGGAGCAATTCGGTGCGTGGAACGTACGTTTTGTGCCAAAACTGAACAAAAGCGGCGATTCAATTCTCGAAATGCACGTTTTGTGCCAAAACTGAGCATAACCGGCGATTCTCTGCACGAAACGCAGGTTTTTACCCAAAACTGAGCAAAAGCGGCGATTCTGTGCACGAAACGCACGTTTTGTGCCAAAACTGAGCTAAAGCGGCGATTCTGTGCACGATACGCACGTTTTATGCCAAGAGGAGCAATTCGGTGCGTGGAACGTACGTTTTGTGCCAAAACTGAACAAAAGCGGCGATTCAATTCTCGAAATGCACGTTTTGTGCCAAAACTGAGCATAACCGGCGATTCTCTGCACGAAACGCAGGTTTTTACCCAAAACTGAGCAAAAGCGGCGATTCTGTGCACGAAACGCACGTTTTGTGCCAACACTGAGCTAAAGCGGCGATTCTGTGCACGACACGCACGTTTTATGCCAAGAGGAGCAATTCGGTGCGTGGAACGTACGTTTTGTGCCAAAACTGAGCAAAAGCGGCGATTCTGTGCACGAAACGCACGTTTTGTGCCTAAACTGAACAAAAGCGGCGATTCTGTGCACGAAACGCACGTTTTGTGCCAAAACTGAGCAAAAGCGGCAATTCTGTGCACGAAACGCACGTTTTGTGCCAAAACTGAGCAAAAGCGGCGACTCTATGCACGAAACGCTCGTTTTGTGCCAAAACTGAGCAAAAGCGGCGATTCTGTGCACGAAACGCACGTATTGTGCAAAAACTGAGCAAAAGCGGCGATTCTATGCTCGAAATGCACGTTTTGTGCCAAAACTGAGCATAAGCGGCGATTCTCTGCACGAAACGCAGGTTTTTATCCAAAACTGAGCAAAACCGGCGATTCTGTGCACGAAACGCACGTTTTATGCCATGAGGAGCAATTCGGTGCGTGGAACGCACGTTTTGTGCCAAAACTGAGCAAAAGCGGCGATTCTATGCTCGAGAGGCACGTATTGTGCCAGAACTGAGCAAAAGCGGCGATTCTATGCTCGAAATACACGTTTTGTGCCAAAACTGAGCAAAAGCGGCGATTCTGAGCACGAAACGCACGTTTTGTGCCAAAACTGAGCATAAGCTGCGATTCTCTGCACGAAACGCAGGTTTTTATCCAAAACTGAGCAAAAGCGGCGATTCTGTGCACGAAACGCACGTTTTATGCCAAGAGTAGCAATTCGGTGGGTGGAACGCTCGTCTTGTGCCAAAACTGAGCAAAACCGGCGATTCTGTGCACGAAATGCACGTTTTCTGCCAAAACTGAGGAAAAGCGGCGCTTCTATGCACGAAAAGCACGTTTTGTGCCAAAACTGAGCAAAAGCGGCGATTCTGTGCACGACACGCACGTTTTATGCCAAGAGGAGCAATTCGGTGCGTGGAACGCACGGTTTGTACCAAAACTGAGCAAAAGCGGCGATTCTGTGCAAGAAACACAGGATTTGTGCAAAAACTGAGCAAAAGCGGCGATTCTATGCTCGAGATGCACGTATTGTGCCAAAACTGAGCAAAAGCGGCGATTCTATGCTCGAAATGCACGTTTTGTGCCAAAACTGAGCAAAAGCGGCGATTCTGAGCACGAAACGCAAGTTTTGTTCCAAACCTGAGCAAAAGCGACGATTCTGTGCACGAAACGCACGTTTTGTGCCGAAACTGAGCAAAAGCGGCGATTCTATGCTCGAGATGCACGTATTGTGCCAAAACTGAGCAAAAGCGGCGGTTCTATGCTCGAAATGCACGTTTTGTGCCAAAACTGAGCAAAAGCGGCGATTCTGAGCACGAAACGCACGTTTTGTTCCAAAACTGAGCAAAAGCGGCGATTCTATATACGAATCGCTCGTTTTGTGCCAAAACTGAGCAAAAGCGGCGATTCTGTGCACGAAACGCACGTTTTGTTGCGAAACTGAGCAAAAACGGCGATTCTGTGTACGAAACGCACGTTTTGATGCAAAACTGAGCAAAAGCGGCGATTCTGTGCACGAAACGCACGTATTGTGCCAAAACTGAACAAAAGCGGCGATTCTATGCTCGAATGCACGTTTTGTGCCAAAACTGAGCAAAAGCGGCGATTCTGATCACGAAACGCACGTTATGTGCCAAAAGGAGAAATTCGGAGCGTAACACGCACGTTTTGTGCCAAAACTGAGTAAAAGCGGCGATTCTATTCACGAAACGCTCGTTTTCTACCAAAACAGAGCAAAAGCGGCGATTCTGTGCACGAAACGCACGTATTGAGAAGAAACTGAGCAAAAGCGGCGATTCTATGCTCGAAATGCACGTTTTGTGCAAAACTGAGCAAAAGCGGCGATTCTCTGCACGAAACGCACGTATTGTGCCAAAACTGAGCAAAAGCGGCGATTCTGTGCAGGAAACGCACGTTTTGTGCCAAAACAGAGCAAAAGCGGCGATTCTGTGCACGAAACGCACGTTTTGTGCCAAAACTGAGCAAAAGCGGCGATTCTGTGCACGAAACACAGGATTTGTGCCAAAACTATGCAAAAGCGACGATTCTGTGCACGAAACGCAGGTTTCTATCCAAAACTGAGCAAAACCGGCGATTCTGTGAACGAAACGCACGTTTTGTGCCAAAACAGAGCAAAAGCGGCGATTCTGTGCACGAAACGCACGTTTTATGAAAAGAGGAGCAATTCGGTGCGTGGAACGCACGTTTTGTGCCAAAACTGAGCAAAAGCGGCGATTCTGTGCACGAAACGCACGTTTTGTGCCAAAACTGAGCAAAAGCGGCGATTCTGCGCACGAAACACGGGATTTGTGCCAAAACTGAGCAAAAGCGGCGATTCTGAGCACGAAACGCACGTTTTGTTCCAAAACTGAGCAAAAGCGGCGATTCTAAGCTCGAATCGCTCGTTTTGTGCCAAAACTGAGCAAAAGCGGCGATTCTGTGCAAGAAACACAGGATTTGTGCAAAAACTGAGCAAAAGCGGCGATTCTATGCTCGAGATGCACGTATTGTGCCAAAACTGAGCAAAAGCGGCGATTCTATGCTCGAAATGCACGTTTTGTGCCAAAACTGAGCAAAAGCGGCGACTCTGAGCACGAAACGCACGTTTTGTTGCGAAACTGAGCAAAAACGGCGATTCTGTGTACGAAACGCACGTTTTGATGCAAAACTGAGCAAAAGCGGCGATTCTGTGCACGAAACGCACGTATTGTGCCAAAACTGAACAAAAGCGGCGATTCTATGCTCGAAATGCACGTTTTGTGCCAAAACTGAGCAAAAGCGGCGATTCTGAGCACGAAACGCACGGTTTGTTCCAAAACTGAGCAAAAGCGGCGATTCTATATACGAATCGCTCGTTTTGTGCCAAAACTGAGCAAAAGCGGCGATTCTGTGCACGAAACGCACGTTTTGTTGCGAAACTGAGCAAAAACGGCGATTCTGTGTACGAAACGCACGTTTTGTTGCTAAACTGAGCAAAAGCGGCGATTCTGTGCACGAAACGCACGTATTGTGCCAAAACTGAACGAAAGCGGCGATTCTATGCTCGAATGCACGTTTTGTGCCAAAACTGAGCAAAAGCGGCGATTCTGATCACGAAACGCACGTTATGTGCCAAAAGGAGAAATTCGGAGCGTAACACGCACGTTTTGTGCCAAAACTGAGTAAAAGCGGCGATTCTATTCACGAAACGCTCGTTTTCTACCAAAACAGAGCAAAAGCGGCGATTCTGTGCACGAATCGCACGTATTGAGAAGAAACTGAGCAAAAGCGGCGATTCTATGCTCGAAATGCACGTTTTGTGCAAAACTGAGCAAAAGCGGCGATTCTGTGCACGAAACGCACGTATTGTGCCAAAACTGAGCAAAAGCGGCGATTCTGTGCACGAAACGCACGTTTTGTGCCAAAACAGAGCAAAAGCGGCGATTCTGTGCACGAAACGCACGTTTTGTGCCAAAACTGAGCAAAAGCGGCGATTCTGTGCACGAAACACAGGATTTGTGCCAAAACTATGCAAAAGCGACGATTCTGTGCACGAAACGCAGGTTTCTATCCAAAACTGAGCAAAACCGGCGATTCTGTGCAAGAAACACAGGATTTGTGCAAAAACTGAGCAAAAGCGGCGATTCTATGCTCGAGATGCACGTATTGTGCCAAAACTGAGCAAAAGCGGCGATTCTATGCTCGAAATGCACGTTATGTGCCAAAACTGAGCAAAAGCGGCGATTCTGAGCACGAAACGCAAGTTTTGTTCCAAACCTGAGCAAAAGCGACGATTCTGTGCACGAAACGCACGTTTTGTGCCAAAACAGAGCAAAAGCGGCGATTCTGTGCACGAAACGCACGTTTTGTGCCAAAACTGAGCAAAAGCGGCGATTCTGTGCACGAAACACAGGATTTGTGCCAAAACTATGCAAAAGCGACGATTCTGTGCACGAAACGCAGGTTTCTATCCAAAACTGAGCAAAACCGGCGATTCTGTGAACGAAACGCACGTTTTATGCCATGAGGAGCAATTCGGTGCGTGGAACGCACGTTTTGTGCCAAAACTGAGCAAAAGCGGCGATTCTGTGCACGAAACGCACGTATTGTGCCAAAGATGAACAAAAGCGGCGATTCTGTGCACGAAGCGCACGTTATGTGCCAAAAGGAGCAATTCGGAGCGTAAAACGCACGTATTGTGCCAAAACTGAGCAAAAGCCGCGATTCTGTGCACGAAACGCACGTTTTATGAAAAGAGGAGCAATTCTGTGCGTGGAACGCACGTTTTGTGCCAAAACTGAGCAAAAGCGGCGATTCTGTGCACGAAACGCACGTTTTGTGCCAAAACTGAGCAAAAGCGGCGATTCTGCGCACGAAACACGGGATTTGTGCCAAAACTGAGCAAAAGCGGCGATTCTGAGCACGAAACGCACGTTTTGTTCCAAAACTGAGCAAAAGCGGCGATTCTAAGCTCGAATCGCTCGTTTTGTGCAAAAACTGAGCAAAAGCGGCGATTCTATGCTCGAGATGCACGTATTGTGCCAAAACTGAGCAAAAGCGGCGATTCTATGCTCGAAATGCACGTTTTGTGCCAAAACTGAGCAAAAGCGGCGATTCTGAGCACGAAACGCAAGTTTTGTTCCAAACCTGAGCAAAAGCGACGATTCTGTGCACGAAACGCACGTTTTGTGCCGAAACTGAGCAAAAGCGGCGATTCTATGCTCGAGATGCACGTATTGTGCCAAAACTGAGCAAAAGCGGCGATTCTATGCTCGAAATGCACGTTTTGTGCCAAAACTGAGCAAAAACGGCGATTCTGAGCACGAAACGCACGTTTTGTTCCAAAACTGAGCAAAAGCGGCGATTCTATATACGAATCGCTCGTTTTGTGCCAAAACAGAGCAAAAGCGGCGATTCTGTGCACGAAACGCACGTTTTATGCCAAGAGGAGCAATTCAGTGCGTGGAACGCACGTTTTGTGCTAAAACTGAGCAAAAGCGGCGATTCTGTGCACGAAACACAGGATTTGTGCCAAAACTAAGCAAAAGCGACGATTCTGTGCACGAAACGCACGTTTTGTTGCAAAACTGAGCAAAAACGGCGATTCTGTGCACGAAACGCACGTTTTATGCCAAGAGTAGCAATTCGGTGCGTGGACCGCACGTCTTGTGCCAAAACTGAGCTAAAGCGGCGATTCTGTACACGAAACGCACGTTTTGTGCCAAAACTGAGCAAAAGCGGCGATTCTATGCACGAAAAGCACGTTTTGTTCCAAAACTGAGCAAAAGCGGCGATTCTATGCACGAATCGCTCGTTTTGTACCAAAACAGAGCAAAAGCGGCGATTCTGTGCACGAAACGCACGTATTGAGTAAAAACTGAGCAAAAGCGGCGATTCTATGCTCGAAACGCACGTTTTGTGCCAAAACAGAGCAAAAGCGGCGATTCTGTGCACGAAACGCACGTTTTGTGCCAAAACTGGGCAAAAGCGGCGATTCTGTGCACGAAACAAAGGATTTGTGCCAAAACTAAGCAAAAGCGACGATTCTGTGCACGAAACGCACGTTTTGTTGCAAAACTGAGCAAAAACGGCGATTCTGTGCACGAAACGCACGTTTTATGCCAAGAGTAGCAATTCGGTGCGTGGAACGCACGTCTTGTGCCAAAACTGAGCTAAAGCGGCGATTCTGTGCACGAAACGCACGTTTTGTGCCAAAACTGAGCAAAAGCGGCGATTCTATGCACGAAAAGCACGTTTTGTGCCAAAACCGAGCATAAGGGGAGATTCTCTGCACGAAACGCAGGTTTTTATCCAAAACTGAGCAAAAGCGGCGATTCTGTGCACGAAACGAACGTATTGTGCCAAAACTGAGCAAAAGCGGCGATTCTATGCTCGAAATGCACGTTTTGTGCCAAAACTGAGCAAATGCGGCGATTCTGTGCACGAAACGCACGTGTTGCGGAAAAATTGAACAAAAGCGGCGATTCTGTGCAAGAAACGCACGTATTGTGCCAAAACTGAGCAAAAGCGGCGATTCTATACTCGAAATGCAAGTTTTGTGCCAAAACTGAGCATAAGCGACGATTCTCTGCACGAAACGCAGGTTTTTATCAAAAACTGAGGAAAAGCGGCGATTCTGCGCACGAAACACGGGATTTGTGCCAAAACTAAGCAAAAGCGGCGATTCTGAGCACGAAACGCACGTTTTGTTCCAAAACTGAGCAAAAGCGGCGATTCTATGCACGAATCGCTCGTTTTGTGCCAAAACTGAGCAAAAGCGGCGATTCTGTGCACGAAACGCACGTTTTATGCCAAGAGGAGCAATTCGGTGAGTGGAACGCACGTTTTGTACCAAAACTGAGCAAAAGCGGCGATTCTGTGCACGAAACGCACGTTTTGTGCTTAAACTGAGGAAAAGCGGCGATTCTGCGCACGAAACACGGGATTTGTTCCAAAACTGAGCAAAAGCGGCGATTCTGAGCACGAAACGCACGTTTTGTTCCAAAACTGAGCAAAAGCGGCGATTCTATGCACGAATCGCTCGTTTTGTGCCAAAACTGAGCAAAAGCGGCGATTCTGTGCACGAAACGCCCGTATTGAGAAAAAACTGAGCAAAAGCGGCGATTCTATGCTCGAAATGCACGTTTTGTGCAAAACTGAGTTAAAGCGGCGATTCTGTGCACGAAACGCACGTATTGTGCCAAAACTGAGCAAAAGCGGCGATTCTGTGCACGAAACGCACGTTTTATGCCAAGAGGAGCAATTCGGTGAGTGGAACGCACGTTTTGTACCAAAACTGAGCAAAAGCGGCGATTCTATGCACGCAACGCACGTTTTGTGCCAAAACTGTTCAAAAGCGGCGATTCTGTGCACGAAACACAGGATTTGTGCCAAAACTATGCAAAAGCGACGATTCTGTGCACGAAACGCACGATTTGTGCCAAAACTGAGCAGAAGCGGCGATTCTGTGCACGAAACGCACGTTTTGTGCCAAAACTGAGCAAAAGCGGCGATTCTGTGCACAAAGCGCACGTATTGTGCCAAAACTGAGCAAAAGCCGCGATTCTGTGCACGAAACGCACGTTTTGTTGCGAAACTGAGCAAAAACGGCGATTCTGTGTACGAAACGCACGTTTTGTTGCTAAACTGAGCAAAAGCGGCGATTCTGTGCACGAAACGCACGTATTGTGCCAAAACTGAACAAAAGCGGCGATTCTATGCTCGAATGCACGTTTTGTGCCAAAACTGAGCAAAAGCGGCGATTCTGATCACGAAACGCACGTTATGTGCCAAAAGGAGAAATTCGGAGCGTAACACGCACGTTTTGTGCCAAAACTGAGTAAAAGCGGCGATTCTATTCACGAAACGCTCGTTTTCTACCAAAACAGAGCAAAAGCGGCGATTCTGTGCACGAAACGCACGTATTGAGAAGAAACTGAGCAAAAGCGGCGATTCTATGCTCGAAATGCACGTTTTGTGCAAAACTGAGCAAAAGCGGCGATTCTGTGCACGAAACGCACGTATTGTGCCAAAACTGAGCAAAAGCGGCGATTCTGTGCACGAAACGCACGTTTTGTGCCAAAACAGAGCAAAAGCGGCGATTCTGTGCACGAAACGCACGTTTTGTGCCAAAACTGAGCAAAAGCGGAGATTCTGTGCACGAAACACAGGATTTGTGCCAAAACTATGCAAAAGCGACGATTCTGTGCACGAAACGCAGGTTTCTATCCAAAACTGAGCAAAACCGGCGATTCTGTGAACGAAACGCACGTTTTATGCCATGAGGAGCAATTCGGTGCGTGGAACGCACGTTTTGTGCCAAAACTGAGCAAAAGCGGCGATTCTGTGCACGAAACGCACGTATTGTGCCAAAGATGAACAAAAGCGGCGATTCTGTGCACGAAGCGCACGTTATGTGCCAAAAGGAGCAATTCGGAGCGTAAAACGCACGTATTGTGCCAAAACTGAGCAAAAGCCGCGATTCTGTGCACGAAACGCACGTTTTATGAAAAGAGGAGCAATTCTGTGCGTGGAACGCACGTTTTGTGCCAAAACTGAGCAAAAGCGGCGATTCTGTGCACGAAACGCACGTTTTGTGCCAAAACTGAGCAAAAGCGGCGATTCTGCGCACGAAACACGGGATTTGTGCCAAAACTGAGCAAAAGCGGCGATTCTGAGCACGAAACGCACGTTTTGTTCCAAAACTGAGCAAAAGCGGCGATTCTAAGCTCGAATCGCTCGTTTTGTGCCAAAACTGAGCAAAAGCGGCGATTCTGTGCAAGAAACACAGGATTTGTGCAAAAACTGAGCAAAAGCGGCGATTCTATGCTCGAAATGCACGTTTTGTGCCAAAACTGAGCAAAAGCGGCGATTCTGAGCACGAAACGCAAGTTTTGTTCCAAACCTGAGCAAAAGCGACGATTCTGTGCACGAAACGCACGTTTTGTGCCGAAACTGAGCAAAAGCGGCGATTCTATGCTCGAGATGCACGTATTGTGCCAAAACTGAGCAAAAGCGGCGATTCTATGCTCGAAATGCACGTTTTGTGCCAAAACTGAGCAAAAACGGCGATTCTGATCACGAAACGCACGTTTTGTTCCAAAACTGAGCAAAAGCGGCGATTCTATATACGAATCGCTCGTTTTGTGCCAAAACAGAGCAAAAGCGGCGATTCTGTGCACGAAACGCACGTTTTATGCCAAGAGGAGCAATTCAGTGCGTGGAACGCACGTTTTGTGCTAAAACTGAGCAAAAGCGGCGATTCTGTGCACGAAACACAGGATTTGTGCCAAAACTAAGCAAAAGCGACGATTCTGTGCACGAAACGCACGTTTTGTTGCAAAACTGAGCAAAAACGGCGATTCTGTGCACGAAACGCACGTTTTATGCCAAGAGTAGCAATTCGGTGCGTGGACCGCACGTCTTGTGCCAAAACTGAGCTAAAGCGGCGATTCTGTACACGAAACGCACGTTTTGTGCCAAAACTGAGCAAAAGCGGCGATTCTATGCACGAAAAGCACGTTTTGTTCCAAAACTGAGCAAAAGCGGCGATTCTATGCACGAATCGCTCGTTTTGTACCAAAACAGAGCAAAAGCGGCGATTCTGTGCACGAAACGCACGTATTGAGTAAAAACTGAGCAAAAGCGGCGATTCTATGCTCGAAACGCACGTTTTGTGCCAAAACAGAGCAAAAGCGGCGATTCTGTGCACGAAACGCACGTTTTGTGCCAAAACTGGGCAAAAGCGGCGATTCTGTGCACGAAACAAAGGATTTGTGCCAAAACTAAGCAAAAGCGACGATTCTGTGCACGAAACGCACGTTTTGTTGCAAAACTGAGCAAAAACGGCGATTCTGTGCACGAAACGCACGTTTTATGCCAAGAGTAGCAATTCGGTGCGTGGAACGCACGTCTTGTGCCAAAACTGAGCTAAAGCGGCGATTCTGTGCACGAAACGCACGTTTTGTGCCAAAACTGAGCAAAAGCGGCGATTCTATGCACGAAAAGCACGTTTTGTGCCAAAACCGAGCATAAGGGGAGATTCTCTGCACGAAACGCAGGTTTTTATCCAAAACTGAGCAAAAGCGGCGATTCTGTGCACGAAACGAACGTATTGTGCCAAAACTGAGCAAAAGCGGCGATTCTATGCTCGAAATGCACGTTTTGTGCCAAAACTGAGCAAATGCGGCGATTCTGTGCACGAAACGCACGTGTTGCGGAAAAATTGAACAAAAGCGGCGATTCTGTGCAAGAAACGCACGTATTGTGCCAAAACTGAGCAAAAGCGGCGATTCTATACTCGAAATGCAAGTTTTGTGCCAAAACTGAGCATAAGCGACGATTCTCTGCACGAAACGCAGGTTTTTATCAAAAACTGAGGAAAAGCGGCGATTCTGCGCACGAAACACGGGATTTGTGCCAAAACTAAGCAAAAGCGGCGATTCTGAGCACGAAACGCACGTTTTGTTCCAAAACTGAGCAAAAGCGGCGATTCTATGCACGAATCGCTCGTTTTGTGCCAAAACTGAGCAAAAGCGGCGATTCTGTGCACGAAACGCACGTTTTATGCCAAGAGGAGCAATTCGGTGAGTGGAACGCACGTTTTGTACCAAAACTGAGCAAAAGCGGCGATTCTGTGCACGAAACGCCCGTTTTGTGCTTAAACTGAGGAAAAGCGGCGATTCTGCGCACGAAACACGGGATTTGTTCCAAAACTGAGCAAAAGCGGCGATTCTGAGCACGAAACGCACGTTTTGTTCCAAAACTGAGCAAAAGCGGCGATTCTATGCACGAATCGCTCGTTTTGTGCCAAAACTGAGCAAAAGCGGCGATTCTGTGCACGAAACGCCCGTATTGAGAAAAAACTGAGCAAAAGCGGCGATTCTATGCTCGAAATGCACGTTTTGTGCAAAACTGAGTTAAAGCGGCGATTCTGTGCACGAAACGCACGTATTGTGCCAAAACTGAGCAAAAGCGGCGATTCTGTGCACGAAACGCACGTTTTATGCCAAGAGGAGCAATTCGGTGAGTGGAACGCACGTTTTGTGCCAAAACTGAGCAAAAGCGGCGATTCTATGCTCGAGATGCACGTATTGTGCCAAAACTGAGCAAAAGCGGCGATTCTATGCTCGAAATGCACGTTTTGTGCCAAAACTGAGCAAAAGCGGCGATTCTGAGCACGAAACGCACGTTTTGTTCCAAAACTGAGCAAAAGCGGCGATTCTATATACGAATCGCTCGTTTTGTGCCAAAACTGAGCAAAAGCGGCGATTCTGTGCACGAAGCGCACGTTTTGTTGCGAAACTGAGCAAAAACGGCGATTCTGTGCACGAAACGCACGTATTGTGCCAAAACTGAACAAAAGCGGCGATTCTATGCTCGAATGCACGCTTTGTGCCAAAACTGAGCAAAAGCGGCGATTCTGATCACGAAACGCACGTTATGTGCCAAAAGGAGAAATTCGGAGCGCAACACGCACGTTTTGTGCCAAAACTGAGTATAAGCGGCGATTCTGTGCAATAAACGCATGTATTGAGAAAAAACTGAGCAAAAGCGGCGATTCTATGCTCGAAACGCACGTATTGAGAAAAAACTGAGCAAAAGCGGCGATTCTATGCTCAAAATGCACGTTTTGTGCAAAACTGAGCAAAAGCGGCGATTCTGTGCACGAAACACAGGATTTGTGCCAAAACTATGCAAAAGCGACGATTCTGTGCACGAAACGCAGGTTTCTATCCAAAACTGAGAAAACCGGCGATTCTGTGCACGAAACGCACCTTTTATGCCATGAGGAGCACTTCGGTGCGTGGAACGCACGTTTTGTGCCAAAACTGAGCAAAAGCGGCGATTCTGTGCACGAAACGCACGTATTGTGCCAAAGATGAGCAAAAGCGGCGATTCTGTGCACGAAGCGCACGTTAGGTGCCAAAAGGAGAAATTCGGAGCGTAAAACGCACGTTTTGTGCCAAAACTGGGCAAAAGCGGCGATTATGTGCACGAAACACAGGATTTGTGCCAAACCTAAGCAAAAGCGACGATTCTGTGCACGAAACGCACGTTTTATGCCAAGAGTAGCAATTCGGTGCGTGGAACGCACGTCTTGTGCCAAAACTGAGCAAAAGCGGCGATTCTGTGCACGAAACGCACGTTTTGTGCCAAAACTGAGCAAAAGCGGCGATTCTATGCACGAAGCGCACGTTAGGTGCCAAAAGGAGAAATTCGGAGCGTAAAACGCATGTTTTGTGCCAAAACTGGGCAAAAGCGGCGATTATGTGCACGAAACACAGGATTTGTGCCAAACCTAAGCAAAAGCGACGATTCTGTGCACGAAACGCACGTTTTGTGCCAAAACTGAGCAAAAGCGGCGATTCTGTGCACGAAACGCACGTTTTGTTGCAAAACTGAGCAAAAGCGGCTATTCTGTGCACGAAACGCACGTATTGTGCCAAAACTGAGCAAAAGCGGCGATTCTATGCTCGAAATGCACGTTTTGTGCCAAAACTGAGCAAATGCGGCGATTCTGTGCACGAAACGCACGTGTTGCGCCAAAACTGAACAAAAGCCGCGATTCTGTGCACGAAACGGTCGTCTTATGAAAAGAGGAGCAATTCGGTGCGTGGGACGCACGTATTGTGCCAAAACTGAGCAAAAGCGGCGATTCTCTGCACGAAACGCAGGTTTTTATCCAAAACTGAGCAAAAGCGGCGATTCTGTGCACGAAACGCACGTTTTATGCCAAGAGGAGCAATTCGGTGCGTGGAACGCACGTTTTGTACCAAAACTGAGCAAAAGCGGCGATTCTGTGCACGAAGCGCAGGTTTCTATCCAAAACTGAGCAAAACCATCGATTCTGTGCACGAAACGCACGTTTCATGCCATGAGGAGCAATTCGGTGCGTGGAACGCACGTCTTGTGCCAAAACTGAGCTAAAGCGGCGATTCTGTGCACGAAGCGCACGTTTTGTGCCAAAACTGAGCAAAAGCGGCGATTCTATGCACGAAAAGCACGTTTTGTGCCAAAACTGAGCATAAGGGGCGATTCTCTGCACGAAACGCAGGTTTTTATCCAAAACTGAGCAAAAGCGGCGATTCTGTGCACGAAACGAACATATTGTGCCAAAACTGAGCAAAAGCGGCGATTCTATGCTCGAAATGCTCGTTTTGTGCCAAAACTGAGCAAATGCGGCGATTCTGTGCACGAAACGCACGTGTTGCGGAAAAAATGAACAAAAGCGGCGATTCTGTGCAAGAAACGCACGTATTGTGCCAAAACTGAGCAAAAGCGGCGATTCTATACTCGAAATGCACGTTTTGGGCCAAAACTGAGCATTAGCGGCGATTCTCTGCACGTAACGCAGGTTTTTATCAAAAACTGAGGAAAAGCGGCGATTCTGCGCACGAAACACGGGATTTGTGCCAAAACTAAGCAAAAGCGGCGATTCTGAGCACGAAACGCACGTTTTGTTCCAAAACTGAGCAAAAGCGGCGATTCTATGCACGAATCGCTCGTTTTGTGCCAAAACTGAGCAAAAGCGGCGATTCTGTGCACGAAACGCACGTTTTATGCCAAGAGGAGCAATTCAGTGCGTGGAACGCACGTTTTGTGCTAAAACTGAGCAAAAGCGGCGATTCTGTGCACGAAACACAGGATTTGTGCCAAAACTAAGCAAAAGCGACGATTCTGTGCACGAAACGCACGTTTTGTTGCAAAACTGAGCAAAAACGGCGATTCTGTGCACGAAACGCACGTTTTATGCCAAGAGTAGCAATTCGGTGCGTGGACCGCACGTCTTGTGCCAAAACTGAGCTAAAGCGGCGATTCTGTACACGAAACGCACGTTTTGTGCCAAAACTGAGCAAAAGCGGCGATTCTATGCACGAAACGCACGTTTTATGCCAAGAGGAGCAATTCAGTGCGTGGAACGCACGTTTTGTGCTAAAACTGAGCAAAAGCGGCGATTCTGTGCACGAAACACAGGATTTGTGCCAAAACTAAGCAAAAGCGACGATTCTGTGCACGAAACGCACGTTTTGTTGCAAAACTGAGCAAAAACGGCGATTCTGTGCACGAAACGCACGTTTTATGCCAAGAGTAGCAATTCGGTGCGTGGACCGCACGTCTTGTGCCAAAACTGAGCTAAAGCGGCGATTCTGTACACGAAACGCACGTTTTGTGCCAAAACTGAGCAAAAGCGGCGATTCTATGCACGAAAAGCACGTTTTGTTCCAAAACTGAGCAAAAGCGGCGATTCTATGCACGAATCGCTCGTTTTGTACCAAAACAGAGCAAAAGCGGCGATTCTGTGCACGAAACGCACGTATTGAGTAAAAACTGAGCAAAAGCGGCGATTCTATGCTCGAAACGCACGTTTTGTGCCAAAACAGAGCAAAAGCGGCGATTCTGTGCACGAAACGCACGTTTTGTGCCAAAACTGGGCAAAAGCGGCGATTCTGTGCACGAAACAAAGGATTTGTGCCAAAACTAAGCAAAAGCGACGATTCTGTGCACGAAACGCACGTTTTGTTGCAAAACTGAGCAAAAACGGCGATTCTGTGCACGAAACGCACGTTTTATGCCAAGAGTAGCAATTCGGTGCGTGGAACGCACGTCTTGTGCCAAAACTGACCTAAAGCGGCGATTCTGTGCACGAAACGCACGTTTTGTGCCAAAACTGAGCAAAAGCGGCGATTCTATGCACGAAGCGCACGTTAGGTGCCAAAAGGAGAAATTCGGAGCGCAAAGCGCACGTTTTGTGCCAAAACTGGTCAAAAGCTGCGATTCTGTGCACGAAACACAGGATTTGTGCCAAAACTAAGCAAAAGCGACGATTCTGTGCACGAAACGCACGTTTTGTGCCGTAACTGAGCAAAAGCGGCTATTCTGTGCACGAAACGCACGTATTGTGCCAAAACTGAGCAAAAGCGGCGATTCTATGCTCGAAATGCACGTTTTGTGCCAAAACTGAGCAAATGCGGCGATTCTGTGCACGAAACGCACGTGTTGCGCCAAAACTGAACAAAAGCCGCGATTCTGTGCACGAAACGGTCGTCTTATGAAAAGAGGAGCAATTCGGTGCGTGGGACGCACGTATTGTGCCAAAACTGAGCAAAAGCGGCGATTCTCTGCACGAAACGCAGGTTTTTATCCAAAACTGAGCAAAAGCGGCGATTCTGTGCACGAAACGCACGTTTTATGCCAAGAGGAGCAATTCGGTGCGTGGAACGCACGTTTTGTACCAAAACTGAGCAAAAGCGGCGATTCTGTGCACGAAGCGCAGGTTTCTATCCAAAACTGAGCAAAACCATCGATTCTGTGCACGAAACGCACGTTTCATGCCATGAGGAGCAATTCGGTGCGTGGAACGCACGTCTTGTGCCAAAACTGAGCTAAAGCGGCGATTCTGTGCACGAAGCGCACGTTTTGTGCCAAAACTGAGCAAAAGCGGCGATTCTATGCACGAAAAGCACGTTTTGTGCCAAAACTGAGCATAAGGGGCGATTCTCTGCACGAAACGCAGGTTTTTATCCAAAACTGAGCAAAAGCGGCGATTCTGTGCACGAAACGAACATATTGTGCCAAAACTGAGCAAAAGCGGCGATTCTATGCTCGAAATGCTCGTTTTGTGCCAAAACTGAGCAAATGCGGCGATTCTGTGCACGAAACGCACGTGTTGCGGAAAAAATGAACAAAAGCGGCGATTCTGTGCAAGAAACGCACGTATTGTGCCAAAACTGAGCAAAAGCGGCGATTCTATACTCGAAATGCACGTTTTGGGCCAAAACTGAGCATTAGCGGCGATTCTCTGCACGTAACGCAGGTTTTTATCAAAAACTGAGGAAAAGCGGCGATTCTGCGCACGAAACACGGGATTTGTGCCAAAACTAAGCAAAAGCGGCGATTCTGAGCACGAAACGCACGTTTTGTTCCAAAACTGAGCAAAAGCGGCGATTCTATGCACGAATCGCTCGTTTTGTGCCAAAACTGAGCAAAAGCGGCGATTCTGTGCACGAAACGCACGTTTTATGCCAAGAGGAGCAATTCAGTGCGTGGAACGCACGTTTTGTGCTAAAACTGAGCAAAAGCGGCGATTCTGTGCACGAAACACAGGATTTGTGCCAAAACTAAGCAAAAGCGACGATTCTGTGCACGAAACGCACGTTTTGTTGCAAAACTGAGCAAAAACGGCGATTCTGTGCACGAAACGCACGTTTTATGCCAAGAGTAGCAATTCGGTGCGTGGACCGCACGTCTTGTGCCAAAACTGAGCTAAAGCGGCGATTCTGTACACGAAACGCACGTTTTGTGCCAAAACTGAGCAAAAGCGGCGATTCTATGCACGAAACGCACGTTTTATGCCAAGAGGAGCAATTCAGTGCGTGGAACGCACGTTTTGTGCTAAAACTGAGCAAAAGCGGCGATTCTGTGCACGAAACACAGGATTTGTGCCAAAACTAAGCAAAAGCGACGATTCTGTGCACGAAACGCACGTTTTGTTGCAAAACTGAGCAAAAACGGCGATTCTGTGCACGAAACGCACGTTTTATGCCAAGAGTAGCAATTCGGTGCGTGGACCGCACGTCTTGTGCCAAAACTGAGCTAAAGCGGCGATTCTGTACACGAAACGCACGTTTTGTGCCAAAACTGAGCAAAAGCGGCGATTCTATGCACGAAAAGCACGTTTTGTTCCAAAACTGAGCAAAAGCGGCGATTCTATGCACGAATCGCTCGTTTTGTACCAAAACAGAGCAAAAGCGGCGATTCTGTGCACGAAACGCACGTATTGAGTAAAAACTGAGCAAAAGCGGCGATTCTATGCTCGAAACGCACGTTTTGTGCCAAAACAGAGCAAAAGCGGCGATTCTGTGCACGAAACGCACGTTTTGTGCCAAAACTGGGCAAAAGCGGCGATTCTGTGCACGAAACAAAGGATTTGTGCCAAAACTAAGCAAAAGCGACGATTCTGTGCACGAAACGCACGTTTTGTTGCAAAACTGAGCAAAAACGGCGATTCTGTGCACGAAACGCACGTTTTATGCCAAGAGTAGCAATTCGGTGCGTGGAACGCACGTCTTGTGCCAAAACTGACCTAAAGCGGCGATTCTGTGCACGAAACGCACGTTTTGTGCCAAAACTGAGCAAAAGCGGCGATTCTATGCACGAAGCGCACGTTAGGTGCCAAAAGGAGAAATTCGGAGCGCAAAGCGCACGTTTTGTGCCAAAACTGGTCAAAAGCTGCGATTCTGTGCACGAAACACAGGATTTGTGCCAAAACTAAGCAAAAGCGACGATTCTGTGCACGAAACGCACGTTTTGTGCCGTAACTGAGCAAAAGCGGCGATTCTATGCTCGAGATGCACGTATTGTGCCAAAACTGAGCAAAAGCGGCGATTCTATGCACGAAACGCACGTTTTGTGCCAAAACTGAGCAAAAGCGGCGATTCTATGCACGAAGCGCACGTTAGGTGCCAAAAGGAGAAATTCGGAGCGTAAAACGCACGTTTTGTGCCAAAACTGGGCAAAAGCGGCGATTATGTGCACGAAACACAGGATTTGTGCCAAACCTAAGCAAAAGCGACGATTCTGTGCACGAAACGCACGTTTTGTGCCAAAACTGAGCAAAAGCGGCGATTCTGTGCACGAAACGCACGTTTTGTTGCAAAACTGAGCAAAGGCGGCTATTCTGTGCACGAAACGCACGTATTGTGCCAAAACTGAGCAAAAGCGGCGATTCTATGCTCGAAATGCACGTTTTGTGCCAAAACTGAGCAAATGCGGCGATTCTGTGCACGAAACGCACGTGTTGCGCCAAAACTGAACAAAAGCGGCGATTCTGTGCAAGAAACGCACGTATTGTGCCAAAACTGAGCAAAAGCGGCGATTCTATACTCGAAATGCACGTTTTGTGCCAAAACTGAGCATAAGCGGCGATTCTCTGCACGAAACGCAGGTTTTTATCAAAAACTGAGGAAAAGCGGCGATTCTGCGCACGAAACACGGGATTTGTGCCAAAACTGAGCAAAAGCGGCGATTCTGTGCACGAAACGCACGTTTTGTGCCAAAACTGAGCAAAAGCGGGGATTCTGTGCACAAAGCGCACGTATTGTGCCAAAACTGAGCAAAAGCCGCGATTCTGTGCACGAAACGCACGTTTTATGAAAAGAGGAGCAATTCGGTGCGTGGAACGCACGTTTTGTGCCAAAACTGAGCAAAAGCGGCGATTCTGTGCAAGAAACACAGGATTTGTGCCAAAACTGAGCAAAAGCGGCGATTCTGTGCTCGAAGCGCACGTTATGTGCCAAAAGGAGAAATTCGGAGCGCAAAACCCACGTTTTGTGCCAAAACTGGTCAAAAGCTGCGATTCTGTGCACGAAACACAGGATTTGTGCCAAAACTAAGCAAAAGCGACGATTCTGTGCACGAAACGCACGTTTTGTGCCAAAACTGAGCAAAAGCGGCGATTCTATGCTCGAGATGCACGTATTGTGCCAAAACTGAGCAAAAGCGGCGATTCTGTGCACGAAACGCACGTATTGCCGCCAAAACTGAGCAAAGGCGGCGATTCTGTGCACGAAAGGCACGTATTGTGCAAAAGCTGAGCAAAAGCGGCGATTCTATGCACGAAACGCTCGTTTTGTGCCCAAACTGAGCAAAAGCGGCGATTCTATGCTCGAAATGCACATTTTGTGCCAAAACTGAGCAAAAGCGGCGATTCTATGCACGAAATGCACGTTTTGCCGCCAAAACTGAGCAAAAGCGGCGATTCTGTGCACGAAAGGCACGTATTGTGCAAAAGCTGAGCAAAAGCGGCGATTCTGTGCACGAAGCGCACGTTATGTGCCAAAAGGAGAAATTCGGAGCGTAAAACGAACGTTTTGTGCAAAACTGTTCAAAAGCGGCGATTCTGTGCACGAAACACAGGATTTGTGACAAAACTAAGCAAAAGCGACGATTTTATGCACGAAACGCACGTTTTGTGCCAAAACTGAGCAAAAGCGGCGATTCTGTGCACGAAACGCACGTTTTGTGCCAAAACTGAGCAAAAGCGGCGATTCTATGCACGAAACGCTCGTTTTGTGCCAATACTGAGCAAAAGCGGCGATTCTGTGCACATAGCGCACGTATTGTGCCAAAACTGAGCAAAAGCCGCGATTCTGTGCACGAAACGCTCGTTTTATGAAAAGAGGAGCAATTCGGTGCGTGGAACGCACGTTTTGTGACAAAACTGAGCATAAGCGGCGATTCTGTGCACGAAACGCACGTTTTGTGCCAAAACTGAGCAAAAGTGACGATTCTGAGCACGAAACGGACGTTTTGATCCAAAACTGAGCAAAAGCGGCGATTCTATGCACAAATCGCTCGTTTTGTGTCAAAACTGAGCAAAAGTTGCGATTCTATGCAAGAAACACAGGATTTGTGCCAAAACTGAGCAAAAGCGGCGATTCTATGCTCGAGATGCACGTATTGTGCCAAAACTGAGCAAAAGCGGCGATTCTGTGCTCGAAATGCACGTTTTGTGCCAAAACTGAGCAAAAGCGGCGATTCTGAGCACGAAACGCACGTTTTGTTCCAAAACTGAGCAAAAGCGGCGATTCTATATACGAATCGCTCGTTTTGTGCCAAAACTGAGCAAAAGCGGCGATTCTGTGCACGAAACGCACGTTTGGTTGCGAAACTGAGCAAAAACGGCGATTCTGTGTACGAAACGCACGTTTTGTTGCTAAACTGAGCAAAAGCGGCGATTTTGTGCACGAAACGCACGTATTGTGCCAAAACTGAACAAAAGCGGCGATTCTATGCTCGAATGCACGTTTTGTGCCAAAACTGAGCAAAAGCGGCGATTCTGATCACGAAACGCACGTTATGTGCCAAAAGGAGAAATTCGGAGCGTAACACGCACGTTTTGTGCCAAAACTGAGTAAAAGCGGCGATTCTATTCACGAAACGCTCGTTTTGTACCAGAACTGAGCAAAAGCGGCGATTCTGTGCACGAAGCGCACGTTTTGTGCCAAAACTGAACAAAAGCGGCGATTCTGTGCACGAAACGCACGTATTGAGAAAAAACTGAGCAAAAGCGGCGATTCTATGCTCGAAATGCACGTTTTGTGCAAAACTGAGCAAAAGCGGCGATTCTGTGCACGAAACGCACGTATTGTGCCAAAACTGAGCAAAAGCGGCGATTCTGTGCACGAAACGCACGTTTTGTGCCAAACCTGAGCAAAAGCGGCGATTCTGTGCACGAAACGCACGTTTTGTGCCAAAACTGAGCAAAAGCGGCGATTCTATGCACGAAACGCTCGTTTTGTGCCAATACTGAGCAAAAGCGGCGATTCTGTGCACAAAGCGCACGTATTGTGCCAAAACTGAGCAAAAGCCGCGATTCTGTGCACGAAACGCTCGTTTTATGAAAAGAGGACCAATTCGGTGCGTGGAACGCACGTTTTGTGACAAAACTGAGCATAAGCGGCGATTCTGTGCACGAAACGCACGTTTTGTGCCAAAACTGAGCAAAAGTGACGATTCTGAGCACGAAACGCACGTTTTGTTCCAAAACTGAGCAAAAGCGGCGATTCTATGCACAAATCGCTCGTTTTGTGCCAAAACTGAGCAAAAGTTGCGATTCTGTGCAAGAAACACAGGATTTGTGCCAAAACTGAGCAAAAGCGGCGATTCTATGCTCGAGATGCACGTATTGTGCCAAAACTGAGCAAAAGCGGCGATTCTGTGCTCGAAATGCACGTTTTGTTCCAAAACTGAGCAAAAGCGGCGATTCTATATACGAATCGCTCGTTTTGTGCCAAAACTGAGCAAAAGCGGCGATTCTGTGCACGAAACGCACGTTTTGTTGCGAAACTGAGCAAAAACGGCGATTCTGTGTACGAAACGCACGTTTTGTTGCTAAACTGAGCAAAAGCGGCGATTTTGTGCACGAAACGCACGTATTGTGCCAAAACTGAACAAAAGCGGCGATTCTATGCTCGAATGCACGTTTTGTGCCAAAACTGAGCAAAAGCGGCGATTCTGATCACGAAACGCACGTTATGTGCCAAAAGGAGAAATTCGGAGCGTAACACGCACGTTTTGTGCCAAAACTGAGTAAAAGCGGCGATTCTATTCACGAAACGCTCGTTTTGTACCAGAACTGAGCAAAAGCGGCGATTCTGTGCACGAAGCGCACGTTTTGTGCCAAAACTGAACAAAAGCGGCGATTCTGTGCACGAAACGCACGTATTGAGAAAAAACTGAGCAAACGCGGCGATTCTATGCTCGAAATGCACGTTTTGTGCAAAACTGAGCAAAAGCGGCGATTCTGTGCACGAAACGCACGTATTGTGCCAAAACTGAGCAAAAGCGGCGATTCTGTGCACGAAACGCACGTTTTGTGCCAAACCTGAGCAAAAGCGGCGATTCTGTGCACGAAACGCACGTTTTGTGCCAAAACTGAGCAAAAGCGGCGATTCTATGCACGAAACGCTCGTTTTGTGCCAATACTGAGCAAAAGCGGCGATTCTGTGCACAAAGCGCACGTATTGTGCCAAAACTGAGCAAAAGCCGCGATTCTGTGCACGAAACGCTCGTTTTATGAAAAGAGGAGCAATTCGGTGCGTGGAACGCACGTTTTGTGACAAAACTGAGCATAAGCGGCGATTCTGTGCACGAAACGCACGTTTTGTGCCAAAACTGAGCAAAAGTGACGATTCTGAGCACGAAACGCACGTTTTGTTCCAAAACTGAGCAAAAGCGGCGATTCTATGCACAAATCGCTCGTTTTGTGCCAAAACTGAGCAAAAGTTGCGATTCTGTGCAAGAAACACAGGATTTGTGCCAAAACTGAGCAAAAGCGGCGATTCTATGCTCGAGATGCACGTATTGTGCCAAAACTGAGCAAAAGCGGCGATTCTGTGCTCGAAATGCACGTTTTGTGCCAAAACTGAGCAAAAGCGGCGATTCTGAGCACGAAACGCACGTTTTGTTCCAAAACTGAGCAAAAGCGGCGATTCTATATACGAATCGCTCGTTTTGTGCCAAAACTGAGCAAAAGCGGCGATTCTGTGCACGAAACGCACGTTTTGTTGCGAAACTGAGCAAAAACGGCGATTCTGTGTACGAAACGCACGTTTTGTTGCTAAACTGAGCAAAAGCGGCGATTTTGTGCACGAAACGCACGTATTGTGCCAAAACTGAACAAAAGCGGCGATTCTATGCTCGAATGCACGTTTTGTGCCAAAACTGAGCAAAAGCGGCGATTCTGATCACGAAACGCACGTTATGTGCCAAAAGGAGAAATTCGGAGCGTAACACGCACGTTTTGTGCCAAAACTGAGTAAAAGCGGCGATTCTATTCACGAAACGCTCGTTTTGTACCAGAACTGAGCAAAAGCGGCGATTCTGTGCACGAAGCGCACGTTTTGTGCCAAAACTGAACAAAAGCGGCGATTCTGTGCACGAAACGCACGTATTGAGAAAAAACTGAGCAAAAGCGGCGATTCTATGCTCGAAATGCACGTTTTGTGCAAAACTGAGCAAAAGCGGCGATTCTGTGCACGAAACGCACGTATTGTGCCAAAACTGAGCAAAAGCGGCGATTCTGTGCACGAAACGCACGTTTTGTGCCAAACCTGAGCAAAAGCGGCGATTCTGTGCACGAAACGCACGTTTTGTGCCAAAACTGGGCAAAAGCGGCGATTCTGTGCACGAAACCAAGGATTTGTGCCAAAACTAAGCAAAAGCGACGATTCTGTGCACGAAACGCACGTTTTGTTGCAAAACTGAGCAAAAACGGCGATTCTGTGCACGAAACGCACGTTTTATGCCAAGAGTAGCAATTCGGTGCGTGGAACGCACGTCTTGTGCCAAAACTGAGCTAAAGCGGCGATTCTGTGCACGAAACGCACGTTTTGTGCCAAAACTGAGCAAAAGCGGCGATTCTATGCACGAAAAGCACGTTTTGTGCCAAAACCGAGCATAAGGGGAGATTCTCTGCACGAAACGCAGGTTTTTATCCAAAACTGAGCAAAAGCGGCGATTCTGTGCACGAAACGAACGTATTGTGCCAAAACTGAGCAAAAGCGGCGATTCTATGCTCGAAATGCACGTTTTGTGCCAAAACTGAGCAAATGCGGCGATTCTGTGCACGAAACGCACGTGTTGCGGAAAAATTGAACAAAAGCGGCGATTCTGTGCAAGAAACGCACGTATTGTGCCAAAACTGAGCAAAAGCGGCGATTCTATACTCGAAATGCACGTTTTGTGCCAAAACTGAGCATAAGCGACGATTCTCTGCACGAAACGCAGGTTTTTATCAAAAACTGAGGAAAAGCGGCGATTCTGCGCACGAAACACGGGATTTGTTCCAAAACTAAGCAAAAGCGGCGATTCTGAGCACGAAACGCACGTTTTGTTCCAAAACTGAGCAAAAGCGGCGATTCTATGCACGAATCGCTCGTTTTGTGCCAAAACTGAGCAGAAGCGGCGATTCTGTGCACGAAACGCACGTTTTATGCCAAGAGGAGCAATTCGGTGAGTGGAACGCACGTTTTGTACCAAAACTGAGCAAAAGCGGCGATTCTGTGCACGAAACGCACGTTTTGTGCTTAAACTGAGGAAAAGCGGCGATTCTGCGCACGAAACACGGGATTTGTTCCAAAACTGAGCAAAAGCGGCGATTCTGAGCACGAAACGCACGTTTTGTTCCAAAACTGAGCAAAAGCGGCGATTCTATGCACGAATCGCTCGTTTTGTGCCAAAACTGAGCAAAAGCGGCGATTCTGTGCACGAAACGCCCGTATTGAGAAAAAACTGAGCAAAAGCGGCGATTCTATGCTCGAAATGCACGTTTTGTGCAAAACTGAGTTAAAGCGGCGATTCTGTGCACGAAACGCACGTATTGTGCCAAAACTGAGCAAAAGCGGCGATTCTGTGCACGAAACGGACGTTTTATGCCAAGAGGAGCAATTCGGTGAGTGGAACGCACGTTTTGTACCAAAACTGAGCAAAAGCGGCGATTCTATGCACGCAACGCACGTTTTGTGCCAAAACTGTTCAAAAGCGGCGATTCTGTGCACGAAACACAGGATTTGTGCCAAAACTATGCAAAAGCGACGATTCTGTGCACGAAACGCACGATTTGTGCCAAAACTGAGCAGAAGCGGCGATTCTGTGCACGAAACGCACGTTTTGTGCCAAAACTGAGCAAAAGCGGCGATTCTGTGCACAAAGCGCACGTATTGTGCCAAGACTGAGCAAAAGCCGCGATTCTGTGCACGAAACGCACGTTTTATGAAAAGAGGAGCAATTCGGTGCGTGGAACGCACGTTTTGTGCCAAAACTGAGCAAAAGCGGCGATTCTGTGCACGAAACGCACGTTTTGTTCCAAAACTAAGCAAAAGCGGCGATTCTGAGCACGAAACGCACGTTTTGTTCCAAAACTGAGCAAAAGCGGCGATTCTATGCACGAATCGCTCGTTTTGTGCCAAAACTGAGCAGAAGCGGCGATTCTGTGCACGAAACGCACGTTTTATGCCAAGAGGAGCAATTCGGTGAGTGGAACGCACGTTTTGTACCAAAACTGAGCAAAAGCGGCGATTCTGTGCACGAAACGCACGTTTTGTGCTTAAACTGAGGAAAAGCGGCGATTCTGCGCACGAAACACGGGATTTGTTCCAAAACTGAGCAAAAGCGGCGATTCTGAGCACGAAACGCACGTTTTGTTCCAAAACTGAGCAAAAGCGGCGATTCTATGCACGAATCGCTCGTTTTGTGCCAAAACTGAGCAAAAGCGGCGATTCTGTGCACGAAACGCCCGTATTGAGAAAAAACTGAGCAAAAGCGGCGATTCTATGCTCGAAATGCACGTTTTGTGCAAAACTGAGTTAAAGCGGCGATTCTGTGCACGAAACGCACGTATTGTGCCAAAACTGAGCAAAAGCGGCGATTCTGTGCACGAAACGGACGTTTTATGCCAAGAGGAGCAATTCGGTGAGTGGAACGCACGTTTTGTACCAAAACTGAGCAAAAGCGGCGATTCTATGCACGCAACGCACGTTTTGTGCCAAAACTGTTCAAAAGCGGCGATTCTGTGCACGAAACACAGGATTTGTGCCAAAACTATGCAAAAGCGACGATTCTGTGCACGAAACGCACGATTTGTGCCAAAACTGAGCAGAAGCGGCGATTCTGTGCACGAAACGCACGTTTTGTGCCAAAACTGAGCAAAAGCGGCGATTCTGTGCACAAAGCGCACGTATTGTGCCAAGACTGAGCAAAAGCCGCGATTCTGTGCACGAAACGCACGTTTTATGAAAAGAGGAGCAATTCGGTGCGTGGAACGCACGTTTTGTGCCAAAACTGAGCAAAAGCGGCGATTCTGTGCACGAAACGCACGTTTTGTGCCAAAACTGAGCAAAAGCGGCGATTCTGTGCACGAAACGCACGTTTTGTGCCAAAACTGAGCAAAAGCGGCGATTCTATGCACGAAACGCTCGTTTTGAGCCAAAACTGAGCAAAAGCGGCGATTCTGTGCACAAAGCGCACGTATTGTGCTAAAACTGAGCAAAAGCCGCGATTCTGTGCACGAAACGGTCGTCTTATGAAAAGAGCAGCAATTCGGTGCGTGGAACGCACGTATTGTGCCAAAACTGAGCAAAAGCGGCGATTCTGAGCACGAAACGCAGGATTTGTTCCAAAACTGAGCAAAAGCGGCGATTCTATGCACGAATCGCTCGTTTTGTGCCAAAACTGAGCAAAAGCGGCGATTCTGTGCAAGAAACACAGGATTTGTGCCAAAACTGAGCAAAAGCGGCGATTCTGTGCACGAAACGCACGTTTTGTTCCAAAACTGAGCAAAAGCGGCGATTCTATGCACGAATCGCTCGTTTTGTTCCAAAACTGAGCAAAAGCGGCGATTCTGTGCAAGAAACACAGGATTTGTGCCAAAATTGAGCAAAAGCGGCGATTCTGTGCACGAAGCGCACGTTTTGTGCCAAAAGGAGAAATTCGGAGCGCAAAGCGCACGTTTTGTGCCAAAACTGGTCAAAAGCTGCGATTCTGTGCACGAAACACAGGATTTGTGCCAAAACTAAGCAAAAGCGACGATTCTGTGCACGAAGCGCACGTTTTGTGCCGTAACTGAGCAAAAGCGGCGATTCTATGCTCGAGATGCACGTATTGTGCCAAAACTGAGCAAAAGCGGCGATTCTATGCTCGAAATGCACGTTTTGTGCCAAAACTGAGCAAAAGCGGCGATTCTGAGCACGAAACGCACGTTTTGTTCCAAAGCTGAGCAAAAGCGGCGATTCTATATACGAATCGCTCGTTTTGTGCCAAAACTGAGCAAAAGCGGCGATTCTGTGCACGAAGCGCACGTTTTGTTGCGAAACTGAGCAAAAACGGCGATTCTGTGCACGAAACGCACGTATTGTGCCAAAACTGAACAAAAGCGGCGATTCTATGCTCGAATGCACGCTTTGTGCCAAAACTGAGCAAAAGCGGCGATTCTGATCACGAAACGCACGTTATGTGCCAAAAGGGGAAATTCGGAGCGCAACACGCACGTTTTGTGCCAAAACTGAGTATAAGCGGCGATTCTGTGCAATAAACGCATGTATTGAGAAAAAACTGAGCAAAAGCGGCGATTCTATGCTCGAAACGCTCGTATTGAGAAAAAACTGAGCAAAAGCGGCGATTCTATGCTCAAAATGCACGTTTTGTGCAAAACTGAGCAAAAGCGGCGAATCTGTGCACGAAACACAGGATTTGTGCCAAAACTATGCAAAAGCGACGATTCTGTGCACGAAACGCAGGTTTCTATCCAAAACTGAGAAAACCGGCGATTCTGTGCACGAAACGCACCTTTTATGCCATGAGGAGCACTTCGGTGCGTGGAACGCACGTTTTGTGCCAAAACTGAGCAAAAGCGGCGATTCTGTGCACGAAACGCACGTATTGTGCCAAAGATGAGCAAAAGCGGCGATTCTGTGCACGAAGCGCACGTTAGGTGCCAAAAGGAGAAATTCGGAGCGTAAAACGCACGTTTTGTGCCAAAACTGGGCAAAAGCGGCGATTATGTGCACGAAACACAGGATTTGTGCCAAACCTAAGCAAAAGCGACGATTCTGTGCACGAAACGCACGTTTTATGCCAAGAGTAGCAATTCGGTGCGTGGAACGCACGTCTTGTGCCAAAACTGAGCAAAAGCGGCGATTCTGTGCACGAAACGCACGTTTTGTGCCAAAACTGAGCAAAAGCGGCGATTCTATGCACGAAGCGCACGTTAGGTGCCAAAAGGAGAAATTCGGAGCGTAAAACGCATGTTTTGTGCCAAAACTGGGCAAAAGCGGCGATTATGTGCACGAAACACAGGATTTGTGCCAAACCTAAGCAAAAGCGACGATTCTGTGCACGAAACGCACGTTTTGTGCCAAAACTGAGCAAAAGCGGCGATTCTGTGCACGAAACGCACGTTTTGTTGCAAAACTGAGCAAAAGCGGCTATTCTGTGCACGAAACGCACGTATTGTGCCAAAACTGAGCAAAAGCGGCGATTCTATGCTCGAAATGCACGTTTTGTGCCAAAACTGAGCAAATGCGGCGATTCTGTGCACGAAACGCACGTGTTGCGCCAAAACTGAACAAAAGCCGCGATTCTGTGCACGAAACGGTCGTCTTATGAAAAGAGGAGCAATTCGGTGCGTGGGACGCACGTATTGTGCCAAAACTGAGCAAAAGCGGCGATTCTCTGCACGAAACGCAGGTTTTTATCCAAAACTGAGCAAAAGCGGCGATTCTGTGCACGAAACGCACGTTTTATGCCAAGAGGAGCAATTCGGTGCGTGGAACGCACGTTTTGTACCAAAACTGAGCAAAAGCGGCGATTCTGTGCACGAAGCGCAGGTTTCTATCCAAAACTGAGCAAAACCATCGATTCTGTGCACGAAACGCACGTTTTATGCCATGAGGAGCAATTCGGTGCGTGGAACGCACGTCTTGTGCCAAAACTGAGCTAAAGCGGCGATTCTGTGCACGAAGCGCACGTTTTGTGCCAAAACTGAGCAAAAGCGGCGATTCTATGCACGAAAAGCACGTTTTGTGCCAAAACTGAGCATAAGGGGCGATTCTCTGCACGAAACGCAGGTTTTTATCCAAAACTGAGCAAAAGCGGCGATTCTGTGCACGAAACGAACATATTGTGCCAAAACTGAGCAAAAGCGGCGATTCTATGCTCGAAATGCTCGTTTTGTGCCAAAACTGAGCAAATGCGGCGATTCTGTGCACGAAACGCACGTGTTGCGGAAAAAATGAACAAAAGCGGCGATTCTGTGCAAGAAACGCACGTATTGTGCCAAAACTGAGCAAAAGCGGCGATTCTATACTCGAAATGCACGTTTTGGGCCAAAACTGAGCATTAGCGGCGATTCTCTGCACGTAACGCAGGTTTTTATCAAAAACTGAGGAAAAGCGGCGATTCTGCGCACGAAACACGGGATTTGTGCCAAAACTAAGCAAAAGCGGCGATTCTGAGCACGAAACGCACGTTTTGTTCCAAAACTGAGCAAAAGCGGCGATTCTATGCACGAATCGCTCGTTTTGTGCCAAAACTGAGCAAAAGCGGCGATTCTGTGCAAGAAACACAGGATTTGTGCCAAAACTGAGCAAAAGCGGCGACTCTGTGCTCGAAGCGCACGTTATGTGCCAAAAGGAGAAATTCGGAGCGCAAAACCCACGTTTTGTGCCAAAACTGGTCAAAAGCTGCGATTCTGTGCACGAAACACAGGATTTGTGCCAAAACTAAGCAAAAGCGACGATTCTGTGCACGAAACGCACGTTTTGTGCCAAAACTGAGCAAAAGCGGCGATTCTATGCTCGAGATGCACGTATTGTGCCAAAACTGAGCAAAAGCGGCGATTCTGTGCACGAAACGCACGTATTGCCGCCAAAACTGAGCAAAGGCGGCGATTCTGTGCACGAAAGGCACGTATTGTGCAAAAGCTGAGCAAAAGCGGCGATTCTATGCACGAAACGCTCGTTTTGTGCCAAAACTGAGCAAAAGCGGCGATTCTATGCTCGAAATGCACATTTTGTGCCAAAACTGAGCAAAAGCGGCGATTCTATGCACGAAATGCACGTTTTGCCGCCAAAACTGAGCAAAAGCGGCGATTCTGTGCACGAAAGGCACGTATTGTGCAAAAGCTGAGCAAAAGCGGCGATTCTGTGCACGAAGCGCACGTTATGTGCCAAAAGGAGAAATTCGGAGCGTAAAACGAACGTTTTGTGCAAAACTGTTCAAAAGCGGCGATTCTGTGCACGAAACACAGGATTTGTGACAAAACTAAGCAAAAGCGACGATTTTATGCACGAAACGCACGTTTTGTGCCAAAACTGAGCAAAAGCGGCGATTCTGTGCACGAAACGCACGTTTTGTGCCAAAACTGAGCAAAAGCGGCGATTCTGTGCACGAAACGGACGTTTTATGCCAAGAGGAGCAATTCGGTGAGTGGAACGCACGTTTTGTACCAAAACTGAGCAAAAGCGGCGATTCTATGCACGCAACGCACGTTTTGTGCCAAAACTGTTCAAAAGCGGCGATTCTGTGCACGAAACACAGGATTTGTGCCAAAACTATGCAAAAGCGACGATTCTGTGCACGAAACGCACGATTTGTGCCAAAACTGAGCAGAAGCGGCGATTCTGTGCACGAAACGCACGTTTTGTGCCAAAACTGAGCAAAAGCGGCGATTCTGTGCACAAAGCGCACGTATTGTGCCAAAACTGAGCAAAAGCCGCGATTCTGTGCACGAAACGCACGTTTTATGAAAAGAGGAGCAATTCGGTGCGTGGAACGCACGTTTTGTGCCAAAACTGAGCAAAAGCGGCGATTCTGTGCACGAAACGCACGTTTTGTGCCAAAACTGAGCAAAAGCGGCGATTCTGTGCACGAAACGCACGTTTTGTGCCAAAACTGAGCAAAAGCGGCGATTCTATGCACGAAACGCTCGTTTTGAGCCAAAACTGAGCAAAAGCGGCGATTCTGTGCACAAAGCGCACGTATTGTGCTAAAACTGAGCAAAAGCCGCGATTCTGTGCACGAAACGGTCGTCTTATGAAAAGAGCAGCAATTCGGTGCGTGGAACGCACGTATTGTGCCAAAACTGAGCAAAAGCGGCGATTCTGAGCACGAAACGCAGGATTTGTTCCAAAACTGAGCAAAAGCGGCGATTCTATGCACGAATCGCTCGTTTTGTGCCAAAACTGAGCAAAAGCGGCGATTCTGTGCAAGAAACACAGGATTTGTGCCAAAACTGAGCAAAAGCGGCGATTCTGTGCACGAAACGCACGTTTTGTTCCAAAACTGAGCAAAAGCGGCGATTCTATGCACGAATCGCTCGTTTTGTTCCAAAACTGAGCAAAAGCGGCGATTCTGTGCAAGAAACACAGGATTTGTGCCAAAATTGAGCAAAAGCGGCGATTCTGTGCACGAAGCGCACGTTTTGTGCCAAAAGGAGAAATTCGGAGCGCAAAGCGCACGTTTTGTGCCAAAACTGGTCAAAAGCTGCGATTCTGTGCACGAAACACAGGATTTGTGCCAAAACTAAGCAAAAGCGACGATTCTGTGCACGAAGCGCACGTTTTGTGCCGTAACTGAGCAAAAGCGGCGATTCTATGCTCGAGATGCACGTATTGTGCCAAAACTGAGCAAAAGCGGCGATTCTATGCTCGAAATGCACGTTTTGTGCCAAAACTGAGCAAAAGCGGCGATTCTGAGCACGAAACGCACGTTTTGTTCCAAAGCTGAGCAAAAGCGGCGATTCTATATACGAATCGCTCGTTTTGTGCCAAAACTGAGCAAAAGCGGCGATTCTGTGCACGAAGCGCACGTTTTGTTGCGAAACTGAGCAAAAACGGCGATTCTGTGCACGAAACGCACGTATTGTGCCAAAACTGAACAAAAGCGGCGATTCTATGCTCGAATGCACGCTTTGTGCCAAAACTGAGCAAAAGCGGCGATTCTGATCACGAAACGCACGTTATGTGCCAAAAGGGGAAATTCGGAGCGCAACACGCACGTTTTGTGCCAAAACTGAGTATAAGCGGCGATTCTGTGCAATAAACGCATGTATTGAGAAAAAACTGAGCAAAAGCGGCGATTCTATGCTCGAAACGCTCGTATTGAGAAAAAACTGAGCAAAAGCGGCGATTCTATGCTCAAAATGCACGTTTTGTGCAAAACTGAGCAAAAGCGGCGAATCTGTGCACGAAACACAGGATTTGTGCCAAAACTATGCAAAAGCGACGATTCTGTGCACGAAACGCAGGTTTCTATCCAAAACTGAGAAAACCGGCGATTCTGTGCACGAAACGCACCTTTTATGCCATGAGGAGCACTTCGGTGCGTGGAACGCACGTTTTGTGCCAAAACTGAGCAAAAGCGGCGATTCTGTGCACGAAACGCACGTATTGTGCCAAAGATGAGCAAAAGCGGCGATTCTGTGCACGAAGCGCACGTTAGGTGCCAAAAGGAGAAATTCGGAGCGTAAAACGCACGTTTTGTGCCAAAACTGGGCAAAAGCGGCGATTATGTGCACGAAACACAGGATTTGTGCCAAACCTAAGCAAAAGCGACGATTCTGTGCACGAAACGCACGTTTTATGCCAAGAGTAGCAATTCGGTGCGTGGAACGCACGTCTTGTGCCAAAACTGAGCAAAAGCGGCGATTCTGTGCACGAAACGCACGTTTTGTGCCAAAACTGAGCAAAAGCGGCGATTCTATGCACGAAGCGCACGTTAGGTGCCAAAAGGAGAAATTCGGAGCGTAAAACGCATGTTTTGTGCCAAAACTGGGCAAAAGCGGCGATTATGTGCACGAAACACAGGATTTGTGCCAAACCTAAGCAAAAGCGACGATTCTGTGCACGAAACGCACGTTTTGTGCCAAAACTGAGCAAAAGCGGCGATTCTGTGCACGAAACGCACGTTTTGTTGCAAAACTGAGCAAAAGCGGCTATTCTGTGCACGAAACGCACGTATTGTGCCAAAACTGAGCAAAAGCGGCGATTCTATGCTCGAAATGCACGTTTTGTGCCAAAACTGAGCAAATGCGGCGATTCTGTGCACGAAACGCACGTGTTGCGCCAAAACTGAACAAAAGCCGCGATTCTGTGCACGAAACGGTCGTCTTATGAAAAGAGGAGCAATTCGGTGCGTGGGACGCACGTATTGTGCCAAAACTGAGCAAAAGCGGCGATTCTCTGCACGAAACGCAGGTTTTTATCCAAAACTGAGCAAAAGCGGCGATTCTGTGCACGAAACGCACGTTTTATGCCAAGAGGAGCAATTCGGTGCGTGGAACGCACGTTTTGTACCAAAACTGAGCAAAAGCGGCGATTCTGTGCACGAAGCGCAGGTTTCTATCCAAAACTGAGCAAAACCATCGATTCTGTGCACGAAACGCACGTTTTATGCCATGAGGAGCAATTCGGTGCGTGGAACGCACGTCTTGTGCCAAAACTGAGCTAAAGCGGCGATTCTGTGCACGAAGCGCACGTTTTGTGCCAAAACTGAGCAAAAGCGGCGATTCTATGCACGAAAAGCACGTTTTGTGCCAAAACTGAGCATAAGGGGCGATTCTCTGCACGAAACGCAGGTTTTTATCCAAAACTGAGCAAAAGCGGCGATTCTGTGCACGAAACGAACATATTGTGCCAAAACTGAGCAAAAGCGGCGATTCTATGCTCGAAATGCTCGTTTTGTGCCAAAACTGAGCAAATGCGGCGATTCTGTGCACGAAACGCACGTGTTGCGGAAAAAATGAACAAAAGCGGCGATTCTGTGCAAGAAACGCACGTATTGTGCCAAAACTGAGCAAAAGCGGCGATTCTATACTCGAAATGCACGTTTTGGGCCAAAACTGAGCATTAGCGGCGATTCTCTGCACGTAACGCAGGTTTTTATCAAAAACTGAGGAAAAGCGGCGATTCTGCGCACGAAACACGGGATTTGTGCCAAAACTAAGCAAAAGCGGCGATTCTGAGCACGAAACGCACGTTTTGTTCCAAAACTGAGCAAAAGCGGCGATTCTATGCACGAATCGCTCGTTTTGTGCCAAAACTGAGCAAAAGCGGCGATTCTGTGCAAGAAACACAGGATTTGTGCCAAAACTGAGCAAAAGCGGCGATTCTGTGCTCGAAGCGCACGTTATGTGCCAAAAGGAGAAATTCGGAGCGCAAAACCCACGTTTTGTGCCAAAACTGGTCAAAAGCTGCGATTCTGTGCACGAAACACAGGATTTGTGCCAAAACTAAGCAAAAGCGACGATTCTGTGCACGAAACGCACGTTTTGTGCCAAAACTGAGCAAAAGCGGCGATTCTATGCTCGAGATGCACGTATTGTGCCAAAACTGAGCAAAAGCGGCGATTCTGTGCACGAAACGCACGTATTGCCGCCAAAACTGAGCAAAGGCGGCGATTCTGTGCACGAAAGGCACGTATTGTGCAAAAGCTGAGCAAAAGCGGCGATTCTATGCACGAAACGCTCGTTTTGTGCCAAAACTGAGCAAAAGCGGCGATTCTATGCTCGAAATGCACATTTTGTGCCAAAACTGAGCAAAAGCGGCGATTCTATGCACGAAATGCACGTTTTGCCGCCAAAACTGAGCAAAAGCGGCGATTCTGTGCACGAAAGGCACGTATTGTGCAAAAGCTGAGCAAAAGCGGCGATTCTGTGCACGAAGCGCACGTTATGTGCCAAAAGGAGAAATTCGGAGCGTAAAACGAACGTTTTGTGCAAAACTGTTCAAAAGCGGCGATTCTGTGCACGAAACACAGGATTTGTGACAAAACTAAGCAAAAGCGACGATTTTATGCACGAAACGCACGTTTTGTGCCAAAACTGAGCAAAAGCGGCGATTCTGTGCACGAAACGCACGTTTTGTGCCAAAACTGAGCAAAAGCGGCGATTCTATGCACGAAACGCTCGTTTTGTGCCAATACTGAGCAAAAGCGGCGATTCTGTGCACATAGCGCACGTATTGTGCCAAAACTGAGCAAAAGCCGCGATTCTGTGCACGAAACGCTCGTTTTATGAAAAGAGGAGCAATTCGGTGCGTGGAACGCACGTTTTGTGACAAAACTGAGCATAAGCGGCGATTCTGTGCACGAAACGCACGTTTTGTGCCAAAACTGAGCAAAAGCGGCGATTCTGTGCACGAAAGGCACGTTTTGTTCCAAAACTGAGCAAAAGCGGCGATTCTATGCACAAATCGCTCGTTTTGTGCCAAAACTGAGCAAAAGTTGCGATTCTGTGCAAGAAACACAGGATTTGTGCCAAAACTGAGCAAAAGCGGCGATTCTATGCTCGAGATGCACGTATTGTGCCAAAACTGAGCAAAAGCTGCGATTCTGTGCTCGAAATGCACGTTTTGTGCCAAAACTGAGCAAAAGCGGCGATTCTGAGCACGAAACGCACGTTTTGTTCCAAAACTGAGCAAAAGCGGCGATTCTATATACGAATCGCTCGTTTTGTGCCAAAACTGAGCAAAAGCGGCGATTCTGTGCACGAAACGCACGTTTTGTTGCGAAACTGAGCAAAAACGGCGATTCTGTGTACGAAACGCACGTTTTGTTGCTAAACTGAGCAAAAGCGGCGATTTTGTGCACGAAACGCACGTATTGTGCCAAAACTGAACAAAAGCGGCGATTCTATGCTCGAATGCACGTTTTGTGCCAAAACTGAGCAAAAGCGGCGATTCTGATCACGAAACGCACGTTATGTGCCAAAAGGAGAAATTCGGAGCGTAACACGCACGTTTTGTGCCAAAACTGAGTAAAAGCGGCGATTCTATTCACGAAACGCTCGTTTTGTACCAGAACTGAGCAAAAGCGGCGATTCTGTGCACGAAGCGCACGTTTTGTGCCAAAACTGAACAAAAGCGGCGATTCTGTGCACGAAACGCACGTATTGAGAAAAAACTGAGCAAAAGCGGCGATTCTATGCTCGAAATGCACGTTTTGTGCAAAACTGAGCAAAAGCGGCGATTCTGTGCACGAAACGCACGTTTTGTTGCAAAACTGAGCAAAAGCGGCTATTCTGTGCACGAAACGCACGTATTGTGCCAAAACTGAGCAAAAGCGGCGATTCTATGCTCGAAATGCACGTTTTGTGCCAAAACTGAGCAAATGCGGCGATTCTGTGCACGAAACGCACGTGTTGCGCCAAAACTGAACAAAAGCCGCGATTCTGTGCACGAAACGGTCGTCTTATGAAAAGAGGAGCAATTCGGTGCGTGGGACGCACGTATTGTGCCAAAACTGAGCAAAAGCGGCGATTCTCTGCACGAAACGCAGGTTTTTATCCAAAACTGAGCAAAAGCGGCGATTCTGTGCACGAAACGCACGTTTTATGCCAAGAGGAGCAATTCGGTGCGTGGAACGCACGTTTTGTACCAAAACTGAGCAAAAGCGGCGATTCTGTGCACGAAGCGCAGGTTTCTATCCAAAACTGAGCAAAACCATCGATTCTGTGCACGAAACGCACGTTTTATGCCATGAGGAGCAATTCGGTGCGTGGAACGCACGTCTTGTGCCAAAACTGAGCTAAAGCGGCGATTCTGTGCACGAAGCGCACGTTTTGTGCCAAAACTGAGCAAAAGCGGCGATTCTATGCACGAAAAGCACGTTTTGTGCCAAAACTGAGCATAAGGGGCGATTCTCTGCACGAAACGCAGGTTTTTATCCAAAACTGAGCAAAAGCGGCGATTCTGTGCACGAAACGAACATATTGTGCCAAAACTGAGCAAAAGCGGCGATTCTATGCTCGAAATGCTCGTTTTGTGCCAAAACTGAGCAAATGCGGCGATTCTGTGCACGAAACGCACGTGTTGCGGAAAAAATGAACAAAAGCGGCGATTCTGTGCAAGAAACGCACGTATTGTGCCAAAACTGAGCAAAAGCGGCGATTCTATACTCGAAATGCACGTTTTGGGCCAAAACTGAGCATTAGCGGCGATTCTCTGCACGTAACGCAGGTTTTTATCAAAAACTGAGGAAAAGCGGCGATTCTGCGCACGAAACACGGGATTTGTGCCAAAACTAAGCAAAAGCGGCGATTCTGAGCACGAAACGCACGTTTTGTTCCAAAACTGAGCAAAAGCGGCGATTCTATGCACGAATCGCTCGTTTTGTGCCAAAACTGAGCAAAAGCGGCGATTCTGTGCAAGAAACACAGGATTTGTGCCAAAACTGAGCAAAAGCGGCGATTCTGTGCTCGAAGCGCACGTTATGTGCCAAAAGGAGAAATTCGGAGCGCAAAACCCACGTTTTGTGCCAAAACTGGTCAAAAGCTGCGATTCTGTGCACGAAACACAGGATTTGTGCCAAAACTAAGCAAAAGCGACGATTCTGTGCACGAAACGCACGTTTTGTGCCAAAACTGAGCAAAAGCGGCGATTCTATGCTCGAGATGCACGTATTGTGCCAAAACTGAGCAAAAGCGGCGATTCTGTGCACGAAACGCACGTATTGCCGCCAAAACTGAGCAAAGGCGGCGATTCTGTGCACGAAAGGCACGTATTGTGCAAAAGCTGAGCAAAAGCGGCGATTCTATGCACGAAACGCTCGTTTTGTGCCAAAACTGAGCAAAAGCGGCGATTCTATGCTCGAAATGCACATTTTGTGCCAAAACTGAGCAAAAGCGGCGATTCTATGCACGAAATGCACGTTTTGCCGCCAAAACTGAGCAAAAGCGGCGATTCTGTGCACGAAAGGCACGTATTGTGCAAAAGCTGAGCAAAAGCGGCGATTCTGTGCACGAAGCGCACGTTATGTGCCAAAAGGAGAAATTCGGAGCGTAAAACGAACGTTTTGTGCAAAACTGTTCAAAAGCGGCGATTCTGTGCACGAAACACAGGATTTGTGACAAAACTAAGCAAAAGCGACGATTTTATGCACGAAACGCACGTTTTGTGCCAAAACTGAGCAAAAGCGGCGATTCTGTGCACGAAACGCACGTTTTGTGCCAAAACTGAGCAAAAGCGGCGATTCTATGCACGAAACGCTCGTTTTGTGCCAATACTGAGCAAAAGCGGCGATTCTGTGCACATAGCGCACGTATTGTGCCAAAACTGAGCAAAAGCCGCGATTCTGTGCACGAAACGCTCGTTTTATGAAAAGAGGAGCAATTCGGTGCGTGGAACGCACGTTTTGTGACAAAACTGAGCATAAGCGGCGATTCTGTGCACGAAACGCACGTTTTGTGCCAAAACTGAGCAAAAGCGGCGATTCTGTGCACGAAAGGCACGTTTTGTTCCAAAACTGAGCAAAAGCGGCGATTCTATGCACAAATCGCTCGTTTTGTGCCAAAACTGAGCAAAAGTTGCGATTCTGTGCAAGAAACACAGGATTTGTGCCAAAACTGAGCAAAAGCGGCGATTCTATGCTCGAGATGCACGTATTGTGCCAAAACTGAGCAAAAGCTGCGATTCTGTGCTCGAAATGCACGTTTTGTGCCAAAACTGAGCAAAAGCGGCGATTCTGAGCACGAAACGCACGTTTTGTTCCAAAACTGAGCAAAAGCGGCGATTCTATATACGAATCGCTCGTTTTGTGCCAAAACTGAGCAAAAGCGGCGATTCTGTGCACGAAACGCACGTTTTGTTGCGAAACTGAGCAAAAACGGCGATTCTGTGTACGAAACGCACGTTTTGTTGCTAAACTGAGCAAAAGCGGCGATTTTGTGCACGAAACGCACGTATTGTGCCAAAACTGAACAAAAGCGGCGATTCTATGCTCGAATGCACGTTTTGTGCCAAAACTGAGCAAAAGCGGCGATTCTGATCACGAAACGCACGTTATGTGCCAAAAGGAGAAATTCGGAGCGTAACACGCACGTTTTGTGCCAAAACTGAGTAAAAGCGGCGATTCTATTCACGAAACGCTCGTTTTGTACCAGAACTGAGCAAAAGCGGCGATTCTGTGCACGAAGCGCACGTTTTGTGCCAAAACTGAACAAAAGCGGCGATTCTGTGCACGAAACGCACGTATTGAGAAAAAACTGAGCAAAAGCGGCGATTCTATGCTCGAAATGCACGTTTTGTGCAAAACTGAGCAAAAGCGGCGATTCTGTGCACGAAACGCACGTATTGTGCCAAAACTGAGCAAAAGCGGCGATTCTGTGCACGAAACGCACGTTTTGTGCCAAACCTGAGCAAAAGCGGCGATTCTGTGCACAAAGCGCACGTATTGTGCCAAAACTGAGCAAAAGCCGCGATTCTGGACACGAAACGCACGTTTTATGAAAAGAGGAGCAATTCGGTGCGTGGAACGCACGTTTTGTGCCAAAACTGAGCAAAAGCGACGATTCTGTGCACGAAACGCACGTTTTGTTGCGAAACTGACCAAAAACGGCGATTCTGTGTACGAAACCCACGTTTTGTTGCTAAGCTGAGCAAAAGCGGCGATTCTGTGCACGAAACGCACGTATTGTGCCAAAACTGAACAAAAGCGGCGATTCTGTGCACGAAACGCACGTATTGAGAAAAAACCGAGCAAAAGCGGCGATGCTATGCTCGAAATGCACGTTTTGTGCAAAACTGAGCAAAAGCGGCGATTCTGTGCACGAAACGCACGTATTGTGCCAAAACTGAGCAAAAGCGGCGATTCTGTGCACGAAACGCACGTTTTGTGCCAAAACTGAGCAAAAGCGGCGATTCTGTGCACAAAGCGCACGTATTGTGCCAAAACTGAGCAAAAACGGCGATTCTGTGTACGAAACGCACGTTTTGTTGCAAAACTGAGCAAAAGCGGCGATCCTGTGCACGAAACGCACGTATTGTGCCAAAACTGAACAAAAGCGGCGATTCTATGCTCGAATGCACGTTTTGTGCCAAAACTGAGCAAAATCGGCGATTCTGATCACGAAACGCACGTTATGTGCAAAAAGGAGAAATTCGGAGCGTAATACGCACGTTTTGTGCCAAAACTGAGTAAAAGCGGCGAATCTGTGCACGAAGCGCACGTTATGTGCCAAAAGGAGAAATTCGGAGCGCAAAACGCACGTTTTGTGCCAAAACTGGGCAAAAGCTGCGATTCTGTTCACGAAACACACGATTTGTGCCAAAACTAAGCAAAAGCGACGATTCTGTGCACGAAACGCACGTTTTGTGCCAAAACTGAGCAAAAGCGGCGATTCTATTCACGAAACGCTCGTTTTGTACCAAAACTGAGCAAAAGCGGCGATTCTGTGCACGAAACGCACGTATTGTGCCAAAACTGAGCAAAAGCGGCGATTCTGTGCACGAAACGCACGTTTTATGAAAAGAGGAGCAATTCGGTGCGTGGAACGCACGTTTTGTGCCAAAACTGAGCAAAAGCGGCGATTCTGTGCACGAAACGCACGTATTGTGATAAAACTGAGCAAAAGCGGCGATTCTGTGCACGAAACGCACGCTTTGTGCCAAAACTGAGCAAAAGCGGCGATTCTGTGCACGAAACGCACGTTCTATGCCAAGAGTAGCAATTCGGTGCGTGGAACGCACGTCTTGTGCCAAAACTGAGCAAAAGCGGCGATTCTGTGCACAAAACGCATGTTTTGTGCCAAAACTGAGCAAAAGCGGCGATTCTATGCACGAAAAGCACGTTTTGTGCCAAAACTGAGCATAAGGGGCGATTCTCTGCACGAAACGCAGGTTTTTATCCAAAACTGAGCAAAAGCGGCGATTCTGTGCACGAAACGCACGTTTTGTTGCGAAACTGAGCAAAAACGGCGATTCTGTGTACGAAACGCACGTTTTGTTGCTAAACTGAGCAAAAGCGGCGATTCTGTGCACGAAACGCACGTTTTGTGCCAAAACTGAGCAAAAGCGGCGATTCTATGCACGAAACGCTCGTTTTGTGCCAAAACTGAGCAAAAGCGGCGATTCTGATCACGAAACGCACGTTATGTGCCAAAAGGAGAAATTCGGAGCGTAACACGCACGTTTTGTGCCAAAACTGAGTAAAAGCGGCGATTCTATTCACGAAACGCTCGTTTTGTACCAGAACTGAGCAAAAGCGGCGATTCTGTGCACGAAACGCACGTATTGTGCCAAAACTGAGCAAAAGCGGCGATTCTGTGCACGAAACGCACGTTTTATGAAAAGAGGAGCAATTCGGTGCGTGGAACGCACGTTTTGTGCCAAAACTGAGCAAAAGCGGCGATTCTGTGCACGAAACGCACGTATTGAGAAAAAACTGAGCAAAAGCGGCGATTCTATGCTCGAAATGCACGTTTTGTGCAAAACTGAGCAAAAGCGGCGATTCTGTGCACGAAACGCACGTATTGTGATAAAACTGAGCAAAAGCGGCGATTCTGTGCACGAAACGCACGCTTTGTGCCAAAACAGAGCAAAAGCGGCGATTCTGTGCACGAAACGCACGTTTTATGAAAAGAGGAGCAATACGGTGCGTGGAACGCACGTTTTGTGCCAAAACTGAGCAAAAGCGGCGATTCTGTGCACGAAACGCACGTTTTGTGCCAAAACTGAGCAAAAGCGGCGATTCTGAGCACGAAACGCACGTTTTGTTCCAAAACTGAGCAAAAGCGGCGATTCTGAGCACGAAACGCACGTTTTGTTCCAAAACTGAGCATAAGCGGCGATTCTCTGCACGAAACGCAGGTTTTATGAAAAGAGGAGCAATTCGGTGCGTGGAACGCACGTTTTGTGCCAAAACTGAGCAAAAGCGGCGATTCTGTGCACGAAACGCATGTATTGTGCCAAAACTGAGCATAAGCGGCGATTCTCTGCACGAAACGCAGGTTTTTATCCAAAACTGAGCAAAAGCGGCGATTCTGTGCACGAAACGCACGTTCTATGCCAAGAGTAGCAATTCGGTGCGTGGAACGCACGTCTTGTGCCAAAACTGAGCAAAAGCGGCGATTCTGTGCACGAAACGCACGTTTTGTTGCGAAACTGAGCAAAAACGGCGATTCTGTGTACGAAACGCACGTTTTGTTGCTAAACTGAGCAAAAGCGGCGATTCTGTGCACGAAACGCACGTATTGTGCCAAAACTGAACAAAAGCGGCGATTCTATGCTCGAATGCACGTTTTGTGCCAAAACTGAGCAAAAGCGGCGATTCTGATCACGAAACGCACGTTATGTGCCAAAAGGAGAAATTCGGAGCGTAACACGCACGTTTTGTGCCAAAACTGAGTAAAAGCGGCGATTCTATTCACGAAACGCTCGTTTTGTACCAGAACTGAGCAAAAGCGGCGATTCTGTGCACGAAGCGCACGTTTTGTGCCAAAACTGAACAAAAGCGGCGATTCTGTGCACGAAACGCACGTATTGAGAAAAAACTGAGCAAAAGCGGCGATTCTATGCTCGAAATGCACGTTTTGTGCAAAACTGAGCAAAAGCGGCGATTCTGTGCACGAAACGCACGTATTGTGCCAAAACTGAGCAAAAGCGGCGATTCTGTGCACGAAACGCACGTTTTGTGCCAAAACTGAGCAAAAGCGGCGATTCTGTGCACAAAGCGCACGTATTGTGCCAAAACTGAGCAACAGCGGCGATTCTGTGCACGCAACGCACGTTTTGTGCCAAAACTGAGCAGAAGCGGCGATTCTGTGCACGAAACACAGGATTTGTGCCAAAACTATGCAAAAGCGACGATTCTGTGCACGAAACGCACGTTTTGTGCAAAAACTGAGCAAAAGCGGCGATTCTGTGCACGAAACGCACGTTTTGTGCCAAAACTGAGCAAAAGCGGCGATTCTGTGCACAAAGCGCACGCATTGTGCCAATACTGAGCAAAAGCCGCGATTCTGTGCACGAAACGCACGT
Organism: Stelis phaeoptera; assembly: GCA_943735885.1. NCBI lineage: Eukaryota > Metazoa > Arthropoda > Insecta > Hymenoptera > Megachilidae > Stelis > Stelis phaeoptera. The sequence goes on from CALSEM010000021.1 coordinate 489,148, forward strand.
TTTACGAGAAGAGGAGCAATTCGGTGCGTGGAACGCACGTTTTGTGCCAAAACTGAGCAAAAGCGGCGATTCTGTGCACGAAACGCACGTTTTGTGCCAAAACTGAGCAAAAGCGGCGATTCTATGCACAAAACGCTCGTTCTGTGCCAAAACTGAGCAAAAGCGGCGATTCTGTGCACAAAGCGCACGTATTCTGCCAAAACTGAGCAAAAGCCGCGATTCTGTGCACGAAACGCACGTTTTATGAAAAGAGGAGCAATTCGGTGGGTGGAACGCACGTTTTGTGCCAAAACTGAGCAAAAGCGGCGATTCTGTGCACGAAACGCACGTTTTGTGCCAAAACTGAGCAAAAGCGGCGATTCTATGCACGAAAAGCACGTTTTGTGCCAAAACTGAGCATAAGGGGCGATTCTGTGCAAGAAACACAGGATTTGTGCCAAAACTGATCAAAAGCGGCGATTTTGTGCACGAAGCGCACGTTATGTGCCAAAAGGAGAAATTCGGAGCGCAAACCGCACGTTTTGTGCCAAAACTGGGCAAAAGCTGCGATTCTGTGCACGAAACACAGGATTTGTGCCAAAACTAAGCAAAAGCGACGATTCTGTGCACGAAACGCGTGTTTTGTGCCAAAACTGAGCAAAAGCGGCGATTCTATGCTCGAAATGCACGTTTTGTGCCAAAACTGAGCAAAAGCGGCGATTCTGTGCACGAAACGCACGTTTTGTTGCGAAACTGAGCAAAAACGGCGATTCTGTGTACGAAACGCACGTTTTGTTGCAAAACTGAGCAAAAGCGGCGATCCTATGCACGAAACGCACGTATTGTGCCAAAACTGAACAAAAGCGGCGATTCTATGCTCGAATGCACGTTTTGTGCCAAAACTGAGCAAAAGCGGCGATTCTGATCACGAAACGCACGTTATGTGCCAAAAGGAGAAATTCGGAGCGTAACACGCACGTATTGTGCCAAAACTGAGCAAAAGCGGCGATTCTGTGCACGAAACGCACGTTTTGTGCCAAAACAGAGCAAAAGCGGCGATTCTGTGCACGAAACGCACGTTTTGTGCCAAAACTGAGCAAAAGCGGCGATTCTGCGCACGAAACACAGGATTTGTGCCAAAACTATGCAAAAGCGACGATTCTATGCACGAAACGCAGGTTTCTATCCAAAACTGAGCAAAACCGGCGATTCTGTGCACGAAACGCACGTTTTATGCCATGAGGAGCAATTCGGTGCGTGCAACGCACGTTTTGTGCCAAAACTGAGCAAAAGCGGCGATTCTATGCTCGAAATGCACATTTTGTGCCAAAACTGAGCAAAAGCGGCGATTCTATGCTCGAAATGCACGTTTTGCCGCCAAAACTGAGCAAAAGCGGCGATTCTGTGCACGAAACGCACGTGTTGCGCCAAAACTGAACAAAAGCGGCGATTCTGTGCACGAATCGCTCGTTTTGTGCCAAAACTGAGCAAAAGCGGCGGTTCTGAGCACGAAACGCTCGTTTTGTTCCAAAACTGAGCAAAAGCGGCGATTCTATGCACGAATCGCTCGTTTTGTGCCAAAACTGAGCAAAAGCGGCGATTCTGTGCAAGAAACACAGGATTTGTGCCAAAACTGATCAAAAGCGGCGATTTTGTGCACGAAGCGCACGTTATGTGCCAAAAGGAGAAATTCGGAGCGCAAACCGCACGTTTTGTTGCAAAACTGAGCAAAAGCGGCGATCCTATGCACGAAACGCACGTATTGTGCCAAAACTGAACAAAAGCGGCGATTCTATGCTCGAATGCACGTTTTGTGCCAAAACTGAGCAAAAGCGGCGATTCTGATCACGAAACGCACGTTATGTGCCAAAAGGAGAAATTCGGAGCGTAACACGCACGTATTGTGCCAAAACTGAGCAAAAGCGGCGATTCTGTGCACGAAACGCACGTTTTGTGCCAAAACAGAGCAAAAGCGGCGATTCTGTGCACGAAACGCACGTTTTGTGCCAAAACTGAGCAAAAGCGGCGATTCTGTGCACGAAACACAGGATTTGTGCCACAACTATGCAAAAGCGACGATTCTATGCACGAAACGCAGGTTTCTATCCAAAACTGAGCAAAACCGGCGATTCTGTGCACGAAACGCACGTTTTATGCCATGAGGAGCAATTCGGTGCGTGCAACGCACGTTTTGTGCCAAAACTGAGCAAAAGCGGCGATTCTATGCTCGAAATGCACATTTTGTGCCAAAACTGAGCAAAAGCGGCGATTCTATGCTCGAAATGCACGTTTTGCCGCCAAAACTGAGCAAAAGCGGCGATTCTGTGCACGAAACGCACGTGTTGCGCCAAAACTGAACAAAAGCGGCGATTCTGTGCACGAATCGCTCGTTTTGTGCCAAAACTGAGCAAAAGCGGCGATTCTGAGCACGAAACGCTCGTTTTGCTCCAAAACTGAGCAAAAGCGGCGATTCTATGCACGAATCGCTCGTTTTGTGCCAAAACTGAGCAAAAGCGGCGATTCTGTGCAAGAAACACAGGATTTGTGCCAAAACTGATCAAAAGCGGCGATTTTGTGCACGAAGCGCACGTTATGTGCCAAAAGGAGAAATTCGGAGCGCAAACCGCACGTTTTGTGCCAAAACTGGGCAAAAGCTGCGATTCTGTGCACGAAACACAGGATTTGTGCCAAAACTAAGCAAAAGCGACGATTCTGTGCACGAAACGCGCGTTTTGTGCCAAAACTGAGCAAAAGCGGCGATTCTATGCTCGAAATGCACGTTTTGTGCCAAAACTGAGCAAAAGCGGCGATTCTGTGCACGAAACGCACGTTTTGTTGCGAAACTGAGCAAAAACGGCGATTCTGTGTACGAAACGCACGTTTTGTTGCAAAACTGAGCAAAAGCGGCGATCCTATGCACGAAACGCACGTATTGTGCCAAAACTGAACAAAAGCGGCGATTCTATGCTCGAATGCACGTTTTGTGCCAAAACTGAGCAAAAGCGGCGATTCTGATCACGAAACGCACGTTATGTGCCAAAAGGAGAAATTCGGAGCGTAACACGCACGTATTGTGCCAAAACTGAGCAAAAGCGGCGATTCTGTGCACGAAACGCACGTTTTGTGCCAAAACAGAGCAAAAGCGGCGATTCTGTGCACGAAACGCACGTTTTGTGCCAAAACTGAGCAAAAGCGGCGATTCTGTGCACGAAACACAGGATTTGTGCCACAACTATGCAAAAGCGACGATTCTATGCACGAAACGCAGGTTTCTATCCAAAACTGAGCAAAACCGGCGATTCTGTGCACGAAACGCACGTTTTATGCCATGAGGAGCAATTCGGTGCGTGCAACGCACGTTTTGTGCCAAAACTGAGCAAAAGCGGCGATTCTATGCTCGAAATGCACATTTTGTGCCAAAACTGAGCAAAAGCGGCGATTCTATGCTCGAAATGCACGTTTTGCCGCCAAAACTGAGCAAAAGCGGCGATTCTGTGCACGAAACGCACGTGTTGCGCCAAAACTGAACAAAAGCGGCGATTCTGTGCACGAATCGCTCGTTTTGTGCCAAAACTGAGCAAAAGCGGCGATTCTGAGCACGAAACGCTCGTTTTGTTCCAAAACTGAGCAAAAGCGGCGATTCTATGCACGAATCGCTCGTTTTGTGCCAAAACTGAGCAAAAGCGGCGATTCTGTGCAAGAAACACAGGATTTGTGCCAAAACTGATCAAAAGCGGCGATTTTGTGCACGAAGCGCACGTTATGTGCCAAAAGGAGAAATTCGGAGCGCAAACCGCACGTTTTGTGCCAAAACTGGGCAAAAGTTGCGATTCTGTGCACGAATCACAGGATTTGTGCCAAAACTAAGCAAAAGCGACGATTCTGTGCACGAAACGCGCGTTTTGTGCCAAAACTGAGCAAAAGCGGCGATTCTATGCTCGAAATGCACGTTTTGTGCCAAAACTGAGCAAAAGCGGCGATTCTGTGCACGAAACGCACGTTTTGTTGCGAAACTGAGCAAAAACGGCGATTCTGTGTACGAAACGCACGTTTTGTTGCAAAACTGAGCAAAAGCGGCGATCCTATGCACGAAACGCACGTATTGTGCCAAAACTGAACAAAAGCGGCGATTCTATGCTCGAATGCACGTTTTGTGCCAAAACTGAGCAAAAGCGGCGATTCTGATCACGAAACGCACGTTATGTGCCAAAAGGAGAAATTCGGAGCGTAACACGCACGTTTTGTGCCAAAACTGAGTAAAAGCGGCGATTCTATTCACGAAACGCTCGTTTTGTACCAGAACTGAGCAAAAGCGGCGATTCTGTGCACGAAGCGCACGTTTTGTGCCAAAACTGAACAAAAGCGGCGATTCTGTGCACGAAACGCACGTATTGAGAAAAAACTGAGCAAAAGCGGCGATTCTATGCTCGAAATGCACGTTTTGTGCAAAACTGAGCAAAAGCGGCGATTCTGTGCACGAAACGCACGTATTGTGCCAAAACTGAGCAAAAGCGGCGATTCTGTGCACGAAACGCACGTTTTGTGCCAAAACTGAGCAAAAGCGGCGATTCTGTGCACAAAGCGCACGTATTGTGCCAAAACTGAGCAACAGCGGCGATTCTGTGCACGCAACGCACGTTTTGTGCCAAAACTGAGCAGAAGCGGCGATTCTGTGCACGAAACACAGGATTTGTGCCAAAACTATGCAAAAGCGACGATTCTGTGCACGAAACGCACGTTTTGTGCAAAAACTGAGCAAAAGCGGCGATTCTGTGCACGAAACGCACGTTTTGTGCCAAAACTGAGCAAAAGCGGCGATTCTGTGCACAAAGCGCACGCATTGTGCCAATACTGAGCAAAAGCCGCGATTCTGTGCACGAAACGCACGTTTTACGAGAAGAGGAGCAATTCGGTGCGTGGAACGCACGTTTTGTGCCAAAACTGAGCAAAAGCGGCGATTCTGTGCACGAAACGCACGTTTTGTGCCAAAACTGAGCAAAAGCGGCGATTCTATGCACAAAACGCTCGTTCTGTGCCAAAACTGAGCAAAAGCGGCGATTCTGTGCACAAAGCGCACGTATTCTGCCAAAACTGAGCAAAAGCCGCGATTCTGTGCACGAAACGCACGTTTTATGAAAAGAGGAGCAATTCGGTGCGTGGAACGCACGTTTTGTGCCAAAACTGAGCAAAAGCGGCGATTCTGTGCACGAAACGCACGTTTTGTGCCAAAACTGAGCAAAAGCGGCGATTCTATGCACGAAAAGCACGTTTTGTGCCAAAACTGAGCATAAGGGGCGATTCTCTGCACGAAACGCAGGTTTTTATCCAAAACTGAGCAAAAGCGGCGATTCTGTGCACGAAACGCACGTTTTATGCCAAGAGGAGCAATTCGGTGCGTGGAACGCACGTTTTGTACCAAAACTGAGCAAAAGCGGCGATTCTGTGCACGAAACGCACGTTTTGTGCTAAAACTGAGGAAAAGCGGCGATTCTGCGCACGAAACACGGGATTTGTGCCAAAACTGAGCAAAAGCGGCGATTCTGAGCACGAAACGCACGTTTTGTTCCAAAACTGAGCAAAAGCGGCGATTCTATGCACGAATCGCTCGTTTTGTGCCAAAACTGAGCAAAAGCGGCGATTCTGAGCACGAAACGCACGTTTTGTTCCAAAACTGAGCAAAAGCGGCGATTCTATGCACGAATCGCTCGTTTTGTGCCAAAACTGAGCAAAAGCGGCGATTCTGTGCAAGAAACACAGGATTTGTGCCAAAACTGATCAAAAGCGGCGATTTTGTGCACGAAGCGCACGTTATGTGCCAAAAGGAGAAATTCGGAGCGCAAACCGCACGTTTTGTGCCAAAACTGGGCAAAAGCTGCGATTCTGTGCACGAAACACAGGATTTGTGCCAAAACTAAGCAAAAGCGACGATTCTGTGCACGAAACGCGCGTTTTGTGCCAAAACTGAGCAAAAGCGGCGATTCTATGCTCGAAATGCACGTTTTGTGCCAAAACTGAGCAAAAGCGGCGATTCTGTGCACGAAACGCACGTTTTGTTGCGAAACTGAGCAAAAACGGCGATTCTGTGTACGAAACGCACGTTTTGTTGCAAAACTGAGCAAAAGCGGCGATCCTATGCACGAAACGCACGTATTGTGCCAAAACTGAACAAAAGCGGCGATTCTATGCTCGAATGCACGTTTTGTGCCAAAACTGAGCAAAAGCGGCGATTCTGATCACGAAACGCACGTTATGTGCCAAAAGGAGAAATTCGGAGCGTAACACGCACGTATTGTGCCAAAACTGAGCAAAAGCGGCGATTCTGTGCACGAAACGCACGTTTTGTGCCAAAACAGAGCAAAAGCGGCGATTCTGTGCACGAAACGCACGTTTTGTGCCAAAACTGAGCAAAAGCGGCGATTCTGCGCACGAAACACAGGATTTGTGCCAAAACTATGCAAAAGCGACGATTCTATGCACGAAACGCAGGTTTCTATCCAAAACTGAGCAAAACCGGCGATTCTGTGCACGAAACGCACGTTTTATGCCATGAGGAGCAATTCGGTGCGTGCAACGCACGTTTTGTGCCAAAACTGAGCAAAAGCGGCGATTCTATGCTCGAAATGCACATTTTGTGCCAAAACTGAGCAAAAGCGGCGATTCTATGCTCGAAATGCACGTTTTGCCGCCAAAACTGAGCAAAAGCGGCGATTCTGTGCACGAAACGCACGTGTTGCGCCAAAACTGAACAAAAGCGGCGATTCTGTGCACGAATCGCTCGTTTTGTGCCAAAACTGAGCAAAAGCGGCGATTCTGAGCACGAAACGCTCGTTTTGTTCCAAAACTGAGCAAAAGCGGCGATTCTATGCACGAATCGCTCGTTTTGTGCCAAAACTGAGCAAAAGCGGCGATTCTGTGCAAGAAACACAGGATTTGTGCCAAAACTGATCAAAAGCGGCGATTTTGTGCACGAAGCGCACGTTATGTGCCAAAAGGAGAAATTCGGAGCGCAAACCGCACGTTTTGTTGCAAAACTGAGCAAAAGCGGCGATCCTATGCACGAAACGCACGTATTGTGCCAAAACTGAACAAAAGCGGCGATTCTATGCTCGAATGCACGTTTTGTGCCAAAACTGAGCAAAAGCGGCGATTCTGATCACGAAACGCACGTTATGTGCCAAAAGGAGAAATTCGGAGCGTAACACGCACGTATTGTGCCAAAACTGAGCAAAAGCGGCGATTCTGTGCACGAAACGCACGTTTTGTGCCAAAACAGAGCAAAAGCGGCGATTCTGTGCACGAAACGCACGTTTTGTGCCAAAACTGAGCAAAAGCGGCGATTCTGTGCACGAAACACAGGATTTGTGCCACAACTATGCAAAAGCGACGATTCTATGCACGAAACGCAGGTTTCTATCCAAAACTGAGCAAAACCGGCGATTCTGTGCACGAAACGCACGTTTTATGCCATGAGGAGCAATTCGGTGCGTGCAACGCACGTTTTGTGCCAAAACTGAGCAAAAGCGGCGATTCTATGCTCGAAATGCACATTTTGTGCCAAAACTGAGCAAAAGCGGCGATTCTATGCTCGAAATGCACGTTTTGCCGCCAAAACTGAGCAAAAGCGGCGATTCTGTGCACGAAACGCACGTGTTGCGCCAAAACTGAACAAAAGCGGCGATTCTGTGCACGAATCGCTCGTTTTGTGCCAAAACTGAGCAAAAGCGGCGATTCTGAGCACGAAACGCTCGTTTTGCTCCAAAACTGAGCAAAAGCGGCGATTCTATGCACGAATCGCTCGTTTTGTGCCAAAACTGAGCAAAAGCGGCGATTCTGTGCAAGAAACACAGGATTTGTGCCAAAACTGATCAAAAGCGGCGATTTTGTGCACGAAGCGCACGTTATGTGCCAAAAGGAGAAATTCGGAGCGCAAACCGCACGTTTTGTGCCAAAACTGGGCAAAAGCTGCGATTCTGTGCACGAAACACAGGATTTGTGCCAAAACTAAGCAAAAGCGACGATTCTGTGCACGAAACGCGCGTTTTGTGCCAAAACTGAGCAAAAGCGGCGATTCTATGCTCGAAATGCACGTTTTGTGCCAAAACTGAGCAAAAGCGGCGATTCTGTGCACGAAACGCACGTTTTGTTGCGAAACTGAGCAAAAACGGCGATTCTGTGTACGAAACGCACGTTTTGTTGCAAAACTGAGCAAAAGCGGCGATCCTATGCACGAAACGCACGTATTGTGCCAAAACTGAACAAAAGCGGCGATTCTATGCTCGAATGCACGTTTTGTGCCAAAACTGAGCAAAAGCGGCGATTCTGATCACGAAACGCACGTTATGTGCCAAAAGGAGAAATTCGGAGCGTAACACGCACGTATTGTGCCAAAACTGAGCAAAAGCGGCGATTCTGTGCACGAAACGCACGTTTTGTGCCAAAACAGAGCAAAAGCGGCGATTCTGTGCACGAAACGCACGTTTTGTGCCAAAACTGAGCAAAAGCGGCGATTCTGTGCACGAAACACAGGATTTGTGCCACAACTATGCAAAAGCGACGATTCTATGCACGAAACGCAGGTTTCTATCCAAAACTGAGCAAAACCGGCGATTCTGTGCACGAAACGCACGTTTTATGCCATGAGGAGCAATTCGGTGCGTGCAACGCACGTTTTGTGCCAAAACTGAGCAAAAGCGGCGATTCTATGCTCGAAATGCACATTTTGTGCCAAAACTGAGCAAAAGCGGCGATTCTATGCTCGAAATGCACGTTTTGCCGCCAAAACTGAGCAAAAGCGGCGATTCTGTGCACGAAACGCACGTGTTGCGCCAAAACTGAACAAAAGCGGCGATTCTGTGCACGAATCGCTCGTTTTGTGCCAAAACTGAGCAAAAGCGGCGATTCTGAGCACGAAACGCTCGTTTTGTTCCAAAACTGAGCAAAAGCGGCGATTCTATGCACGAATCGCTCGTTTTGTGCCAAAACTGAGCAAAAGCGGCGATTCTGTGCAAGAAACACAGGATTTGTGCCAAAACTGATCAAAAGCGGCGATTTTGTGCACGAAGCGCACGTTATGTGCCAAAAGGAGAAATTCGGAGCGCAAACCGCACGTTTTGTGCCAAAACTGGGCAAAAGTTGCGATTCTGTGCACGAAACACAGGATTTGTGCCAAAACTAAGCAAAAGCGACGATTCTGTGCACGAAACGCGCGTTTTGTGCCAAAACTGAGCAAAAGCGGCGATTCTATGCTCGAAATGCACGTTTTGTGCCAAAACTGAGCAAAAGCGGCGATTCTGTGCACGAAACGCACGTTTTGTTGCGAAACTGAGCAAAAACGGCGATTCTGTGTACGAAACGCACGTTTTGTTGCAAAACTGAGCAAAAGCGGCGATCCTATGCACGAAACGCACGTATTGTGCCAAAACTGAACAAAAGCGGCGATTCTATGCTCGAATGCACGTTTTGTGCCAAAACTGAGCAAAAGCGGCGATTCTGATCACGAAACGCACGTTATGTGCCAAAAGGAGAAATTCGGAGCGTAACACGCACGTATTGTGCGAAAACTGAGCAAAAGCGGCGATTCTGTGCACGAAACGCACGTTTTGTGCCAAAACAGAGCAAAAGCGGCGATTCTGTGCACGAAACGCACGTTTTGTGCCAAAACTGAGCAAAAGCGGCGATTCTGTGCACGAAACACAGGATTTGTGCCAAAACTATGCAAAAGCGACGATTCTATGCACGAAACGCAGGTTTCTATCCAAAACTGAGCAAAACCGGCGATTCTGTGCACGAAACGCACGTTTTATGCCATGAGGAGCAATTCGGTGCGTGGAACGCACGTTTTGTGCCAAAACTGAGCAAAAGCGGCGATTCTATGCTCGAAATGCACATTTTGTGCCAAAACTGAGCAAAAGCGGCGATTCTATACTCGAAATGCACGTTTTGCCGCCAAAACTGAGCAAAAGCGGCGATTCTGTGCACGAAACGCACGTGTTGCGCCAAAACTGAACAAAAGCGGCGATTCTGTGCACGAAACGCACGTTTTGTGCCAAAACTGAGCAAAAGCGGCGATTCTGTGCACGAAACGCACGTTTTGTGCCAAAACTGAGCAAAAGCGGCGATTCTGTTCACGAAACGCACGTCATGTGCCGAATGGAGAATATCGGACCGTGACACGCACGTTTTGTGCAAAAACTGAGTAAAAGCGGCGATTTTATGTACGAAACGCACGTTTTATGCCAAGAGGAGCAATTCGGTGCGTGGAACGCACGTTTTGTGCCAAAACTGAGCAAAAGCGGCGATTCTGTCCACGAAGCGCACGTTATGTGCCAAAAGGAGAAATTCGGAGCGCAAAACGCACGTTTTGTGCCAAAACTGGGCAAAAGCTGCGATTCTGTGCACGAAACACAGGATTTGTGCCAAAACTAAGCAAAAGCGACGATTCTGTGCACGAAACGCACGTTTTGTGCCAAAACTGAGCAAAAGCGGCGATTCTGTGCACGAGACGCACGTTTTGTGCCAAAACTGAGCAAAAGCGGCGATTCTGTGCACGAAACGCACGTTTTGTGCCAAAACTGAGCAAAAGCGGCGATTCTGTGCACGAAACGCACGTTTTGTGTCAAAACTGAGTAAAAGCGGCGATTCTATGCACGAAACGCTCGTTTTGTGCCAAAACTGAGCAAAAGCGGCGATTCTGTGCACAAAGCGCACGTATTGTGCCAAAACTGAGCAAAAGCCGCGATTCTGTGCACGAATCGCTCGTTTTATGAAAAGAGGAGCAATTCGGTGCGTGGAACGCACGTTTTGTGCCAAAACTGAGCAAAAGCGGCGATTCTGTGCACGAAACGCACGTATTGAGAAAAAACTGAGCAAAAGCGGCGATTCTATGCTCGAAATGCACGTTTTGTGCAAAACTGAGCAAAAGCGGCGATTCTGTGCACGAAACGCACGTATTGTGCCAAAACTGAGCAAAAGCGGCGATTCTGTGCACGAAACGCACGTTTTGTGCCAAAACAGAGCAAAAGCGGCGATTCTGTGCACGAAACGCACGTTTTGTGCCAAAACTGAGCAACAGCGGCGATTCTGTGCACGCAACGCACGTTTTGTGCCAAAACTGAGCAAAAGCGGCGATTCTGTGCACGAAACACAGGATTTGTGCCAAAACTATGCAAAAGCGACGATTCTGTGCACGAAACGCACGTTTTGTGCCAAAACTGAGCAAAAGCGGCGATTCTGTGCACGAAACGCACGTTTTGTGCCAAAACTGAGCAAAAGCGGCGATTCTGTGCACAAAGCGCACGTATTGTGCCAATACTGAGCAAAAGCCGCGATTCTGTGCACGAAACGCACGTTTTATGAGAAGAGGAGCAATTCGGTGCGTGGAACGCACGTTTTGTGTCAAAACTGAGCAAAAGCGGCGATTCTGTGCACGAAACGCACGTTTTGTGCCAAAACTGAGCAAAAGCGGCGATTCTATGCACGAAACGCTCGTTCTGTGCCAAAACTGAGCAAAAGCGGCGATTCTGTGCACAAAGCGCACGTATTGTGCCAAAACTGAGCAAAAGCCGCGATTCTGTGCACGAAACGCACGTTTTATGAAGAGAGGAGCAATTCGGTGCGTGGAACGCACGTTTTGTGCCAAAGCTGAGCAAAAGCGGCGATTCTGTGCACGAAACGCACGTATTGTGCCAAAACTGAGCATAAGCGGCGATTCTCTGCACGAAACGAAGGTTTTTATCCAAAACTGAGCAAAAGCGGCGATTCTGTGCACGAAACGCACGTTCTATGCCAAGAGTAGCAATTCGGTGCGTGGAACGCACGTCTTGTGCCAAAACTGAGCAAAAGCGGCGATTCTGTGCACAAAACGCACGTTTTGTGCCAAAACTGAGCAAAAGCGGCGATTCTATGCACGAAAAGCACGTTTTGTGCCAAAACTGAGCATAAGGGGCGATTCTCTGCACGAAACGCAGGTTTTTATCCAAAACTGAGCAAAAGCGGCGATTCTGTGCACGAAACACACGTTTTATGCCAAGAGGAGCAATTCGGTGCGTGGAACGCACGTTTTGTACCAAAACTGAGCAAAAGCGGCGATTCTGTGCTCGAAACGCACGTTTTGTGCTAAAACTGAGGAAAAGCGGCGATTCTGTGCAAGAAACACAGGATTTGTGCCAAAACTGATCAAAAGCGGCGATTTTGTGCACGAAGCGCACGTTTCGTGCCAAAACTGAGCAAAAGCGGCGATTCTGTGCAAGAAACACAGGATTTGTGCCAAAACTGATCAAAAGCGGCGATTTTGTGCACGAAGCGCACGTTATGTGCCAAAAGGAGAAATTCGGAGCGCAAACCGCACGTTTTGTGCCAAAACTGGGCAAAAGCTGCGATTCTGTGCACGAAACACAGGATTTGTGCCAAAACTAAGCAAAAGCGACGATTCTGTGCACGAAACGCGCGTTTTGTGCCAAAACTGAGCAAAAGCGGCGATTCTATGCTCGAGATGCACGTATTGTGCCAAAACTGAGCAATAGCGGCGATTCTATGCTCGAAATGCACGTTTTGTGCCAAAACTGAGCAAAAGCGGCGATTCTGTGCACGAAACGCACGTTTTGTTGCGAAACTGAGCAAAAACGGCGATTCTGTGTACGAAACGCACGTTTTGTTGCAAAACTGAGCAAAAGCAACGATCCTATGCACGAAACGCACGTATTGTGCCAAAACTGAACAAAAGCGGCGATTCTATGCTCGAATGCACGTTTTGTGCCAAAACTGAGCAAAAGCGGCGATTCTGATCACGAAACGCACGTTATGTGCCAAAAGGAGAAATTCGGAGCGTAACACGCACGTATTGTGCCAAAACTGAGCAAAAGCGGCGATTCTGTGCACGAAACGCACGTTTTGTGCCAAAACAGAGCAAAAGCGGCGATTCTGTGCACGAAACGCACGTTTTGTGCCAAAACAGAGCAAAAGCGGCGATTCTGTGCACGAAACGCACGTTTTGTGCCAAAACTGAGTAAAAGCGGCGATTTTATGTACGAAACGCACGTTTTATGCCAAGAGGAGCAATTCGGTGCGTGGAACGCACGTTTTGTGCCAAAACTGAGCAAAAGCGGCGATTCTGTCCACAAAGCGCACGTTATGTGCCAAAAGGAGAAATTCGGAGCGCAAAACGCACGTATTGTGCCAAAACTGGTCAAAAGCTGCGATTCTGTGCACGAAACACAGGATTTGTGCCAAAACTAAGCAAAAGCGACGACTCTGTGCTCGAAACGCACGTTTTGTGCCAAAACTGAGCAAAAGCGGCGATTCTATGCTCGAGATGCACGTATTGTGCCAAAACTGAGCAAAAGCGGCGATTCTGATCACGAAACGCACGTTATGTGCAAAACGGAGAAATTCGGAGCGTAATACGCACGTTTTGTGCCAAAACTGAGTAAAAGCGGCGATTCTGTTCACGAAACGCTCGTTTTCTACCAAAACTGAGCAAAAGCGGCGATTCTGTGCACGAAACGCACGTTTTGTGCCAAAACTGAGCAAAAGCGGCGATTCTGTGCACGAAACGCACGTTTTGTTGCGAAACTGAGCAAAAACGGCGATTCTGTGTACGAAACGCACGTTTTGTTGCTAAACTGAGCAAAAGCGGCGATTCTGTGCACGAAACGCACGTATTGTGCCAAAACTGAACAAAAGCGGCGATTCTATGCTCGAATGCACGTTTTGTGCCAAAACTGAGCAAAAGCGGCGATTCTGATCACGAAACGCACGTTATGTGCCAAAAGGAGAAATTCGGAGCGTAACACGCACGTTTTGTGCCAAAACTGAGTAAAAGCGGCGATTCTATTCACGAAACGCTCGTTTTGTACCAGAACTGAGCAAAAGCGGCGATTCTGTGCACGAAGCGCACGTTTTGTGCCAAAACTGAGCAAAAGCGGCGATTCTGTGCACGAAACGCACGTATTGAGAAAAAACTGAGCAAAAGCGGCGATTCTATGCTCGAAATGCACGTTTCGTGCAAAACTGAGCAAAAGCGGCGATTCTGGGCACGAAACGCACGTATTGTGCCGAAACTGAGCAAAAGTGCGAATTCTGTGCACGAAACGCACGTTTTGTGCCAAAACAGAGCAAAAGCGGCGATTCTGTGCACGAAACGCACGTTTTGTGCCAAAACTGAGCAACAGCGGCGATTCTGTGCACGCAACGCACGTTTTGTGCCAAAACTGAGCAAAAGCGGCGATTCTGTGCACGAAACACAGGATTTGTGCCAAAACTATGCAAAAGCGACGATTCTGTGCACGAAACGCACGTTTTGTGCCAAAACAGAGCAAAAGCGGCGATTCTGTGCACGAAACGCACGTTTTGTGCCAAAACTGAGCAAAAGCGGCGATTCTGTGCACAAAGCGCACGTATTGTGCCAAAACTGAGCAAAAGCCGCGATTCTGTGCACGAAACGCACGTTTTATGAGAAGAGGAGCAATTCGGTGCGTGGAACGCACGTTTTGTGCCAAAACTGGTCAAAAGATGCGATTCTGTGCACGAAACACAGGATTTGTGCCAAAACTAAGCAAAAGCGACGACTCTGTGCACGAAACGCACGTTTTGTGCCAAAACTGAGCAAAAGCGGCGATTCTATGCTCGAGATGCACGTATTGTGCCAAAACTGAGCAAAAGCGGCGATTCTGATCACGAAACGCACGTTTTGTGCCAAAACTGAGCAAAAGCGGCGATTCTATGCACGAAACGCTCGTTTTGTGCCAATACTGAGCAAAAGCGGCGATTCTGTGCACAAAGCGCACGTATTGTGCCAAAACTGAGCAAAAGCCGCGATTCTGTGCACGAAACGCTCGTTTTATGAAAAGAGGAGCAATTCGGTGCGTGGAACGCACGTTTTGTGACAAAACTGAGCATAAGCGGCGAATCTGTGCACGAAACGCACGTTTTGTGCCAAAACTGAGCAAAAGTGGCGATTCTGAGCACGAAACGCACGTTTTGTTCCAAAACTGAGCAAAAGCGGCGATTCTATGCACGAATTGCTCGCTTTGTGCCAAAACTGAGCAAAAGTTGCGATTCTGTGCAAGAAACACAGGATTTGTGCCAAAACTGAGCAAAAGCGGCGATTCTATGCTCGAGATGCACGTATTGTGCCAAAACTGAGCAAAAGCGGCGATTCTGTGCACGAAACGCACGTTTTGTGCCAAAACTGAGCAAAAGCGGCGATTCTGTTCACGAAACGCACGTCATGTGCCAAAAGGAGAATATCGGACCGTAACACGCACGTTTTGTGCCAAAACTGAGTAAAAGCGGCGATTTTATGTACGAAACGCACGTTTTATGCCAAGAGGAGCAATTCGGTGCGTGGAACGCACGTTTTGTGCCAAAACTGAGCAAAAGCGGCGATTCTGTCCACGAAGCGCACGTTATGTGCCAAAAGGAGAAATTCGGAGCGCAAAACGCACGTTTTGTGCCAAAACTGGGCAAAAGCTGCGATTCTGTGCACGAAACACAGGATTTGTGCCAAAACTAAGCAAAAGCGACGATTCTGTGCACGAAACGCACGTTTTGTGCCAAAACTGAGCAAAAGCGGCGATTCTGTGCACGAAACGCACGTTTTGTGCCAAAACTGAGCAAAAGCGGCGATTCTGTGCACGAAACGCACGTTTTGTGCCAAAACTGAGCAAAAGCGGCGATTCTGTTCACGAAACGCACGTTTTGTTCCAAAACTGAGCAAAAGCGGCGATTCCATGCACGAATCGCTCGTTTTGTGCCAAAACTGAGCAAAAGCGGCGATTCTGTGCTAGAAACACAGGATTTGTGCCAAAACTGAGCAAAAGCGGCGATTCTGTGCACGAAGCGCACGTTATGTGCCAAAAGGAGAAATTCGGAGTGCAAAACGCACGTATTGTGCCAAAACTGGTCAAAAGCTGCGATTCTGTGCACGAAACACAGGATTTGTGCCAAAACTAAGCAAAAGCGACGACTCTGTGCACGAAACGCACGTTTTGTGCCAAAACTGAGCAAAAGCGGCGATTCTATGCTCGAGATGCACGTATTGTGCAAAAACTGAGCAAAAGCGGCGATTCTGATCACGAAACGCACGTTATGTGCAAAACGGAGAAATTCGGAGCGTAATACGCACGTTTTGTGCCAAAACTGAGTAAAAGCGGCGATTCTGTTCACGAAACGCTCGTTTTCTACCAAAACTGAGCAAAAGCGGCGATTCTGTGCACGAAACGCACGTTTTGTGCCAAAACTGAGCAAAAGCGGCGATTCTGTTCACGAAACGCACGTCATGTGCCAAAAGGAGAATATCGGACCGTAACACGCACGTTTTGTGCCAAAACTGGGTAAAAGCGGCGATTTTATGTACGAAACGCACGTTTTATGCCAAGAGGAGCAATTCGGTGCGTGGAACGCACGTTTTGTGCCAAAACTGAGCAAAAGCGGCGATTCTGTCCACGAAGCGCACGTTATGTGCCAAAAGGAGAAATTCGGAGCGCAAAACGCACGTTTTGTGCCAAAACTGAGCAAAAGCGGCGATTCTATGCTCGAGATGCACGTATTGTGCCAAAACTGAGCAAAAGCGGCGATTCTGATCACGAAACGCACGTTTTGTTCCAAAACTGAGCAAAAGCGGCGATTCTATGCACGAAACGCTCGTTTTGTGCCAATACTGAGCAAAAGCGGCGATTCTGTGCACAAAGCGCACGTATTGTGCCAAAACTGAGCAAAAGCCGCGATTCTGTGCAGGAAACGCTCGTTTTATGAAAAGTGGAGCAATTCGGTGCGTGGAACGCACGTTTTGTGACAAAACTGAGCATAAGCGGCGAATCTGTGCACGAAACGCACGTTTTGTGCCAAAACTGAGCAAAAGTGGCGATTCTGAGCACGAAACGCACGTTTTGTTCCAAAACTGAGCAAAAGCGGCGATTCTATGCACGAATTGCTCGTTTTGTGCCAAAACTGAGCAAAAGTTGCGATTCTGTGCAAGAAACACAGGATTTGTGCCAAAACTGAGCAAAAGCGGCGATTCTATGCTCGAGATGCACGTATTGTGCCAAAACTGAGCAAAAGCGGCGATTCTGTGCACGAAACGCACGTTTTGTGCCAAAACTGAGCAAAAGCGGCGATTCTGTTCACGAAACGCACGTCATGTGCCAAAAGGAGAATATCGGACCGTAACACGCACGTTTTGTGCCAAAACTGAGTAAAAGCGGCGATTTTATGTACGAAACGCACGTTTTATGCCAAGAGGAGCAATTCGGTGCGTGGAACGCACGTTTTGTGCCAAAACTGAGCAAAAGCGGCGATTCTGTCCACGAAGCGCACGTTATGTGCCAAAAGGAGAAATTCGGAGCGCAAAACGCACGTTTTGTGCCAAGACTGGGCAAAAGCTGCGATTCTGTGCACGAAACACAGGATTTGTGCCAAAACTAAGCAAAAGCGACGATTCTGTGCACGAAACGCACGTTTTGTGCCAAAACTGAGCAAAAGCGGCGATTCTGTGCACGAAACGCACGTTTTGTGCCAAAACTGAGCAAAAGCGGCGATTCTGTGCACGCAACGCACGTTTTGTGCCAAAACTGAGCAAAAGCGGCGATTCTGTGCACGAAACACAGGATTTGTGCCAAAACTATGCAAAAGCGACGATTCTGTGCACGAAACGCACGTTTTGTGCCAAAACAGAGCAAAAGCGGCGATTCTGTGCACGAAACGCACGTTTTGTGCCAAAACTGAGCAAAAGCGGCGATTCTGTGCACAAAGCGCACGTATTGTGCCAAAACTGAGCAAAAGCCGCGATTCTGTGCACGAAACGCACGTTTTATGAGAAGAGGAGCAATTCGGTGCGTGGAACGCACGTTTTGTGCCAAAACTGGTCAAAAGCTGCGATTCTGTGCACGAAACACAGGATTTGTGCCAAAACTAAGCAAAAGCGACGACTCTGTGCACGAAACGCACGTTTTGTGCCAAAACTGAGCAAAAGCGGCGATTCTATGCACGAAACGCTCGTTTTGTGCCAATACTGAGCAAAAGCGGCGATTCTGTGCACAAAGCGCACGTATTGTGCCAAAACTGAGCAAAAGCCGCGATTCTGTGCACGAAACGCTCGTTTTATGAAAAGTGGAGCAATTCGGTGCGTGGAACGCACGTTTTGTGACAAAACTGAGCATAAGCGGCGAATCTGTGCACGAAACGCACGTTTTGTGCCAAAACTGAGCAAAAGTGGCGATTCTGAGCACGAAACGCACGTTTTGTTCCAAAACTGAGCAAAAGCGGCGATTCTATGCACGAATTGCTCGTTTTGTGCCAAAACTGAGCAAAAGTTGCGATTCTGTGCAAGAAACACAGGATTTGTGCCAAAACTGAGCAAAAGCGGCGATTCTGTCCACGAAGCGCACGTTATGTGCCAAAAGGAGAAATTCGGAGCGCAAAACGCACGTTTTGTGCCAAAACTGGGCAAAAGCTGCGATTCTGTGCACGAAACACAGGATTTGTGCCAAAACTAAGCAAAAGCGACGATTCTGTGCACGAAACGCACGTTTTGTGCCAAAACTGAGCAAAAGCGGCGATTCTGTGCACGAAACGCACGTTTTGTGCCAAAACTGAGCAAAAGCGGCGATTCTGTGCACGAAACGCACGTTTTGTGCCAAAACTGAGCAAAAGCGGCGATTCTGTTCACGAAACGCACGTTTTGTTCCAAAACTGAGCAAAAGCGGCGATTCCATGCACGAATCGCTCGTTTTGTGCCAAAACTGAGCAAAAGCGGCGATTCTGTGCTAGAAACACAGGATTTGTGCCAAAACTGAGCAAAAGCGGCGATTCTGTGCACGAAGCGCACGTTATGTGCCAAAAGGAGAAATTCGGAGTGCAAAACGCACGTATTGTGCCAAAACTGGTCAAAAGCTGCGATTCTGTGCACGAAACACAGGATTTGTGCCAAAACTAAGCAAAAGCGACGACTCTGTGCACGAAACGCACGTTTTGTGCCAAAACTGAGCAAAAGCGGCGATTCTATGCTCGAGATGCACGTATTGTGCAAAAACTGAGCAAAAGCGGCGATTCTGATCACGAAACGCACGTTATGTGCAAAACGGAGAAATTCGGAGCGTAATACGCACGTTTTGTGCCAAAACTGAGCAAAAGCGGCGATTCTGTGCACGAAACGCACGTTTTGTGCCAAAACAGAGCAAAAGCGGCGATTCTGTGCACGAAACGCACGTTTTGTGCCAAAACTGAGCAAAAGCGGCGATTCTGCGCACGAAACACAGGATTTGTGCCAAAACTATGCAAAAGCGACGATTCTATGCACGAAACGCAGGTTTCTATCCAAAACTGAGCAAAACCGGCGATTCTGTGCACGAAACGCACGTTTTATGCCATGAGGAGCAATTCGGTGCGTGCAACGCACGTTTTGTGCCAAAACTGAGCAAAAGCGGCGATTCTATGCTCGAAATGCACATTTTGTGCCAAAACTGAGCAAAAGCGGCGATTCTATGCTCGAAATGCACGTTTTGCCGCCAAAACTGAGCAAAAGCGGCGATTCTGTGCACGAAACGCACGTGTTGCGCCAAAACTGAACAAAAGCGGCGATTCTGTGCACGAATCGCTCGTTTTGTGCCAAAACTGAGCAAAAGCGGCGATTCTGAGCACGAAACGCTCGTTTTGTTCCAAAACTGAGCAAAAGCGGCGATTCTATGCACGAATCGCTCGTTTTGTGCCAAAACTGAGCAAAAGCGGCGATTCTGTGCAAGAAACACAGGATTTGTGCCAAAACTGATCAAAAGCGGCGATTTTGTGCACGAAGCGCACGTTATGTGCCAAAAGGAGAAATTCGGAGCGCAAACCGCACGTTTTGTTGCAAAACTGAGCAAAAGCGGCGATCCTATGCACGAAACGCACGTATTGTGCCAAAACTGAACAAAAGCGGCGATTCTATGCTCGAATGCACGTTTTGTGCCAAAACTGAGCAAAAGCGGCGATTCTGATCACGAAACGCACGTTATGTGCCAAAAGGAGAAATTCGGAGCGTAACACGCACGTATTGTGCCAAAACTGAGCAAAAGCGGCGATTCTGTGCACGAAACGCACGTTTTGTGCCAAAACAGAGCAAAAGCGGCGATTCTGTGCACGAAACGCACGTTTTGTGCCAAAACTGAGCAAAAGCGGCGATTCTGTGCACGAAACACAGGATTTGTGCCACAACTATGCAAAAGCGACGATTCTATGCACGAAACGCAGGTTTCTATCCAAAACTGAGCAAAACCGGCGATTCTGTGCACGAAACGCACGTTTTATGCCATGAGGAGCAATTCGGTGCGTGCAACGCACGTTTTGTGCCAAAACTGAGCAAAAGCGGCGATTCTATGCTCGAAATGCACATTTTGTGCCAAAACTGAGCAAAAGCGGCGATTCTATGCTCGAAATGCACGTTTTGCCGCCAAAACTGAGCAAAAGCGGCGATTCTGTGCACGAAACGCACGTGTTGCGCCAAAACTGAACAAAAGCGGCGATTCTGTGCACGAATCGCTCGTTTTGTGCCAAAACTGAGCAAAAGCGGCGATTCTGAGCACGAAACGCTCGTTTTGCTCCAAAACTGAGCAAAAGCGGCGATTCTATGCACGAATCGCTCGTTTTGTGCCAAAACTGAGCAAAAGCGGCGATTCTGTGCAAGAAACACAGGATTTGTGCCAAAACTGATCAAAAGCGGCGATTTTGTGCACGAAGCGCACGTTATGTGCCAAAAGGAGAAATTCGGAGCGCAAACCGCACGTTTTGTGCCAAAACTGGGCAAAAGCTGCGATTCTGTGCACGAAACACAGGATTTGTGCCAAAACTAAGCAAAAGCGACGATTCTGTGCACGAAACGCGCGTTTTGTGCCAAAACTGAGCAAAAGCGGCGATTCTATGCTCGAAATGCACGTTTTGTGCCAAAACTGAGCAAAAGCGGCGATTCTGTGCACGAAACGCACGTTTTGTTGCGAAACTGAGCAAAAACGGCGATTCTGTGTACGAAACGCACGTTTTGTTGCAAAACTGAGCAAAAGCGGCGATCCTATGCACGAAACGCACGTATTGTGCCAAAACTGAACAAAAGCGGCGATTCTATGCTCGAATGCACGTTTTGTGCCAAAACTGAGCAAAAGCGGCGATTCTGATCACGAAACGCACGTTATGTGCCAAAAGGAGAAATTCGGAGCGTAACACGCACGTATTGTGCCAAAACTGAGCAAAAGCGGCGATTCTGTGCACGAAACGCACGTTTTGTGCCAAAACAGAGCAAAAGCGGCGATTCTGTGCACGAAACGCACGTTTTGTGCCAAAACTGAGCAAAAGCGGCGATTCTGTGCACGAAACACAGGATTTGTGCCACAACTATGCAAAAGCGACGATTCTATGCACGAAACGCAGGTTTCTATCCAAAACTGAGCAAAACCGGCGATTCTGTGCACGAAACGCACGTTTTATGCCATGAGGAGCAATTCGGTGCGTGCAACGCACGTTTTGTGCCAAAACTGAGCAAAAGCGGCGATTCTATGCTCGAAATGCACATTTTGTGCCAAAACTGAGCAAAAGCGGCGATTCTATGCTCGAAATGCACGTTTTGCCGCCAAAACTGAGCAAAAGCGGCGATTCTGTGCACGAAACGCACGTGTTGCGCCAAAACTGAACAAAAGCGGCGATTCTGTGCACGAATCGCTCGTTTTGTGCCAAAACTGAGCAAAAGCGGCGATTCTGAGCACGAAACGCTCGTTTTGTTCCAAAACTGAGCAAAAGCGGCGATTCTATGCACGAATCGCTCGTTTTGTGCCAAAACTGAGCAAAAGCGGCGATTCTGTGTAAGAAACACAGGATTTGTGCCAAAACTGATCAAAAGCGGCGATTTTGTGCACGAAGCGCACGTTATGTGCCAAAAGGAGAAATTCGGAGCGCAAACCGCACGTTTTGTGCCAAAACTGGGCAAAAGTTGCGATTCTGTGCACGAAACACAGGATTTGTGCCAAAACTAAGCAAAAGCGACGATTCTGTGCACGAAACGCGCGTTTTGTGCCAAAACTGAGCAAAAGCGGCGATTCTATGCTCGAAATGCACGTTTTGTGCCAAAACTGAGCAAAAGCGGCGATTCTGTGCACGAAACGCACGTTTTGTTGCGAAACTGAGCAAAAACGGCGATTCTGTGTACGAAACGCACGTTTTGTTGCAAAACTGAGCAAAAGCGGCGATCCTATGCACGAAACGCACGTATTGTGCCAAAACTGAACAAAAGCGGCGATTCTATGCTCGAATGCACGTTTTGTGCCAAAACTGAGCAAAAGCGGCGATTCTGATCACGAAACGCACGTTATGTGCCAAAAGGAGAAATTCGGAGCGTAACACGCACGTATTGTGCCAAAACTGAGCAAAAGCGGCGATTCTGTGCACGAAACGCACGTTTTGTGCCAAAACAGAGCAAAAGCGGCGATTCTGTGCACGAAACGCACGTTTTGTGCCAAAACTGAGCAAAAGCGGCGATTCTGTGCACGAAACACAGGATTTGTGCCAAAACTATGCAAAAGCGACGATTCTATGCACGAAACGCAGGTTTCTATCCAAAACTGAGCAAAACCGGCGATTCTGTGCACGAAACGCACGTTTTATGCCATGAGGAGCAATTCGGTGCGTGGAACGCACGTTTTGTGCCAAAACTGAGCAAAAGCGGCGATTCTATGCTCGAAATGCACATTTTGTGCCAAAACTGAGCAAAAGCGGCGATTCTATACTCGAAATGCACGTTTTGCCGCCAAAACTGAGCAAAAGCGGCGATTCTGTGCACGAAACGCACGTGTTGCGCCAAAACTGAACAAAAGCGGCGATTCTGTGCACGAAACGCACGTTTTGTGCCAAAACTGAGCAAAAGCGGCGATTCTGTGCACGAAACGCACGTTTTGTGCCAAAACTGAGCAAAAGCGGCGATTCTGTTCACGAAACGCACGTCATGTGCCGAATGGAGAATATCGGACCGTGACACGCACGTTTTGTGCAAAAACTGAGTAAAAGCGGCGATTTTATGTACGAAACGCACGTTTTATGCCAAGAGGAGCAATTCGGTGCGTGGAACGCACGTTTTGTGCCAAAACTGAGCAAAAGCGGCGATTCTGTCCACGAAGCGCACGTTATGTGCCAAAAGGAGAAATTCGGAGCGCAAAACGCACGTTTTGTGCCAAAACTGGGCAAAAGCTGCGATTCTGTGCACGAAACACAGGATTTGTGCCAAAACTAAGCAAAAGCGACGATTCTGTGCACGAAACGCACGTTTTGTGCCAAAACTGAGCAAAAGCGGCGATTCTGTGCACGAGACGCACGTTTTGTGCCAAAACTGAGCAAAAGCGGCGATTCTGTGCACGAAACGCACGTTTTGTGCCAAAACTGAGCAAAAGCGGCGATTCTGTGCACGAAACGCACGTTTTGTGTCAAAACTGAGTAAAAGCGGCGATTCTATGCACGAAACGCTCGTTTTGTGCCAAAACTGAGCAAAAGCGGCGATTCTGTGCACAAAGCGCACGTATTGTGCCAAAACTGAGCAAAAGCCGCGATTCTGTGCACGAATCGCTCGTTTTATGAAAAGAGGAGCAATTCGGTGCGTGGAACGCACGTTTTGTGCCAAAACTGAGCAAAAGCGGCGATTCTGTGCACGAAACGCACGTATTGAGAAAAAACTGAGCAAAAGCGGCGATTCTATGCTCGAAATGCACGTTTTGTGCAAAACTGAGCAAAAGCGGCGATTCTGTGCACGAAACGCACGTATTGTGCCAAAACTGAGCAAAAGCGGCGATTCTGTGCACGAAACGCACGTTTTGTGCCAAAACAGAGCAAAAGCGGCGATTCTGTGCACGAAACGCACGTTTTGTGCCAAAACTGAGCAACAGCGGCGATTCTGTGCACGCAACGCACGTTTTGTGCCAAAACTGAGCAAAAGCGGCGATTCTGTGCACGAAACACAGGATTTGTGCCAAAACTATGCAAAAGCGACGATTCTGTGCACGAAACGCACGTTTTGTGCCAAAACTGAGCAAAAGCGGCGATTCTGTGCACGAAACGCACGTTTTGTGCCAAAACTGAGCAAAAGCGGCGATTCTGTGCACAAAGCGCACGTATTGTGCCAATACTGAGCAAAAGCCGCGATTCTGTGCACGAAACGCACGTTTTATGAGAAGAGGAGCAATTCGGTGCGTGGAACGCACGTTTTGTGTCAAAACTGAGCAAAAGCGGCGATTCTGTGCACGAAACGCACGTTTTGTGCCAAAACTGAGCAAAAGCGGCGATTCTATGCACGAAACGCTCGTTCTGTGCCAAAACTGAGCAAAAGCGGCGATTCTGTGCACAAAGCGCACGTATTGTGCCAAAACTGAGCAAAAGCCGCGATTCTGTGCACGAAACGCACGTTTTATGAAGAGAGGAGCAATTCGGTGCGTGGAACGCACGTTTTGTGCCAAAGCTGAGCAAAAGCGGCGATTCTGTGCACGAAACGCACGTATTGTGCCAAAACTGAGCATAAGCGGCGATTCTCTGCACGAAACGAAGGTTTTTATCCAAAACTGAGCAAAAGCGGCGATTCTGTGCACGAAACGCACGTTCTATGCCAAGAGTAGCAATTCGGTGCGTGGAACGCACGTCTTGTGCCAAAACTGAGCAAAAGCGGCGATTCTGTGCACAAAACGCACGTTTTGTGCCAAAACTGAGCAAAAGCGGCGATTCTATGCACGAAAAGCACGTTTTGTGCCAAAACTGAGCATAAGGGGCGATTCTCTGCACGAAACGCAGGTTTTTATCCAAAACTGAGCAAAAGCGGCGATTCTGTGCACGAAACACACGTTTTATGCCAAGAGGAGCAATTCGGTGCGTGGAACGCACGTTTTGTACCAAAACTGAGCAAAAGCGGCGATTCTGTGCTCGAAACGCACGTTTTGTGCTAAAACTGAGGAAAAGCGGCGATTCTGTGCAAGAAACACAGGATTTGTGCCAAAACTGATCAAAAGCGGCGATTTTGTGCACGAAGCGCACGTTTCGTGCCAAAACTGAGCAAAAGCGGCGATTCTGTGCAAGAAACACAGGATTTGTGCCAAAACTGATCAAAAGCGGCGATTTTGTGCACGAAGCGCACGTTATGTGCCAAAAGGAGAAATTCGGAGCGCAAACCGCACGTTTTGTGCCAAAACTGGGCAAAAGCTGCGATTCTGTGCACGAAACACAGGATTTGTGCCAAAACTAAGCAAAAGCGACGATTCTGTGCACGAAACGCGCGTTTTGTGCCAAAACTGAGCAAAAGCGGCGATTCTATGCTCGAGATGCACGTATTGTGCCAAAACTGAGCAATAGCGGCGATTCTATGCTCGAAATGCACGTTTTGTGCCAAAACTGAGCAAAAGCGGCGATTCTGTGCACGAAACGCACGTTTTGTTGCGAAACTGAGCAAAAACGGCGATTCTGTGTACGAAACGCACGTTTTGTTGCAAAACTGAGCAAAAGCAACGATCCTATGCACGAAACGCACGTATTGTGCCAAAACTGAACAAAAGCGGCGATTCTATGCTCGAATGCACGTTTTGTGCCAAAACTGAGCAAAAGCGGCGATTCTGATCACGAAACGCACGTTATGTGCCAAAAGGAGAAATTCGGAGCGTAACACGCACGTATTGTGCCAAAACTGAGCAAAAGCGGCGATTCTGTGCACGAAACGCACGTTTTGTGCCAAAACAGAGCAAAAGCGGCGATTCTGTGCACGAAACGCACGTTTTGTGCCAAAACAGAGCAAAAGCGGCGATTCTGTGCACGAAACGCACGTTTTGTGCCAAAACTGAGTAAAAGCGGCGATTTTATGTACGAAACGCACGTTTTATGCCAAGAGGAGCAATTCGGTGCGTGGAACGCACGTTTTGTGCCAAAACTGAGCAAAAGCGGCGATTCTGTCCACAAAGCGCACGTTATGTGCCAAAAGGAGAAATTCGGAGCGCAAAACGCACGTATTGTGCCAAAACTGGTCAAAAGCTGCGATTCTGTGCACGAAACACAGGATTTGTGCCAAAACTAAGCAAAAGCGACGACTCTGTGCTCGAAACGCACGTTTTGTGCCAAAACTGAGCAAAAGCGGCGATTCTATGCTCGAGATGCACGTATTGTGCCAAAACTGAGCAAAAGCGGCGATTCTGATCACGAAACGCACGTTATGTGCAAAACGGAGAAATTCGGAGCGTAATACGCACGTTTTGTGCCAAAACTGAGTAAAAGCGGCGATTCTGTTCACGAAACGCTCGTTTTCTACCAAAACTGAGCAAAAGCGGCGATTCTGTGCACGAAACGCACGTTTTGTGCCAAAACTGAGCAAAAGCGGCGATTCTGTGCACGAAACGCACGTTTTGTTGCGAAACTGAGCAAAAACGGCGATTCTGTGTACGAAACGCACGTTTTGTTGCTAAACTGAGCAAAAGCGGCGATTCTGTGCACGAAACGCACGTATTGTGCCAAAACTGAACAAAAGCGGCGATTCTATGCTCGAATGCACGTTTTGTGCCAAAACTGAGCAAAAGCGGCGATTCTGATCACGAAACGCACGTTATGTGCCAAAAGGAGAAATTCGGAGCGTAACACGCACGTTTTGTGCCAAAACTGAGTAAAAGCGGCGATTCTATTCACGAAACGCTCGTTTTGTACCAGAACTGAGCAAAAGCGGCGATTCTGTGCACGAAGCGCACGTTTTGTGCCAAAACTGAGCAAAAGCGGCGATTCTGTGCACGAAACGCACGTATTGAGAAAAAACTGAGCAAAAGCGGCGATTCTATGCTCGAAATGCACGTTTCGTGCAAAACTGAGCAAAAGCGGCGATTCTGGGCACGAAACGCACGTATTGTGCCGAAACTGAGCAAAAGTGCGAATTCTGTGCACGAAACGCACGTTTTGTGCCAAAACAGAGCAAAAGCGGCGATTCTGTGCACGAAACGCACGTTTTGTGCCAAAACTGAGCAACAGCGGCGATTCTGTGCACGCAACGCACGTTTTGTGCCAAAACTGAGCAAAAGCGGCGATTCTGTGCACGAAACACAGGATTTGTGCCAAAACTATGCAAAAGCGACGATTCTGTGCACGAAACGCACGTTTTGTGCCAAAACAGAGCAAAAGCGGCGATTCTGTGCACGAAACGCACGTTTTGTGCCAAAACTGAGCAAAAGCGGCGATTCTGTGCACAAAGCGCACGTATTGTGCCAAAACTGAGCAAAAGCCGCGATTCTGTGCACGAAACGCACGTTTTATGAGAAGAGGAGCAATTCGGTGCGTGGAACGCACGTTTTGTGCCAAAACTGGTCAAAAGATGCGATTCTGTGCACGAAACACAGGATTTGTGCCAAAACTAAGCAAAAGCGACGACTCTGTGCACGAAACGCACGTTTTGTGCCAAAACTGAGCAAAAGCGGCGATTCTATGCTCGAGATGCACGTATTGTGCCAAAACTGAGCAAAAGCGGCGATTCTGATCACGAAACGCACGTTTTGTGCCAAAACTGAGCAAAAGCGGCGATTCTATGCACGAAACGCTCGTTTTGTGCCAATACTGAGCAAAAGCGGCGATTCTGTGCACAAAGCGCACGTATTGTGCCAAAACTGAGCAAAAGCCGCGATTCTGTGCACGAAACGCTCGTTTTATGAAAAGAGGAGCAATTCGGTGCGTGGAACGCACGTTTTGTGACAAAACTGAGCATAAGCGGCGAATCTGTGCACGAAACGCACGTTTTGTGCCAAAACTGAGCAAAAGTGGCGATTCTGAGCACGAAACGCACGTTTTGTTCCAAAACTGAGCAAAAGCGGCGATTCTATGCACGAATTGCTCGCTTTGTGCCAAAACTGAGCAAAAGTTGCGATTCTGTGCAAGAAACACAGGATTTGTGCCAAAACTGAGCAAAAGCGGCGATTCTATGCTCGAGATGCACGTATTGTGCCAAAACTGAGCAAAAGCGGCGATTCTGTGCACGAAACGCACGTTTTG
This sequence comes from Stelis phaeoptera, assembly GCA_943735885.1. NCBI lineage: Eukaryota > Metazoa > Arthropoda > Insecta > Hymenoptera > Megachilidae > Stelis > Stelis phaeoptera. The sequence goes on from CALSEM010000021.1 coordinate 517,123, forward strand.
TGCCAAAACTGAGCAAAAGCGGCGATTCTGTTCACGAAACGCACGTCATGTGCCAAAAGGAGAATATCGGACCGTAACACGCACGTTTTGTGCCAAAACTGAGTAAAAGCGGCGATTTTATGTACGAAACGCACGTTTTATGCCAAGAGGAGCAATTCGGTGCGTGGAACGCACGTTTTGTGCCAAAACTGAGCAAAAGCGGCGATTCTGTCCACGAAGCGCACGTTATGTGCCAAAAGGAGAAATTCGGAGCGCAAAACGCACGTTTTGTGCCAAAACTGGGCAAAAGCTGCGATTCTGTGCACGAAACACAGGATTTGTGCCAAAACTAAGCAAAAGCGACGATTCTGTGCACGAAACGCACGTTTTGTGCCAAAACTGAGCAAAAGCGGCGATTCTGTGCACGAAACGCACGTTTTGTGCCAAAACTGAGCAAAAGCGGCGATTCTATGCTCGAGATGCACGTATTGTGCAAAAACTGAGCAAAAGCGGCGATTCTGTGCTAGAAACACAGGATTTGTGCCAAAACTGAGCAAAAGCGGCGATTCTGTGCACGAAGCGCACGTTATGTGCCAAAAGGAGAAATTCGGAGTGCAAAACGCACGTATTGTGCCAAAACTGGTCAAAAGCTGCGATTCTGTGCACGAAACACAGGATTTGTGCCAAAACTAAGCAAAAGCGACGACTCTGTGCACGAAACGCACGTTTTGTGCCAAAACTGAGCAAAAGCGGCGATTCTATGCTCGAGATGCACGTATTGTGCAAAAACTGAGCAAAAGCGGCGATTCTGATCACGAAACGCACGTTATGTGCAAAACGGAGAAATTCGGAGCGTAATACGCACGTTTTGTGCCAAAACTGAGTAAAAGCGGCGATTCTGTTCACGAAACGCTCGTTTTCTACCAAAACTGAGCAAAAGCGGCGATTCTGTGCACGAAACGCACGTTTTGTGCCAAAACTGAGCAAAAGCGGCGATTCTGTTCACGAAACGCACGTCATGTGCCAAAAGGAGAATATCGGACCGTAACACGCACGTTTTGTGCCAAAACTGGGTAAAAGCGGCGATTTTATGTACGAAACGCACGTTTTATGCCAAGAGGAGCAATTCGGTGCGTGGAACGCACGTTTTGTGCCAAAACTGAGCAAAAGCGGCGATTCTGTCCACGAAGCGCACGTTATGTGCCAAAAGGAGAAATTCGGAGCGCAAAACGCACGTTTTGTGCCAAAACTGAGCAAAAGCGGCGATTCTATGCTCGAGATGCACGTATTGTGCCAAAACTGAGCAAAAGCGGCGATTCTGATCACGAAACGCACGTTTTGTTCCAAAACTGAGCAAAAGCGGCGATTCTATGCACGAAACGCTCGTTTTGTGCCAATACTGAGCAAAAGCGGCGATTCTGTGCACAAAGCGCACGTATTGTGCCAAAACTGAGCAAAAGCCGCGATTCTGTGCAGGAAACGCTCGTTTTATGAAAAGTGGAGCAATTCGGTGCGTGGAACGCACGTTTTGTGACAAAACTGAGCATAAGCGGCGAATCTGTGCACGAAACGCACGTTTTGTGCCAAAACTGAGCAAAAGTGGCGATTCTGAGCACGAAACGCACGTTTTGTTCCAAAACTGAGCAAAAGCGGCGATTCTATGCACGAATTGCTCGTTTTGTGCCAAAACTGAGCAAAAGTTGCGATTCTGTGCAAGAAACACAGGATTTGTGCCAAAACTGAGCAAAAGCGGCGATTCTATGCTCGAGATGCACGTATTGTGCCAAAACTGAGCAAAAGCGGCGATTCTGTGCACGAAACGCACGTTTTGTGCCAAAACTGAGCAAAAGCGGCGATTCTGTTCACGAAACGCACGTCATGTGCCAAAAGGAGAATATCGGACCGTAACACGCACGTTTTGTGCCAAAACTGAGTAAAAGCGGCGATTTTATGTACGAAACGCACGTTTTATGCCAAGAGGAGCAATTCGGTGCGTGGAACGCACGTTTTGTGCCAAAACTGAGCAAAAGCGGCGATTCTGTCCACGAAGCGCACGTTATGTGCCAAAAGGAGAAATTCGGAGCGCAAAACGCACGTTTTGTGCCAAAACTGGGCAAAAGCTGCGATTCTGTGCACGAAACACAGGATTTGTGCCAAAACTAAGCAAAAGCGACGATTCTGTGCACGAAACGCACGTTTTGTGCCAAAACTGAGCAAAAGCGGCGATTCTGTGCACGAATCGCTCGTTTTGTGCCAAAACTGAGCAAAAGCGGCGATTCTGTGCTAGAAACACAGGATTTGTGCCAAAACTGAGCAAAAGCGGCGATTCTGTGCACGAAGCGCACGTTATGTGCCAAAAGGAGAAATTCGGAGTGCAAAACGCACGTATTGTGCCAAAACTGGTCAAAAGCTGCGATTCTGTGCACGAAACACAGGATTTGTGCCAAAACTAAGCAAAAGCGACGACTCTGTGCACGAAACGCACGTTTTGTGCCAAAACTGAGCAAAAGCGGCGATTCTATGCTCGAGATGCACGTATTGCGCAAAAACTGAGCAAAAGCGGCGATTCTGATCACGAAACGCACGTTATGTGCAAAACGGAGAAATTCGGAGCGTAATACGCACGTTTTGTGCCAAAACTGAGTAAAAGCGGCGATTCTGTTCACGAAACGCTCGTTTTCTACCAAAACTGAGCAAAAGCGGCGATTCTGTGCACGAAACGCACGTTTTGTGCCAAAACTGAGCAAAAGCGGCGATTCTGTTCACGAAACGCACGTCATGTGCCAAAAGGAGAATATCGGACCGTAACACGCACGTTTTGTGCCAAAACTGGGTAAAAGCGGCGATTTTATGTACGAAACGCACGTTTTATGCCAAGAGGAGCAATTCGGTGCGTGGAACGCACGTTTTGTGCCAAAACTGAGCAAAAGCGGCGATTCTGTCCACGAAGCGCACGTTATGTGCCAAAAGGAGAAATTCGGAGCGCAAAACGCACGTTTTGTGCCAAAACTGAGCAAAAGCGGCGATTCTATGCTCGAGATGCACGTATTGTGCCAAAACTGAGCAAAAGCGGCGATTCTGATCACGAAACGCACGTTTTGTTCCAAAACTGAGCAAAAGCGGCGATTCTATGCACGAAACGCTCGTTTTGTGCCAATACTGAGCAAAAGCGGCGATTCTGTGCACAAAGCGCACGTATTGTGCCAAAACTGAGCAAAAGCCGCGATTCTGTGCAGGAAACGCTCGTTTTATGAAAAGTGGAGCAATTCGGTGCGTGGAACGCACGTTTTGTGACAAAACTGAGCATAAGCGGCGAATCTGTGCACGAAACGCACGTTTTGTGCCAAAACTGAGCAAAAGTGGCGATTCTGAGCACGAAACGCACGTTTTGTTCCAAAACTGAGCAAAAGCGGCGATTCTATGCACGAATTGCTCGTTTTGTGCCAAAACTGAGCAAAAGTTGCGATTCTGTGCAAGAAACACAGGATTTGTGCCAAAACTGAGCAAAAGCGGCGATTCTATGCTCGAGATGCACGTATTGTGCCAAAACTGAGCAAAAGCGGCGATTCTGTGCACGAAACGCACGTTTTGTGCCAAAACTGAGCAAAAGCGGCGATTCTGTTCACGAAACGCACGTCATGTGCCAAAAGGAGAATATCGGACCGTAACACGCACGTTTTGTGCCAAAACTGAGTAAAAGCGGCGATTTTATGTACGAAACGCACGTTTTATGCCAAGAGGAGCAATTCGGTGCGTGGAACGCACGTTTTGTGCCAAAACTGAGCAAAAGCGGCGATTCTGTCCACGAAGCGCACGTTATGTGCCAAAAGGAGAAATTCGGAGCGCAAAACGCACGTTTTGTGCCAAAACTGGGCAAAAGCTGCGATTCTGTGCACGAAACACAGGATTTGTGCCAAAACTAAGCAAAAGCGACGATTCTGTGCACGAAACGCACGTTTTGTGCCAAAACTGAGCAAAAGCGGCGATTCTGTGCACGAAACGCACGTTTTGTGCCAAAACTGAGCAAAAGCGGCGATTCTGTGCACGCAACGCACGTTTTGTGCCAAAACTGAGCAAAAGCGGCGATTCTGTGCACGAAACACAGGATTTGTGCCAAAACTATGCAAAAGCGACGATTCTGTGCACGAAACGCACGTTTTGTGCCAAAACAGAGCAAAAGCGGCGATTCTGTGCACGAAACGCACGTTTTGTGCCAAAACTGAGCAAAAGCGGCGATTCTGTGCACAAAGCGCACGTATTGTGCCAAAACTGAGCAAAAGCCGCGATTCTGTGCACGAAACGCACGTTTTATGAGAAGAGGAGCAATTCGGTGCGTGGAACGCACGTTTTGTGCCAAAACTGGTCAAAAGCTGCGATTCTGTGCACGAAACACAGGATTTGTGCCAAAACTAAGCAAAAGCGACGACTCTGTGCACGAAACGCACGTTTTGTGCCAAAACTGAGCAAAAGCGGCGATTCTATGCACGAAACGCTCGTTTTGTGCCAATACTGAGCAAAAGCGGCGATTCTGTGCACAAAGCGCACGTATTGTGCCAAAACTGAGCAAAAGCCGCGATTCTGTGCACGAAACGCTCGTTTTATGAAAAGTGGAGCAATTCGGTGCGTGGAACGCACGTTTTGTGACAAAACTGAGCATAAGCGGCGAATCTGTGCACGAAACGCACGTTTTGTGCCAAAACTGAGCAAAAGTGGCGATTCTGAGCACGAAACGCACGTTTTGTTCCAAAACTGAGCAAAAGCGGCGATTCTATGCACGAATTGCTCGTTTTGTGCCAAAACTGAGCAAAAGTTGCGATTCTGTGCAAGAAACACAGGATTTGTGCCAAAACTGAGCAAAAGCGGCGATTCTGTCCACGAAGCGCACGTTATGTGCCAAAAGGAGAAATTCGGAGCGCAAAACGCACGTTTTGTGCCAAAACTGGGCAAAAGCTGCGATTCTGTGCACGAAACACAGGATTTGTGCCAAAACTAAGCAAAAGCGACGATTCTGTGCACGAAACGCACGTTTTGTGCCAAAACTGAGCAAAAGCGGCGATTCTGTGCACGAAACGCACGTTTTGTGCCAAAACTGAGCAAAAGCGGCGATTCTGTGCACGAAACGCACGTTTTGTGCCAAAACTGAGCAAAAGCGGCGATTCTGTTCACGAAACGCACGTTTTGTTCCAAAACTGAGCAAAAGCGGCGATTCCATGCACGAATCGCTCGTTTTGTGCCAAAACTGAGCAAAAGCGGCGATTCTGTGCTAGAAACACAGGATTTGTGCCAAAACTGAGCAAAAGCGGCGATTCTGTGCACGAAGCGCACGTTATGTGCCAAAAGGAGAAATTCGGAGTGCAAAACGCACGTATTGTGCCAAAACTGGTCAAAAGCTGCGATTCTGTGCACGAAACACAGGATTTGTGCCAAAACTAAGCAAAAGCGACGACTCTGTGCACGAAACGCACGTTTTGTGCCAAAACTGAGCAAAAGCGGCGATTCTATGCTCGAGATGCACGTATTGTGCAAAAACTGAGCAAAAGCGGCGATTCTGATCACGAAACGCACGTTATGTGCAAAACGGAGAAATTCGGAGCGTAATACGCACGTTTTGTGCCAAAACTGAGTAAAAGCGGCGATTCTGTTCACGAAACGCTCGTTTTCTACCAAAACTGAGCAAAAGCGGCGATTCTGTGCACGAAACGCACGTTTTGTGCCAAAACTGAGCAAAAGCGGCGATTCTATGCTCGAGATGCACGTATTGTGCCAAAACTGAGCAAAAGCGGCGATTCTGTGCACGAAACACAGGATTTGTGCCAAAACTATGCAAAAGCGACGATTCTGTGCACGAAACGCACGTTTTGTGCCAAAACAGAGCAAAAGCGGCGATTCTGTGCACGAAACGCACGTTTTGTGCCAAAACTGAGCAAAAGCGGCGATTCTGTGCACAAAGCGCACGTATTGTGCCAAAACTGAGCAAAAGCCGCGATTCTGTGCACGAAACGCACGTTTTATGAGAAGAGGAGCAATTCGGTGCGTGGAACGCACGTTTTGTGCCAAAACTGGTCAAAAGATGCGATTCTGTGCACGAAACACAGGATTTGTGCCAAAACTAAGCAAAAGCGACGACTCTGTGCACGAAACGCACGTTTTGTGCCAAAACTGAGCAAAAGCGGCGATTCTATGCTCGAGATGCACGTATTGTGCCAAAACTGAGCAAAAGCGGCGATTCTGATCACGAAACGCACGTTTTGTGCCAAAACTGAGCAAAAGCGGCGATTCTATGCACGAAACGCTCGTTTTGTGCCAATACTGAGCAAAAGCGGCGATTCTGTGCACAAAGCGCACGTATTGTGCCAAAACTGAGCAAAAGCCGCGATTCTGTGCACGAAACGCTCGTTTTATGAAAAGAGGAGCAATTCGGTGCGTGGAACGCACGTTTTGTGACAAAACTGAGCATAAGCGGCGAATCTGTGCACGAAACGCACGTTTTGTGCCAAAACTGAGCAAAAGTGGCGATTCTGAGCACGAAACGCACGTTTTGTTCCAAAACTGAGCAAAAGCGGCGATTCTATGCACGAATTGCTCGCTTTGTGCCAAAACTGAGCAAAAGTTGCGATTCTGTGCAAGAAACACAGGATTTGTGCCAAAACTGAGCAAAAGCGGCGATTCTATGCTCGAGATGCACGTATTGTGCCAAAACTGAGCAAAAGCGGCGATTCTGTGCACGAAACGCACGTTTTGTGCCAAAACTGAGCAAAAGCGGCGATTCTGTTCACGAAACGCACGTCATGTGCCAAAAGGAGAATATCGGACCGTAACACGCACGTTTTGTGCCAAAACTGAGTAAAAGCGGCGATTTTATGTACGAAACGCACGTTTTATGCCAAGAGGAGCAATTCGGTGCGTGGAACGCACGTTTTGTGCCAAAACTGAGCAAAAGCGGCGATTCTGTCCACGAAGCGCACGTTATGTGCCAAAAGGAGAAATTCGGAGCGCAAAACGCACGTTTTGTGCCAAAACTGGGCAAAAGCTGCGATTCTGTGCACGAAACACAGGATTTGTGCCAAAACTAAGCAAAAGCGACGATTCTGTGCACGAAACGCACGTTTTGTGCCAAAACTGAGCAAAAGCGGCGATTCTGTGCACGAAACGCACGTTTTGTGCCAAAACTGAGCAAAAGCGGCGATTCTGTGCACGAAACGCACGTTTTGTGCCAAAACTGAGCAAAAGCGGCGATTCTGTTCACGAAACGCACGTTTTGTTCCAAAACTGAGCAAAAGCGGCGATTCCATGCACGAATCGCTCGTTTTGTGCCAAAACTGAGCAAAAGCGGCGATTCTGTGCTAGAAACACAGGATTTGTGCCAAAACTGAGCAAAAGCGGCGATTCTGTGCACGAAGCGCACGTTATGTGCCAAAAGGAGAAATTCGGAGTGCAAAACGCACGTATTGTGCCAAAACTGGTCAAAAGCTGCGATTCTGTGACGAAACACAGGATTTGTGCCAAAACTAAGCAAAAGCGACGACTCTGTGCACGAAACGCACGTTTTGTGCCAAAACTGAGCAAAAGCGGCGATTCTATGCTCGAGATGCACGTATTGTGCAAAAACTGAGCAAAAGCGGCGATTCTGATCACGAAACGCACGTTATGTGCAAAACGGAGAAATTCGGAGCGTAATACGCACGTTTTGTGCCAAAACTGAGTAAAAGCGGCGATTCTGTTCACGAAACGCTCGTTTTCTACCAAAACTGAGCAAAAGCGGCGATTCTGTGCACGAAACGCACGTTTTGTGCCAAAACTGAGCAAAAGCGGCGATTCTGTTCACGAAACGCACGTCATGTGCCAAAAGGAGAATATCGGACCGTAACACGCACGTTTTGTGCCAAAACTGGGTAAAAGCGGCGATTTTATGTACGAAACGCACGTTTTATGCCAAGAGGAGCAATTCGGTGCGTGGAACGCACGTTTTGTGCCAAAACTGAGCAAAAGCGGCGATTCTGTCCACGAAGCGCACGTTATGTGCCAAAAGGAGAAATTCGGAGCGCAAAACGCACGTTTTGTGCCAAAACTGGGCAAAAGCTGCGATTCTGTGCACGCAACGCACGTTTTGTGCCAAAACTGAGCAAAAGCTGCGATTCTGTGCACGAAACACAGGATTTGTGCCAAAACTAAGCAAAAGCGACGACTCTGTGCACGAAACGCACGTTTTGTGCCAAAACTGAGCAAAAGCGGCGATTCTATGCTCGAGATGCACGTATTGTGCCAAAACTGAGCAAAAGCGGCGATTCTGATCACGAAACGCACGTTTTGTTCCAAAACTGAGCAAAAGCGGCGATTCTATGCACGAAACGCTCGTTTTGTGCCAATACTGAGCAAAAGCGGCGATTCTGTGCACAAAGCGCACGTATTGTGCCAAAACTGAGCAAAAGCCGCGATTCTGTGCACGAAACGCTCGTTTTATGAAAAGTGGAGCAATTCGGTGCGTGGAACGCATGTTTTGTGACAAAACTGAGCATAAGCGGCGAATCTGTGCACGAAACGCACGTTTTGTGCCAAAACTGAGCAAAAGTGGCGATTCTGAGCACGAAACGCACGTTTTGTTCCAAAACTGAGCAAAAGCGGCGATTCTATGCACGAATTGCTCGTTTTGTGCCAAAACTGAGCAAAAGTTGCGATTCTGTGCAAGAAACACAGGATTTGTGCCAAAACTGAGCAAAAGCGGCGATTCTATGCTCGAGATGCACGTATTGTGCCAAAACTGAGCAAAAGCGGCGATTCTGTGCACGAAACGCACGTTTTGTGCCAAAACTGAGCAAAAGCGGCGATTCTGTTCACGAAACGCACGTCATGTGCCAAAAGGAGAATATCGGACCGTAACACGCACGTTTTGTGCCAAAACTGAGTAAAAGCGGCGATTTTATGTACGAAACGCACGTTTTATGCCAAGAGGAGCAATTCGGTGCGTGGAACGCACGTTTTGTGCCAAAACTGAGCAAAAGCGGCGATTCTGTCCACGAAGCGCACGTTATGTGCCAAAAGGAGAAATTCGGAGCGCAAAACGCACGTTTTGTGCCAAAACTGGGCAAAAGCTGCGATTCTGTGCACGAAACACAGGATTTGTGCCAAAACTAAGCAAAAGCGACGATTCTGTGCACGAAACGCACGTTTTGTGCCAAAACTGAGCAAAAGCGGCGATTCTGTGCACGAAACGCACGTTTTGTGCCAAAACTGAGCAAAAGCGGCGATTCTGTGCACGCAACGCACGTTTTGTGCCAAAACTGAGCAAAAGCGGCGATTCTGTGCACGAAACAGAGGATTTGTGCCAAAACTATGCAAAAGCGACGATTCTGTGCACGAAACGCACGTTTTGTGCCAAAACAGAGCAAAAGCGGCGATTCTGTGCACGAAACGCACGTTTTGTGCCAAAACTGAGCAAAAGCGGCGATTCTGTGCACAAAGCGCACGTATTGTGCCAAAACTGAGCAAAAGCCGCGATTCTGTGCACGAAACGCACGTTTTATGAGAAGAGGAGCAATTCGGTGCGTGGAACGCACGTTTTGTGCCAAAACTGGTCAAAAGCTGCGATTCTGTGCACGAAACACAGGATTTGTGCCAAAACTAAGCAAAAGCGACGACTCTGTGCACGAAACGCACGTTATGTGCAAAACGGAGAAATTCGGAGCGTAATACGCACGTTTTGTGCCAAAACTGAGTAAAAGCGGCGATTCTGTTCACGAAACGCTCGTTTTCTACCAAAACTGAGCAAAAGCGGCGATTCTGTGCACGAAACGCACGTTTTGTGCCAAAACTGAGCAAAAGCGGCGATTCTGTTCACGAAACGCACGTCATGTGCCAAAAGGAGAATATCGGACCGTAACACGCACGTTTTGTGCCAAAACTGGGTAAAAGCGGCGATTTTATGTACGAAACGCACGTTTTATGCCAAGAGGAGCAATTCGGTGCGTGGAACGCACGTTTTGTGCCAAAACTGAGCAAAAGCGGCGATTCTGTCCACGAAGCGCACGTTATGTGCCAAAAGGAGAAATTCGGAGCGCAAAACGCACGTTTTGTGCCAAAACTGGGCAAAAGCTGCGATTCTGTGCACGCAACGCACGTTTTGTGCCAAAACTGAGCAAAAGCTGCGATTCTGTGCACGAAACACAGGATTTGTGCCAAAACTAAGCAAAAGCGACGACTCTGTGCACGAAACGCACGTTTTGTGCCAAAACTGAGCAAAAGTGGCGATTCTGAGCACGAAACGCACGTTTTGTTCCAAAACTGAGCAAAAGCGGCGATTCTATGCACGAATTGCTCGCTTTGTGCCAAAACTGAGCAAAAGTTGCGATTCTGTGCAAGAAACACAGGATTTGTGCCAAAACTGAGCAAAAGCGGCGATTCTATGCTCGAGATGCACGTATTGTGCCAAAACTGAGCAAAAGCGGCGATTCTGTGCACGAAACGCACGTTTTGTGCCAAAACTGAGCAAAAGCGGCGATTCTGTTCACGAAACGCACGTCATGTGCCAAAAGGAGAATATCGGACCGTAACACGCACGTTTTGTGCCAAAACTGAGTAAAAGCGGCGATTTTATGTACGAAACGCACGTTTTATGCCAAGAGGAGCAATTCGGTGCGTGGAACGCACGTTTTGTGCCAAAACTGAGCAAAAGCGGCGATTCTGTCCACGAAGCGCACGTTATGTGCCAAAAGGAGAAATTCGGAGCGCAAAACGCACGTTTTGTGCCAAAACTGGGCAAAAGCTGCGATTCTGTGCACGAAACACAGGATTTGTGCCAAAACTAAGCAAAAGCGACGATTCTGTGCACGAAACGCACGTTTTGTGCCAAAACTGAGCAAAAGCGGCGATTCTGTGCACGAAACGCACGTTTTGTGCCAAAACTGAGCAAAAGCGGCGATTCTGTGCACGAAACGCACGTTTTGTGCCAAAACTGAGCAAAAGCGGCGATTCTGTTCACGAAACGCACGTTTTGTTCCAAAACTGAGCAAAAGCGGCGATTCCATGCACGAATCGCTCGTTTTGTGCCAAAACTGAGCAAAAGCGGCGATTCTGTGCTAGAAACACAGGATTTGTGCCAAAACTGAGCAAAAGCGGCGATTCTGTGCACGAAGCGCACGTTATGTGCCAAAAGGAGAAATTCGGAGTGCAAAACGCACGTATTGTGCCAAAACTGGTCAAAAGCTGCGATTCTGTGACGAAACACAGGATTTGTGCCAAAACTAAGCAAAAGCGACGACTCTGTGCACGAAACGCACGTTTTGTGCCAAAACTGAGCAAAAGCGGCGATTCTATGCTCGAGATGCACGTATTGTGCAAAAACTGAGCAAAAGCGGCGATTCTGATCACGAAACGCACGTTATGTGCAAAACGGAGAAATTCGGAGCGTAATACGCACGTTTTGTGCCAAAACTGAGTAAAAGCGGCGATTCTGTTCACGAAACGCTCGTTTTCTACCAAAACTGAGCAAAAGCGGCGATTCTGTGCACGAAACGCACGTTTTGTGCCAAAACTGAGCAAAAGCGGCGATTCTGTTCACGAAACGCACGTCATGTGCCAAAAGGAGAATATCGGACCGTAACACGCACGTTTTGTGCCAAAACTGGGTAAAAGCGGCGATTTTATGTACGAAACGCACGTTTTATGCCAAGAGGAGCAATTCGGTGCGTGGAACGCACGTTTTGTGCCAAAACTGAGCAAAAGCGGCGATTCTGTCCACGAAGCGCACGTTATGTGCCAAAAGGAGAAATTCGGAGCGCAAAACGCACGTTTTGTGCCAAAACTGGGCAAAAGCTGCGATTCTGTGCACGCAACGCACGTTTTGTGCCAAAACTGAGCAAAAGCTGCGATTCTGTGCACGAAACACAGGATTTGTGCCAAAACTAAGCAAAAGCGACGACTCTGTGCACGAAACGCACGTTTTGTGCCAAAACTGAGCAAAAGCGGCGATTCTATGCTCGAGATGCACGTATTGTGCCAAAACTGAGCAAAAGCGGCGATTCTGATCACGAAACGCACGTTTTGTTCCAAAACTGAGCAAAAGCGGCGATTCTATGCACGAAACGCTCGTTTTGTGCCAATACTGAGCAAAAGCGGCGATTCTGTGCACAAAGCGCACGTATTGTGCCAAAACTGAGCAAAAGCCGCGATTCTGTGCACGAAACGCTCGTTTTATGAAAAGTGGAGCAATTCGGTGCGTGGAACGCATGTTTTGTGACAAAACTGAGCATAAGCGGCGAATCTGTGCACGAAACGCACGTTTTGTGCCAAAACTGAGCAAAAGTGGCGATTCTGAGCACGAAACGCACGTTTTGTTCCAAAACTGAGCAAAAGCGGCGATTCTATGCACGAATTGCTCGTTTTGTGCCAAAACTGAGCAAAAGTTGCGATTCTGTGCAAGAAACACAGGATTTGTGCCAAAACTGAGCAAAAGCGGCGATTCTATGCTCGAGATGCACGTATTGTGCCAAAACTGAGCAAAAGCGGCGATTCTGTGCACGAAACGCACGTTTTGTGCCAAAACTGAGCAAAAGCGGCGATTCTGTTCACGAAACGCACGTCATGTGCCAAAAGGAGAATATCGGACCGTAACACGCACGTTTTGTGCCAAAACTGAGTAAAAGCGGCGATTTTATGTACGAAACGCACGTTTTATGCCAAGAGGAGCAATTCGGTGCGTGGAACGCACGTTTTGTGCCAAAACTGAGCAAAAGCGGCGATTCTGTCCACGAAGCGCACGTTATGTGCCAAAAGGAGAAATTCGGAGCGCAAAACGCACGTTTTGTGCCAAAACTGGGCAAAAGCTGCGATTCTGTGCACGAAACACAGGATTTGTGCCAAAACTAAGCAAAAGCGACGATTCTGTGCACGAAACGCACGTTTTGTGCCAAAACTGAGCAAAAGCGGCGATTCTGTGCACGAAACGCACGTTTTGTGCCAAAACTGAGCAAAAGCGGCGATTCTGTGCACGCAACGCACGTTTTGTGCCAAAACTGAGCAAAAGCGGCGATTCTGTGCACGAAACACAGGATTTGTGCCAAAACTATGCAAAAGCGACGATTCTGTGCACGAAACGCACGTTTTGTGCCAAAACAGAGCAAAAGCGGCGATTCTGTGCACGAAACGCACGTTTTGTGCCAAAACTGAGCAAAAGCGGCGATTCTGTGCACAAAGCGCACGTATTGTGCCAAAACTGAGCAAAAGCCGCGATTCTGTGCACGAAACGCACGTTTTATGAGAAGAGGAGCAATTCGGTGCGTGGAACGCACGTTTTGTGCCAAAACTGGTCAAAAGCTGCGATTCTGTGCACGAAACACAGGATTTGTGCCAAAACTAAGCAAAAGCGACGACTCTGTGCACGAAACGCACGTTATGTGCAAAACGGAGAAATTCGGAGCGTAATACGCACGTTTTGTGCCAAAACTGAGTAAAAGCGGCGATTCTGTTCACGAAACGCTCGTTTTCTACCAAAACTGAGCAAAAGCGGCGATTCTGTGCACGAAACGCACGTTTTGTGCCAAAACTGAGCAAAAGCGGCGATTCTGTTCACGAAACGCACGTCATGTGCCAAAAGGAGAATATCGGACCGTAACACGCACGTTTTGTGCCAAAACTGGGTAAAAGCGGCGATTTTATGTACGAAACGCACGTTTTATGCCAAGAGGAGCAATTCGGTGCGTGGAACGCACGTTTTGTGCCAAAACTGAGCAAAAGCGGCGATTCTGTCCACGAAGCGCACGTTATGTGCCAAAAGGAGAAATTCGGAGCGCAAAACGCACGTTTTGTGCCAAAACTGGGCAAAAGCTGCGATTCTGTGCACGCAACGCACGTTTTGTGCCAAAACTGAGCAAAAGCTGCGATTCTGTGCACGAAACACAGGATTTGTGCCAAAACTAAGCAAAAGCGACGACTCTGTGCACGAAACGCACGTTTTGTGCCAAAACTGAGCAAAAGCGGCGATTCTATGCTCGAGATGCACGTATTGTGCCAAAACTGAGCAAAAGCGGCGATTCTGATCACGAAACGCACGTTTTGTTCCAAAACTGAGCAAAAGCGGCGATTCTATGCACGAAACGCTCGTTTTGTGCCAATACTGAGCAAAAGCGGCGATTCTGTGCACAAAGCGCACGTATTGTGCCAAAACTGAGCAAAAGCCGCGATTCTGTGCACGAAACGCTCGTTTTATGAAAAGTGGAGCAATTCGGTGCGTGGAACGCATGTTTTGTGACAAAACTGAGCATAAGCGGCGAATCTGTGCACGAAACGCACGTTTTGTGCCAAAACTGAGCAAAAGTGGCGATTCTGAGCACGAAACGCACGTTTTGTTCCAAAACTGAGCAAAAGCGGCGATTCTATGCACGAATTGCTCGTTTTGTGCCAAAACTGAGCAAAAGTTGCGATTCTGTGCAAGAAACACAGGATTTGTGCCAAAACTGAGCAAAAGCGGCGATTCTATGCTCGAGATGCACGTATTGTGCCAAAACTGAGCAAAAGCGGCGATTCTGTGCACGAAACGCACGTTTTGTGCCAAAACTGAGCAAAAGCGGCGATTCTGTTCACGAAACGCACGTCATGTGCCAAAAGGAGAATATCGGACCGTAACACGCACGTTTTGTGCCAAAACTGAGTAAAAGCGGCGATTTTATGTACGAAACGCACGTTTTATGCCAAGAGGAGCAATTCGGTGCGTGGAACGCACGTTTTGTGCCAAAACTGAGCAAAAGCGGCGATTCTGTCCACGAAGCGCACGTTATGTGCCAAAAGGAGAAATTCGGAGCGCAAAACGCACGTTTTGTGCCAAAACTGGGCAAAAGCTGCGATTCTGTGCACGAAACACAGGATTTGTGCCAAAACTAAGCAAAAGCGACGATTCTGTGCACGAAACGCACGTTTTGTGCCAAAACTGAGCAAAAGCGGCGATTCTGTGCACGAAACGCACGTTTTGTGCCAAAACTGAGCAAAAGCGGCGATTCTGTGCACGCAACGCACGTTTTGTGCCAAAACTGAGCAAAAGCGGCGATTCTGTGCACGAAACACAGGATTTGTGCCAAAACTATGCAAAAGCGACGATTCTGTGCACGAAACGCACGTTTTGTGCCAAAACAGAGCAAAAGCGGCGATTCTGTGCACGAAACGCACGTTTTGTGCCAAAACTGAGCAAAAGCGGCGATTCTGTGCACAAAGCGCACGTATTGTGCCAAAACTGAGCAAAAGCCGCGATTCTGTGCACGAAACGCACGTTTTATGAGAAGAGGAGCAATTCGGTGCGTGGAACGCACGTTTTGTGCCAAAACTGGTCAAAAGCTGCGATTCTGTGCACGAAACACAGGATTTGTGCCAAAACTAAGCAAAAGCGACGACTCTGTGCACGAAACGCACGTTTTGTGCCAAAACTGAGCAAAAGCGGCGATTCTATGCTCGAGATGCACGTATTGTGCCAAAACTGAGCAAAAGCGGCGATTCTGATCACGAAACGCACGTTTTGTTCCAAAACTGAGCAAAAGCGGCGATTCTATGCACGAAACGCTCGTTTTGTGCCAATACTGAGCAAAAGCGGCGATTCTGTGCACAAAGCGCACGTATTGTGCCAAAACTGAGCAAAAGCCGCGATTCTGTGCACGAAACGCTCGTTTTATGAAAAGTGGAGCAATTCGGTGCGTGGAACGCACGTTTTGTGACAAAACTGAGCATAAGCGGCGAATCTGTGCACGAAACGCACGTTTTGTGCCAAAACTGAGCAAAAGTGGCGATTCTGAGCACGAAACGCACGTTTTGTTCCAAAACTGAGCAAAAGCGGCGATTCTATGCACGAATTGCTCGTTTTGTGCCAAAACTGAGCAAAAGTTGCGATTCTGTGCAAGAAACACAGGATTTGTGCCAAAACTGAGCAAAAGCGGCGATTCTGTCCACGAAGCGCACGTTATGTGCCAAAAGGAGAAATTCGGAGCGCAAAACGCACGTTTTGTGCCAAAACTGGGCAAAAGCTGCGATTCTGTGCACGAAACACAGGATTTGTGCCAAAACTAAGCAAAAGCGACGATTCTGTGCACGAAACGCACGTTTTGTGCCAAAACTGAGCAAAAGCGGCGATTCTGTGCACGAAACGCACGTTTTGTGCCAAAACTGAGCAAAAGCGGCGATTCTGTGCACGAAACGCACGTTTTGTGCCAAAACTGAGCAAAAGCGGCGATTCTGTTCACGAAACGCACGTTTTG
Organism: Stelis phaeoptera; assembly: GCA_943735885.1. Lineage (NCBI taxonomy): Eukaryota > Metazoa > Arthropoda > Insecta > Hymenoptera > Megachilidae > Stelis > Stelis phaeoptera. Next base: position 533,331 of record CALSEM010000021.1, read on the forward strand.
TTCCAAAACTGAGCAAAAGCGGCGATTCCATGCACGAATCGCTCGTTTTGTGCCAAAACTGAGCAAAAGCGGCGATTCTGTGCTAGAAACACAGGATTTGTGCCAAAACTGAGCAAAAGCGGCGATTCTGTGCACGAAGCGCACGTTATGTGCCAAAAGGAGAAATTCGGAGTGCAAAACGCACGTATTGTGCCAAAACTGGTCAAAAGCTGCGATTCTGTGCACGAAACACAGGATTTGTGCCAAAACTAAGCAAAAGCGACGACTCTGTGCACGAAACGCACGTTTTGTGCCAAAACTGAGCAAAAGCGGCGATTCTATGCTCGAGATGCACGTATTGTGCAAAAACTGAGCAAAAGCGGCGATTCTGATCACGAAACGCACGTTATGTGCAAAACGGAGAAATTCGGAGCGTAATACGCACGTTTTGTGCCAAAACTGAGTAAAAGCGGCGATTCTGTTCACGAAACGCTCGTTTTCTACCAAAACTGAGCAAAAGCGGCGATTCTGTGCACGAAACGCACGTTTTGTGCCAAAACTGAGCAAAAGCGGCGATTCTGTTCACGAAACGCACGTCATGTGCCAAAAGGAGAATATCGGACCGTAACACGCACGTTTTGTGCCAAAACTGGGTAAAAGCGGCGATTTTATGTACGAAACGCACGTTTTATGCCAAGAGGAGCAATTCGGTGCGTGGAACGCACGTTTTGTGCCAAAACTGAGCAAAAGCGGCGATTCTGTCCACGAAGCGCACGTTATGTGCCAAAAGGAGAAATTCGGAGCGCAAAACGCACGTTTTGTGCCAAAACTGGGCAAAAGCTGCGATTCTGTGCACGAAACACAGGATTTGTGCCAAAACTAAGCAAAAGCGACGATTCTGTGCACGACACGCACGTTTTGTGCCAAAACAGAGCAAAAGCGGCGTTTCTGTGCACGAAACGCACGTTTTGTGCCAAAACTGAGCAAAAGCCGCGATTCTGTGCACGAAACGCACGTTTTGTTGCGAAACTGAGCAAAAGCGGCGATTCTGAGCACGAAACGCACGTTTTGTTCCAAAACTGAGCAAAAGCGGCGATTCTATATACGAATCGCTCGTTTTGTGCCAAAACTGAGTAAAAGCGGCGATTCTGTGCACGAAACGCACGTTTTGTTGCGAAACTGAGCAAAAACGGCGATTCTGTGTACGAAACACACGTTTTGTTGCTAAACTGAGCAAAAGCGGCGATTCTGTGCACGAAACGCACGTATTGTGCCAAAACTGAACAAAAGTGGCGATTCTATGCTCGAATGCACGGTTTGTGCCAAAACTGAGCAAAAGCCGCGATTCTGATCACGAAACGCACGTTATGTGCCAAAAGGAGAAATTCGGAGCGTAACACGCACGTTTTGTGCCAAAACTGAGTAAAAGCGGCGATTCTATTCACGAAATGCTCGTTTTGTGCCATACTGAGCAAAAGCGGCGATTCTGTGCACAAAGCGCACGTATTGTGCCAAAACTGAGCAAAAAAGCGATTCTGTGCACGAAACGCACGTTTTATGAAAAGAGGAGCAATTCGGTGCATGGAACGCACGTTTTGTGCCAAAACTGAGCAAATGCGGCGATTCTGTGCACGAAACGCACGTATTGTGCCAAAACTGAGCATAAGCGGCGATTCTCTGCACGAAACGCAGGTTTTTATCCATAACTGAGCAAAAGCGGCGATTCTGTGCACGAAACGCACGTTTTATGCCAAGAGGAGCAATTCGGTGCGTGGAACGCACGTTTTGTACCAAAACTGAGCAAAAGCGGCGATTCTGTCCACGAAGCGCACGTTATGTGCCAAAAGGAGAAATTCGGAGCGCAAAACGCACGTTTTGTGCCAAAACTGGGCAAAAGCTGCGATTCTGTGCACGAAACACACGTTTTGTGCCAAAACTGAGCAAAAGCTGCGATTCTGTCCACGAAACACAGGATTTGTGCCAAAACTAAGCAAAAGCGACGACTCTGTGCACGAAACGCACGTTTTGTGCCAAAACTGAGCAAAAGCGGCGATTCTATGCTCGAGATGCACGTATTGTGCCAAAACTGAGCAAAAGCGGCGATTCTGATCACGAAACGCACGTTTTGTTCCAAAACTGAGCAAAAGCGGCGATTCTATGCACGAAACGCTCGTTTTGTGCCAATACTGAGCAAAAGCGGCGATTCTGTGCACAAAGCGCACGTATTGTGCCAAAACTGAGCAAAAGCCGCGATTCTGTGCACGAAACGCTCGTTTTATGAAAAGTGGAGCAATTCGGTGCGTGGAACGCACGTTTTGTGACAAAACTGAGCATAAGCGGCGAATCTGTGCACGAAACGCACGTTTTGTGCCAAAACTGAGCAAAAGTGGCGATTCTGAGCACGAAACGCACGTTTTGTTCCAAAACTGAGCAAAAGCGGCGATTCTATGCACGAATTGCTCGTTTTGTGCCAAAACTGAGCAAAAGTTGCGATTCTGTGCAAGAAACACAGGATTTGTGCCAAAACTGAGCAAAAGCGGCGATTCTATGCTCGAGATGCACGTATTGTGCCAAAACTGAGCAAAAGCGGCGATTCTGTGCACGAAACGCACGTTTTGTGCCAAAACTGAGCAAAAGCGGCGATTCTGTTCACGAAACGCACGTCATGTGCCAAAAGGAGAATATCGGACCGTAACACGCACGTTTTGTGCCAAAACTGAGTAAAAGCGGCGATTTTATGTACGAAACGCACGTTTTATGCCAAGAGGAGCAATTCGGTGCGTGGAACGCACGTTTTGTGCCAAAACTGAGCAAAAGCGGCGATTCTGTCCACGAAGCGCACGTTATGTGCCAAAAGGAGAAATTCGGAGCGCAAAACGCACGTTTTGTGCCAAAACTGGGCAAAAGCTGCGATTCTGTGCACGAAACACAGGATTTGTGCCAAAACTAAGCAAAAGCGACGATTCTGTGCACGAAACGCACGTTTTGTGCCAAAACTGAGCAAAAGCGGCGATTCTGTGCACGAAACGCACGTTTTGTGCCAAAACTGAGCAAAAGCGGCGATTCTGTGCACGCAACGCACGTTTTGTGCCAAAACTGAGCAAAAGCGGCGATTCTGTGCACGAAACACAGGATTTGTGCCAAAACTATGCAAAAGCGACGATTCTGTGCACGAAACGCACGTTTTGTGCCAAAACAGAGCAAAAGCGGCGATTCTGTGCACGAAACGCACGTTTTGTGCCAAAACTGAGCAAAAGCGGCGATTCTGTGCACAAAGCGCACGTATTGTGCCAAAACTGAGCAAAAGCCGCGATTCTGTGCACGAAACGCACGTTTTATGAGAAGAGGAGCAATTCGGTGCGTGGAACGCACGTTTTGTGCCAAAACTGGTCAAAAGCTGCAATTCTGTGCACGAAACACAGGATTTGTGCCAAAACTAAGCAAAAGCGACGACTCTGTGCACGAAACGCACGTTTTGTGCCAAAACTGAGCAAAAGCGGCGATTCTATGCTCGAGATGCACGTATTGTGCCAAAACTGAGCAAAAGCGGCGATTCTGATCACGAAACGCACGTTTTGTTCCAAAACTGAGCAAAAGCGGCGATTCTATGCACGAAACGCTCGTTTTGTGCCAATACTGAGCAAAAGCGGCGATTCTGTGCACAAAGCGCACGTATTGTGCCAAAACTGAGCAAAAGCCGCGATTCTGTGCACGAAACGCTCGTTTTATGAAAAGTGGAGCAATTCGGTGCGTGGAACGCACGTTTTGTGACAAAACTGAGCATAAGCGGCGAATCTGTGCACGAAACGCACGTTTTGTGCCAAAACTGAGCAAAAGTGGCGATTCTGAGCACGAAACGCACGTTTTGTTCCAAAACTGAGCAAAAGCGGCGATTCTATGCACGAATTGCTCGTTTTGTGCCAAAACTGAGCAAAAGTTGCGATTCTGTGCAAGAAACACAGGATTTGTGCCAAAACTGAGCAAAAGCGGCGATTCTGTCCACGAAGCGCACGTTATGTGCCAAAAGGAGAAATTCGGAGCGCAAAACGCACGTTTTGTGCCAAAACTGGGCAAAAGCTGCGATTCTGTGCACGAAACACAGGATTTGTGCCAAAACTAAGCAAAAGCGACGATTCTGTGCACGAAACGCACGTTTTGTGCCAAAACTGAGCAAAAGCGGCGATTCTGTGCACGAAACGCACGTTTTGTGCCAAAACTGAGCAAAAGCGGCGATTCTGTGCACGAAACGCACGTTTTGTGCCAAAACTGAGCAAAAGCGGCGATTCTGTTCACGAAACGCACGTTTTGTTCCAAAACTGAGCAAAAGCGGCGATTCCATGCACGAATCGCTCGTTTTGTGCCAAAACTGAGCAAAAGCGGCGATTCTGTGCTAGAAACACAGGATTTGTGCCAAAACTGAGCAAAAGCGGCGATTCTGTGCACGAAGCGCACGTTATGTGCCAAAAGGAGAAATTCGGAGTGCAAAACGCACGTATTGTGCCAAAACTGGTCAAAAGCTGCGATTCTGTGCACGAAACACAGGATTTGTGCCAAAACTAAGCAAAAGCGACGACTCTGTGCACGAAACGCACGTTTTGTGCCAAAACTGAGCAAAAGCGGCGATTCTATGCTCGAGATGCACGTATTGTGCAAAAACTGAGCAAAAGCGGCGATTCTGATCACGAAACGCACGTTATGTGCAAAACGGAGAAATTCGGAGCGTAATACGCACGTTTTGTGCCAAAACTGAGTAAAAGCGGCGATTCTGTTCACGAAACGCTCGTTTTCTACCAAAACTGAGCAAAAGCGGCGATTCTGTGCACGAAACGCACGTTTTGTGCCAAAACTGAGCAAAAGCGGCGATTCTGTTCACGAAACGCACGTCATGTGCCAAAAGGAGAATATCGGACCGTAACACGCACGTTTTGTGCCAAAACTGGGTAAAAGCGGCGATTTTATGTACGAAACGCACGTTTTATGCCAAGAGGAGCAATTCGGTGCGTGGAACGCACGTTTTGTGCCAAAACTGAGCAAAAGCGGCGATTCTGTCCACGAAGCGCACGTTATGTGCCAAAAGGAGAAATTCGGAGCGCAAAACGCACGTTTTGTGCCAAAACTGGGCAAAAGCTGCGATTCTGTGCACGAAACACAGGATTTGTGCCAAAACTAAGCAAAAGCGACGATTCTGTGCACGTGTTCGGGAATCGGCCTCCCGACGACAAGGGGGTCATCTGTCGGATCGTCTCGGCGGCTCGACGGATCGCCGCGTTTCTGAGCACACCCGGACGCGGCGCGCCTGCGCGTCGCCATCTTGCAACCGGCTCGGCCACGCGCTCGAACCGGCTAGACGGCGTCGGCCATTACCTCGTGAATTGTCTCGACTCTAGCACGCGGTTCTCTTCTCTTGCTAAACGCCGGCGGCCATTGTGTTTCCCGCAACGGTTCTCGACGCGAAACGGATCATCTCTTCTCTCACCGGCTCTTACGCGCGTTATCGCACAGTCTCGGTTTTGTAGAATAGAATATAGTTTAAGTTAGAGTTAAGTGTTCTCGCGATCGCTAGTTTGTAAGAAGCCTTCATATCCCGGTCTTCTCGCACGTGGACACGAGGAAACCAGTAACGGACCTTCTCTTCCGCGTAGTAGCGCAGTAGTGTTTCTCGTTCGCGTTTACTATAAGGACTTCTGTGCGTAGTGTTTAAGACCCTAGGATTAATAAACTCTTGTGCATTTACGACCGTCGCCTCAACGTATTTCTTGTGCCTTCATCGCGTTTCCCTCTTCCCCCTTCGATCACCAGACGGATTATTACACTCGATCGGCACTTCTCGTAACATTTTTTGGTCCTTCGAGCCGGATATCGGAGTGAAAAGGTGAAGAGTGGAAGTGTGATGAAACATCGGAAGTGCTCAACCGTTATTCGGGCGTGGTTAGGAACGTTCTCGAAGATTCTCGCCGTCTCTCTTCCCCCCTCACGGTAATCGTTCGACAACATGGCGTCGCTGGAAGGTCAAACACCTCATCAAAACAGCCGATTTCAACTCATTCAAATTCTTCTCGAAGAAACAAGTCAACCGCCTTCCAGCAACTTGAGCCGGCTCACGTTCTACCCGGGCAAGAAGGGACCCTCTCGACCCGGTTCTCCAAAACCAGACACGGCGCAACCCGGACCATCTCAGCCGCGGTCCAGCAACGAATAGGATAACGCGGCCCAGGGGAGGAAATACGGATCATCTCGACAAGCCAGGCTCTTCTCACGACCAGGGGTCCTTCTCGCAACCTGTTTGGCGTTGCTTCACGTCAGAAAATCAACAAAGATACAGGTAAAAGCTTTGATTGATCCTGGTTCCGAAATTTCTTTAATAAACTCTCGGCTTGTCAAGCGATTTCAACTGCCAACATCACGTTCTTCTCTATCTATTACCGGTGTTGGCGGATTCTCTTCTGGGCCGATTCACAGGGAAGTTTCTCTTACTTTACAATCTCTCTTCTCTGACTTTTGCATGAACTTCTCTGCCTTTTCTATCGATCGTATTACTGGATCTCTTCCTTCTTTCTCTACACCAACTCGTCGGTGGGTTCATCTCGAGGGGTTGCAACTCGCGGATCCGAATTTTCTCGTTCCTTCAGAAATTGATATTCTTCTCGGTGCTGACGTTTACGGTCAAATAATCGAATCCGGTCTCGTGAAGGGAGGGTCGTTCGAACCCATGGCTCAACGGACGAAATTCGGATGGACGGTTCTCGGTCCGATACAGGACGTTCGAACCTCGCATATCGTCGCAACTTCCGGTCCGGAAAACAACGAAGATCTTCGCGAATTGTTAACGAAATTCTGGGAACAGGAGGAAGTCCCCTCCTCCCCCTCCGCGGACCTCTCTCCGGAAGAGGCTGAGTGCGAGGAACATTTCGTTCGGACTCACTCTCGGGATAGTACAGGGCGTTACATAGTTCGGTTGCCTCTCTGTTCTTCCCCTCAAACGCTCGGTTCATCGTACACAGCAGCTCGCGCCTGTCTCAATCGGTTACTTCGCAAACTCGACAAGGATGAGCTCCTTCGCGGTCTTTATACGGATTTTCTCGCGGAATATGAACGTCTCGGGCATATGAAAAGGGTTTCTCCTCGCTCGTCCGTTATCGGCGGTCAGGACGGCGGGATGACCTTGGCACATGGTGTCTCGGCACCAGGAGGGTTGAGGGTCTCGCTTGATCGGTCGTCGGTGCGGGCGTGCGATCGCTCGGTTTCATATTTCTTACCGCATCACGGTGTACTCAGGCCGCAAAGCTCGACGACTAAACTTCGAGTCGTTTTTAACGGATCCAGCAGGACGAGCTCGGGAAAATCTCTAAACGATATCTTACATACGGGGGCGAAAATTCAACGGGATATTTCGGACGTGCTGCTCTGGTCAAGACAGCACCAATTCATCTTCATGACGGACATCACGAAGATGTTCCGTCAAATTCGGGTTCACGAAGACGACGCGTCACTCCAACAAATTCTATGGGTCGATTCAAAGGGAAGGGAGGTCACGTACCAATTAGATACGGTGACGTACGGCACTCGTCCAGCTCCATTTCTTTCGGTTCGGGTTCTTCTCCAACTTATTCAAGATGAAGGTCATCGGTTCCCTCTCGCTATAGGTCCTCTCAAATTCGGTCGATACGTCGATGACATTTGCGGGGGCGCCGCCTCCCCTGAAGAACTACGGGAGGTTGCGAAGCAGGTTTCCGGTCTTTGCGCGGCCGGTGGCTTCCCCTTAGCAAAGTGGCAAGCAATTCCGCGGAATTTCTCGACGCATTTGCAACGGACGACGTCGCTCGAGATCACCGTACGTTCGAAGAATCGGAGACGAAGATTCTCGGGCTTAGCTGGCGGCCATTCTCGGATTCATTCGTTTTCTCGGCAAACCAGCCCCGCTCTTCGGTAGTCTCGAAGCGAATAATTCTTTCGGAAATCGCTCGGCTCTTCGATCCGTTAGGGTTCCTTTCTCCGGTAATCACTCGTGCGAAAATTCTCCTGCAAGGCCTCTGGATCGAGAAGCTCGGTTGGGACGATTCGGTTTCCCCTCACACTGCGCAGCAGTGGAATACCTTTCGGGATGAGCTCTCTACGCTCTCAAGGATTTCGGTGCCAAGATGGCTTGGCCTTTCACCAGAATCCAGGGTCGAAATTCACGGTTTCTCGGATGCTTCTCAACTCGCGATGGCAGCGGTCGTTTACCTTCGAGTCACAAATTCAAAGAACAAATCTACCATCTCGTTCGTTAGCTCGAAAACAAAGGTCGCTCCTCTCAAGAGACTTACTATCCCTCGGCTGGAGCTTTCGGCTGCCCTGCTCCTCGCGAAACTGACCGATTACGTTCAGAGACAACTCGAATTGAAGGACGTACCGGTCTTTCTCTGGACCGACTCCTCGGTCACTCTCGCTTGGCTCCATTCGCATCCTTCGCGGTGGAAGGAGTACGTAAAAAATCGGGTTCAGCGCATTCAAGATCTGTCGGCCACTGCCCAATGGCGACTCGTGCCAGGGAAGGAAAATCCTGCCGATTGCGCTTCCAGGGGTCTCTCCGCTTCTCAATTAGCCAAGCACAAGTTGTGGTGGAACGGTCCGCCATGGCTTTTGAAACCGCCTGTAGAATGGCCCGCTCTAGTTTCCGAACCAGACCCAGCGGTACAACTCGAAGAAAGACCGGGGGTTCTTCTCGTAACACAAGCAAGGGAACCAGCGGTCTGGGATCTGGTCGATCGGTATTCGTCTCTATCGAAACTCCTCCGCGTAACCGCGATTTGCCAACGGTTCGTCTCCAGGCTGAAGAAAGTTCCGGATTCTTCTCTCGCGTACCCTCTTACCCCGGAGGATCTCGAAAAGGCCAGATATTTCTGGATCAAAGCTACTCAGGAAGAATACTTCTCGTCGGAATTGAAAACTTTGTCCAAGGGTGAAAGGCTCGGTAAATCGCATCCGCTTACGCGACTCACGGCATTCGTAGATCGTCAGGGTATTCTCAGGGTCGGGGGTCGTCTCAAATTTGCTCGAATCCCTGCAGAGAGCAAGCAGCAAGCAATTCTGCCTAGAAATTCACGCCTTGCTCACCTCGTAATTCATCAGGCACATCTCCGGACGCTGCACGGCGGGACGCAGCTCACTCTCGCCACGGTCAGGCAGGGGTATTGGGTCATTGGCGGCCGAGCGCCAGTGAGATCTTTCATTCTAAAGTGCGTTACTTGCGCACGTCAGCGCGGTCTACGAGCTCAGCAGTTAATGGGACAACTGCCATCGGCTCGGCTCTCTCCCACCCGTGCCTTCTTCAACACGGGTGTGGATTACGCAGGCCCGATTTTCTTAAAATCATGGAAGGGTCGCGGGCACAAATCGTACAAGGGGTGGTTAGTCATTTTCGTCTGTATGTCGACTTCTGCAGTTCATCTCGACGTCGTCTCGGACTATACCACGGAAGGGTTCATCTCGGCTTACCGACGATTTGTTTCGCGACGGGGTATCTGCAAAACTCTCCTCTCGGATCAGGGCACGAATTTCCTCGGGGCAGATCAGGAGCTCAGGAAGCTTTTCTCGGCCGGTTCAAGGGATGCCAAGGAATTGGCTCGGTTACTTCTCAAGGACGGGACTCGATGGTCGTTCACTCCACCTGGCGCGCCTCACTTCGGCGGGAAGTGGGAGGCGGCCGTAAAATCGGTCAAATTTCATCTTCGGAGAACGATCGGGGATACCCTTCTCTCCTACGAAGAGCTCAGCACCTTCTTGGCTCAAGTCGAGTCGGTATTGAATTCAAGGCCATTGGAACCTCTGTCAGAAGATCCGGACGATCTCGCGGTTCTGACACCGGGACACTTTCTCATCGGCGAGGCTCTGAACTCCATTCCAGAGCCGTCTTTAGAGGACGTCCCAATGGCAAGGCTCGACCGCTGGCAACTGGTTCAACAACGGTTCCAGTCCTTTTGGAAGCAGTGGTCAAGGGGATATCTCCAGCAGCTTCAGGCCATCTCCAAGTGGCATCATCCATCTCGGGCAATCAAGGTCGGCTCCATGGTTCTTCTCTCGGACGAACGGTTTCCGCCCTCCAAGTGGCCTCTAGCAAGGGTGCTAGAATTGCATCCGGGATCGGACGGACTCACCAGAGTGGTGACTTTAAAAACAGCCTTCTCTACTTTCACTCGGCCTATCTCTAAGCTTGTAGTTCTCCCGGTACCTCTCACCGAAGAATGGTCTAACACCCGTTTTGTTCCAGAATCTGGTCATCAACAGGTTGCTGACGGCGGGGGAGAATGTTCGGGAATCGGCCTCCCGACGACAAGGGGGTCATCTGTCGGATCGTCTCGGCGGCTCGACGGATCGCCGCGTTTCTGAGCACACCCGGACGCGGCGCGCCTGCGCGTCGCCATCTTGCAACCGGCTCGGCCACGCGCTCGAACCGGCTAGACGGCGTCGGCCATTACCTCGTGAATTGTCTCGACTCTAGCACGCGGTTCTCTTCTCTTGCTAAACGCCGGCGGCCATTGTGTTTCCCGCAACGGTTCTCGACGCGAAACGGATCATCTCTTCTCTCACCGGCTCTTACGCGCGTTATCGCACAGTCTCGGTTTTGTAGAATAGAATATAGTTTAAGTTAGAGTTAAGTGTTCTCGCGATCGCTAGTTTGTAAGAAGCCTTCATATCCCGGTCTTCTCGCACGTGGACACGAGGAAACCAGTAACGGACCTTCTCTTCCGCGTAGTAGCGCAGTAGTGTTTCTCGTTCGCGTTTACTATAAGGACTTCTGTGCGTAGTGTTTAAGACCCTAGGATTAATAAACTCTTGTGCATTTACGACCGTCGCCTCAACGTATTTCTTGTGCCTTCATCGCGTTTCCCTCTTCCCCCTTCGATCACCAGACGGATTATTACACTCGATCGGCACTTCTCGTAACAGCACGAAACGCGCGTTTTGTGCCAAAAGGAGAAATTCGGAGCGTAACACGCTCGTATTGTGCCAAAACTGAGCAAAAGCGGCGATTCTGTGCACGAAACGCACGTTTTGTGCCAAAACAGAGCAAAAGCGGCGATTCTGTGCACGAAACGCACGTTTTGTGCCAAAACTGAGCAAAAGCGGCGATTCTGTGCACGAAACACAGGATTTGTGCCAAAACTATGCAAAAGCGACGATTCTGTGCACGAAACGCAGGTTTCTATCCAAAACTGAGCAAAACCGGTGATTCTGTGCACGAAACGCACGTTTTATGCCATGAGGAGCAATTCGATGCGTGGAACGCACGTTTTGTGCCAAAACTGAGCAAAAGCGGCGATTCTATGCATGAAACGCTCGTTTTGTGCCAAAAATGAGCAAAAGCGGCGATTCTATGCTCGAAATGCACATTTTGTGCCAAAACTGAGCAAAAGCGGCGATTCTATGCTCGAAATGCACGTTTTGCCGCCAAAACTGAGCAAAAGCGGCGAATCTGTGCACGAAACGCACGTGTTGCGCCAAAACTGAACAAAAGCGGCGATTCTGTGCACGAAACGCACGTATTGTGCCAAAACTGAGCAAAAGCCGCGATTCTATGCTCGAAATGCACGTTTTGTGCCAAAACTGAGCATAAGCGGCGAAACTCTGCACGAAACGCAGGTTTTTATCCAAAACTGGGCAAAAGCGGCGAATCTGTGCACGAAACGCACGTTTTATGCCAAGAGGAGCAATTCGGAGCGTGGAACGCACGTTTTGTGCCAAAACTGAGCAAAAGCGGCGATTCTGTGCACGAAACGCACGTATTGTGCCAAAACTGAACAAAAGCGGCGATTCTATGCTCGAATGCACGGTTTGTGCCAAAACTGAGCAAAAGCGGCGATTCTGATCACGAAACGCACGTTATGTGCCAAAAGGAGAAATTCGGAGCGTAACACGCACGTTTTGTGCCAAAACTGAGTAAAAGCGGCGATTCTATTCACGAAATGCTCGTTTTGTGCCATACTGAGCAAAAGCGGCGATTCTGTGCACAAAGCGCACGTATTGTGCCAAAACTGAGCAAAAAAGCGATTCTGTGCACGAAACGCACGTTTTATGAAAAGAGGAGCAATTCGGTGCATGGAACGCACGTTTTGTGCCAAAACTGAGCAAAAGCGGCGATTCTGTGCACAAAACGCACGTTTTGTGCCAAAACTGAGCAAAAGCGGCGATTCTATGCACGAAAAGCACGTTTTGTGCCAAAACTGAGCATAAGGGGCGATTCTCTGCACGAAACGCAGGTTTTTATCCATAACTGAGCAAAAGCGGCGATTCTGTGCACGAAACGCACGTTTTATGCCAGGAGGAGCAATTCGGTGCGTGGAACGCACGTTTTGTACCAAAACTGAGCAAAAGCGGCGATTCTGTGCACGAAACGCACGTTTTGTGCTAAAACTGAGGAAAAGCGGCGATTCTGCGCACGAAACACGGGATTTGTGCCAAAACTGAGCAAAAGCGGCGATTCTGAGCACGAAACGCACGTTTTGTTCCAAAACTGAGCAAAAGCGGCGATTCTATGCACGAATCGCTCGTTTTGTGCCAAAACTGAGCAAAAGCGGCGATTCTGTGCAAGAAACACAGGATTTGTGCCAAAACTGAGCAAAAGCGGCGATTTTGTGCACGAAGCGCACGTTATGTGCCAAAAGGAGAAATTCGGAGCGCAAACCGCACGTTTTGTGCCAAAACTGGGCAAAAGCTGCGATTCTGTGCACTAAACACAGGATTTGTGCCAAAACTAAGCAAAAGCGACGATTCTGTGCACGAAACGCGCGTTTTGTGCCAAAACTGAGCAAAAGCGGCGATTCTATGCTCGAGATGCACGTATTGTGCCAAAACTGAGCAATAGCGGCGATTCTATGCTCGAAATGCACGTTTTGTGCCAAAACTGAGCAAAAGCGGCGATTCTGTGCACGAAACGCACGTTTTGTGCCAAAACTGAGCAAAAGCGGCGATTCTGTGCACGAAACACAGGATTTGTGCCAAAACTATGCAAAAGCGACGATTCTGTGCACGAAACGCAGGTTTCTATCCAAAACTGAGCAAAACCGGTGATTCTGTGCACGAAACGCACGTTTTATGCCATGAGGAGCAATTCGGTGCGTGGAACGCACGTTTTGTGCCAAAACTGAGCAAAAGCGGCGATTCTATGCATGAAACGCTCGTTTTGTGCCAAAAATGAGCAAAAGCGGCGATTCTATGCTCGAAATGCACATTTTGTGCCAAAACTGAGCAAAAGCGGCGATTCTATGCTCGAAATGCACGTTTTGCCGCCAAAACTGAGCAAAAGCGGCGAATCTGTGCACGAAACGCACGTTTTGTGCCAAAACTGAGCAAAACCGGTGATTCTGTGCACGAAACGCACGTTTTATGCCATGAGGAGCAATTCGGTGCGTGGAACGCACGTTTTGTGCCAAAACTGAGCAAAAGCGGCGATTCTATGCTCGAAATGCACATTTTGTGCCAAAACTGAGCAAAAGCGGCGATTCTATGCTCGAAATGCACGTTTTGCCGCCAAAACTGAGCAAAAGCGGCGATTCTGTGCACGAAACGCACGTATTGTGCCAAAACTGAGCAAAAGCCGCGATTCTATGCTCGAAATGCACGTTTTGTGCCAAAACTGAGCATAAGCGGCGAAACTCTGCACGAAACGCAGGTTTTTATCCAAAACTGGGCAAAAGCGGTGATTCTGTGCACGAAACGCACGTTTTATGCCAAGAGGAGCAATTCGGAGCGTGGAACGCACGTTTTGTGCCAAAACTGAGCAAAAGCGGCGATTCTGTGCACGAAACGCACGTATTGTGCAAAAGCTGAGCAATAGCGGCGATTCTGTGCACCAAGCGCACGTTATGTGCCAAAAGGAGAAATTCGGAGCGTAAAACGAACGTTTTGTGCCAAAACTGTTCAAAAGCGGCGATTCTGTGCACGAAACACAGGATTTGTGCCAAAACTAAGCAAAAGCGGCGATTCTGTGCACGAAACGCACGTTTTGTGCCAAAACTGAGCAAAAGCGGCGATTCTGTGCACGAAACGCACGTTTTGTGCCAAAACTGAGCAAAAGCGGCGATTCTGATCACGAAACGCACGTCATGTGCCAAAAGGAGAATATCGGACCGTAACACGCACGTTTTGTGCCAAAACTGAGTAAAAGCGGCGATTTTATGTACGAAACGCACGTTTTATGCCAAGAGGAGCAATTCGGTGCGTGGAACGCACGTTTTGTGCCAAAACTGAGCAAAAGCGGCGATTCTGTGCACGAAACGCACGTTTTGTGCCAAAACTGAGCAAAAGCCGCGATTCTGTGCACGAAACGCACGTTTTATGAGAAGAGGAGCAATTCGGTGCGTGGAACGCACGTTTTGTGCCAAACTGAGCAAAAGCGGCGATTCTGTGCACGAAACGCACGTTTTGCGCCAAAACTGAGCAAAAGCGGCGATTCTATGCACGAAACGCTCGTTCTGTGCCAAAACTGAGCAAAAGCGGCGATTCTGTGCACGAAACGCACGTTTTATGAAAAGAGGAGCAATTCGGTGCGTGGAACGCACGTTTTGTGCCAAAACTGAGCAAAAGCGGCGATTCTATGCACGAAACGCTCGTTTTGTGCCATACTGAGCAAAAGCGGCGATTCTGTGCACAAAGCGCACGTATTGTGCCAAAACTGAGCAAAAGCCGCGATTCTGTGCACGAAACGCACGTTTTATGAAATGAGGAGCAATTCGGTGCGTGGAACGCACGTTTTGTGCCAAAACTGAGCAAAAGCGGCGATTCTGTGCACGAAACGCACGTATTGTGCCAAAACTGAGCATAAGCGGCGATTCTCTGCACGAAACGCAGGTTTTTATCCAAAACTGAGCAAAAGCGGCGATTCTGTGCACGAAACGCACGTTCTATGCCAAGAGTAGCCATTCGGTGCGTGGAACGCACGTCTTGTGCCAAAACTGAGCAAAAGCGGCGATTCTGTGCACAAAACGCACGTTTTGTGCCAAAACTGAACAAAAGCGGCGATTCTATGCACGAAAAGCACGTTTTGTGCCAAAACTGAGCATAAGGGGCGATTCTCTGCACGAAACGCAGGTTTTTATCCAAAACTGAGCAAAAGCGGCGATTCTATGCTCGAAATGCACGTTTTGTGCCAAAACTGAGCAAAAGCGGCGATTCTGTGCACAAAGCGCACGTATTGTGCCAAAACTGAGCAAAAGCCGCGATTCTGTGCACGAAACGCACGTTTTATGAGAAGAGGAGCAATTCGGTGCGTGGAACGCACGTTTTGTGCCAAAACTGAGCAAAAGCGGCGATTCTGTGCACGAAACGCACGTTTTGTGCCAAAACTGAGCAAAAGCGGCGATTCTATGCACGAAACGCTCGTTTTGTGCCATACTGAGCAAAAGCGGCGATTCTGTGCACAAAGCGCACGTATTGTGCCAAAACTGAGCAAAAGCCGCGATTCTGTGCACGAAACGCACGTTTTATGAAAAGAGGAGCAATTCGGTGCGTGAAACGCACGTTTTGTTCCAAAACTGAGCAAAAGCGGCGATTCTGTGCACGAAACGCACGTATTGTGCCAAAACTGAGCATAAGCGGCGATTCTCTGCACGAAACGCAGGTTTTTATCCAAAACTGAGCAAAAGCGGCGATTCTGTGCACAAAACGCACGTTTTGTGCCAAAACTGAGCAAAAGCGGCGATTCTATGCACGAAAAGCACGTTTTGTGCCAAAACTGAGCATAAGGGGCGATTCTCTGCACGAAACGCAGGTTTTTATCCAAAACTGAGCAAAAGCGGCGATTCTGTGCACGAAACGCACGTTTTATGCCAAGAGGAGCAATTCGGTGCGTGGAACGCACGTTTTGTACCAAAACTGAGCAAAAGCGGCGATTCTGTGCACGAAACGCACGTTTTGTGCTAAAACTGAGGAAAAGCGGCGATTCTGCGCACGAAACACGGGATTTGTGCCAAAACTGAGCAAAAGCGGCGATTCTGAGCACGAAACGCTCGTTTTGTTCCAAAACTGAGCAAAAGCGGCGATTCTATGCACGAATCGCTCGTTTTGTGCCAAAACTGAGCAAAAGCGGCGATTCTGTGCAAGAAACACAGGATTTGTACCAAAACTGAGCAAAAGCGGCGATTTTGTGCACGAAGCGCACGTTATGTGCCAAAAGGAGAAATTCGGAGCGCAAACCGCAAGTTTTGTGCCAAAACTGGGCAAAAGCTGCGATTCTGTGCACGAAACACAGGATTTGTGCCAAAACTAAGCAAAAGCGACGATTCTGTGCACGAAACACAGGATTTGTGCCAAAACTATGCAAAAGCGACGATTCTGTGCACGAAACGCAGGTTTCTATCCAAAACTGAGCAAAAGCGGCGATTCTATCCTCGAAATGCACGTTTTGCCGCCAAAACTGAGCAAAAGCGGCGATTCTGTGCACGAAACGCACGTGTTGCGCCAAAACTGAACAAAAGCGGCGATTCTGTGCACGAAACGCACGTATTGTGCCAAAACTGAGCAAAAGCCGCGATTCTATGCTCGAAATGCACGTTTTGTGCCAAAACTGAGCAAAAGCGGCGATTCTGTGCACGAAACGCACGTTTTGTTGCGAAACTGAGCAAAAGCGGCGATTCTGAGCACGAAACGCACGTTTTTTCCAAAACTGAGCAAAAGCGGCGATTCTATATACGAATCGCTCGTTTTGTGCCAAAACTGAGTAAAAGCGGCGATTCTGTGCACGAAACGCACGTTTTGTTGCGAAACTGAGCAAAAACGGCGATTCTGTGTACGAAACGCACGTTTTGTTGCTAAACTGAGCAAAAGCGGCGATTCTGTGCACGAAACGCACGTATTGTGCCAAAACTGAACAAAAGCGGCGATTCTATGCTCGAATGCACGGTTTGTGCCAAAACTGAGCAAAAGCGGCGATTCTGATCACGAAACGCACGTTATGTGCCAAAAGGAGAAATTCGGAGCGTAACACGCACGTTTTGTGCCAAAACTGAGTAAAAGCGGCGATTCTATTCACGAAACGCTCGTTTTGTACCAGAACTGAGCAAAAGCGGCGATTCTGTGCACGAAGCGCACGTTTTGTGCCAAAACTGAGCAAAAGCGGCGATTCTGTGCACGAAACGCACGTTTTGTGCCAAAACAGAGCAAAAGCGGCGATTCTGTGCACGAAACGCACGTTTTGTGCCAAAACTGAGCAACAGCGGCGATTCTGTGCACGAAACGCACGTATTGTGCCAAAACTGAGCAAAAGCGGCGATTCTGTGCACGAAACGCACGTTTTGTGCCAAAACAGAGCAAAAGCGGCGATTCTGTGCACGAAACGCACGTTTTGTGCCAAAACTGAGCAACAGCGGCGATTCTGTGCACGCAACGCACGTTTTGTGCCAAAAGTGAGCAAAAGCGGCGATTCTGTGCACGAAACACAGGATTTGTGCCAAAACTATGCAAAAGCGACGATTCTGTACACGAAACGCACGTTTTGTGCCAAACCTGAGCAAAAGCGGCGATTCTGTGCACGAAACGCACGTTTTGTGCCAAAACTGAGCAAAAGCGGCGATTCTGTGCACACAGCGCACGTATTGTGCCAAAACTGAGCAAAAGCCGCGATTCTGTGCACGAAACGCACGTTTTATGAGAAGAGGAGCAATTCGGTGCGTGGAACGCACGTTTTGTGCCAAAACTGAGCAAAAGCGGCGATTCTGTGCACGAAACGCACGTTTTGTGCCAAAACTGAGCAAAAGCGGCGATTCTATGCACGAAACGCACGTTTTATGAGAAGAGGAGCAATTCGGTGCGTGGAACGCACGTTTTGTGCCAAAACTGAGCAAAAGCGGCGATTCTATCCTCGAAATGCACGTTTTGCCGCCAAAACTGAGCAAAAGCGGCGATTCTGTGCACGAAACGCACGTGTTGCGCCAAAACTGATCAAAAGCGGCGATTCTGTGCACGAAACGCACGTATTGTGCCAAAACTGAGCAAAAGCCGCGATTCTATGCTCGAAATGCACGTTTTGTGCCAAAACTGAGCAAAAGCGGCGATTCTGTGCACGAAACGCACGTTTTGTTGCGAAACTGAGCAAAAGCGGCGATTCTGAGCAAGAAACGCACGTTTTTTCCAAAACTGAGCAAAAGCGGCGATTCTATATACGAATCGCTCGTTTTGAGCCAAAACTGAGTAAAAGCGGCGATTCTGTGCACGAAACGCACGTTTTGTTGCGAAACTGAGCAAAAACGGCGATTCTGTGTACGAAACGCACGTTTTGTTGCTAAACTGAGCAAAAGCGGCGATTCTGTGCACGAAACGCACGTATTGTGCCAAAACTGAACAAAAGCGGCGATTCTATGCTCGAATGCACGGTTTGTGCCAAAACTGAGCAAAAGCGGCGATTCTGATCACGAAACGCACGTTATGTGCAAAAGGAGAAATTCGGAGCGTAACACGCACGTTTTGTGCCAAAACTGAGTAAAAGCGGCGATTCTATTCACGAAACGCTCGTTTTGTACCAGAACTGAGCAAAAGCGGCGATTCTGTGCACGAAACGCACGTTTTGTGCCAAAACAGAGCAAAAGCGGCGATTCTGTGCACGAAACGCACGTTTTGTGCCAAAACTGAGCAACAGCGGCGATTCTGTGCACGAAACGCACGTATTGTGCCAAAACTGAGCAAAAGCGGCGATTCTGTGCACGAAACGCACGTTTTGTGCCAAAACAGAGCAAAAGCGGCGATTCTGTGCACGAAACGCACGTTTTGTGCCAAAACTGAGCAACAGCGGCGATTCTGTGCACGCAACGCACGTTTTGTGCCAAAAGTGAGCAAAAGCGGCGATTCTGTGCACGAAACACAGGATTTGTGCCAAAACTATGCAAAAGCGACGATTCTGTACACGAAACGCACGTTTTGTGCCAAACCTGAGCAAAAGCGGCGATTCTGTGCACGAAACGCACGTTTTGTGCCAAAACTGAGCAAAAGCGGCGATTCTGTGCACACAGCGCACGTATTGTGCCAAAACTGAGCAAAAGCCGCGATTCTGTGCACGAAACGCACGTTTTATGAGAAGAGGAGCAATTCGGTGCGTGGAACGCACGTTTTGTGCCAAAACTGAGCAAAAGCGGCGATTCTGTGCACGAAACGCACGTTTTGTGCCAAAACTGAGCAAAAGCGGCGATTCTATGCACGAAACGCACGTTTTATGAGAAGAGGAGCAATTCGGTGCGTGGAACGCACGTTTTGTGCCAAAACTGAGCAAAAGCGGCGATTCTATCCTCGAAATGCACGTTTTGCCGCCAAAACTGAGCAAAAGCGGCGATTCTGTGCACGAAACGCACGTGTTGCGCCAAAACTGATCAAAAGCGGCGATTCTGTGCACGAAACGCACGTATTGTGCCAAAACTGAGCAAAAGCCGCGATTCTATGCTCGAAATGCACGTTTTGTGCCAAAACTGAGCAAAAGCGGCGATTCTGTGCACGAAACGCACGTTTTGTTGCGAAACTGAGCAAAAGCGGCGATTCTGAGCAAGAAACGCACGTTTTTTCCAAAACTGAGCAAAAGCGGCGATTCTATATACGAATCGCTCGTTTTGTGCCAAAACTGAGTAAAAGCGGCGATTCTGTGCACGAAACGCACGTTTTGTTGCGAAACTGAGCAAAAACGGCGATTCTGTGTACGAAACGCACGTTTTGTTGCTAAACTGAGCAAAAGCGGCGATTCTGTGCACGAAACGCACGTATTGTGCCAAAACTGAACAAAAGCGGCGATTCTGTGCTCGAATGCACGGTTTGTGCCAAAACTGAGCAAAAGCGGCGATTCTGATCACGAAACGCACGTTATGTGCAAAAGGAGAAATTCGGAGCGTAACACGCACGTTTTGTGCCAAAACTGAGTAAAAGCGGCGATTCTATTCACGAAACGCTCGTTTTGTACCAGAACTGAGCAAAAGCGGCGATTCTGTGCACGAAGCGCACGTTTTGTGCCAAAACTGAGCAAAAGCGGCGATTCTGTGCACGAAACGCACGTTTTGTGCCAAAACAGAGCAAAAGCGGCGATTCTGTGCACGAAACGCACGTTTTGTGCCAAAACTGAGCAACAGCGGCGATTCTGTGCACGAAACGCACGTATTGTGCCAAAACTGAGCAAAAGCGGCGATTCTGTGCACGAAACGCACGTTTTGTGCCAAAACAGAGCAAAAGCGGCGATTCTGTGCACGAAACGCACGTTTTGTGCCAAAACTGAGCAACAGCGGCGATTCTGTGCACGCAACGCACGTTTTGTGCCAAAAGTGAGCAAAAGCGGCGATTCTGTGCACGAAACACAGGATTTGTGCCAAAACTATGCAAAAGCGACGATTCTGTACACGAAACGCACGTTTTGTGCCAAACCTGAGCAAAAGCGGCGATTCTGTGCACGAAACGCACGTTTTGTGCCAAAACTGAGCAAAAGCGGCGATTCTGTGCACAAAGCGCACGTATTGTGCCAAAACTGAGCAAAAGCCGCGATTCTGTGCACGAAACGCACGTTTTATGAGAAGAGGAGCAATTCGGTGCGTGGAACGCACGTTTTGTGCCAAAACTGAGCAAAAGCGGCGATTCTGTGCACGAAACGCACGTTTTGTGCCAAAACTGAGCAAAAGCGGCGATTCTATGCACGAAACGCTCGTTCTGTGCCAAAACTGAGCTAAAGCGGCGATTCTGTGCACAAAGCGCACGTATTGTGCCAAAACTGAGGAAAAGCCGCGATTCTGTGCACGAAACGCACGTTTTATGAAAAGAGGAGCAATTCGGTGCGCGGAACGCACGTTTTGTGCCAAAACTGAGCAAAAGCGGCGATTCTGTGCACGAAACGCACGTTTTGTGCCAAAACTGAGCAAAAGCGGCGATTCTATGCATGAAACGCTCGTTTTGTGCCATACTGAGCAAAAGCGGCGATTCTGTGCACAAAGCGCACGTATTGTGCCAAAACTGAGCAAAAGCCGCGATTCTGTGCACGAAACGCACGTTTTGTGCCAAAACTGAGTAAAAGCGGCGATTCTGTGCACGAAACGCACGTTTTGTGCCAAAACTGAGCAAAAGCGGCGATTCTGATCACGAAACGCACGTCATGTGCCAAAACGAGAATATCGGACCGTAACACGCACGTTTTGTTCCAAAACTGAGTAAAAGCGGCGATTTTATGTACGAAACGCACGTTTTATGCCAAGAGGAGCAATTCGGTGCGTGGTACGCACGTTTTGTGCCAAAACTGAGCAAAAGCGGCGATTCTGTGCACGAAACGCACGTTTTGTGCCAAAACTGAGCAAAAGCCGCGATTCTGTGCACGAAACGCACGTTTTATGAGAAGAGGAGCAATTCGGTGCGTGGAACGCACGTTTTGTGCCAAAGCTGAGCAAAAGCGGCGATCCTGTGCATGAAACGCACGTATTGTGCCAAAACTGAGCATAAGCGGCGATTCTCTGCACGGAACGCAGGTTTTTATCCAAAACTGAGCAAAAGCGGCGATTCTGTGCACAAAACGCACGTTTTGTGCCAAAACTGAGCAAAAGCGGCGATTCTATGCACGAAAAGCACGTTTTGTGCCAAAACTGAGCATAAGGGGCGATTCTCTGCACGAAACGCAGGTTTTTATCCAAAACTGAGCAAAAGCGGCGATTCTGTGCACGAAACGCACGTTTTATGCCAAGAGGAGCAATTCGGTGCGTGGAACGCACGTTTTGTACCAAAACTGAGCAAAAGCGGCGATTCTGTGCACGAAACGCACGTTTTGTGCTAAAACTGAGGAGAAGCGGCGATTCTGCGCACGAAACACGGGATTTGTGCCAAAACTGAGCAAAAGCGGCGATTCTGAGCACGAAACGCACGTTTTGTTCCAAAACTGAGCAAAAGCGGCGATTCTATGCACGAATCGCTCGTTTTGTGCCAAAACTGAGCAAAAGCGGCGATTCTGTGCAAGAAACACAGGATTTGTTCCAAAACTGAGCAAAAGCGGCGATTTTGTGCACGAAGCGCACGTTATGTGCCAAAAGGAGAAATTCGGAGCGCAAACCGCACGTTTTGTGCCAAAACTGGGCAAAAGCTGCGATTCTGTGCACGAAACACAGGATTTGTGCCAAAACTAAGCAAAAGCGACGATTCTGTGCACGAAACACAGGATTTGTGCCAAAACTATGCAAAAGCGACGATTCTGTGCACGAAACGCAGGTTTCTATCCAAAACTGAGCAAAAGCGGCGATTCTATCCTCGAAATGCACGTTTTGCCGCCAAAACTGAGCAAAAGCGGCGATTCTGTGCACGAAACGCACGTGTTGCGCCAAAACTGAACAAAAGCGGCGATTCTGTGCACGAAACGCACGTATTGTGCCAAAACTGAGCAAAAGCCGCGATTCTATGCTCGAAATGCACGTTTTGTGCCAAAACTGAGCAAAAGCGGCGATTCTGTGCACAAAGCGCACGTATTGTGCCAAAACTGAGCAAAAGCCGCGATTCTGTGCACGAAACGCACGTTTTATGAGAAGAGGAGCAATTCGGTGCGCGGAACGCACGTTTTGTGCCAAAACTGAGCAAAAGCGGCGATTCTGTGCACGAAACGCACGTTTTGTGCCAAAACTGAGCAAAAGCGGCGATTCTATGCACGAAAAGCACGTTTTGTGCCAAAACTGAGCATAAGGGGCGATTCTCTGCACGAAACGCAGGTTTTTATCCAAAACTGAGCAAAAGCGGCGATTCTGTGCACGAAACGCACGTTTTATGCCAAGAGGAGCAATTCGGTGCGTGGAACGCACGTTTTGTACCAAAACTGAGCAAAAGCGGCGATTCTGTGCACGAAACGCACGTTTTGTGCTAAAACTGAGGAGAAGCGGCGATTATGCGCACGAAACACGGGATTTGTGCCAAAACTGAGCAAAAGCGGCGATTCTGAGCACGAAACGCACGTTTTGTTCCAAAACTGAGCAAAAGCGGCGATTCTATGCACGAATCGCTCGTTTTGTGCCAAAACTGAGCAAAAGCGGCGATTCTGTGCAAGAAACACAGGATTTGTACCAAAACTGAGCAAAAGCGGCGATTTTGTGCACGAAGCGCACGTTATGTGCCAAAAGGAGAAATTCGGAGCGCAAACCGCACGTTTTGTGCCAAAACTGGGCAAAAGCTGCGATTCTGTGCACGAAACACAGGATTTGTGCCAAAACTAAGCAAAAGCGACGATTCTGTGCACGAAACGCGCGTTTTGTGCCAAAACTGAGCAAAAGCGGCGATTCTATGCTCGAGATGCACGTATTGTGCCAAAACTGAGCAATAGCGGCGATTCTATGCTCGAAATGCACGTTTTGTGCCAAAACTGAGCAAAAGCGGCGATTCTGTGCACGAAACGCACGTTTTGTTGCGAAACTGAGCAAAAGCGGCGATTCTGAGCACGAAACGCACGTTTTGTTCCAAAACTGAGCAAAAGCGGCGATTCTATATACGAATCGCTCGTTTTGTGCCAAAACTGAGTAAAAGCGGCGATTCTGTGCACGAAACGCACGTTTTGTTGCGAAACTGAGCAAAAACGGCGATTCTGTGTACGAAACGCACGTTTTGTTGCTAAACTGAGCAAAAGCGGCGATTCTGTGCACGAAACGCACGTATTGTGCCAAAACTGAACAAAAGCGGCGATTCTATGCTCGAATGCACGGTTTGTGCCAAAACTGAGCAAAAGCGGCGATTCTGATCACGAAACGCACGTTATGTGCCAAAAGGAGAAATTCGGAGCGTAACACGCACGTTTTGTGCCAAAACTGAGTAAAAGCGGCGATTCTATTCACGAAACGCTCGTTTTGTACCAGAACTGAGCAAAAGCGGCGATTCTGTGCACGAAGCGCACGTTTTGTGCCAAAACTGAGCAAAAGCGGCGATTCTGTGCACGAAACGCACGTTTTGTTGCGAAACTGAGCAAAAACGGCGATTCTGTGTACGAAACGCACGTTTTGTTGCTAAACTGAGCAAAAGCGGCGATTCTGTGCACGAAACGCACGTATTGTGCCAAAACTGAACAAAAGCGGCGATTCTATGCTCGAATGCACGGTTTGTGCCAAAACTGAGCAAAAGCGGCGATTCTGTGCACGAAACGCACGTTTTGTGCTAAAACTGAGGAGAAGCGGCGATTCTGCGCACGAAACACGGGATTTGTGCCAAAACTGAGCAAAAGCGGCGATTCTGAGCACGAAACGCACGTTTTGTTCCAAAACTGAGCAAAAGCGGCGATTCTATGCACGAATCGCTCGTTTTGTGCCAAAACTGAGCAAAAGCGGCGATTCTGTGCAAGAAACACAGGATTTGTACCAAAACTGAGCAAAAGCGGCGATTTTGTGCACGAAGCGCACGTTATGTGCCAAAAGGAAAAATTCGGAGCGCAAACCGCACGTTTTGTGCCAAAACTGGGCAAAAGCTGCGATTCTGTGCACGAAACACAGGATTTGTGCCAAAACTAAGCAAAAGCGACGATTCTGTGCACGAAACGCGCGTTTTGTGCCAAAACTGAGCAAAAGCGGCGATTCTATGCTCGAGATGCACGTATTGTTCCAAAACTGAGCAAAAGCGGCGATTCTGTGCACGAAACGCACGTATTGTGCCAAAACTGAGCATAAGCGGCGATTCTCTGCACGGAACGCAGGTTTTTATCCAAAACTGAGCAAAAGCGGCGATTCTGTGCACAAAACGCACGTTTTGTGCCAAAACTGAGCAAAAGCGGCGATTCTGTGCACGTAACGCACGTTTTGTGCCAAAACTGAGCAAAAGCGGCGAGTCTGTGCATGAAACGCATGTTTTGTGGCAGAAGGAGCAGTTCTGTGCACGTAACGCTCGTTTTGAGCCAAAACTGAGCCAAAGCGGCGAT
Organism: Stelis phaeoptera; assembly: GCA_943735885.1. Classification (NCBI taxonomy): domain Eukaryota; kingdom Metazoa; phylum Arthropoda; class Insecta; order Hymenoptera; family Megachilidae; genus Stelis; species Stelis phaeoptera. Next base: position 558,163 of record CALSEM010000021.1, read on the forward strand.
TCTGTGCGCGAAACGCTCGTTTTGAGAAAAAACCGAGCAAAAGCGGCGATTCTGTGCACGTAACGCTCGTTCTGAGCCAAAACTGAGCAAAATCGGCGATTCTGTGCACGAAACGCACGTTTTGTGCTGAAACCGAGCAAAAGCGGCGATTCTGTGCACGAAACGCTCGCTTTGAGCCAAAAGTGAGCAAAAGCGGCGATTCAGTGCATGAAAGGCACGTTTTTTGGCTGAGGGAGTAGTTCTGTGCACGTAACGCACGTTTTGTGCCAAAACTGAGCAAAAGCGGCGATTATGTGCACGAATAACCCGTTTTGTGCCACAACTGAGCAAAAGCGGCGATTCTGTGCACGAAACGCACGTTTTGTGCCAAAACTGAGCAAAAGCGGCCATTCTGTGCACGAAACGCGCGTTAAGTGCCAAACTGGGCAAAGTCGGCGATTCTGTGCACGAAACGCACGTTTTGTGCCAAAACTGAGCAAAAGTGGCGATTATGTGCACGAAACACACGTTTTGTGCCAAAACTGAGCAAAAGCGGCGATTCTGCGCACGAAGTGCACGTTTTGTGCCATAGCTGAGCAAAAGCGGTGATTCTGTGCACGAAAGGCTCGTTTTGAGCCAATACTGAGCAAAAGCGGCGATTCTGTGCGCGAAACGCGCGTTTTGATCCAAAACTGAGCAAAAGCGGCGATTCTGTGCACGAATCGCACGTTTTGTGAGAAAAGGAGCAATTCGGTGTGTGAAACGCACGTTTTGTGCCAAAACGGAGTAAAAGCGGCGATTCTGTGCGCGAAACGCTCGTTTGGATCCAAAACTGAGCAAAAGCGGCGATTCTGTGCACGAAACGCACGTTTTGTGAGAAAAGGAGCAATTCGGTGTGTGAAACGCACGTTTTGTGCCAAAACGGAGTAAAAGCGGCGATTCTGTGCGCGAAACGCTCGTTTGGATCCAAAACTGAGCAAAAGCGGCGATTCTGTGCACGAAACGCTCGCTTTGAGCCAAAAGTGAGCAAAAGCGGCGATTCTGTGCACGAAACGCACGTTTTGTGATAAGACTGAGCAAAACAAACGATTCTGTGCATGACACGCACGTTTTATGCCAAAACTGAGCAAAAGCGGCGATTCTGTGCATGAAAGGCACGTTTTTTGGCTGAGGGAGCAGTTCTGTGCACGTAACGCTCGTTTTGAGCCAAAACTGAGCAAAAGCGGCGATTCTGTGCGCGAAACGCTCGTTTTGTGCCAAAACTGAGCAAAAGCGGCGATTCTGTGCACGAATAACACGTTTTGTGCCACAACTGAGCAAAAGCGGCGATTCTGTGCACGAAACACTCGCTCTGTGGCAAAAGGAGCAATTCGGTGTGTGAAACGCACGTTTTGTGCCAAAACTGAGCAAAAGCGGCGATTCTGTGCACGAAACGCACGTTTTGTGCCAAAACTAAGCAAAAGCAGCGATTCTGTGCACGAAACACACGTTCTGTGCCACAACTGAGCAAAAGCGGCCATTCTGTGCACGAAACGCACGTTTTGTGCCAAAACTGAGCAAAAGCGGCGATTCTGTGCACGAAACGCACGTTTTGTGCCATAGTTGAGCAAAAGCAGCGATTTTGTTCACGAAACGCACGTTTTGTGCCAAAACTGAGCAAAAGAGGCGATTCTGTGCACGAAACGCACGTTTTGTGCCAAAACTGAACAAAAGCGGCCATCTTGTGCACGAAACGCACGCTTTGTGCCAAAACTGAGCAAAAGCAGTGATTCTGTGCACGAAACACACGTTTTGTGCCAAAACTGAGCAAAAGAGACGATTCTGTGCACGAAACGCACGTTTTGTGCCAAAACTGAGCAAAAGCGGCGATTTTGTTCACGAAACGCACGTTTTGTGCCAAAACTGAGCAAAAGCAGTGATTCTGTGCACGAAACACACGTTCTGTGCCATAACTGTGCAAAAGCGGCGATTCTGTGCACGAAACGCTCGCTTTGAGCCAAAAGTGAGCAAAAGCGGCGATTCTGTTCACGAAACGCACGTTTTGTGATAAAACTGAGCAAAACCAACGATTCTGTGCATAACACGCACGTTTTATGCCAAAACTGAGCAAAAGCGGCGATTCGGTGCAGGAAACGCACGTTTTGTGCCAAAAGGAGCAATTCGGTGTGTGAAACGCACGTTTTGTGCCATAACGGAATAAAAGCGGCGATTCTGTGCGCGAAACGCACGTTTTGTGCCAACAGGAGCAGTTCGCTGTGTGAAACGCACGTTTTGTGCCAAAACGGAATAAAAGCGGCGACTCTGTGCACGAATAACACGTTTTGTGCCACAACTGAGCAAAAGCGGCGGTTCTGTGCACGAAACGCAGGTTCTGTGCCAAAACTGAGCAAAAGCGGCCATTCTGTGCACGAAACGCACGTTTTGTGCCAAAACTGAGCAAAAGCGGCGATTCTGTGCATGAAAGGCACGTTTTGTGGCTGAGGGAGCAGTTCTGTGCACGTACCGCTCGTTTTGAGCCAAAACTGAGCAAAAGCGGCGATTGTGTGCGCGAAACGCTCGTTTTGAGCCAAAACCGAGCAAAAGCGGCGATTCTGAGCACGTAACGCTCGTTTTGAGCCAAAACTGAGCAAAATCGGCGATTCTGCGCACGAAACGTACGTTTTGTGCCGAAACCGAGCAAATTCGGCGATTCTGTGCACAAAATGCTCGTTTTGAGCCAAAACTGAGCAGAATCGGCGATTGTGTGCACGAAACGCTCGTTTTGACCCAAAACTGAGGAAAGGCGGCGATTCTGTGCACGAAACGCACGTTTTGTGCCAAAACTGAGCAAAAGCGGCGATTCTGTGCCCGAAACGCACGTTTTGTGCCAAAACTGAGCAAAAGCGGCGAGTCTGTGCATGAAACGCACGTTTTGTGGCAGAAGGAGCAGTTCTGTGCACGTAACGCTCGTTTTGAGCCAAAACTGAGCCAAAGCGGCGATTCTGTGCGCGAAACGCTCGTTTTGAGAAAAAACCGAGCAAAAGCGGCGATTCTGTGCACGTAACGCTCGTTCTGAGCCAAAACTGAGCAAAATCGGCGATTCTGTGCACGAAACGCACGTTTTGTGCTGAAACCGAGCAAAAGCGGCGATTCTGTGCACGAAACGCTCGCTTTGAGCCAAAAGTGAGCAAAAGCGGCGATTCTGTGCATGAAAGGCACGTTTTTTGGCTGAGGGAGTAGTTCTGTGCACGTAACGCACGTTTTGTGCCAAAACTGAGCAAAAGCGGCGATTATGTGCACGAATAACCCGTTTTGTGCCACAACTGAGCAAAAGCGGCGATTCTGTGCACGAAACGCACGTATTGTGCCAAAACTGAGCAAAAGCGGCGATTCTATGCACGAAAAGCACGTTATGTGCCAAAACTGAGCATAAGCGGCGATTCTCTGCACGAAACGCAGGTTTTTATCCAAAACTGAGCAAAAGCGGCGATTCTGTGCACGAAACACAGGATTTGTGCCAAACCTAAGCAAAAGCGACGATTCTGTCCACGAAACGCACGTTTTGTGCCAAAACTGAGCAAAAGCGGCGATTCTGTGCACGAAACGCACGTTTTGTGCCAAAACTGAGCAAAAGCGGCGATTTTGTGCACAAACCGCACGTATTGTGCCAAAACTGAGCAAAAGCCGCGATTCTGTGCACGAAACGCACGTTTTATGAAAAGAGGAGCAATTCGGTTCGTGGAACGCACGTTTTGTGCCAAAACAGAGCAAAAGCGGCGATTCTGTGCACGAAACGCACGTTTTGCGCCAAACCTGAGCAAAAGCGACGATTCTGTGCACGAAACGCAGGTTTCAATCCAAAACTGAGCAAAACCGGCGATTCTGTGCACGAAACGCACGTTTTATGCCATGAGGAGCAATTCGGTGCGTGGAACGCACGTTTTGTGCCAAAACTGGGCAAAAGCGGCGATTCTGTGCACGAAACACAGGATTTGTGCCAAACCTAAGCAAAAGCGGCGATTCTGTGCACGAAACGCACGTATTGTGCCAAAACTGAGCAAAAGCGGCGTTTCTATGCTCGAAATGCACGTTTTGTGCCAAAACTGAGCATAAGCGGCGATTCTCTGCACGAAACGCAGGTTTTTATCCAAAACTGGGCAAAAGCGGCGATTCTGAGCACGAAACGCACGTTTTATGCCAAGAGGAGCAATTCGGTTCGTGGAACGCACGTTTTGTGCCAAAACTGAGGAAAAGCGGCGATTCTATGCTCGAAATGCACGTTTTGTGCCAAAACTGAGCAATAGCGGAAATTCTATGCTCGAAATGCACGTTTTGTGCCAAAACTGAGCAAAGGCGGCGATTCTGAGCACGAAACGCACGTTTTGTTCCAAAACTGAGCAAAAGCGGCGATTCTATATACGAATCGCTCGTTTTGTGCCAAAACTGAGCAAAAGCGGCGATTCTGTGCACGAAACGCACGTTTTGTTGCGAAACTGAGCAAAAACGGCGATTCTGTGTACGAAACGCACGTTTTGTTGCAAAACTGAGCAAAAGCGGCGATTCTGTGCTCGAAACGCACGTATTGTACCAAAACTGAGCAAAAGCGGCGATTCGGTGCCCGAAACGCACGTTTTATGCCAAGAGAAGCAATTCGGTGCGTGGAACGCACGTTTTGTGCCAAAACTGAGCAAAAGCGGCGATTCTGTGCGCAATCCGCACGTTTTGTGCCAAAACTGAGCATAAGCGGCGATTCTATGCACGAAAAGCACGTTTTGTGCCAAAACTGAGCAAAAGCGGCGATTCTGTGCACGAAACGCACGTGTTGCGCCAAAACTGAACAAAAGCGGCGATTCTGTGCACGAAACACAGGATTTGTGCCAAAACTGAGCATAAGCGGCGATTCTCTGCACGAAACGCAGGTTTTTATCCAAAACTGAGCAAAAGCGGCGATTCTGTGCACGGAACGCACGTTTTATGCCAAGAGGAGCAATTCGGTGCGTGGAACGCACGTTTTGTGCCAAAACTGAGCAAAAGCGGCGATTCTGTGCACGAAACGCACGTTTTGTGCCAAAACTGAGCAAAAGCGGCGATTCTATGCACGAAACGCTCGTTTTGTGCCAAAACTGAGCAAAAGCGGCGATTCTGTGCACGACACGCACGTATTGTGCCAAAACTGAGCAAAAGCGGCGATTCTATGCTCGAAATGCAGGTTTTGTGCCAAAACTGAGCAAAAGCGGCGATTCTGTGCACGAAACGCACGTATTGTGCCAAAGATGAGCAAAAGCGGCGATTCTGTGCACGAAGCGCACGTTTTATGCCAAAAGGAGAAATTCGGAGCGTAAAACGCACGCTTTGTGCCAAAACTGAGCAAAAGCGGCGATTCTGTGCACGAAACGCACGTATTGTGCCAAAACTGAGCAAAAGCGGCGATTCTATGCTCGAAATGCACGTTTTGTGCAAAACTGAGCAAAAGCGGCGATTCTGTGCACGAAACGCACGTATTGTGCCAAAACTGAGCAAAAGCGGCGATTCTATGCACGAAACGCACGTTTTATGCCAAGAGGAGCAATTCGGTGCGTGGAACGCACGTTTTGTGCCAAAACTGAGCAAAAGCGGCGATTCTGTGCACGAAACGCACGTTTTGCGCCAAACCTGAGCAAAAGCGGCGATTCTGTGCACGCAACGCACGTTTTGTGCCAAAACTGAGCAAAAGCGGCGATTCTGTGCACGAAACACAGGATTTGTGCCAAAACTAAGCAAAAGCGACGATTCTGTGCACGAAACGCAGGTTTCTATCCAAAACTGAGCAAAACCGGCGATTCTGTGCACGAAACGCACGTTTTACGCCATGAGGAGCAATTCGGTGCGTGGAACGCACGTTTTGTGCCAAAACTGGGCAAAAGCGGCGATTCTGTGCACGAAACACAGGATTTGTGCCAAACCTAAGCAAAAGCGACGATTCTGTCCACGAAACGCACGTTTTGTGCCAAAACTGAGCAAAAGCGGTGATTCTGTGCACGAAACGCACGTTTTGTGCCATAACTGAGCAAAAGCGGCGATTTTGTGCACAAAGCGCACGTATTGTGCCAAAACTGAGCAAAAGCCGCGATTCTGTGCACGAAACGCACGTTTTATGAAAAGAGGAGCAATTCAGTTCGTGGAACGCACGTTTTGTGCCAAAACTGAGCAATAGCGGCGATTCTATGCTCGAAATGCACGTTTTGTGCCAAAACTGAGCAAAAGCGGCGATTCTGAGCACGAAACGCACGTTTTGTTCCAAAACTGAGCAAAAGCGGCGATTCTATATACGAATCGCTCGTTTTGTGCCAAAACTGAGCAAAAGCGGCGATTCTGTGCACGAAGCGCACGTTTTATGCCAAAAGGAGAAATTCGGAGCGTAAAACGCACGTTTTGTGCCAAAACTGAGCAAAAGCGGCGATTCTGTGCACGAAACGCACGTATTGTGCCAAAACTGAGCAAAAGCGGCGATTCTATGCTCGAAATGCACGTTTTGTGCAAAACTGAGCAAAAGCGGCGATTCTGTGCACGAAACGCACGTATTGTGCCAAAACTGAGCAAAAGCGGCGATTCTATGCACGAAACGCACGTTTTATGCCAAGAGGAGCAATTCGGTGCGTGGAACGCACGTTTTGTGCCAAAACTGAGCAAAAGCGGCGATTCTGTGCACGAAACGCACGTTTTGCGCCAAACCTGAGCAAAAGCGGCGATTCTGTGCACGCAACGCACGTTTTGTGCCAAAACTGAGCAAAAGCGGCGATTCTGTGCACGAAACACAGGATTTGTGCCAAAACTAAGCAAAAGCGACGATTCTGTGCACGAAACGCAGGTTTCTATCCAAAACTGAGCAAAACCGGCGATTCTGTGCACGAAACGCACGTTTTACGCCATGAGGAGCAATTCGGTGCGTGGAACGCACGTTTTGTGCCAAAACTGGGCAAAAGCGGCGATTCTGTGCACGAAACACAGGATTTGTGCCAAACCTCAGCAAAAGCGACGATTCTGTCCACGAAACGCACGTTTTGTGCCAAAACTGAGCAAAAGCGGTGATTCTGTGCACGAAACGCACGTTTTGTGCCATAACTGAGCAAAAGCGGCGATTTTGTGCACAAAGCGCACGTATTGTGCCAAAACTGAGCAAAAGCCGCGATTCTGTGCACGAAACGCACGTTTTATGAAAAGAGGAGCAATTCAGTTCGTGGAACGCACGTTTTGTGCCAAAACTGAGCAATAGCGGCGATTCTATGCTCGAAATGCACGTTTTGTGCCAAAACTGAGCAAAAGCGGCGATTCTGAGCACGAAACGCACGTTTTGTTCCAAAACTGAGCAAAAGCGGCGATTCTATATACGAATCGCTCGTTTTGTGCCAAAACTGAGCAAAAGCGGCGATTCTGTGCACGAAACGCACGTTTTGTTGCGAAACTGAGCAAAAACGGCGATTCTGTGTACGAAACGTACGTTTTGTTGCAAAACTGAGCAAAATCGGCGATTCTGTGCTCGAAACGCACGTATTGTGCCAAAACTGAGCAAAAGCGGCGATACTATGCTCGAAATGCACGTTTTGTGCCAAAACTGAGCAAAAGCGGCGATTCTGATCACGAAACGCACGTTATGTGCCAAAAGGAGAAATTCGGAGCGTAACACGCTCGTTTTGTGCCAAAACTGAGTAAAAGCGGCGATTCTATACACGAAACGCTCGTTTTGTAAAAAAACAGAGCAAAAGCGGCGATTCTATGCTCGAAATGCACATTTTGTGCCAAAACTGAGCAAAAGCGGCGATTCTATGCTCGAAATGCACGTTTTGCAGCCAAAACTGAGCAAAAGCCGCGATTCTGTGCACGAAACGCACGTTTTATGAAAAGAGGAGCAATTCAGTTCGTGGAACGCACGTTTTGTGCCAAAACTGAGCAATAGCGGCGATTCTATGCTCGAAATGCACGTTTTGTGCCAAAACTGAGCAAAAGCGGCGATTCTGAGCACGAAACGCACGTTTTGTTCCAAAACTGAGCAAAAGCGGCGATTCTATATACGAATCGCTCGTTTTGTGCCAAAACTGAGCAAAAGCGGCGATTCTGTGCACGAAACGCACGTTTTGTTGCGAAACTGAGCAAAAACGGCGATTCTGTGTACGAAACGTACGTTTTGTTGCAAAACTGAGCAAAATCGGCGATTCTGTGCTCGAAACGCACGTATTGTGCCAAAACTGAGCAAAAGCGGCGATACTATGCTCGAAATGCACGTTTTGTGCCAAAACTGAGCAAAAGCGGCGATTCTGATCACGAAACGCACGTTATGTGCCAAAAGGAGAAATTCGGAGCGTAACACGCACGTTTTGTGCCAAAACTGAGTAAAAGCGGCGATTCTATACACGAAACGCTCGTTTTGTAAAAAAACAGAGCAAAAGCGGCGATTCTATGCTCGAAATGCACATTTTGTGCCAAAACTGAGCAAAAGCGGCGATTCTATGCTCGAAATGCACGTTTTGCAGCCAAAACTGAGCAAAAGCGGCGATTCTGTGCACGAAACGCACGTTTTATGAAAAGAGGAGCAATTCGGTTCGTGGAACGCACGTTTTGTGCCAAAACTGAGCAAAAGCGGCGATTCTATGCTCGAAATGCACGTTTTGTGCCAAAACTGAGCATAACCGGCGATTCTCTGCACGAAACGCAGGTTTTTATCCAAAACTGAGCAAAAGCGGCGATTCTGTGCACGAAACGCACGTTTTACGCCAAGAGGAGCAATTCGGTGCGTGGAACGCTCGTTTTGTGCCAAAGCTGAGCAAAAGCGGCGATTCTGTGCACGAAACGCACGTTTTGTGCCAAAACTGAGCAAAAGCGGCGATTCTATGCACGAAACGCTCGTTTTGTGCCAAAACTGAGCAAAAGCGGCGATTCTGAGCACGAAGCGCACGTTATGTGCCAAAAGGAGAAATTCGGAGCGCAAAACGCACGTTTTGTGTCAAAACTGGGCTAAAGCGGCGATTCTGTGCACGAAACACAGGATTTGTGCCAAAACGAAGCAAAAGCGACGATTCTGTGCACGAAACGCACGTTTTGTGCCAAAACTGAGCAAAAGCGGCGATTCTGTGCACGAACCGCACGTTTTGTGCCAAAACTGAGCAAAAGCGGCAATTCTATGCACGAAAGGCACGTTTTGTGCCAAAACTGAGCATAAGCGGCGATTCTCTGCACGAAACGCAGGTTTCTATCCAAAACTGAGCAAAAGCGGCGATTCTGTGCACGAAACGCACGTTATGTGCCAAAAGGAGACATCCGGAGCGTAAAACGCACGTTTTATCCCAAAACTGGGCAAAAGCGGCGATTCTGTGCACGAAACACAGTATTTGTGACAAAACTAAGCAAAAGTGAGGATTCTGTGCACGAAACGCACGTTTTGTGCCAAAACTGAGCATAAGCGGCGATTCTCTGCACGAAACGCAGGTTTTTATCCAAAACTGAGCGAAAGCGGCGATTCTGTGCACGAAACGCACGTTTTATGCCAAGAGGAGCAATTCGGTGCGTGGAACGCACGTTTTGTGCCAAAACTGAGCAAAAGCGGCGAATCTGTGCACGAAACGCACGTTTTGTGCCAAAACAGAGCAAAAGCGGCGATTCTGTGCACGAAACGCACGTTTTGTGCCAAACCTGAGCAAAAGCGGCGATTCTGTGCACGAAACGCACGTTTTGTGCCAAAACAGAGCAAAAGCGGCGATTCTGGGCACCAAACGCACGTTTTGTGCCAAACCTGAGCAAAAGCGGCGATTCTGTGCACGCAACGCACGCTTTGTGCCAAAACTGAGCAAAAGCGGCGATTCTGTGCACGAAACACAGGATTTGTGCCAAAACTAAGTAAAAGCGACGATTCTGTGCACGAAACGCACGTTTTGTTGCGAAACTGAGCAAAAACGGCGATTCTGTGTACGAAACGTACGTTTTGTTGCAAAACTGAGCAAAATCGGCGATTCTGTGCTCGAAACGCACGTATTGTGCCAAAACTGAGCAAAAGCGGCGATACTATGCTCGAAATGCACGTTTTGTGCCAAACTGAGCAATAGCGGCGATTCTATGCTCGAAATGCACGTTTTGTGCCAAAACTGAGCAATAGCGGCGATTCTATGCTCGAAATGCACGTTTTGTGCCAAAACTGAGCAAAAGCGGCGATTCTGAGCACGAAACGCACGTTTTGTTCAAAAACTGAGCAAAAGCGGCGATTCTATATACGAATCGCTCGTTTTGTGCCAAAACTGAGCAAAAGCGGCGATTCTGTGCACGAAACGCACGTTTTGTTGCGAAACTGAGCAAAAACGGCGATTCTGTGTACGAAACGTACGTTTTGTTGCAAAACTGAGCAAAATCGGCGATTCTGTGCTCGAAACGCACGTATTGTTCCAAAACTGAGCTAAAGCGGCGATACTATGCTCGAAATGCACGTTTTGTGCCAAAACTGAGCAAAAGCGGCGATTCTGATCACGAAACGCACGTTATGTGCCAAAAGGAGAAATTCGGAGCGTAACACGCACGTTTTGTGCCAAAACTGAGTAAAAGCGGCGATTCTATACACGAAACGCTCGTTTTGTAAAAAAACTGAGCAAAAGCGGCGATTCGGTGCCCGAAACGCACGTTTTATGCCAAGAGGAGCAATTCGGTGCGTGGAACGCACGTTTTGTGCTAAAACTGAGCAAAAGCGGCGATTCTGTGCACGAAACGCACGTTTTGTGCCAAAACAGAGCAAAAGCGGCGATTCTATGCTCGAAATGCACATTTTGTGCCAAAACTGAGCAAAAGCGGCGATTCTATGCTCGAAATGCACGTTTTGCAGCCAAAACTGAGCAAAAGCGGCGATTCTGTGCACGAAACGCACGTTTTATGAAAAGAGGAGCAATTCGGTTCGTGGAACGCACGTTTTGTGCCAAAACTGAGCAAAAGCGGCGATTCTATGCTCGAAATGCACGTTTTGTGCCAAAACTGAGCATAACCGGCGATTCTCTGCACGAAACGCAGGTTTTTATCCAAAACTGAGCAAAAGCGGCGATTCTGTGCACGAAACGCACGTTTTACGCCAAGAGGAGCAATTCGGTGCGTGGAACGCTCGTTTTGTGCCAAAGCTGAGCAAAAGCGGCGATTCTGTGCACGAAACGCACGTTTTGTGCCAAAACTGAGCAAAAGCGGCGATTCTATGCACGAAACGCTCGTTTTGTGCCAAAACTGAGCAAAAGCGGCGATTCTGAGCACGAAGCGCACGTTATGTGCCAAAAGGAGAAATTCGGAGCGCAAAACGCACGTTTTGTGTCAAAACTGGGCTAAAGCGGCGATTCTGTGCACGAAACACAGGATTTGTGCCAAAACGAAGCAAAAGCGACGATTCTGTGCACGAAACGCACGTTTTGTGCCAAAACTGAGCAAAAGCGGCGATTCTGTGCACGAAACGCACGTTTTGTGCCAAAACAGAGCAAAAGCGGCGATTCTGTGCACGAAACGCACGTTTTGTGCCAAACCTGAGCAAAAGCGGCGATTCTGTGCACGAAACGCACGTTTTGTGCCAAAACAGAGCAAAAGCGGCGATTCTGGGCACCAAACGCACGTTTTGTGCCAAACCTGAGCAAAAGCGGCGATTCTGTGCACGCAACGCACGCTTTGTGCCAAAACTGAGCAAAAGCGGCGATTCTGTGCACGAAACACAGGATTTGTGCCAAAACTAAGTAAAAGCGACGATTCTGTGCACGAAACGCACGTTTTGTTGCGAAACTGAGCAAAAACGGCGATTCTGTGTACGAAACGTACGTTTTGTTGCAAAACTGAGCAAAATCGGCGATTCTGTGCTCGAAACGCACGTATTGTGCCAAAACTGAGCAAAAGCGGCGATACTATGCTCGAAATGCACGTTTTGTGCCAAACTGAGCAATAGCGGCGATTCTATGCTCGAAATGCACGTTTTGTGCCAAAACTGAGCAATAGCGGCGATTCTATGCTCGAAATGCACGTTTTGTGCCAAAACTGAGCAAAAGCGGCGATTCTGAGCACGAAACGCACGTTTTGTTCAAAAACTGAGCAAAAGCGGCGATTCTATATACGAATCGCTCGTTTTGTGCCAAAACTGAGCAAAAGCGGCGATTCTGTGCACGAAACGCACGTTTTGTTGCGAAACTGAGCAAAAACGGCGATTCTGTGTACGAAACGTACGTTTTGTTGCAAAACTGAGCAAAATCGGCGATTCTGTGCTCGAAACGCACGTATTGTTCCAAAACTGAGCTAAAGCGGCGATACTATGCTCGAAATGCACGTTTTGTGCCAAAACTGAGCAAAAGCGGCGATTCTGATCACGAAACGCACGTTATGTGCCAAAAGGAGAAATTCGGAGCGTAACACGCACGTTTTGTGCCAAAACTGAGTAAAAGCGGCGATTCTATACACGAAACGCTCGTTTTGTAAAAAAACTGAGCAAAAGCGGCGATTCGGTGCCCGAAACGCACGTTTTATGCCAAGAGGAGCAATTCGGTGCGTGGAACGCACGTTTTGTGCTAAAACTGAGCAAAAGCGGCGATTCTGTGCACGAAACGCACGTTTTGTGCCAAAACAGAGCAAAAGCGGCGATTCTATGCTCGAAATGCACATTTTGTGCCAAAACTGAGCAAAAGCGGCGATTCTATGCTCGAAATGCACGTTTTGCAGCCAAAACTGAGCAAAAGCGGCGATTCTGTGCACGAAACGCACGTTTTATGAAAAGAGGAGCAATTCGGTTCGTGGAACGCACGTTTTGTGCCAAAACTGAGCAAAAGCGGCGATTCTATGCTCGAAATGCACGTTTTGTGCCAAAACTGAGCATAACCGGCGATTCTCTGCACGAAACGCAGGTTTTTATCCAAAACTGAGCAAAAGCGGCGATTCTGTGCACGAAACGCACGTTTTACGCCAAGAGGAGCAATTCGGTGCGTGGAACGCTCGTTTTGTGCCAAAGCTGAGCAAAAGCGGCGATTCTGTGCACGAAACGCACGTTTTGTGCCAAAACTGAGCAAAAGCGGCGATTCTATGCACGAAACGCTCGTTTTGTGCCAAAACTGAGCAAAAGCGGCGATTCTGAGCACGAAGCGCACGTTATGTGCCAAAAGGAGAAATTCGGAGCGCAAAACGCACGTTTTGTGTCAAAACTGGGCTAAAGCGGCGATTCTGTGCACGAAACACAGGATTTGTGCCAAAACGAAGCAAAAGCGACGATTCTGTGCACGAAACGCACGTTTTGTGCCAAAACTGAGCAAAAGCGGCGATTCTGTGCACGAACCGCACGTTTTGTGCCAAAACTGAGCAAAAGCGGCAATTCTATGCACGAAAGGCACGTTTTGTGCCAAAACTGAGCATAAGCGGCGATTCTCTGCACGAAACGCAGGTTTCTATCCAAAACTGAGCAAAAGCGGCGATTCTGTGCACGAAACGCACGTTATGTGCCAAAAGGAGACATCCGGAGCGTAAAACGCACGTTTTATCCCAAAACTGGGCAAAAGCGGCGATTCTGTGCACGAAACACAGGATTTGTGACAAAACTAAGCAAAAGTGAGGATTCTGTGCACGAAACGCACGTTTTGTGCCAAAACTGAGCATAAGCGGCGATTCTCTGCACGAAACGCAGGTTTTTATCCAAAACTGAGCGAAAGCGGCGATTCTGTGCACGAAACGCACGTTTTATGCCAAGAGGAGCAATTCGGTGCGTGGAACGCACGTTTTGTGCCAAAACTGAGCAAAAGCGGCGAATCTGTGCACGAAACGCACGTTTTGTGCCAAAACAGAGCAAAAGCGGCGATTCTGTGCACGAAACGCACGTTTTGTGCCAAACCTGAGCAAAAGCGGCGATTCTGTGCACGAAACGCACGTTTTGTGCCAAAACAGAGCAAAAGCGGCGATTCTGGGCACCAAACGCACGTTTTGTGCCAAACCTGAGCAAAAGCGGCGATTCTGTGCACGCAACGCACGCTTTGTGCCAAAACTGAGCAAAAGCGGCGATTCTGTGCACGAAACACAGGATTTGTGCCAAAACTAAGTAAAAGCGACGATTCTGTGCACGAAACGCACGTTTTGTTGCGAAACAGAGCAAAAACGGCGATTCTGTGTACGAAACGTACGTTTTGTTGCAAAACTGAGCAAAATCGGCGATTCTGTGCTCGAAACGCACGTATTGTGCCAAAACTGAGCAAAAGCGGCGATACTATGCTCGAAATGCACGTTTTGTGCCAAAACTGAGCAATAGCGGCGATTCTATGCTCGAAATGCACGTTTTGTGCCAAAACTGAGCAATAGCGGCGATTCTATGCTCGAAATGCACGTTTTGTGCCAAAACTGAGCAAAAGCGGCGATTCTGAGCACGAAACGCACGTTTTGTTCAAAAACTGAGCAAAAGCGGCGATTCTATATACGAATCGCTCGTTTTGTGCCAAAACTGAGCAAAAGCGGCGATTCTGTGCACGAAACGCACGTTTTGTTGCGAAACTGAGCAAAAACGGCGATTCTGTGTACGAAACGTACGTTTTGTTGCAAAACTGAGCAAAATCGGCGATTCTGTGCTCGAAACGCACGTATTGTTCCAAAACTGAGCAAAAGCGGCGATACTATGCTCGAAATGCACGTTTTGTGCCAAAACTGAGCAAAAGCGGCGATTCTGATCACGAAACGCACGTTATGTGCCAAAAGGAGAAATTCGGAGCGTAACACGCACGTTTTGTGCCAAAACTGAGTAAAAGCGGCGATTCTATACACGAAACGCTCGTTTTGTAAAAAAACTGAGCAAAAGCGGCGATTCGGTGCCCGAAACGCACGTTTTATGCCAAGAGGAGCAATTCGGTGCGTGGAACGCACGTTTTGTGCTAAAACTGAGCAAAAGCGGCGATTCTGTGCACGAAACGCACGTTTTGTGCCAAAACAGAGCAAAAGCGGCGATTCTGTGCACGAAACGCACGTTTTGTGCCAAAACTGAGCAAAAGCGGCGATTCTATGCACGAAACGCTCGTTTTGTGCCAAAACTGAGCAAAAGCGGCGATTCTGTGCACGAAGCGCACGTTATGTGCCAAAAGGAGAAATTCGGAGCGCAAAACGCACGTTTTGTGTCAAAACTGGGCTAAAGCGGCGATTCTGTGCACGAAACACAGGATTTGTGCCAAAACTAAGCAAAAGCGACGATTCTGTGCACGAAACGCACGTTTTGTGCCAAAACTGAGCAAAAGCGGCGATTCTGTGCACGAACCGCACGTTTTGTGCCAAAACTGAGCAAAAGCGGCGATTCTATGCACGAAAGGCACGTTTTGTGCCAAAACTGAGCATAAGCGGCGATTCTCTGCACGAAACGCAGGTTTTTATCCGAAACTGAGCAAAAGCGGCGATTCTGTGCACGAAACGCACGTTATGTGCCAAAAGGAGACATCCGGAGCGTAAAACGCACGTTTTATCCCAAAACTGGGCAAAACCGGCGATTCTGTGCACGAAACACAGGATTTGTGACAAAACTATGCAAAAGTGAGGATTCTGTGCACGAAACGCACGTTTTGTGCCAAAACAGAGCAAAAGCGGCGATTCTGTGCACGAAACGCACGTTTTGTGCCAAACCTGAGCAAAAGCGGCGATTCTGTGCACGAAACGCACGTTTTGTGCCAAAACAGAGCAAAAGTGGCGATTCTGTGCACGAAACGCACGTTTTGTGCCAAACCTGAGCAAAAGCGGCGATTCTGTGCACGAAACTCACGTTTTGTGCCAAACCTGAGCAAAAGCGGCGAATCTGTGCACGAAAAGCAGGTTTTATTGCAAAACTGAGCAAAAGCGGCGAATCTGTGCACGAAACGCACGTTTTGTGCCAAACCTGAGCAAAAGCGGCGATTCTGTGCACGAAACGCACGTTTTGTGCCAAACCTGAGCAAAAGCGGCGAATCTGTGCACGAAAAGCAGGTTTTATTGCAAAACTGAGCAAAAGCGGCGGTGCTGTTCACGAAACGCACGTTTTGTGCCAGAAGGAGCAATTCGGTGCGAGAAACGCACGTTTTGCACGTTTTGTGCCAAAACTGAACAAAAGCGGCGATTCTGTTCACGAAACGAACGTTTTGTGCCAGAAGGAGCAATTCGGTGCGTGAAACACACGTTTCGTACCAAAACTGAGCCAAAGCTGCGATTCTGTGCAGGAAACCGCACGTTTTGTGCGAGAACAGAACAAAAGCGGCGATTCTGTGCACAAAACGCTGGTTTTGTTCCAAAACCGAGCAAAAGCGGCGAATCTGTGCACGAAAAGCAGGTTTTATTGCAAAACTGAGCAAAAGCGGCGAATCTGTGCACGAAACCGCACGTTTTGTGCGAGAACTGTGCATGAGCGGCGATTCTGTGCACGAAACGCTGGTTCTGTTCCAAAACTGAGCAAAAGCGGCGTTTCTGCGCACGAAACGCAGGTTTTGTTCCAAAACTGAGCAAAAGCTGCGATTCTGGGCACGAAATGCACGTTTTTTGCCAAAATTTAGCGATAGCGGCGATTCTGTGCATGAAACGCACGGTTTGTGCCAAAACTGATCTAAAGTGGCGATTCTGTGCACGAAACGCACGTTTTGTACCAAAACTCAGCAAAAGCGTCGATTCTGAGCACGAAACCGCACGTTTTGTGCGAGAACTGTGCATGAGCGGCGATTCTGTGCACGAAACGCTGGTTCTGTTCCAAAACTGAGCAAAAGCGGCGATTCGGTGCACGGAAAGCAGATTGTGTTGCAAAACTGAGCAAAAGCGGCGATTCTATGCACGAAACCGCTCGTTTTGGGCGAGAACTGAGCATAAACGGCGATTCTGTGCACGAAACGCACGTTTTATTCCAGAAGGAGCAATTCGGTGCGTGAAACACACGTTTTGTACCAAAACTGAGCCAAAGCGGCGATTCTGTGCACGAAACCGAACGTTTTGTGCGAGAACAGAGCAAAAGCGGCGATTCTGAGCACAAAACGCTGGTTTTGTTCCAAAACCGAGCAAAAGCGGCGATTCTGTGCACGAAATACACGTTTTTTGCCAAAATTGAGCGATAGCGGCGATTCTGTGCATGAAACGCACGGTTTGTGCCAAGCTGATCTAAAGTGGCGATTCCGTGTACGAAACGCACGTTTTGTGCCAAAACTCAGCAAAAGCGGCGATTCTTTGCACGAAACCGCTCGTTTTGGGCGAGGACTGAGCATAAGCGGCGATTCTGTGCACGAAACGCACGTTTTGTTCCAAAACAGAGCAAAAACGGCGGACCTGTGCACGAAACGCACGTTTAGATCGAATACTGAGCAAAAGCGGCGATTCTGTGAACGAAACGCACGTTTTATTCCAGAAGGAGCAATTGGGTGCGTGAAACGCACGTTTTGAGACAAAACTGAGCAAAAGCGGCGATTCTGTGCACGAAACCGAACGTTTTGTGCCAAAACTGAGCAAAAGTGGCGATTCTGCGTACGAAACACGGGATTTGTGCCAAATCTGAGCAAAATCGGCGATTCTGAGCACGAAACGCACGTTTTGTTGCAAAACTGAGCAAAAACGGCGATTCTGTGCACGAAACTCACGGTCTGTGACATAAATGAGATAAAGCGGCGAATCCGTGCACCAAACGCACGTTTTGTGCCGAAACTGTGCAAAGGCGGCGAACCTCTGCACGAAACGCACGTTGTGTGCCAAAGCTGAGCAAAAGCGGCGGTGCTGTTCACGAAACGCACGTTTTGTGCCAGAAGGAGCAATTCGGTGCGAGAAACGCACGTTTTGCACGTTTTGTGCCAAAACTGAACAAAAGCGGCGATTCTGTTCACGAAACGAACGTTTTGTGCCAGAAGGAGCAATTCGGTGCGTGAAACACACGTTTCGTACCAAAACTGAGCCAAAGCTGCGATTCTGTGCAGGAAACCGCACGTTTTGTGCGAGAACAGAACAAAAGCGGCGATTCTGTGCACAAAACGCTGGTTTTGTTCCAAAACCGAGCAAAAGCGGCGAATCTGTGCACGAAAAGCAGGTTTTATTGCAAAACTGAGCAAAAGCGGCGAATCTGTGCACGAAACCGCACGTTTTGTGCGAGAACTGTGCATGAGCGGCGATTCTGTGCACGAAACGCTGGTTCTGTTCCAAAACTGAGCAAAAGCGGCGTTTCTGCGCACGAAACGCAGGTTCTGTTCCAAAACTGAGCAAAAGCTGCGATTCTGGGCACGAAATGCACGTTTTTTGCCAAAATTTAGCGATAGCGGCGATTCTGTGCATGAAACGCACGGTTTGTGCCAAAACTGATCTAAAGTGGCGATTCTGTGCACGAAACGCACGTTTTGTGCCAAAACTCAGCAAAAGCGTCGATTCTGAGCACGAAACCGCACGTTTTGTGCGAGAACTGTGCATGAGCGGCGATTCTGTGCACGAAACGCTGGTTCTGTTCCAAAACTGAGCAAAAGCGGCGATTCGGTGCACGGAAAGCAGATTGTGTTGCAAAACTGAGCAAAAGCGGCGATTCTGTGCACGATACCGCACGTTTTGTGCGAGAACTGAGCAAGAGCGGCGATTCTGTGCACGAAACGCTGGTTCTGTTCCAAAACTGAGCAAAAGCGGCGATTCTGCGCATGAAACGCAGGTCTTGTTCCAAAACTGAGCAAAAGCGGCGATTCTGTGCAGGAAATGCACGTTTTTTTCCAAAACTGAGCAAAAGCGGCGATTCTGTGCACGAAACTCACGTTTTGTGCCAAAACTCAACAAAAGCGGCGATTCTGTGCACGAAACGCACATTTTGTGAAAAAACTGAGCAAAAGCGGCGATTCTGTGCAGGAAACGCACGTTTAGAGCCAAAGCTGAGCAAAAGCTTCGATACCGTGCACGAAACGCACGTTTTGTGCCAAAACTGAGCAAAGGCGGCGATTCAGTGCACGAAACACGGGATTTGTGCCAAAACTGAGCAAAAGCGGCGATACCGTGCACGAAACGCACGTTTTGTGAAAAAACTGAGCAAAAGCGGCGATTTTATGCACGAAACGCACGTTTTATGCCTAGAGGAGCAATTCGGTGCGTGGGACGAACGTTTTGTGCCAATACTGAGCAAAAGCGGCGATTCTGTGCACGAGACGCACGTATTGTGATAAAACTGAGGGAAAAGCGGCGATTCTATGCTCGAAATGCACGTTTTGTTCCAGAAGGAGCAATACGGTCCGTGTAACGCACGTTTTGTCTGAAAACTGAGCAAAAGCGGCGATTCTGTGCACGAAACGCACGTTTTTTGAAAAAACTGAGCAAAAGCGGCGATTCTGTGCAGGAAACGCACGTTTAGAGCCAAAGCTGAGCAAAAGCGGCGATACCGTGCACGAAACACACGTTTTGTGCCAAAACTGAGCAGAAGCGGCGATTCTGTGCACGAAACGCACGTATTGTGCCAAAACTGAGCCAAGCGGCGATTCTGTGCACGAAACCGAACGTTTTGTGCCAAAACTGAGCAAAAGTGGCGATTCTGCGTACGAAACACGGGATTTGTGCCAAATCTGAGCAAAATCGGCGATTCTGAGCACGAAAGGCACGTTTTGTTGTAAAACTGAGCAAAAACGGCTATTCTGTGCACGAAACTCACGGTTTGTGCCAAAAATGAGATAAAGCGGCGAATCCGTGCTCCAAACGCACGTTTTGTGCCGAAACTGTGCAAAAGCGGCGAATCTCTGCACGAAACGCACGTTGTGTGCCAAAGCTGAGCAAAAGCGGCGATTCTGTTCACAAAACGCACGTTTTGTGCCAGAAGGAGCAATTGGGAGCGTGGAACGCACGTTTTTTTACCAAAACTGAGCAAAAGCGGCGATTGTGATCACGAAACCGCACGTTTTGTGCGAGAACAGAGCAAATCCGGCGATTCTGTGCACGAAACGCTGGTTTTGTTCCAAAACTGAGCAAAAGCGGCGATTCTGTGCAGGAAACGCACGTTTTGTGCCAGAGCAGAGCAAAAGCGGCGATTCTGTTCACGAAACGCACGTTTTGTGCCAGAAGGAGCAATTCGGTGCGTGAAACGCACGTTTTGCCCCAAAACTGAGCAAAAGCGGCGATTCTGTGCACGAAACGCACGTTTTTCGACAAAACTGAGCAGAAGCGGCGATTCTGTGCACGAAACCGCACCTTTTGTGCGAGAACTGAGCATAAGCGGCGATTCTGTGCACGAAACGCAAGTTGTGAGACAAAACTGAGCAAAAGCGGCGATTCTGTGAACGAAACGCACATTTTGAGCCAAAACTGAGCAAAATCGGCGATTCTGTGCACGATACCGCACGTTTTGTACCAAAGCTGAGCAATAGCGGCGATTCTGTGCACGAAAACGCACGTTTTGTGCGAGAACTGAGCATTAGCGGCGATTCTATGCTCGAAATGCACGTTTTGTGCCAAAACTGAGCAAAAGCTGCGATTGTGTTCACGAAACGCACGTTATGTGCCAAAAGGAGAAATTCGGAGCGTAAAACGCACGTTTTGTGCCAAAACTGAGCAAAAGCGGCGATTCTGCGCCCGAAACGCACGTTTTGTACAAAACTGCGCAAATGCGGCGATTCTTTGCACCAAACACGGGATATGTGCACAAACTGATCATAAGCGGCGATTCTGTGCACGAAACGCACGTGATGCGACAAAACTGAACAAAACCGGCGATTCTGAGCACGAAACGCACGTTTTGTGCAAAAACTGAGCAAAAGCGGCGATTCTGTGCACGAAATGCACGTTTTGTGTCAAAACTGAACAAATGCGGCGACTACGTGAAAGAAACACTGGATTTGTGCCAGAACTGAGCAAAAACGGCGATTCTGTGCACGAAACGCACGTGTTGTGCCAAAACTGAACAAATGCAGCGATTCTGTGCACGAAACGCACGTTTTGTGCAAGAAGGAGCAAGGCGGTCCGTGAAACGCGCGTTTTGTCCGAAAACTGAGCAAAAGCGGCGATTCTGGGCACGAAATGCACGTTTTGTGTCAAAACTGAGCAAAAGCGGCGATTCTGTGCACGAAACACGGGATTTGTGAAAAAACCGAGCAAAAACGGCGATTCCGTGCACGAAACACACGTTTTGTGCCAAAACTGACCAAAAGCGGCGATTCTGTGCACGAACCGCACGTTTTGGGCCAAAACTGAGCAAAAGCGGCGGGTCTGTGCACGAAACGGACTTTTTGTGCCAAAACTGAGCAAATGCGGCGATTCTGTGCACGAATAACACGTTTTGTGCCAAAACTGAGCAAAAGCGGCGATTCTGTGCACGAAAAACACGCTTTGTGCCAAAACTGAGCAAAAGCAGCGATTCTGAGCACGAAACGGACGTTTTGTGCCAAAACTGAGCAAATGCGGCGATTCTGTGCACGAATAACACGTTTTGTGCCAAAACTGAGCAAAAGCGGCGATTCTGTGCACGAAACGCCCGTTTTGTGACAAAACTGAGCAAATGCGGATATTCTGTGCATGAAACGCACGTTTTGTGTCAAAACTGAGCAAAAGCGGCGATTCTGATCACGAAACGCACGTTTGGTGCCAGAAGGAGCAATTGGGTGCGTGAAGCGCATGTTTTGTGCCATAACTGAGCAAAAGCGGCGATTCTGTGCAGGAAACGCACGTTTTGTGCCAGAGCAGAGCAAAAGCGGCGATTCTGTTCACGAAACGCACGTTTTGTGCCAGAAGGAGCAATTCGGTGCGTGAAACGCACGTTTTGCCCCAAAACTGAGCAAAAGCGGCGATTCTGTGCACGAAACGCACGTTTTTCGACAAAACTGAGCAGAAGCGGCGATTCTGTGCACGAAACCGCACCTTTTGTGCGAGAACTGAGCATAAGCGGCGATTCTGTGCACGAAACGCAAGTTGTGAGACAAAACTGAGCAAAAGCGGCGATTCTGTGAACGAAACGCACATTTTGAGCCAAAACTGAGCAAAATCGGCGATTCTGTGCACGATACCGCACGTTTTGTACCAAAGCTGAGCAATAGCGGCGATTCTGTGCACGAAAACGCACGTTTTGTGCGAGAACTGAGCATTAGCGGCGATTCTATGCACGAAAAGGACGTTTTGTGCCAAAACTGAGCAAAATCGGCGATTCTGTGCACGAAACGCACATTTTATGCCAAGAGGAGCAATTCGGTGCGTGGAACGCACGTTTTGTGCCAAAACTGAGCAAAATCGGCGATTCTGTGCACGAAACGCACGTTTTATGCCAAGAGGAGCAATTCGGTGCGTGGAACGCACGTTTTGTGCCAAAACTGAGCAAAAGCGGCGATTCTGTGCACGAAACGCACGTTTCGTTGCAAAACTGAGCAAAAGCGGCGATTCTGTGCACGAAACGCTCGTATTGTTGCAAAACTGAGCAAAAGCGGCGATTCTGTGCACGAAACGCACGTTTTGTTGCAAAACTGTGCAAAAGCTGCGATTCTATGCTCGAAATGCACGTTTTGTGCAAAAACAGAGCAAAAGCGGCAATTCTGTGCCCGAAACGTACGTGTTGCGCCAAAACTGAACAAATGCGGCGATTCTGTGCACGAAACGCACGTTTTGGGCCAAAACTGAGCAAGAGCGGCGAGTCTGTGCACGAAACGCTCGTATAGTGCCAATACTGAGCAAAAGCGGCGATTCTATGCTCGAAATGCACGTTTTGTGCAAAAACAGAGCAAAAGCGGCAATTCTGTGCACGAAACGTACGTGTTGCGCCAAAACTGAACAAATGCGGCGATTCTGTGCACGAAACGCACGTTTTGGGCCAAAACTGAGCAAGAGCGGCGAGTCTGTGCACGAAACGCTCGTATAGTGCCAATACTGAGCAAAAGCGGCGATTCTATGCTCGAAATGCACGTTTTGTGCCAAAACTGAGCAAAAGCTGCGATTGTGTTCACGAAACGCACGTTATGTGCCAAAAGGAGAAATTCGGAGCGTAAAACGCACGTTTTGTGCCAAAACTGAGCAAAAGCGGCGATTCTGCGCCCGAAACGCACGTTTTGTACAAAACTGCGCAAATGCGGCGATTCTTTGCACCAAACACGGGATATGTGCACAAACTGATCATAAGCGGCGATTCTGTGCACGAAACGCACGTTTTGTGCCAAAACTTAGCAAAAGCGGCGATTCTGTGCACGAAACGCACGTTTTGTGCGACAACTGAGCATAAGCGGCGATTCTGTGCACGAAACAGGGGATTTGTGCCAAAACTGAGCAAAAGCGGCGATTCTGAGCACGAAACGCACGTTTTGTGCAAAAACTGAGCAAAAGCGGCGATTCTGTGCACGAAATGCACGTTTTGTGTCAAAACTGAACAAATGCGGCGACTACGTGAAAGAAACACTGGATTTGTGCCAGAACTGAGCAAAAACGGCGATTCTGTGCACGAAACGCACGTGTTGTGCCAAAACTGAACAAATGCAGCGATTCTGTGCACGAAACGCACGTTTTGTGCAAGAAGGAGCAAGGCGGTCCGTGAAACGCGCGTTTTGTCCGAAAACTGAGCAAAAGCGGCGATTCTGGGCACGAAATGCACGTTTTGTGTCAAAACTGAGCAAAAGCGGCGATTCTGTGCACGAAACACGGGATTTGTGAAAAAACCGAGCAAAAACGGCGATTCCGTGCACGAAACACACGTTTTGTGCCAAAACTGACCAAAAGCGGCGATTCTGTGCACGAACCGCACGTTTTGGGCCAAAACTGAGCAAAAGCGGCGATTCTGTGCACGAAACGCCTGTTTTGCGCCAAAAGGAGGAACTCGGTGCGTGAAACGCACGTTTTGTGCCAAAACTGTGCAAAAGCGGCGATTCTGTGCACGAAACGCACGTTTTGTGCCAACAGGAGCAATTCAGTGCGTAAAACGCACGCTTTGTGCCAAAACTGAGCAAAAGCAGCGATTCTGTGCACGAAGAACACGTTCTGTGCCAAAACTGAGCAAAAGCGGAGATTCTGTGGACGAAACACACGTTTTGTGCCAAAAATAAGCAGAAGCGGCGATTCTGAGCTCGAAACGATCGTTTTGTGCCAAAACTGTGCAAGTGCGGCGATTCTGTGGCCAAACGCACGTTTTGTGCGAAAACTGAGCAACAGCGGCGATTCAGTGCACAAAACGCACGTTTTGTGCCAAAACTGAGCAAAAGCGGCGATTCTGTGCACGAAACGCACGTTTTGTACCAAATCTGCGCAAAAGCAGCGTTTCTGTGATCGAAACGCACGTTTTGTGGCAATAATGAGCGAATGCGGCGATTCTGAGCTCGGAACGAACGTTTTGTGCCAAAACTGAGCAAAAGCGGCCATTCTGTGCACGAAACGTACGTTTTGTGCCAAAACTGAGGAACAGCGGTGATTCTGTGCCGAAACGAACGTTTTGTGCCAAAACTGAGCAAAAGCGACGATTCGGAGCACGAAACGCACGTTTTGTACCAAACCTGAGCAAAAGCGGCGATTCTATGCACGAAACGCACGTTTTGTGCCAATAATGAGAAAAAGCTGCGATTCTGTGCACGAAGAACACGTTCAGTGCCAAAACTGAGCAAATGCGGCGATTCTGTGCACGAAGAACACGTTTTGTGCCCAAACTGAGCAAAAGCGGCGATTCTGAGCACGAAACGCACGTTTGGTTACAAAACTGAGCAAAAGAAGCGATTCTGAGCACGAAACGCACGTTTTGTGCCAAAACTGAGCAAAAGCGGCGATTCTGTGAACGAAATGCCCGTTTTGTGCCAAAACTGAGCAAATGCGGATATTCTGTGCCCGAAACGTACGTTTTGTGTCTAAAACTGTGCAAAACCGGCGATTCTGTGCACGAAACGGACGCTTTGTGCCAAAGCTGAGCAAATGCGGCGATTCTGTGCACGAAGAACACGTTTTGTGTCAAAACTGAGCAAAAGCGGCGATTCTGGGCACGAAACGCGTTTTCTGTGCCAAACCTGAGCAAAAGCGGCGATTCTGTGCACGAAACGCACGTTTTGTTCCTAAACTGAGCAAAAGCGTCGATTCTGTGCACGAAACGCACGTTTTGTGCCAAAACTGAGCAAAAGCTGCGGTTCTGTCCACGAATTCACGTTTTGTGCCAAAACTGAACAAAAGCGGCGATTCTGTGCCCGAAACACACGTTTTGTGCCAAAACTGAGCAAAAGCGGCGATTCTGTGCTCGAAACCCACGATTTGTGCCACAACTGAGGATAAGCTGCGATTCTGTGCACGAAACGCGGGTTTTGTGAAAAAACTGAGCAAAAGCGGCGATTCTGTGCACCAAACGCACGTTGTGTGCCAAAACTGAGCAAAAGCGGCGATTCTGTGCACGAAACGCACGTTTTGTGCCAAAACTGATCAAATGCGGCGATTCTGTGCACGAGACGCGAGTTTTGTGCCAAAACAGAGCAAAAGCGGCGATTCTGTGCCCGAATCACACGTTTTGTACCAACACTGAGCTGATGCGGCGATTCCAAGCACGAAACGCACGTTTTGCGCCAAAACTGAGCAAAAGCGGCGATTCTGGGCACGAAACGCCCGTTTTGTGCAAAAAGGAGCAGTTCCGTTCGTGAAGCGCACGATTTGTGCCAGAACTGAGCAAAAGCGGCGATTCTGTGCACGAAACGCGGTTCTTGTGCCAAAACTGAGCAGAAGCGGCGATTCTGTGCGCGAAACGCACGTTTTGTGATAAAGTTGAGCGAAAAGCGGTGACTCTGTGCACGTAACGCACGTTTTGTGCCAAAACTGAGCAAAAGCGGCGATTCTGTGCACGAAACACACGTTTTGTGCCAAAACTGAGCAGATGCGGCGATTCTGTGCACGAAACACACGTTTTGTGCCAGAAACAGCAATTCGGTGCGTGAAACGCACGTTTTGTACCAAAACTGAGCAAAAGCGGCGATTCTGGACACGAAACGCCCGTATCGTGGCAATAATGAGCAAAGGCGGTGATTCTGAGCACGAAACGCACGTTTTGTGCCAAAACTGAGCAAAAGCGGCGATTCTGTGTACGAAACGCACGTTTTGTGCCAAAACAGAGCAAAAGCGGAGATTCATAGCACGAAACGCGGGATTTGTGCCATAACTGAGCAAAAGCGACGATTCTGTGCATGAAATGCACGTTTTGTGACAAAACTGAGCAGAAGCGGCGATTCTGTGTACGAAACGCACGTTTTGTGCCAAAACTGAGCAGAAGCAGCCATTCTGTGCACGAAACGCACGTTTTGTGCCAATAATGAGCAAAAGCGACGATTCTGTGCACGAAACGGACGTTTCGAGCGAAACCTGAGCAAAAGCGGCGATTCTGTGCACGAAGCGCACGTTTTGTGCCAGAACTGAGCAAGAGCGGCGATTTTGTGCACGAAACGCACGTTTTGTTCCAAAATTGAGCAATAGCGGCGATTCAGTGCATGAAACTCACGTTTTGTGCCAATACGGAGCAAAAGCGGCGATTCTGAGCACGAAACGCGGGTTTTGTGCTAAAACTGAGCAAAATCGGTGATTCTGTGCACGAAACGCACGTTTTGTGCTAGAAGGAGCAACTCGGTGCGTGAAGCGCACGTTTTGTGCCAAAACTGAGCAAAAGCGGCGATTCTGTGCATCAAAGGAGGGTATTGTGACAAAAAGAGCCATTCGGTGCGTGAAACGCACGTTTTGTGCCAATACGGAGCAAAAGCGGCGATTCTGAGCACGAAACGCCCGTTTTGTTCCAAAACTGAGAAAAAGCGCCGATTCATTGCACGAAACGCGGGTTTTGTGCCAAAACTGAGCAACAGCGGCGATTCTGTGCACGAAACGCACGTTTTGTGCCAACAATGAGCAAAAGCGGCGATTCTGTGCTCGAAAAGCACGTTTTGTGCGAAAACTGAGCAAAAGCGGCGATTCTGTGCACGAAACGCACGTGTTGTGCCAATAATGAGCAAAAGCGGCGATTCTGTGCTCGAAACGCACGTTTTGTGCCAAAAGTGAGCAAAAGCGGCGATTCTTCGCATGAAACGCACGTTTTGTACCAGAACTGAGCGAAAGCGGCGATTCTGTGCACGAAACGCACGTTTTGTGCCAATAATGAGCAAAAGCGGCGATTCTGTGCACGAAACGCACGTTTTGTTCCAAAACTGAGCAAAAGCGGCGTTTCTGTACACGAAACGCACGTTTTGTGCCAATAATGAGCAAAAGCGGCGATTCTTAGCATGAAACGCACGTTTTGTACCAAAACAGAGCGAAAGCGGCGATTCTGTGCACGAAACGCACGTTTTGTGCCAATAATGAGCAAAAGCGGCGATTCTGTGCACGAAACACACGTTTTGTTCCGAAACTGAGCAAAAGCGGCGTTTCTGTGCACGAAACGCACGTTTTGTGCCAATAATGAGCAAAAGCGGGGATTCTGTGCACGAAACGCACGTTTTGTTCCAAAACTGAGCAAAAGCGGCGTTTCTGTGCACGAAACGCACGTTTTGTGCCAATAATGAGCAAAAGCGGGGATTCTGTGCGCGAAACGCACGTTTTGTACCAAAACTGAGTAAAAGCAGCGATTCTGAGCACAAAACGCGGGTTCTGTGCCAAAACTGAGCAAATGCGGCGATTCTGAGCACGAAACGCCCGTTTTGTTCAAAAAATGAGAAAAAGCGCCGATTCTTTGCACGAAACGCGGGTTTTGTGCCATAACTGAGCAAAAGCGGCGATTCTGTGCATGAAAGGAGGGTATTGTGACAAAAAGAGCAATTCGGTGCGTGAAACGCACGTTTTGAACCAAAAACTGAGCAAAAGCGGCGATTCTGTGCACGAAACGCATGTTTTGTGCAAATAATGAGCAAAAGCGGCGATTCTATGCACGAAACGCACGTTTTGTGCCAAAACTAAGCAAAAGCGGCGATTCTGTGCACGAAGCGCACGTTTTTTGCCAAAAGGAGCAATTCGGTGCGTGAAACGCACGTTTTGTGCCCAACCTGACCAAAAGCTGCGATTCTGTGCACGAAACGCACCTTTCGTGCCAAAACTGAGCAAAAGCGGCGATTCTGTGCTTGAAAAGCACGTTTTGTGCGAAAACTGAGCAAAAGCGACGATTCTATGCACGAAACGCACGTTTTGTGGCAATAATGAGCAAAGGCGGTGATTCTGTGCACGAAACGCGCGCTTTGTTTCAAAACTGAGCAAAGGCTTCGACTCTGTGCACGAAACGCATGTTTTGTGACAAATATGAGTAAAAGCAGCGATTCTGTGCACGACACTCCCGTCTTGTGGCAATAATGAGCAAAAGCGTTGATTCTGTGCACGAAACGCACGTTTTGTGCAAAACCTGAGCAAAAGCGGTGATTCTGTGCACGAAACGCATGTTTTGTGCCAAAACTGAGCAACAGCTGCGATTCTGGGATCGAAGCGAACGTTTTGTGCCACAACTGAGCAAAAGCGGCGATTCTGTGCACGAAATGCACGTTTTGTGCCAAAACTGATCAGAAGCGGCGATTAAGTGCAAGAAACGCACGCTTTGTTCCAAAACTGAGCAAAAGCGGTGATACTGTGCACGAAACGCATGTTTTGTGACAAATATGAGCAAATGCGGCGATTCGGTGCACGAAACACACGTTTTGTGCCAAAACTGAGTAAAAGCAGCGATTCTTTGACCGAAACGCCCGTTTTGTGGCAATAATGAGCAAATGCGTCGATTCTGTGCACGAAACGCATGTTTTCTGCCAAAACTGAGCAACAGCTGCGATTCTGTGCTCGAAGCGAACGTTTTGTGCCAAAACTAACTGAGCAAAAGCGGCGATTCTGTGCACGAAATGCACGTTTTGTCCGAAAACTGAGCAAAAGCGGCGATTCTGAGCACGAAACGCACGTTTTGTGCAAGAAACAGCAATTCGGTGCGTGAAACGCACGTTTTGTTCCAAAACTGAGCAAAAGCGGCGACTCTGTGCACGAAACGCACGTTTTGTGCCAGAAACAGCAATTCGGTGCGTGAAACGCTCGTTTAGTACCAACACTGAGCAAAAGCGACGATTCTGTGCACGAAACGCACGTTTTGTGCCAATAATGAGCAAAAGCGACGATTCTGTGCACGAAACGCACGTTTTGTGCCAAAACTGAGCAGAAGCGGCGATTCTGAGCACGAAACCCCCTTTTTGTGCCTAAACTGAGCCAAAGCGGTGATTCTGTCCACGAAACGCCCGTTTTGTGCCAAAACTGAGCCAAAGCGGCGATTCTGAGCACGAAACGCACGTTTTGCGCCAGAAACAGCAATTCGGTGCGTGAAACGCTCGTTTAGTACCAACACTGAGCAAAAGCGACGATTCTGTGCACGAAACGCACGTTTTGTGCCAATAATGAGCAAAAGCGACGATTCTGTGCACGAAACGCACGTTTTGTGCCAAAACTGAGCAGAAGCGGCGATTCTGAGCACGAAACGCCCATTTTGTACCAAAACTGAACCAAAGCGGCGATTCTGTGCACGAAACGCCCGTTTTGTGCCAAAACTGAGCAAAACATCGATTCTGTGCACGAAACGCACATTTTGCGCCAAAACGGAGCAAAAGCGGCGATTCTGTTCACAAAACGAACGATTTGTGCCAAACTGAGCAAAAGCGGCGATTCTGTGCAAGAAACGCGGGATTTTTGCCAAAACTGTAGCAAAAGCGGCGATTCTGTGCAAGTAGCACACGTATTGTTCCAAAACTGAGCAACAGTTGCGATTCTGTGCACGAAACGCACGTTTTGTGCTACAACTGAGCAGAAGCGGCGATTCTGTGCACGAAATGCACGTTTTGTCCGAAAACTGAGCAAAAGCGACGATTCTGTACACGAAACGCACGTTTGGTGCCAAGACTGAGCAAAAGCGGTGATTCTGTGCACGAAACACACGTTTTGTGCCAAAACTGAGTAAAAGCAGCGATTGTGCGCACGAATCGCACGTTTTGTTCCAAAACTGAGCAAAAGCCGCGATTCTGTTCACGAAACGAACGTTTTGTGCCAGAAACAGCAATTCGGTGCGTGAAACGCTCGTTTGGTACCAATACTGAGCAAAAGCGGCGATTCCGGACACGAAACGCCCGTTTTGTTGCAATAATGAGCAAAAGCGGCGATTCTGTGCACGAAACGCACGTTTTGTGCCAAAACTGAGCAGAAGCGGCGATTCTGAGCACGAAACGCCCATTTTGTGCCAAAACTGAGCCAAAGCGGCGATTCTGTGGTCGAAAAGCACGTCTTGTACCAAAACTGAGTGAAAGCTGCGATTCTGAGCACGAAACGCACTTTTTGTGCAAGAAACAGCAATTCGGTGCGTGAAACGCACGTTTTGTTCCAAAACTGAGCAAAAGCGGCGACTCTGTGGACGAAACGCACGTTTTGTGCCAATAATGAGCAAAAGCGGCTATTCTGTGCACGAAACCCCCTTTTTGTGCCTAAACTGAGCCAAAGCGGTGATTCTGTCCACGAAACGCCCGTTTTGTGCCAAAACTGAGCCAAAGCGGCGATTCTGAGCACGAAACGCACGTTTTGTGCCAGAAACAGCAATTCGGTGCGTGAAACGCTCGTTTAGTACCAACACTGAGCAAAAGCGACGATTCTGTGCACGAAACGCACGTTTTGTGCCAATAATGAGCAAAAGCGACGATTCTGTGCACGAAACGCACGTTTTGTGCCAAAACTGAGCAGAAGCGGCGATTCTGAGCACGAAACGCCCATTTTGTACCCAAACTGAACCAAAGCGGCGATTCTGTGCACGAAACGCCCGTTTTGTGCCAAAACTGAGCAAAACAGCGATTCTGTGCACGAAACGCACATTTTGCGCCAAAACGGAGCAAAAGCGGCGATTCTGTTCACAAAACGAACGATTTGTGCCAAACTGAGCAAAAGCGGCGATTCTGTGCAAGAAACGCGGGATTTTTGCCAAAACTGTAGCAAAAGCGGCGATTCTGTGCAAGTAGCGCACGTATTGTTCCAAAACTGAGCAACAGTTGCGATTCTGTGCACGAAGCGCACGTTTTGTGCTACAACTGAGCAGAAGCGGCGATTCTGTGCACGAAATGCACGTTTTGTCCGAAAACTGAGCAAAAGCGACGATTCTGTACACGAAACGCACGTTTGCTGCCAAGACTGAGCAAAAGCGGTGATTCTGTGCACGAAACACACGTTTTGTGCCAAAACTGAGTAAAAGCAGCGATTGTGCGCACGAATCGCACGTTTTGTTCCAAAACTGAGCAAAAGCAGCGATTCTGTGAACGAAACGTACGTTTTGTGCCAAGACTGAGCAAAAGCGGCGATTCTGTGCACGAAACGCACGTTTTGTGCACAAACTGAGCTAAAGCGGTGATTCTGAACACGAAACGCCTGTTTTGTGCCAATACTGAGCAAAAGCGGCGATTCAGTGCATGAAACGCACGTTTTGATCCAAAACTGAGCAAAAGCGGTGATTCTGTGCACAAAATGCTCGTTTTTAGCCAATACTGAAAAAAAGCGGCGATTCTGTGCACGAAACGCTCGTTTTGAGCCAATACTGAGCAAAAGCGGCGATTCTGTGCACGAAACGCACGTTTTGTGGCAGAAGGAGCAATTCGGTGCGTGAAACGCACGTTTTGTGCCAAAACTGAGTAAAAGCGGCAATTCTGTCCACGAAACGCACGTTTTTCGCCAGAACTGAGCAAAAGCGTCGATTCAGAGCACGAAACGCACTTTTTGTGCCAAAACTGAGCAAAAGCGACGATTCTGTGCACGAATACCCCGTTTTGTTGCAAAACTGTGCAAAAGCGGCGATTCATTGCACGAAACGCTCATTTTAAGCCAAAACTGAGCAAAAGCGGCGATTCTGAGCACGAAACGCACGTTTTGTGCCAAAACTGAGGAAAAGCTGCGATTTTGTGCACGAAACGCACGTTCTGTTGCAAAACTGTGCAAAAGCGGCGATTCAGTGCACGAAACGCTCATTTTAAGCCAAAACTGAGCAAAAGCGGCGTTTCTGTGTACGAACCGCACGTTTTGTGCCAAAACTGAGCAAAAGCGGTGATTCTGTGCATGAAACGCACGTTTTGTGGCAGAAGGAGCAGTTCTGTGCACGTAACGCTCGTTTTGTGCAATAACTGAGCAAAAGCGGAGATTCTATGCGCGAAACGCACGCTTTGTGGAAAAACTGAGCAAAAGCGTCGATTCTGTGCATCAAACGCACGTTTTGTGGCAGAAGGAGCAATTCGGTGCACGAAACGCACGTTTTGTGCCAAAACTGAGCAAAAGCGGCGATTCTGTGCACGAAACGCACGTTTTGAGCCAATACTGAGCAAAAGCGGCGATTCTGTGCACGAAACGCACGTTTTGATCCAAAACGGAGCAAAAGCGGCGATTCTGTGGTCGAAAAGCACGTCTTGTACCAAAACTGAGTGAAAGCTGCGATTCTGAGCACGAAACGCACTTTTTGTGCAAGAAACAGCAATTCGGTGCGTGAAACGCACGTTTTGTTCCAAAACTGAGCAAAAGCGGCGACTCTGTGGACGAAACGCACGTTTTGTGCCAATAATGAGCAAAAGCGGCTATTCTGTGCACGAAACCCCCTTTTTGTGCCTAAACTGAGCCAAAGCGGTGATTCTGTCCACGAAACGCCCGTTTTGTGCCAAAACTGAGCCAAAGCGGCGATTCTGAGCACGAAACGCACGTTTTGTGCCAGAAACAGCAATTCGGTGCGTGAAACGCTCGTTTAGTACCAACACTGAGCAAAAGCGACGATTCTGTGCACGAAACGCACGTTTTGTGCCAATAATGAGCAAAAGCGACGATTCTGTGCACGAAACGCACGTTTTGTGCCAAAACTGAGCAGAAGCGGCGATTCTGAGCACGAAACGCCCATTTTGTACCCAAACTGAACCAAAGCGGCGATTCTGTGCACGAAACGCCCGTTTTGTGCCAAAACTGAGCAAAACAGCGATTCTGTGCACGAAACGCACATTTTGCGCCAAAACGGAGCAAAAGCGGCGATTCTGTTCACAAAACGAACGATTTGTGCCAAACTGAGCAAAAGCGGCGATTCTGTGCAAGAAACGCGGGATTTTTGCCAAAACTGTAGCAAAAGCGGCGATTCTGTGCAAGTAGCGCACGTATTGTTCCAAAACTGAGCAACAGTTGCGATTCTGTGCACGAAGCGCACGTTTTGTGCTACAACTGAGCAGAAGCGGCGATTCTGTGCACGAAATGCACGTTTTGTCCGAAAACTGAGCAAAAGCGACGATTCTGTACACGAAACGCACGTTTGCTGCCAAGACTGAGCAAAAGCGGTGATTCTGTGCACGAAACACACGTTTTGTGCCAAAACTGAGTAAAAGCAGCGATTGTGCGCACGAATCGCACGTTTTGTTCCAAAACTGAGCAAAAGCAGCGATTCTGTGAACGAAACGTACGTTTTGTGCCAAGACTGAGCAAAAGCGGCGATTCTGTGCACGAAACGCACGTTTTGTGCACAAACTGAGCTAAAGCGGTGATTCTGAACACGAAACGCCTGTTTTGTGCCAATACTGAGCAAAAGCGGCGATTCAGTGCATGAAACGCACGTTTTGATCCAAAACTGAGCAAAAGCGGTGATTCTGTGCACAAAATGCTCGTTTTTAGCCAATACTGAAAAAAAGCGGCGATTCTGTGCACGAAACGCTCGTTTTGAGCCAATACTGAGCAAAAGCGGCGATTCTGTGCACGAAACGCACGTTTTGTGGCAGAAGGAGCAATTCGGTGCGTGAAACGCACGTTTTGTGCCAAAACTGAGTAAAAGCGGCAATTCTGTCCACGAAACGCACGTTTTTCGCCAGAACTGAGCAAAAGCGTCGATTCAGAGCACGAAACGCACTTTTTGTGCCAAAACTGAGCAAAAGCGACGATTCTGTGCACGAATACCCCGTTTTGTTGCAAAACTGTGCAAAAGCGGCGATTCATTGCACGAAACGCTCATTTTAAGCCAAAACTGAGCAAAAGCGGCGATTCTGAGCACGAAACGCACGTTTTGTGCCAAAACTGAGGAAAAGCTGCGATTTTGTGCACGAAACGCACGTTCTGTTGCAAAACTGTGCAAAAGCGGCGATTCAGTGCACGAAACGCTCATTTTAAGCCAAAACTGAGCAAAAGCGGCGTTTCTGTGTACGAACCGCACGTTTTGTGCCAAAACTGAGCAAAAGCGGTGATTCTGTGCATGAAACGCACGTTTTGTGGCAGAAGGAGCAGTTCTGTGCACGTAACGCTCGTTTTGTGCAATAACTGAGCAAAAGCGGAGATTCTATGCGCGAAACGCACGCTTTGTGGAAAAACTGAGCAAAAGCGTCGATTCTGTGCATCAAACGCACGTTTTGTGGCAGAAGGAGCAATTCGGTGCACGAAACGCACGTTTTGTGCCAAAACTGAGCAAAAGCGGCGATTCTGTGCACGAAACGCACGTTTTGAGCCAATACTGAGCAAAAGCGGCGATTCTGTGCACGAAACGCACGTTTTGATCCAAAACGGAGCAAAAGCGGCGATTCTGTGCGCGAAACGCTCGTTTTGATCCAAAACTGAGCAAAAGCGGCGATTCTGTGCACGAAACGCTCGTTTTGAGCCAATACTGAGCAAAAGCGGCGATTTTGTGCACGAAACGCACGTTCTGTTGCAAAACTGTGCAAAAGCGGCGATTCAAGGCACGAAACGCTCATTTTAAGCCAAAACTGAGCAAAAGCGGCGTTTCTGTGTACGAACCGCACGTTTTGTGCCAAAACTGAGCAAAAGCGGTGATTCTGTGCATGAAACGCACGTTTTGTGGCAGAAGGAGCAGTTCTGTGCACGTAACGCTCGTTTTGTGCAATAACTGAGCAAACGCGGAGATTCTATGCGCGAACGCACGCTTTGTGGAAAAACTGAGCAAAAGCGTCGATTCTGTGCATGAAACGCACGTTTTGTGGCAGAAGGAGCAATTCGGTGCACGAAACGCACGTTTTGTGCCAAAACTGAGCAAAAGCGGCGATTCTGTGCACGAAACGCACGTTTTGAGCCAATACTGAGCAAAAGCGGCGATTCTGTGCACGAAACGCACGTTTTGATCCAAAACTGAGCAAAAGCGGCGATTCTGTGCGCGAATCGCTCGTTTTGATAAAAAACTGAGCAAAAGCGGCGATTCTGTGCACGAAACGCTCGTTTTGAGCCAATACTGAGCAAAAGCGGCGATTTTGTGCACGAAACGCACGTTTTGTGGCAGAAGGAGCAGTTCGGTGCACGAAACGCACGTTTTGTGCCAAAACTGAGCAAAAGCGGCGATTCTGTGCACGAAACGCTCGTTTTTAGCCAATACTGAGCAAAAGCGGCGATTCTGTGCACGAAACGCACGTTTTGATCCAAAACTGAGTAAAAGCGGCGATTCTGTGCGCGAAACGCTCGTTTTGATTCAAAACTGAGCAAAAGCGGTGATTCTGTGCACGAAACGCTCGTTTTTAGCCAATACTGAGCAAAAGCGGCGATTCTGTGCACGAAACGCACGTTTTGATCCAAAACTGGGTAAAAGCGGCGATTCTGTGCGCGAAACGCTCGTTTTGATCCAAAACTGAGCAAAAGCGGCGATTCTGTGCACGAAACGCTCGCTTTGAGCCAAAAGTGAGCAAAAGCGGCGATTCTGTGCACGAAACGCACGCTTTGTGATAAAACTGAGCAAAACCAACGATTCTGTGCATGACACGCACATTTTATGCCAAAACTGAGCAAAAGCGGCGATTCTGTGCACGAAACGCACGTTTTGTGAAAAAAGGAGCAATTCGGTGTGTGAAACGCACGTTTTGTGCCAAAATGGAGTAAAAGCGGCGATTCTGTGCACGAAGCCCCCGTTTTGTTGCAAAACTGTGCAAAGGCGGCGATTCATTGCACGAAACGCTCATTTTAAGCCAAAGCTGAGCAAAAGCGGCGATTCTGAGCACGAAACGCACGTTTTGTGCCAAAACTGAGGAAAAGCTGCGATTTTGTGCACGAAACGCACGTTCTGTTGCAAAACTGTGCAAAAGCGGCGATTCAGTGCACGAAACGCTCATTTTAAGCCAAAACTGAGCAAAAGCGGCGTTTCTGTGCACGAACCGGACGTTTTGTGCCAAAACTGAGCAAAAGCGGTGATTCTGTGCATGAAACGCACGTTTTGTGGCAGAAGGAGCAGTTCTGTGCACGTAGCGCTCGTTTTGTGCAATAACTGCGCAAAAGCGGCGATTGTATGCGCGAAACGCACGCTTTGTGGAAAAACTGAGCAAAAGCGTCGATTCTGTGCATGAAACGCACGTTTTGTGGCAGAAGGAGCAATTCGGTGCACGAAACGCACGTTTTGTGCCAAAACTGAGCAAAAGCGGCGATTCTGTGCACGAAACGCACGTTTTGAGCCAATACTGAGCAAAAGCGACGATTCTGTGCACGAAACGCTGGTTTTGAGCCAATACTGAGCAAAAGCGGCGATTCTGTGCACGAAACGCACGTTTTGTGGCAGAAGGAGCAGTTCGGTGCACGAAACGCACGTTTTTAGCCAATACTGAGCAAAAGCGGCGATTCTGTGCACGAAACGCACGTTTCGATCCAAAACTGAGCAAAAGCGGTGATTCTGTGCACAAAATGCTCGTTTTTAGCCAATACTGAGCAAAAGCGGCGATTCTGTGCACGAAACGCACGTTTTGATCCAAAACTGAGTAAAAGCGGCGATTCTGTGCACGAAACGCACGTTTTGTGATAAAACTGAGCAAAACCAACGATTCTGTGCATGACACGCACGTTTTATGCCAAAACTGAGCAAAAGCGGCGATTCTGTGCATGAAAGGCACGTTTTGTGGCTGAGGGAGCAGTTCTGTGCACGTACCGCTCGTTTTGAGCCAAAACTGAGCAAAAGCGGCGATTCTGTGCGCGAAACGCTCGTTTTGAGCCAAAGCCGAGCAAAAGCGGCGATTCTGAGCACGTAACGCTCGTTTTGAGCCAAAACTGAGCAAAATCGGCGATTCTGCGCACGAAACGCACGTTTTGTGCCGAAACCGAGCAAAGGCGGCGATTCTGTGCACAAAATGCTCGTTTTGAGCCAAAACTGAGCAGAATCGGCGATTGTGTGCACGAAACGCTCGTTTTGACCCAAAACTGAGGAAAGGCGGCGATTCTGTGCACGAAACGCACGTTTTGTGCCAAAACTGAGCAAAAGCGGCGATTCTGTGCCCGAAACGCACGTTTTGAGCCAATACTGAGCAAAAGCGACGATTCTGTGCACGAAACGCTGGTTTTGAGCCTATACTGAGCAAAAGCGGCGATTCTGTGCACGAAACGCACGTTTTGTGGCAGAAGGAGCAGTTCGGTGCACGAAACGCACGTTTTTAGCCAATACTGAGCAAAAGCGGCGATTCTGTGCACGAAACGCACGTTTCGATCCAAAACTGAGCAAAAGCGGTGATTCTGTGCACAAAATGCTCGTTTTTAGCCAATACTGAGCAAAAGCGGCGATTCTGTGCACGAAACGCACGTTTTGATCCAAAACTGAGTAAAAGCGGCGATTCTGTGCACGAAACGCACGTTTTGTGATAAAACTGAGCAAAACCAACGATTCTGTGCATGACACGCACGTTTTATGCCAAAACTGAGCAAAAGCGGCGATTCTGTGCATGAAAGGCACGTTTTGTGGCTGAGGGAGCAGTTCTGTGCACGTACCGCTCGTTTTGAGCCAAAACTGAGCAAAAGCGGCGATTCTGTGCGCGAAACGCTCGTTTTGAGCCAAAGCCGAGCAAAAGCGGCGATTCTGAGCACGTAACGCTCGTTTTGAGCCAAAACTGAGCAAAATCGGCGATTCTGCGCACGAAACGCACGTTTTGTGCCGAAACCGAGCAAAGGCGGCGATTCTGTGCACAAAATGCTCGTTTTGAGCCAAAACTGAGCAGAATCGGCGATTGTGTGCACGAAACGCTCGTTTTGACCCAAAACTGAGGAAAGGCGGCGATTCTGTGCACGAAACGCACGTTTTGTGCCAAAACTGAGCAAAAGCGGCGATTCTGTGCCCGAAACGCACGCTCTGTGCAAAAAGGAGCAATTCGGTGCGTGAATCGCACGTTTTGTGCCAAAACTGAGTAAAAGCGGCAATTCTGTGCACGAAACGCACGTTTTTCGCCAGAACTGAGCAAAAGCGTCGATTCAGAGCAGGAAACGCACGTTTTGTGCCAAAACTGAGCAAAAGCGGTGATTCTGTGCATGAAACGCACGTTTTGTGGCAGAAGGAGCAGTTCTGTGCACGTAACGCTCGTTTTGTGCAATAACTGAGCAAACGCGGAGATTCTATGCGCGAACGCACGCTTTGTGGAAAAACTGAGCAAAAGCGTCGATTCTGTGCATGAAACGCACGTTTTGTGGCAGAAGGAGCAATTCGGTGCACGAAACGCACGTTTTGTGCCAAAACTGAGCAAAAGCGGCGATTCTGTGCACGAAACGCACGTTTTGAGCCAATACTGAGCAAAAGCGGCGATTCTGTGCACGAAACGCACGTTTTGATCCAAAACTGAGCAAAAGCGGCGATTCTGTGCGCGAATCGCTCGTTTTGATAAAAAACTGAGCAAAAGCGGCGATTCTGTGCACGAAACGCTCGTTTTGAGCCAATACTGAGCAAAAGCGGCGATTCTGTGCGCGAAACGCTCGTTTTGAGCCAAAGCCGAGCAAAAGCGGCGATTCTGAGCACGTAACGCTCGTTTTGAGCCAAAACTGAGCAAAATCGGCGATTCTGCGCACGAAACGCACGTTTTGTGCCGAAACCGAGCAAAGGCGGCGATTCTGTGCACAAAATGCTCGTTTTGAGCCAAAACTGAGCAGAATCGGCGATTCTGTGCACGAAACGCTCGTTTTGAGCCAATACTGAGCAAAAGCGGCGATTTTGTGCACGAAACGCACGTTCTGTTGCAAAACTGTGCAAAAGCGGCGATTCAAGGCACGAAACGCTCATTTTAAGCCAAAACTGAGCAAAAGCGGCGTTTCTGTGTACGAACCGCACGTTTTGTGCCAAAACTGAGCAAAAGCGGTGATTCTGTGCATGAAACGCACGTTTTGTGGCAGAAGGAGCAGTTCTGTGCACGTAACGCTCGTTTTGTGCAATAACTGAGCAAACGCGGAGATTCTATGCGCGAACGCACGCTTTGTGGAAAAACTGAGCAAAAGCGTCGATTCTGTGCATGAAACGCACGTTTTGTGGCAGAAGGAGCAATTCGGTGCACGAAACGCACGTTTTGTGCCAAAACTGAGCAAAAGCGGCGATTCTGTGCACGAAACGCACGTTTTGAGCCAATACTGAGCAAAAGCGGCGATTCTGTGCACGAAACGCACGTTTTGATCCAAAACTGAGCAAAAGCGGCGATTCTGTGCGCGAATCGCTCGTTTTGATAAAAAACTGAGCAAAAGCGGCGATTCTGTGCACGAAACGCTCGTTTTGAGCCAATACTGAGCAAAAGCGGCGATTCTGTGCACGAAACGCACGTTTTGTGGCAGAAGGAGCAGTTCGGTGCACGAAACGCACGTTTTGTGCCAAAACTGAGCAAAAGCGGCGATTCTGTGCACGAAACGCTCGTTTTTAGCCAATACTGAGCAAAAGCGGCGATTCTGTGCACGAAACGCACGTTTTGATCCAAAACTGAGTAAAAGCGGCGATTCTGTGCGCGAAACGCTCGTTTTGATTCAAAACTGAGCAAAAGCGGTGATTCTGTGCACGAAACGCTCGTTTTTAGCCAATACTGAGCAAAAGCGGCGATTCTGTGCACGAAACGCACGTTTTGATCCAAAACTGGGTAAAAGCGGCGATTCTGTGCGCGAAACGCTCGTTTTGATCCAAAACTGAGCAAAAGCGGCGATTCTGTGCACGAAACGCTCGCTTTGAGCCAAAAGTGAGCAAAAGCGGCGATTCTGTGCACGAAACGCACGCTTTGTGATAAAACTGAGCAAAACCAACGATTCTGTGCATGACACGCACATTTTATGCCAAAACTGAGCAAAAGCGGCGATTCTGTGCACGAAACGCACGTTTTGTGAAAAAAGGAGCAATTCGGTGTGTGAAACGCACGTTTTGTGCCAAAATGGAGTAAAAGCGGCGATTCTGTGCACGAAGCCCCCGTTTTGTTGCAAAACTGTGCAAAGGCGGCGATTCATTGCACGAAACGCTCATTTTAAGCCAAAGCTGAGCAAAAGCGGCGATTCTGAGCACGAAACGCACGTTTTGTGCCAAAACTGAGGAAAAGCTGCGATTTTGTGCACGAAACGCACGTTCTGTTGCAAAACTGTGCAAAAGCGGCGATTCAGTGCACGAAACGCTCATTTTAAGCCAAAACTGAGCAAAAGCGGCGTTTCTGTGCACGAACCGGACGTTTTGTGCCAAAACTGAGCAAAAGCGGTGATTCTGTGCATGAAACGCACGTTTTGTGGCAGAAGGAGCAGTTCTGTGCACGTAGCGCTCGTTTTGTGCAATAACTGCGCAAAAGCGGCGATTGTATGCGCGAAACGCACGCTTTGTGGAAAAACTGAGCAAAAGCGTCGATTCTGTGCATGAAACGCACGTTTTGTGGCAGAAGGAGCAATTCGGTGCACGAAACGCACGTTTTGTGCCAAAACTGAGCAAAAGCGGCGATTCTGTGCACGAAACGCACGTTTTGAGCCAATACTGAGCAAAAGCGACGATTCTGTGCACGAAACGCTGGTTTTGAGCCAATACTGAGCAAAAGCGGCGATTCTGTGCACGAAACGCACGTTTTGTGGCAGAAGGAGCAGTTCGGTGCACGAAACGCACGTTTTTAGCCAATACTGAGCAAAAGCGGCGATTCTGTGCACGAAACGCACGTTTCGATCCAAAACTGAGCAAAAGCGGTGATTCTGTGCACAAAATGCTCGTTTTTAGCCAATACTGAGCAAAAGCGGCGATTCTGTGCACGAAACGCACGTTTTGATCCAAAACTGAGTAAAAGCGGCGATTCTGTGCACGAAACGCACGTTTTGTGATAAAACTGAGCAAAACCAACGATTCTGTGCATGACACGCACGTTTTATGCCAAAACTGAGCAAAAGCGGCGATTCTGTGCATGAAAGGCACGTTTTGTGGCTGAGGGAGCAGTTCTGTGCACGTACCGCTCGTTTTGAGCCAAAACTGAGCAAAAGCGGCGATTCTGTGCGCGAAACGCTCGTTTTGAGCCAAAGCCGAGCAAAAGCGGCGATTCTGAGCACGTAACGCTCGTTTTGAGCCAAAACTGAGCAAAATCGGCGATTCTGCGCACGAAACGCACGTTTTGTGCCGAAACCGAGCAAAGGCGGCGATTCTGTGCACAAAATGCTCGTTTTGAGCCAAAACTGAGCAGAATCGGCGATTGTGTGCACGAAACGCTCGTTTTGACCCAAAACTGAGGAAAGGCGGCGATTCTGTGCACGAAACGCACGTTTTGTGCCAAAACTGAGCAAAAGCGGCGATTCTGTGCCCGAAACGCACGCTCTGTGCAAAAAGGAGCAATTCGGTGCGTGAATCGCACGTTTTGTGCCAAAACTGAGTAAAAGCGGCAATTCTGTGCACGAAACGCACGTTTTTCGCCAGAACTGAGCAAAAGCGTCGATTCAGAGCAGGAAACGCACGTTTTGTGCCAAAACTGAGCAAAAGCGGTGATTCTGTGCATGAAACGCACGTTTTGTGGCAGAAGGAGCAGTTCTGTGCACGTAACGCTCGTTTTGTGCAATAACTGAGCAAACGCGGAGATTCTATGCGCGAACGCACGCTTTGTGGAAAAACTGAGCAAAAGCGTCGATTCTGTGCATGAAACGCACGTTTTGTGGCAGAAGGAGCAATTCGGTGCACGAAACGCACGTTTTGTGCCAAAACTGAGCAAAAGCGGCGATTCTGTGCACGAAACGCACGTTTTGAGCCAATACTGAGCAAAAGCGGCGATTCTGTGCACGAAACGCACGTTTTGATCCAAAACTGAGCAAAAGCGGCGATTCTGTGCGCGAATCGCT